>JAHLJT010000631.1:160405804-161148507 GCA_031308135.1 Acheta domesticus | reverse complement strand
ACATCACTTTCATTATTACATATAATCTTTATGGACGCCGCCGCAAGAAACGCCCCAGCAATACGAATAACATAAACTATATCGCATTCCCTAACTTCATTTTCCCGTGCATAAGTTGTTTTTCGAATGGGGCTATTTGTTTTACAACGCTTCTCAGGCCTGAAATGCATTGTAAACACAGGTCACGTTATCAAATTATGAAGTTATTTTTCCATTCCGGAAGAAGACAGATCATCACACCATTTAGTTACCTCTCTGTCTTGTATTCGGTTCGTTGTGTGCTGTATTAGAGAAAGTGTCCACATCTATCTGCAGCTTCCACCGCCAGTATCCCCCACCCCACCACCCATTACCAATGGCCATCGGCCGCCGCCAGCGCGCGGCCTAATACGAAGGCTACTCCGTTAGAGGCGTTGGCCACGGCTGTGTAGCCGCGGAAAAGGGGCCGCGTTGGGGAATGAGCGCTTCGCGGCGATTTCCTGAACGTCTCAAATATTTGTAGCTATTTTTCGATATTCTCAGAAAATCAATCTACAATATGTGGTGTCGTTGTTTCTTTGCGGTCATCATACCTTCTGGTTTCAGTTTGGTGCGGATACGTCTGGATAATCTGTACAATCCTTTTACAATAATCGAGTTCGTCCGTCACTCACCCAGTTAGACTCTTTCTAGCCTACAGTTGAGACAAATGAGATGTAATTCGACGCGTCTCGGTCTCCTGGTGGGGAACTGATCAATTTTTTGTGCATTCGTTAAGTATTTTGTATCATCTACTTCACACAATTCTTGGGAAAATTTGTACTCAATCCTCTTGGACAATGCTTTGGGGTTGAGACGATGTTAAATGTCTGTGGATGCGTTTCTTAGCAAAAGACGGACCAAAACTTTCTTTGTAGCTCTCTTTCGTTCACTTCTGCTCTTCCTCTGAGGTGAGGTGCGCTTTTCTTCCTTTAACTTTTTCGCAAATCTTTTTGACATTCGCCACACTAACTCCTCCATTACGATTAATTTCGATCATAGTATTATTGCTGGATTGTAGTAACACTTCATCTCTAGCACGTTTTCGTGGAGACACGTATTGTCTTGCACATCTTCGCGCTTTCACGGACTCTCGAACTGTGAGCAACTTCGAAAACTGCTACTCACCCACGGCTCCCCCACCATCAGGATTGGGAGCGGGTTTGGAATGAGGCCTAGATCTGGAACGTGGATTGACAAATTGCATTGCAAATGTACATGCGCTGAGAAAAATTACGACACTCAATGACGCCTCCAAGAAAACATACAAAATTTGTTAAAATGTCATGATTGTCATTGCAGGGGATAAACGTATTATAAAACACATATATTCGCTTAAATGAACATATCAATCAAGGGCTGCATTTCCGAATGTGCACACAACACATTATAGAAATATAACTATTTTTCCCCGTCCAACTTGTACGCTTTTACCGTTTAAGCAATAATTTAGAGAGACAGGAGTGATTTTTTAAAATTTGTCCACGTCTGTATACTATAGAATGTTATTGAAATATTCGTGAAGGTTGTTTTAGTTAAAATATTTAATTTAGTGCAGTGCTATACGAGAGTTTTTTACTTGTTCCTGAGCATTAAACCTTGTACATTTTGAGAAACATTTTTATGGCTTTATTGAGCAACAGTTACGTTGCAGCAGGTAGTCCAAAAATGAATCCTAATGCATTTTTATTTCATCTTGCAGATATAATTCTGAATGATTCTAAATATTATTGTGGTGCCTGGCCGTAATGTTGCGGCGGCGGGTAGCTCTCCAGTAGCAGGAGCTGACGAAGGGCAGTTGGCGTGAAAGGCGGAAGGGCCCTTCCCCAAAATGGCGGCCGCCTCTTTCGTGTCGGCGTCCCCTTCCTAATTGTTCTTTTCCATAAGCGCCGCCCGCGCCGCCCTGCGCCCCTCCCTCACAGTGACCGCGCACGTGGCTGGGACGGCGCCCCGGGCAGCGGAGGCCGCCTGTCTCGTTAGCGAAGTTCACGGCCTGCGCCCCGCCCCGCCCCCTCCGCCGCCCCCGCCGCGGCTCTTCCGACGGAGACCCCGCCCCATTCAGCTCCACCCCTGCCCTCGTCAACGGCGCCTTTCTAGTCCATTTCTCCGCCAAACGCCCCCGCCAACGCCCCCGCCAACGGCCGCACCCCGCCAACGCCTCCGCCCCCGCCAACGCCTCCACCCCGGCCAAAGCCTCTGTCCCATCCACACCTTCATCACTGCCCGCGTCCACATTCTCGCCTCCAATCCCGCTGCGCCTCGTTCAACGCCGCACTCGTCGTCACCCGTTGCTCCCTGCCGCCGCTCGTGAGTGTCTGCCTGAGCGTCAGCTCCGCTCCCGTATGTATCTACTTCCTTAGTCTCCTCCGTAATTTATTCCACAGCATTCTCTATACCTAAAGTATGCACACCCATTCTTCTGACTCTGTTCTCTCCACTCTAAGTGCTATTTCGAACATTATATTTTCTATCTCGATTTTCATATCTGCTCCTGCCGTCTTGATGTTTAGCCACATTCGCATCTCATCCGCATTGTCCATCGTCGCCTTTCCCCATTTTCATCAACCTTTATCCTTTTATTTGTATCATCATTAACACGTCTGCCTCAACCATCTCGATCCATCCATCATCATTATCAGTCTTCCCTCCCTTCCAAATTCGTCCATTGTTACACTTTCCTCTCCTCTGCGATATTTAACAAGCATCCTCTTCTCCCGACCCCGCCTCCATCCCTTCCGTCACACTGACGATCTCCGTCCCCGCCACTGTGTCCCCGTGCTCACCTGCGCGCCCGTCGCCGTCGTGGGCCGCCGGATTTTCCACCGGTGTAGCCGCCTAGCGGAGTCCAGCCACCGGCCGCCAACCCCAACCCCAGCGTCGGTCATCCGCTCCGGACGGGCTGTCATCGCCCTCCCGCTCTCCCTCTTCCTTCCCGTCAGCGCCGCGCCGCCTCAACCTCTTCCGGCGCTGTCCGCAGCCCTCGCCCTCCCGTCGCCTCTTGTCGCCGCAAATGCTGATGGAGAGGACAGGCTCCGAGACAGGTTCGAATTTACTTCTCAATGGTCAACAGCAGTGTTTCACACAAATGACGCAACAAATTGTCCCCGCTATATGTTGGAAATGGAAAATTTATTTCAAACGTTTTAGCGATGGCTATCAATTGAATGTAAGCAAAATAGTACGAGAAAATAAATATATTTGCCTAATCAACTCGAAACAACTGTTGTGTTCTCAATATGGCTATGCAAAATAGGAAGTGAATGATTCTTAGTTCACGTATCAAAATGCCCACATGGATAAACGTTTTCGTGTAAAAGCAATTACGTTCGTTTCAAGTTCGGTCTTACATATTTTGAAATTGATTTCCCGCGCTTTTGTCTTAGGGTAAGAGGAGACCATATTCTGATAAAAATATCAGTTCTTCCATTTCGAAACTAACATTTCCTGGACTTTGAGACTATGCTGTGACACTGCATGACCAGTTTTTCACGAAAACACCCACACACATGTTCAATCGGAAGGAAGTATCATAAATCTAAATATTACAATATTCAGCACCTTTTTAAATGCCACTAACTGATAAAATAAAAGAATTTATTTTCTGTAGTAATGAGAGATCATAATAAATGTATCAGGTGGATGACGAATGAGAATTGTACTGATTTATTGTACTTATTAACTTTATTTCGACCAATACACAACTTCACATTAGTTTTAATAACTACAGATTTCGTATTGGTTTTAAAGTATGTAAATTAGGAAATTCTTTTAAAATTATTCATCCGAAAACGAATGTTTAACTGACTTCCTTTCGAAACTGTGACATTAGTAATCATATTTTGTTTTTTAGGCACGTTTGAAATATTTTTAGGAATACAGTATTCGTTATAAATGAAAACACTATAAATTCCCATGAAGAAACTATATGTATATAACAAAGTTTAAATGCAAATAGTAAAGATTTCTATGAACAAGTTCGTGCAATATTCATCTCTAGCAACTACAGCTTATAGTTAACAAAACCCTTTGAAGATAACGCTACCTTCAGTCCAAAATTATCACAGGGAACACAATTGGATTTTGAACACTAACATGTGTCGCATGAGGAGAAGATTTACGAAATTGCGAAATTGAGCTACCACTTATAAAGTTATTTCATAATCGTGCATCATGTGCTGCAGGATACTCTCATTATGCAATCATTGGATTGATAGTCTTAATGGTCTACGTAATTACCCCTTAATTTTCCACGAAAATTCAAAAGTAGTCACGCGATATAACGTCGGAGAATTGTAAATTTTCAAAAAGCTCTTTCAAAAATGGCGTTTTGCAATATGCATCTCGAGCACGTGATGACGTAAAAGCCATCCCCATTGGTTGGGGCTGTTCCATCAATAACCCGTGCCGCTGGGGCAAGTCCTGGCTGACGGTGGGCGGCTCCGGCCCCCGAATTACCCTCCCCTCCTCCGCTAAGCGGCTGCGACAAAAGCCAGAGGCCTCGCCGGCTGATAGAAAGGGTAGCAGGCCTGTTACCCATGCATACGTATGCAGATTACCTCATTAATATCGATTACCACGAAAATGAACGCTTTCACACTATTGAGTGCATTTAATAATATAGTTTCGTCGTACCGGAATTGTCGGCCGCTATCTTGCGATAATCGCTGCGGATAGTAGCCATCGGAGCGCACGACGAATCCCATTTGCATTTACGCGCATAATGACGAATTATAAATAAACAATAACGAAGGGAGTGGGTGGGCATTTCGGTAAACAAGCATTACATAATGTAATTAAAACGAGTGAAGCGTAGAAACTGGCTAGCGGTGGAAAATGTCAATCCCATTGATTTAAAAGGCCGGCTAAAATATATAACAGGATTTAAGCGAGTTTCATTCGAGCCCTTATAATCTCCTATAAGCCGCTCGCGAAAAACGGGCGCGCAGGGCGCAGATTTAAGCCGCAGACGAAGGGGTCGAGCGGCGAGCGGTCGCGGGGCGGGGGCGGAGGTACAGGGGGTGCCGAGGTGGTGGAAATGGGGAGAGGACGAAGGTAAACGGTCGGTAGGCGAAGACTTTGGAAATGCAGTAGGAAAGGTCTTGAGAGTACGAAAAGAGTCGACGAGGCGTGATGATTGATGTAAAAAAAGGGGGGAAGGGAAGAAGGCTGTATGTAATAGACAAAGTTGTGTTTAATTAGTAGAGAAATAATATACCGATTGATTGAAATTGAACGCATATGAACCATCAGTCATAAACAAAAGAGAGATGAAGAGATTGAGAAAATGCATTGTGGAAGTGAAGCCAAAAGGTGTTTGGCAAAACTCAAAAGAGAAATAGAAAACAATGTTCGTGGAATATATATGAATATTAATTTCAATTTGGAAAGGAGCGGAGGGTGAGAAGGGATTATGAAGTGGAGGCACGAAAGGCAATATTTGTGGAGAGGAACAATGAAGTAGACGATAGTTCACGAGAAGGAAAAGGGGCGGCACGTGGATGTAGGTACAAAGCACACAGGATGCGAGAAAGGAGGAAAGGGGAGCGGCACAGGAGGGAGTGATCGGGGCGAAGCGTGGGACGGTGGCAGGCGTAGCGCAATGTGACTGCGGGGGCGGAGGTGGGGGATGGGCGTGGCCGCGCGGGGCCGCAGGCGAGAAACACGGCGCGTTGCGGAGCCGTGGCGACAGGGGGCGCGGGCGCACGCAGCGGCGTCGCCGGTGGTTTAGTCAGCCGTTTGCGCGGCGCCGACGTCGGGTTAAAGGCGGCGGGCGGCAGGGGCGGCGCCACCGAGGCCGGGTTCCGCGTAATAAATAGCAGGGGACGTAAACGGGGCGCCATGCATACGTAAGACGGCGGCGGCGGCGGCGGCGCGAGGGCGCGCGGGTGCGGGCGAGAGCAAACGCAAGGGCCCGGCGGCGGGGGCGGGGTGGGGTGGGGTGGGGACGCTGTCGTGGAGGGCGGCGGCGGTGACGGCGTCGCGTGCGGGGCGCCCGAGGCGCACTCCCAGCGGCGACTGCTCGAACCGACCTCGTAAACACGACCGCGTCCCGTATTAATTCCCCGTTGATTTACTGGTAGCAATAAAAGTTGCAATTTGGCACAATGCGAGCGCCGTACACGTGCGTCCGCGTTGCCTACCTGCGGAGCGGTCTGAGAGAAGCAAACGCAACCCGCCAGAGTGACGGAGTGTGTACATGCGAGAGTGTGCGTGGAAGGGAGGGCGCAGCCCAGCGAATTCGCTCCGCAGAGCTAAGATTTAAAGTATAAATATCGTACCGCCGGCTTAATTTTCCACATGGCTTCTTTGCGTGAGTCTGGGAATTTTTCGGCTCCTTTATGCCTTCTTCCTTCCCCGCGCCTTCCGCCGTCCGCGGCGATCCGCATGCGCGCTTCTTTACGACTTCCTCCTTCCTGTTTCGCGTCGTTTCGAGCGGCGTTCATCTTTACGATCTCGCCTTTGATTTTACGTCGCGATATCCCCTCTCTTTCCCGCCCACCTTCTTCGCCCACTCCTCCGCCCCCGAAGGAAGTGGGGGAATTTTCGTGAAAATTCAATATGCAGGAAGCCCCCGACAAAGCGTCCGTTCATATTACGCGTGGAGTGCGTTGGCCGTTTGTCTCGGCGCGGGCCTGTGGTTTCATTATTCATGGCGCGTTCGACTTAAAGGTTTCTTCTTCTTTCGGGGCTTGCGAGTTCCTTACGGGCGCCCTCTGGGAGCTCCGCGCCCGCAGGCGTTTTTCTTAACCTTCTGAAGCCTTTGCCTCTCTCGTCTGATCCGAACGTCGTGGATTATTATTTGAATGTGGCAGTTTCTTAAGTTTGTAGCTTCTGCTCGTGCTCTGTCTTTAAACTTCGCTTTGAACGATTCTTGCATCTTCAGTTACTTCTTGAAATTCAGACTTGGGTGAAGTCAAATACTGTACGTTTGAGTTATCGTATACAGTGTATCATTTGACGAGTGCCTCATGAGTGAGCAAGGCAGGTGAGGACGCCTTACCTTGACCGAGTACCTGGGCCATCAGGAATTTACCAATATATCAGGCAAGGGAGCTCCACGCAGAGGGGAGCGAAGACTCCCGAAGGCGGGCGGACTTTATAACGAGAGAGAAAGGGGATATTGCTTTATGGCCAAAACTCCCCGTGCTCCAGAGGGAACTCCATGTCTCTGCGGTGGCTCGCGAAGCGCGCCGCCTCGCGGTGGCCTTCCGCGGCGGTAAATAGTCCTTGACCCGGCGCGCGGCGCGGCGCGGCTCGGCGCAAGGCCCGCCTCGGCGGCGCCGCCTGCGCTCTTCCTTCCGCTTCTGCCCCTCCCCTCCCCTCCCCACCTCTCGCCCCTCCCACTCCCCGCGCCTCCTCCTCCTTCGCCCACGCCGTCGTCGCTGCCGCCATCGGCGTTCGGCGACTCGGAACATCGGATCGTCGACAGAGGTTCCGTCCCGTTTTTTCGATAAAAAGTGCGCGTTCCCGAGATCGCGTTCCGGCGCCGGATTCCGCTCGGCGCTCGCCGCCCGCGCTGCGAGGTGCTGGGAGCCCTCGCGAGATCCTCCTCGGACTCCGGCGACGATCTGGGTATTGTTTTTACGCGATTTCCTCGCCTTCTGTTCGCTGGAAAAGCGGACAAACAAGAAAATGCCCAGCGAGCTTTCGAAGAAATTGCTGTATACACCGGTTTCAATCCGCGTTGGATTTTCCAAACAAACCATTTGTAATCTTATGTTTTCCTTTCGATATCGTTAATATTTTTAACAGCAGTAATTTACAAGTTAAAATCTCCCGAGGAAGAATTTCAAATCGTAAAATATTGAACATAACATTAGTAACCGCGGATAATGAAATCCTTCAAAATGTTGAGGAAAATGTTAAGCTAAATGCGTATTAAGAAACAGGTGTTTTGAGATAAAATTCTACCTGCGTACTTTTAGACTAAAGAATATCTTTGAATGAAATCCTTTCTGTACTTTACCACAATTGCGCATTGCAGCTTAAAAAGAGAATGTGAGTTGAAGAGAGCTTGGAGATTTTCTTTTCACTTTCATTTTTCATTTTCTTTTTATATTACATGCAAGTTGCCGCTCCTGAACAATTATAAAACACCCAAAAGTATAGCCTATCTCCTTTACTAGAGAAATATAATTTGAAAGTGGAAACTACGAAATCTGCAGGTTGTGAGCCGATTTAAAGGCCCTCTTCCCTGCCTATAGATCGCAATGCTTACCACATGAACGGAAAAACATGAGAATTGGTGTGAGCAATCTAAAATGGTGTTTGAGTAACGCATTTATTAGGAGGACGTGGAAAGGCCTACGAACGTATTCCTTTACGTTTTGGAGATTCCGACGTTTCTTCATTCCCACACTAAAATAATATTACTCTAACCGAATAACAAAAAAGATTGATTAAATTTCACACATTTTGAAAAAATGTTTTGAGTTTTCCCCGCGTTTTGTTCAAATGTAACTTCTTGAAATATCTCACTTTCTATGCAGGATTGGCGAGGAATCGTTTGCGGTAGCGAAGCTTGCGTTTTAGGTCAGCACAGCAGAAGAATGTAATTTGCGCCCGGCCCGAGTCTTATTCAGTTGAATGTAACAAGAGTTTCCGAGGGAAAGGAAGGAGATCCTCGAGTGAGCCATTTAACGTCGTTCTGCTTTTACTTTCGCGCGGCGAACGGGAGCTGTACAGTGGCCGCGCTCCGCTATGCCACATCGCCGCTTCCTTGTCGCGCTCCGCTGCTCGCCGGCGCGGCGTAGCGGCCGCAGCGGCGCCGCGTAGCGTTCACCGAGCAACTGGACCTCAAGCGCCGGATCATGTCTCGTGAGCGAGCGAGTATTTCGGATTTCCGGGAACGTCAACTACTTTCGTCATTAGCCTCGCGTGTGTAGCGCATGTTATAACCGGGATGTTGCGGTATTATTCCTGATCTACACGGCGGCTTGCGGAATTTCCTCTTTCTAGGTATCTCCCTCAGAGGTAGCGCCGCAGCCGGGCAAGCTCGGAGCTCCCGACTGGTCTCCCAGATGTATGGTAGTGTAGGGCTTATAAAAGTAAATGCGCTCTGTGTGTGTGTGTGTGTGTGTGTGTGTGTGTGTGTGTGCGTGTGTGTGTGTAAGGGAAGAGAAGAGGACAAGGATGAGGAAGGAAAGAATACGCGTCTCTGTTTGTTTGGGAACCGCTCCTGCATGCGTCTGGTATTGATTGGAGAAACAACGGAAAACTGTCGTTCAGAGCAACCGACATTAGGAATTCTCTTCCAGACAGTGGTTGAACCCGACTCAGCTCTTGTCAAAGAATACAAAAAACTTTAATAATAATTTCACAAAACTTTAACAATTTCACAAAACTCTTGCAGTGTTGCGAAACACAAAATTAAAGGCTCACACTGACCAAGCGATGCTACCTGACTAACACAGCAAACAAAAACCAAATGAATGTAACATTGAAAGGTTACGAGGCACACATGGCCGGGTTGTCGAACCACACCACTGTCACAGCACCACCGCTCCTACAAATCACACCGCTGTCCAGTAGAGGGTCTCAATGCAGAAATCGTGAAAAATGCCCTTCACCGCCGTGGATGCTTCATGCTCCCGGTCCACCATAGCTCCATCCGCTTGGCCCACACTCCACCAGCTGTGTCGCCCGCTGGCCGCACATGCTCTGGGCGGTGCCCCGGGTTCGACCCCGGGCAGGGCTCAGAGGGGCGGGCAGCCGGCTAGCTGGCGGCGGGGGGGGGCGGACGTAGGCAGGGGAGAGATACGGGCGCGACGGCGCGATGGTGTTGGTGGCGGCGGTGACGGTGGTGATGTAGTGACGTCACCGGTGTCGGCGGCGAGGGTAGCTGATTGCAACCTGGCAGGGCGGCGGAAGAGCTGTCACATGCATCAAGGCGCGGGGAAACAATGATTTAATTAATGTCTTCATTCCATCTCATTGATTGATTGATTGATTGATGGATTTTTTTTTTTTTTTTTTTTTTTAAGTGGGACGCGCGAATGTTGGAATTGGCGCCCCCATGACACCCTGGTCTAGCATGGAACTCCCATAATTTAGCGGGAAGCACTCCAAAGAGTGCCCAGGTGGGCGGAAGTCGCAGGAACTTGTCCGCGCCGAGCAAAATGTGCTAACAGCTCTTTAACTAGTATAAAAAATTTACCACAATCAGGACTCGATGTCTGGGTCAGAGACGCTGTAGGGGAATTAGTTTTTGCACTGCACTATCTTTGCCGGCAGTTCAAACCATGCAGCTGCCCCTCCGTTGTCGCTTTATTCGGTCACATCATATTACAGACTTTTTCCCACTCTAGTATACCGATACTTTTTGAGAAGCCATATGATCATTTTAGATTTTGCAGTGTCAACTTTTAAAAACTCCATATCATGCATTGTCGTCTTTACATTAGATTTTCACGTAGATTTAACACAAGGGTTTGTATGCACTTTCTGACCCTGCCCCCATGCGTGCCCTTTTGAGCAAAGTGAGAAGCCGGTTGTAGCCATGCTGAATTTTCTCGTCCTGTGTTAAATTACACCCTTCTAGAGTGTCGCGCAACCAAGTTGCTTGTTCCGCGTTACTCCCCACGCACGAATATCTCGGTTCGGGCATCACGTTCTCCTCTCCGGTGAGCAGCACCCGACCCTGCTCCACCTATTCACAGGGAAACGCAAGCGGCAGCGCCTCCGCGTAAGCTGGACGCGCGTACTCCAGCGGCGAGTCGGTGAAAAGGATTCTGTTTCGGGTTGCGGCGAGCGCGGCCGGCGGAGATGCCCCGAGCCTTTCATATTTCTCGTTAAGGTAGACCGCACCTCGCGCAAGACGTGGAACGCGCGCGCCTCAATCCCCGCCGCGCCGGCAGCGCTCCCAGCGGGAAAGCGCCAGGACAAGTTTGTCGGTCAACCGGAGATGGAAGTTTGAACGGAGCCCGTTGCGGCGGCGGGGGTGGCTGCGTCTCCTCCGAGTTGAACCTCGGCTGCTTCATGCGCTTCTGCGGAATTATTTCGTAGCTTCTCACCGGCGCGAGCGGCGGATAAAAATGAAGGCGCTGTACTCCTTCACTTTCGTGTGCTCAGGGAAGTCTTTCAGACTTCCCTGACGCTATAAAAGTTGAAGTTGCTGATTTCGAAGTTGTCGGCTAGTCGGCCCTAAGCCGATTGGATCCGTCTTGGCCGGCATCGCTCTAAGTGTGCAGTAAAATAATTAAAATTGTTTCCTAAATGTTCGTCTTACCTTCAAAGTTAATAAAAAGATATGCCCTACTTGTTTGAAATATTGGGCACGAACATCGTTTTGATTAAAAAAGTAACGAACATTTCAATAAAAAAACAATAAACGCAATTCTTTCCAGAGGCGTCGTGATCGGTATTCGGTATAAAAATCTTTCAAAGCTTAATTACTTTATCCATCGAATCTAAAGTTATAAAGTTTTCGTTGTATCTGATTTTTAATAGAATTTGCTCATAATGGGATACACTTTTTCATCCTCCACGTGTTTTCAGCTATTGTTATTTTTACTTTTTAAGTGTCTCATTCTATTGCTTCACTCCCTAACTAAATTAATACTTCAAGTTAGTGAAATGCAATTCAAAATATCAAATTCGTCAATTTCATTTCCTTTCATTACTATAACATAAATAACAAACCGTTACGTGAAATACACACAGAAGTTAGCATTTTATTTGTGCAGCACAGATACACAGGAGTCGAGCCTTTGTGCGAGTGAAGGGGATTCCCCAAGGATCGAATAGCAACGCATCATTTTATTCCACTCATCCCATTCATCACCAACATTTCCACCCGCTCATGCTTAGAGGGTTATTGATTCCGCACGCAACCCTGGCGAAGCAGGGTACACAGAGATGGAAGTATTCGCAACGCGGCGTCTTTTATTCATGGTCAGAAGTGGAAACAGCGATTTCCTGGGGGGTCCGCGCTCGAGGAGGTCGGCGCGGGCGGGCCGCTTCCGGAGGCGCCACTAACCCACTGCGGCTGAAAGCCCTGACCCGCGGCCGCCCCGCCCCGTCCCGCCACGCCCCGCTCAGCCGTCCGCAGCCTCCGCGAATTGTGGCAGTTGCCGCGGCGCCCGCGGCGGAAAGAAGGAAACACGAGGCGGCGTCTTGAAACCGATGGCTTGAGTGGACTCGTGGGATTTTGTCTTCCCAGCGAGAAAATACAGCGATGACTCTGAGAGGTGGTCAGTTAAGGATACAAAGAATGTTGTTAAATTTTGAAAATAGTATTCGGGTTAAAGATAGCATTCATTTTATTTGGACCACGAGGGAGCATTGCAGGCATGGTTTTACGACGATGTAAATACGTTGTTAATTGATATACGATGTAATAAACATTGAAACATTGTTATATGTAAACGAGGAATAGAAGTTAGTTTACGCTACGTCACTAGGTGAAAAATTATGTTTCAAAATCGCGAGATTTTATTCCAGTTTTGCTCTAAACTGGAGGTAAATCCTCTTCGACAACGTTGTGGAGAGGAGAACTGAAATTTCTCTTCACACCTGTTCACCTACGTTTCAAGAATTTAAAGTCCCTTAGGTCTCAGTTTTTTTTATTCCTATGTCAGTGTCTGCTTTAAATTAAAGTATTGCATGGTCAAACCATCAAGCCAAAGAAGAGACCGGGGGTAGTTGGCATTCTGGTTTCTACCTCGACCATGCAGCTTCCTTACGTTCTTTCTCGCACGACCTAACAAACTTCCCAAACAAGTCTCAGAATAATAAGTGAGTGCAACGATGGTAGAACTGTGATTTCAAATGTGTTCAAAAGAGTAAATAATTTCAAAAGAGAGTAAAATTTTCGTAGTTCATTGATTGTAATCTGTAACACTGGCGAGGAAAGATTTTGCTTCTCTCTAGTATTCTGCTTAAACTTCAATCAAGGTCTTGATTTTGGTAAATTAGCTTATCTAACAACAATCATACCCTCACATATTTTCTCGAAGAGGAAACATCGAATGCTTTCAATAGATCTATTACGTAATCAATTAAATAATGAACAAATGTCGGCAGATAAAAATTCTATTAATTTAATATTATTAACATGTAATGTTTATGCTATGAAACCGTTTAATAATAGTAAACGATAAAAGTCTGAGACTCACTACATTTTATTTAAAGCGAAAATCATGAAATTTGCTTGAGTGGGAAAGCTGAAACTTGTTTCTAAATGAAAGTCAATAATGTTTTCAATATAAATATTTTTACACTTTTCTAAGACTAGTTTATGTCAAAGGTTGTAATAAAAATCGGAAACATACCGTACTTATAAATTCACTTTCTTCTATTCGAGCAAAAAAAATTAAGAAAAAAGTTTCAGCCATTTTCCATGATGTAAAATACCCCCCAAAATTGAAATATCTTAATGACCTCCGGAACAGCACAACTAGATCTTACTCCTAGCATATTTACCACTCAGCTCGAAACCTTCTAAACCATCAGAGTTAGGCATGACACATCCATCTATCCCTATATACAAATCGATTTTCAGGAACAAAATTGCATGTATCTCCGCTCCACCAGCACCAATTTTTAGGATCGTTCGACAGACCTTAATTCTGACCTGTGTGTGAAGTTTCAGCTGAAAAGAAACCTAAATGCGGATTTTACTTCCGGTATTTAAGATTATATTGTTGAGGTAATTCCAATACCATAAAGTATCCTAAAAAATGTAATTTCCCTTGATACAATCAAGTTTGTCAAAATTATGACTAAACCGGTGTTGAGTCAATAAATAAAAATCTATCAACAGATGCTGAACAGCTCCTGTCTCACCTACTTTGGTTAAAATTAGCTGCAATCCTAATACGATTCCATAAATTCGTTATTCGGCGAGTAGCAAGCAACCGTTGACCGAATCACAAGTAGTGTAAATGAATTGCTTGCTATTTTACGAGTGACGAACATTCGGTGCTATCTACCACGTGCCGGTCTTTTGAACACATCAAACGAAGTGAACATTCGCCGAACACATCAGCTATTCGTGATTGGGCGATTCGTGGCTCTCTGCTCGGCGAATGCCGAATGTGTGAAGCCGCCTTTAGAACTGACATCATTTGTGAAATAGATTTGTAATTACTGTTCTCTTTTATAAATAAGATTGTTGTAAATTGTGTTATTTATAATATTTTTGTCTTTTACAGGTGAGCGGAGATTTTTGAATTCTTGATTTAAACCTACGAGTTCTGTTCTGTGCAGTCATCAAGTGTAAGTAGCACTGATTTATTTAGCCCCTTTTATAATAAACTAATGTATTTATACTTAAGTAAAAATGTTGGGATTATTAGAGAAGAGAAATTGTACATATGCTTGATACATTTCCAACAAGATCCACACTGAATGAATGAAAAATCTTTGTGGGAGGGTGCGTCTCTTCTGATTATATTTCTTAAAGCTACTCCATTTGAAAATTCCTCTATGGCTTAACAACCCTCCACAATATTCCTCCAAAATAAAATTATATTTCTCACAACAATCGAAGTATTTATAGTAATTTATCGGATAATTTAAGTAAAAAATCAGTCTAAAAAATAATGTTTTTCCTGTCTGTAGAAAAACCTGGAATTGTTTTCTAAAGAAGATACTTATGATGTTTAAACAAAACCTCGATAGTATTTACGATCATGGGTGCAATTGAAGGTAGCCACCCCCAAACAACAGATACAAGGTGAGGGTCTCTGAATGAGGAAGGTTCAAAATCCCAAAAGTCGTAGTGTACAATTTCAAATTAAACCAATGTATAATAACCGAGATTCATGACATTAAAGAGTTAAAACACTTTTTAATCAGCACTTCTATTAGCAAATCCAACATCTAGATTGTCTTTACGTATAAGAATTCATGCACCTAAATAAAGGTACTATTACCTAATTTTCTGTTCGTAAATATACGTTGAATAAATTTACATATTCGATATTTTACTTTGAAATATGAATATAATTATGTGTAATACGTTTACTTCAGACTGCGTTGCCAAACTCTCAGCTTATGACTGGATTGTCTCCCAAGGCGTCCCCCTCCGTGCCACGAACACCTGGTTAATACAGTAGAACGTGATTCATACGAATTAAGTAGAACCGAACAGATTACGGATCATCAAATTGACCGGATTATTGGAATGAATCGATGAAAGGCTCTTCAACGTAAAGAACTTGATAACATCGTGCATAATACATTCTGATGGGTACCGAAAAAGGGAGGGAATGAATAAAATCATTAATGGAGTAGATTTTTAAAGTTTTTAGGTACAGAAAAGCTAAACAACTTTTCGCCAAAATCGAATTCTGGTTATCGACGGTTGTGATTTTTGACGTCGGAGGTATTGATGCTCTTTTGTAAGAGGAAGCGGAGGTCGCTGTACTGAAAACAGTTGCGCATCGCGGGGAGCGCTTTTAGGAAGACAAATTGCGTCATCCAGGAATCACCATTGCCAGCCAGTGCCACACTCATTGCCACCTCATCGCCTTCCGTGCTACAGGCTCTGGTTCTGAGAATACATAGCACTGATACTGCCACTCACATCGTCTTCGCATATTCAGTACCATCGCTAATATTACTATCTCAGTCAACCTTACCAACTCAATCATTCTCTCCAATGTAAATTTTACCAGTATTATAAATATTTTTCACCATTGAGTAGTCCCGGTTACATGCATTGCGTCCGCACTACTCTGTGCGGTTTGAAATTTGGGTGAAAAAGGCTGTGTGAGAAATGTTGAAAAGACTACATCCATGACTACGTCCATGAAAGTGAAGATAAACCGATTAAATCACGACACTATTTTTTACCTAAATTTTTACTCGATAATTTTGTAGGTAAAGGTTTCAAACTTTAAATTTTGAATGGACTACGTTTAAATTGGATCATAGTGTGAGCTGTGCAGATCGTAATGTGCATTTTCTTAACTTCTGGGATGAGTGGCATTTAATCGTAAGTAATATATATTTGCACATGAAAGCACAAACGACACACACTGTCGATGTTGGATGTGAGAATGACTGGCGATACGTTTATAATTGGAACAATTGAATGTTGGAACGGTCAGATACTTTTTAAAAATGTCACAACTGGATATCGTTTTTCCATTAACAATGGATCGGATGTGTTCGGTAATACCCAACACAGCCGCAACTCCTGGTGCAAATGAATCTAGTGACAGGGGGTTAAATTACAGAGTACATGTCCAGAGATCTCTGTGGGAAGCTTTGGGAAAGAACGAAATGAAATAAGAGAAAATTGCTCCAAAATCAGCTCATTGTGAAAATAATTTTCTTTCCTATCTGAAAGGCTTTTCGTTTCTTTCTGTTTGGTCCAAATAAAAAAAATTCTCTCATGGAATATTAACATTTCGCTTGTTTGGCCCATCTACGGAATGTTAAGTCTATAATTCTAATGATTTTTAAGAAGTAGACTTCAGTACAGACAAAATATGTAAATTTGAGTGATTGTACTTATAGATAAGAATTTTTTCAATTGTAGTCCATTGTAGAGAAAAAACGACCTAATTACAGGCTGCGAACAAAACTGTTCGCACGAGCAAACACATTGCTTTTAAGCAAAAACGTATCATGTTGACATTCAAATATACCATACTAAAAATATTGCAGAAATAGTTTCTAGTATGAATTAAGTTTAGGAACAAAGCAACTTCTTTCTAGAATTCCTTCTGTACTCCTTATAAGAACTTCTTTACAATCTTCCTAAGACAATGCGCTTTTATCCTTAACCTAACGATCGAAAAAATTCTGAAATTGTACTACGTGAATGTCAGGATTTTTTAATCCTTTTATATTTTATGAACTGAATTTTATTTTATTTACATAACATGATTGACCAGCTCCATGGAAGCAGAATGTCACAAACATCCATTTGTCATACGTGTTTATTTAGGAAATATTCATGTAGGTAACTCATTAAATTCCATATGACGGGAAAGGATTTACAGTAAATAAATCCGGCTTAAAAATAACATTAATTCAATGTCAAAAAATAAGAATGCTGTGTATGTGAAAGCGTCGGCTGCAATCAGAGCGTGGTAGTGAATAGCATTCGTATAATCGACGTTAATGAATCAGATACTCGAATGAAGTAAAAATTACTTGTAAAACATTGAAGACTAATAATAATAATAATAATAATAATAATAATAATAATAATAATAATAATAAAACATTTACCTCCAGTAAAGTTTATTTGGATATAGCAGAAAACTCTTTCACAAAAGAATCACTTACCCAGGACGAGTCTTCTAGGAAAAGTAGTGTATAATGTCGTTATTTGATTTTTGCACGCTTATCATTTTTTCAGGATTTTGAAGATATTTTGATATTTGCGGAAGAAAGCACATTTCCTGAAATGGTCTTCTTCATTCTCAGTAGCACAAAACGCACTCGCAAGAAAATACTCAGGTTGTTACGAAAATGAAAGAAAAAATTAAAAGTACTTACGAGTTTGCTTGTAACTCAAGGAGAACATTCCCTTGTTAAAAGTTCCGGAGCAACAGTCAGCGCGGTTTCCTTTTTTCTCTCGCAGAGGCGGAGAGGAGTCGGTGAGAGGCAGCCACTCCTAAATCTCACTCTGGATACCATTTAAACATCTAGCTCCTCTGAACTCTGTGATTTATGAATATATTTTAAAATAATTCATTTGTAAAAAGACCGAAAAATGTGCAGAGAATTATGAATTTAAAAGACAGAAAAGGGAGAATTAAGACTTCACTGACTTTACGATTTTCAGCATTACCACCAGTTAATGCTAAAGATTGTAAGACATTTTTTTGTGTGCTACTATATTTATTGGGTGCGATGTCCGGTCGGGGAAAAATAGAAATGTGGCTTTCTAACAAAATCTTCTTAGTTTCATAGCTGTGTGACGAAAGAAAAGCTCAGGATGGCCAGTAATGCTACACATGGCGATTGGAACAAGTCATGCACTCCTCATATCTCCGATATCCCTAAACGTGGATAATAAATAAAAGCAAGGACCAAGCCTAAGAACACCATTAGCTGGCAAAAGTCAGATTTATCCTACTCTTAAAAGCTAAATACGTTACACAATAGTTATTACGTGATATTAGGCCGATATAGAACAAATGGACGTGTTTGAAGTTTATAAACCGAGGTGATAGTAGAGGTATAGTTGGAGTAGCATGTTGGGATCTGGAGTAGTATGTTGAGATTGGAGTAGCATGTTGGGATTCATACAGAAAGTCGCTCCGGAAAAACCTAGATAGAATACAGAGGAAAGCGAATAAGTTTACCTATAGAACTAAAGCAATAAAAAAGGCATGGGAATCTCTAGAAACGCGAAGAACAAAGGCAAGGCTTTGTGCTCTTTATAAATCGTACGTAGGTCAGCCAGCTTGGAAGAAAATTCAGGTTAGACTGGAAAAACAAATTATTTAGACCGAAGCGATCACATCCACAAAATTCGAACAAGGAAATAACATTCAGGTCTTGGGAAATTCTCATTTTGTAAGAAAGCAATTAGAGATTGGAACAATTTACCCGCAGCAACTTTCAAAGCCTTTCCTCTAAGTGTCCGAAGTTTTAGAAATAAGTTAGAACAAACAGAGAGTAATAGATGTTTAATGAGTAACTAAGTGCTGTGACGTGGTGAAAGAAGAAGTGAAGTGCTATGAAGTGGTAGTTAGTGTAATTCATAGCAAAACAGTGTAGTGTAGTGCAGTGAAGTGTAGTGAACGTGATAAATGCTTTTTATTCAATCTAATTTCACCAATATCTATGTAGCTTGTATTGATTCTTAGTATCACCAACATATAATTGTTGTATATCATGGTAGAGTTGAAATAAGTGTTATAACACTTATTGTTAGAGATAGTATGATTATTGTATCGTTTTGTATTGTACACTTTTATTATTTTTATTATTATTGTAATTATCGTTAATTAACTGACATAGGGTCATACCCAACTGCAGTTCAAATAAATGTAATGTAATGTATCAATCAATCGAGTCTGTTATTTGTATTATCTGTTAAATTATGTTGAACACTTTTCGTAATACGACTTTCCGTTGCATTGGAGAGAAACACTCATTCGCCTTCTGTTTCTACAACTCCCAATATATTGATTGTTCTTAATGGACTTCAACCAATAAAATCCTTAACGAACGTTAAGAGTGGCTTTTCATTCTTTAGTTTGGTCTCTTTATTTCATTACAGCAGCACAATATTACGAAAAAGATTGTACTGTTTCACATGTCATAGTTCTGAAAACGAAAGGAAAAATAAAGAATAGAAGAAAATTGATTTTGTTTCGTGGGAAAACCTGGGTTCGTTGCCCTGGGCGCACGACGCAGCGCGCGCGCCGTGGTGCGTGACACGTGGGCTGCGGCCGCGCCGCCGCGGCGCGCCGGGAGGGATCCGCCGCACGTGTGCAGCTCTGCGCGGCGCTGCGCGGCTCGGCGTGCGGAATCATGCATGTGGCAATTTCAGCACGCGCCCGCCCGATAAAAATGTAATTAACAGGACGTGCGCCGAAGCTGCGGCTGCCCGGCGCTCGCCGCCCCCACCCCCGCTCCAGCCCCTCCCCCTCCCTTTCGCCCGGCGCCTGCCGACACGACCACCCACCCACTGCACAGTCGCCACCACGCCCTGCCGTTGCTCTGACGGACCGCGCACACTTCAGTTCACGGCCCCTTTAATGCACTATCTTCCGACTAACAGTTCATCACTGGTAGGCATATCGTTCGATTTTTATAACTTTGCCCCTCAAGCCCCTAAGGTCACGATGGAATATCACATGGTATTTCGCGTCTTTCTCGCTCGTGTGCTAGATGTCGCATGATCGCAAACACTGCTTGATAGGTCGCGATCATGCGAATATCTAGCTGCCTGACTGAGAAAGACGCGAAATACCGTGACATATTGCATCGTCAAGACGGGCCTTGAGGGGCAAAGTTACAAAAATTGCACTGTGACCACTTCAATTGTATTATCGATTTATTCAAACTACATATTTTGTATTACATTTGCATTTCAGGAAATCTCGTATAATGCTTCTTCCAATTTCTTGGCAAACATCACTCACAAACACAGCCAGGCATCCCAGGTTTGTCAAACAAGCTTCTAACTTGTAGTAAACCACTCTTTGGATCTAAACACTTCAAGGTTCAACTCCATTGTCAATTTACTCAAATACAAATCCTATATTACATTTGCATTTCAGAAAATCTCATTTAACCGTTCTGTCCATTTCTCGGCAGATCGTGATCCGCCAAAGAAATCGCGAAGAAAGAAATTCTTTAACTGAAATACTCGTATGTACACCACCTTCTCGTCGTTCTCTGTTCATCTGAAATCTTCCACGTTCGTACTTTTGAGGTCTTTCAATTTCAATCACGAAATATTTCTGGTTGAAGTTATGTGGTCGCTTTTCAAAAGTGAGTGTCGGGGTAAACTGTACTATTCTCAATGTGAAATTCACTCTAATGAAAACGGAATGCGATAAGTTTTTATCGAGTATTTCCGTTTTACATCATTCGTTGAAAGCAAATCTATCCCCTCTACCTCTTGCCTTAACCACGCATGTACAGTAAGTAGAGCATCCAATTCCGAGAAGACCTGCCTGAAGTACTTTTGTTCTCTATTAACATTAATTAGAGCTCGTTTTTTCGGAGACAGAATTCTCTCTAGGGCTAGGCAACAAAACGAAGCGAAAATTATTTGGAGCTACTTGCAACTAAATGTATTTCAAAGAACAACATCGTCTGACAACTAATAAACTCGTTTTGATGATTGTGTAAAATATTCCATTGAAATTTTTCAAAGGATTTTTGTACATCAATTCCGAACTATTTTGCGCTTTTTCAAGGTAAAAAATAGCGAAAATTAAACGTATTCATTAAATGGCAATTGAGGTAGCTTGTTAAACAACGCGTCATTTCCTAACTAGTGCAACAGACCATGGCAATCGCGCGCACACCCCTCCTCCATACCCCAGCGACCGCGCCAGCGAGCGAGCTATGCGCGCGCCGCGCCTCCCCAACCACAGCGCCCCTACACCACCCCACTTCACCTCGCCCACTCACCCTCTGCCCCTCGACCTCGCCCTCACCTCAGCGTAGACCCTACCCTACCCCGTTTGAATATGCCCACCCCCTGCCCCTGCACACCACGCCACTCACCCTGGCTACCCCCGCCTCTCGTGTTCCCAACAGCTCTCATTTCTGCCTCACCACCAGATCTCGTTCCTGCCTCACCACCGTCCCGGCTCTCACCCTCCACTCCCACTCCACCCTCTCCCCCACTCCTACGCCCGCTCACGCATTGCCCCCGCCCGAGCCGCGCCGGCCGGCGCGCGCCGCCGCAGCCGGGTGCTGACGCCGCGACCCCTCGTTCTTTTATCTCGTTCCGCTGAGCGCCCGGCACGCGAATGCGCTGCGCACTGCCCGCTCGGCCCACTGAATGCGCCCGCGCCCGCGCCCGCGCCCCCGCCCTCGCCCGTACTCCCGATCCCTCCCGCGTCCCCGCCTATGCCCCCGCCGGGCCCCCGCCCGTGCCTCCGCCCGCGCCCCCGCCCGCGCCACGCTCGCGCCCCCGCCACGTCTCCGCTCATGTCACCGCCCGCATCCCCACCCCCGCCCGCGCCACCGCCCCCTGGATGCAAACTCCCGTCAATACGGCGCGGCGCTTTGGCGTTGAGATACGCCCCAGTGCTATTCCTGATACTCTTCTGGGTGAAGTCAAAGAGCTAAGTGACACTCACTGGCAGGAACGCGCCGCCGGGACAAAAATGTCAAAAGGTAGAAAGCGAAGAAGGAAGGAACGAAATCAAAATAGATTGTTGAAACCACTTTTTACAGGTGTTTTATTTAATGATGAATTTTATGTAATATTTATTAAATTATTTTGGATGAAAAATATCGTAGAAAACGCTATGCTGATATTCGAAATTCCCATAAATTCCGGAGTCGCATAGCGCGGACGGAATTTATCTGGAAATTTTCAATCCACGAGTGGTGTTTAATAAGTCTATTCGATGATAAAAATACCTCCAAAAAGTTTCAGATTGCGCCAAATATTAATTATATTGTGCGAAAGCTTCAAATGATTGATATATCGCATCTAATAATTGTCTAGCAGCGAGGAGGTGGTAAGAAAAAATAGTATTTTTTTGAGATTCGCCATCTTGATTGTTTGATACCAAATGTACAAAATAGTTAAACGCTATTGATGTTAATTTAACGAGTGGAATAGCCCTTTTAAATTTGTCAGGTATCACTTCAAAATATACCGATTTTTTCTCCCCCATCTCAAAGATATTATTATGTTACTTTTATTACAACAATTTAAGTTTTGTGGAATGCATTTTTCATGCTGAAAACGTTGTCGAAGTCCGAAAATAGTTGTACAGAGACATGGAAATTCCAAGGAAACGAAGCACCGAACGTTTTTTCTTTCTTTGAAAGGCATTTGTCTGCTAACTGCATGCGCCTGCGCAGTAGGGTGACGTACCCGTCTTTCTCTGGAGGCTAATGGAAGTCATGTTCAAGGGAGCGGTCATTTGAATCCTTGGATCCCTATGGTCTGTGAATTACGTTCAAACGGGAGAGCATTGAATATTCGACCAGGAAGATACAGCGAGCGGAATAATGCAAATTGAAGGCAGGGCCTCTCAGGCCACTCGGCGTCTCCCGCCAGGTTCTCCGGCGAGCCCGCGCCCAAAGCCACTCCCCCCCCTCCACCCGCCTCAGCCACTCTGCTCGCGAATGCACGCGCCTCCGACGCATCCCGCTGTCGCTCCCAGCGCCGCCGCCCCCGCAGCCGCACTCCGGTGCCACCTGCAGCTGGATTAATGATTTCCATACGGCGTCGTTCATAATGCATGGCCCTGGAAGCGCGCACAGCCGCCGCCCACGTTGCCACTCGCGTCGCCTCGCACGCGTCGCCTGCTCCTGCACCTCCCCTGCGCTCCACCATCGCACCGTCATTGTCCCCCTCAGCCCAATCATTGCACCTGCCATTGGTCGGCTTCCTTCCCTCTCTATCGCTCCAGCGATCGGAGCGATATTGTCGAGCCGCCCTCATCTGTTGTCCTCAATCACATGTGCTCGCCAGGTTGGCATCACCCTGTTTCCCTTTACTAGTTAGTTTTGTTTTGTTAACTCCAAGGGACACCGTCTGTCTCAATACGACCATGCTTTTCTGTTATCTTAACCTTTTCAACCCTATTCCGTGCCATTTCCCGTCTACGCCTCAGAAGCTACAGAAGTCTTGACATATTTCTGTGGGATGCCATTTCGTAACAATCTAACTAAACCACTACTTCCTATCCCCCTTTGAGAAACTCGAGAAAAAAAAAATGTTTTCATCAGCTATTCCAGCGCTAACAGGGTTCACCTAGTCCAGTGTCTGGCATAAAGATAGCTCATCGACGTGAGTGGTACTGCTGCGGCACTCGTGTTCCACGCACAGTTTACTCGGGTTTAATGCCCGTCCCCGAGGCATCAACCAGATCCGTCCATCCGGCTTCATTGTCTCTCCGCCGTGCCTCCGCCGCGCAGCGCTTTCTGGGTTCCGCCTTGAGCGTTCGCCCCCGCCCGTCCATTTACTGCCAACTCCTCGCGTCCCCTGATAACGCGCTCGCCCGCGCCATCCGCCCGGCCGCCCTCCCACGGGCCCTCGCGGTGGGCGACCTCCGCAGAACGGGAGCGCCCGAAAGCGCTGGTGCGGCCGCCGGCAGCTGCGACCGGAGCGGAGGAGCCACGGGAGCGACGCACAGTGGTGCTTCGCGTGATTTGGAGATGTCGTCGCAAAATTCAACGGAAATATCAAACTTTCGGAAGAAGCTTAAGAATGGAGGTATCGGCTGCGATCTTGGCTCTGCAGAGATCCTAGACATTGAGACCCGCCTGGTAGTGACGCAGTTTAGACTCCAACCACATAGCTAGGTCTTTCCTCGTCCTTTTACCCCCGTCTTCCGTTACTTACACCCTTACATGTACATGCACAGCAATAGTACATTTATTGGTAGGCAGACAGGTTGGGAGCTTAGAGCCGCTGAGGGATATACCTGAAGGGGGGACGAGGCTGTCGTGTAGACCGGCGTTCAGCGGGGGAGATGCGTTTAGTGCATGTTGTCATGCACTACACTTACGAAACGAAATAATTGACGCGCCCGCAAAAAATAGGCGCCAGTTTTCCTAGCCTGGACATTGGGATTCGTATTCTGGTCACTCCATGTGAAATATGTGGCAGGTAAAAGAATATTTGCGGAAGATTGTCTCGGGATTCTTTCCTTTCCATGCATATTCCCTTCAACTATTGCTCTATTATCTTTCATATCATTAACATATTCATCATCATTATCACTTACCATTTCATTCGCCTTTTCATTGTAAGATTTGTGGTTCCGGTTCTGAAATTAAAATATAATTTTAAATAAATGCAATTAACTATTTAATGCATTCTTTTTAAAACTAGATGTCATTTGGTTTAAACCCCACTCTAGATCACTATTTGGAAAAATTATTGGGATTGGGAAAATCCCTAATCGAGACAACACAATTTAATATTAATGTTGTGGCAATTTCTCTCTTTAGATTATTGTGAATCAAGAATCGTAAGAATGCCAAATACTAGTAAAATAAAATACAAATGTTTTCGTACAGTGAGAGAGGACAAATATTATTATAAAATAAAATCAGGCGAATTTGAAAGATACTTCGTATAAGTCCTGCAGTTTTGTAATTGTAATTTCAGTTGATATTTAAATTTCGTTCATCAACAACAGATAAACGGATGGAGCTCAATGGTAAATGAAGGGTAACAGACATTAATGAGTTTATGCACATTTTATGTCAGTTTCAAATTCTCTTCGAGCAAGTTGCACCACTCTATTCAAAATATATGTACATTTACGATACTTATCGTTTCAGGCAAAAATTAATAAATATAAAATGTACGCGCCATTGCAAACTACGTGGTGTTGCCCGGACTTTCAGACAAAAATTAATAAATATAAAATGAATTTACAAATATTTAAATTGTATTTTATTGATGTTTTAAAATAGGGTCTCATACCTGGAATTCCATTGTGGTAAATCTATACTGTTAAACTTGAACGTTGGTGATTAAGGCCATCAGGTTTAATTTATTACTCCTGGGAGTACGTCTCCTGAGAGCGAGGTAGGCTCCCACTGTGCCTGTGGCGGCGGGGGCGGGGCGGCAGCAGAAGCAAGCGCTGCTGGCGGAGCGAGAATGGCGGCGCGGGGCGTTGTGTGGGGCGGAGGCGGAGCCGGAGGCAACTCCGGCCCCAAAGGGCGGCGGGCATTCACCGGAGTGCGCGGCCTCATTCACCTGCCGCCCTCGCTCCCGGCCCCGCCCCCGCCCCGCCCCGCCCCGCCCCAGCCCGCCACTCGCACGCCGCGAGCACTCCGCCCGCCCCCGCGCCTCGCAGCCCCGCGCGCCTGTTGTCCTTATTTTGTTTGGCCCGGCGTTTACGCCGCCCTTTGTTTAGGTCTCGCCTGTCTCACCTCTCCTTCCTCCGGCTCCATCCCCCTCTCCCATTCTGTCTGATTTCTTTAATATTTACGATACGACGGACTTCCTTCTTGTTCTTCTCTCGGCGCCCGTTTCATATTTCGTACTTGACTCGCTCGTTTCGTGATCCTCCTCCCTATTCTCATGCTCCCACTCTTCTCGTTTTTTCCCCCGAGCTTTCCTTCCCCCCAGTTTGAATTTATCCCCCGTTCGTATCCTCGGTCGTGACCTTATTTGTTCTCCATTCATTTTCCATTTGAACCCAGTTGGGAGGCAGAGGCGCGGTTCTTCCCTCCAAAGTTCAAACATCGTTAAAATCAGGAAAACGTGGGTTCTGCGCTCTCCCTCGCAAACACAGTTAGCATCCACCTGGGACTTTCTTCAAGTTACATTTGCACTCTGCTGCCCGACCTTTCAGAGGATGGGTATTTTAAATATTTCGAGGAATTGCTTTATTTACGGTCTGAACAGACTATCTAATTAATGTTTTAAAATGGGTGACAAACATTCATTTTATTCCATTTTGTATTTTCCAATCCTGGTGAACTATTTCAAAAGCTCAACTAAGTTATAAACCCATCTATCATAAAAATGTTTTACTTTTTTTCCATCCACACGAGAGGTATATAGCACAATAAAAGTAACACAATAGAGGGGGCTTCATTGAAAATTGATATTTTATCTTCTCGTTCTAGTCTAAAGTACATGAATATTGTAGTCCACGATACACCAGATAAAACGTTGTCCGTGAAAGAATGTCAAACGAAATTTCATAAAAGTGGGGACAAATATTGAAAATTGATAGAATACCATTTGCTCGCCCAAAACTGCTTCATGAAGCAAACTTGCCGGAAGCATTCCTGGTAAAATGTGATGGCAGGGGCCTGGGCGGGGCGAGGCGCAGAGGCGGGCGGCGGGGACAGCCCAGTGCGTGGGGCGCCGCGTCGCTCTCCATATTTCAGACGCGGTATCTCCCGCCGCGGGAGGCGGCGTGGGTGGCGCGGCCCTGCGCTCCTCGTGCGCCGCCGCTACCGCACAAAACCCAGATGAATAATACAGGCCCGCGGCGGACGCCGCCTCCCGGCTACCGGCCGGTAGAACCACCGTCCGGTCCTACCTGCCCTCCCCCGTGTCCTCGCCTCACCCTCAGCCCCACCCTCGCCCTCGCACTCGCCCTTGCCCTCGCCTTCGCTTTTACTCTCGCCTTCCATGTTCTCCCACACTTATTATCCATTTTCATCACATCCCTGTACTCAGCTCGTTCCTCCCTACTCGCCCCGTTCTCTCTGCAGTGGCCCCGCTGCCTGCATCTTCGACGATACCCTGTCGAACTGCCTCTGCCCCACCCAACATTTTTCTTCAGTCATACCCTCCTCTTCATCGGGGCACCGATGGCCACGTCCGATACTCTCGTCCTTCCAGCGTCTGTCTCGCTCCCAGCCACACGCTCTCACACTTGCCCGCTCAATTTGCCCCGTAGCGATGTCACCGCCCGCTTCCACCAGCGTTCCGTCACCCCTCGTCCCGGCCCGACCTTTGCGTCTATCCCAACGCTCAGAGCCTCTTTGCCTCCTACCATTGCAGGGACGTTTCCTGCCACAAATTTCTCACGTGGGTCTCGCCAATCCCGGCACTCTGTCTTTGTGAAGACTAGTTGACACTCCTAACTCTACATGTTCGCTATTTCCGCTTTCAATGCTCTGGCCCTATGTCTTCCTTTGCTTGCGGTTTCTCATAATTTGCCACACACTCTCCTTTCTCTTTTGTAATTCTACGTAATTTTTTCTCAAATTTTCTCTTTGGTTTCGTTTCTATATAATTTCACTGAAAGCGGTTATTTTACTAATGCGCAAACTCTAAATGTTTACATTCATGTTACTTTAAATTCCCTTTTTAATCAATATCTCTCTGTCTAGCTTAAGCTACCAATTAACTCTTATTTCGGACATGATATTACTAGTTTTCGAAAGGTGACTTTTTTATTGTGTAATCTATTCTCTCTGTAACTTCAATATTTCTGTTTTTACAGCTCTCTGTTCTGTGATACTATTCCTTAGTTTAGTTTAAACATACGCCTGTTTTTATTCTGAAATTCTTTGAATTCCTACCTAGCATAAACCTTTGAGCTCAATTCTACGCTATCTCCACCCATATAGTTTCATCGTTGTGATTAACGAGTGGCCTCTAACACTAAAGTACCGCCAGTTCTAGCATCGCTCAAACATAATCACTCGTGCAAGCTCTAGGCACACTATTACAGCGGAACCTACCCCCCCACGCTTTGTGCACACGCCTTACCCACCCTCCACACACCCTCCGCCCGTCCTCCGCGCGCTCTCCGTCCCCTCTATCCCTCATCTGTCCATCCGCAACCGGCCCCAAACCCACCGAATCCTCCCACCGCCCGTCGTGCCTCCTCTCCCACCGTTATTCCTGCCAACGACGCACGCCCCTTTCGGCAGCATGGGGGCGGGGCGGGGGGTTCGCGGGGGAGGATTTCGGCGAAGCGCCGTAAATAAGTGAGCGCCCGCACGCGGCGTGTGTCGCGTTTATCTTGCGCTGCGCCCCCTCCCCCGCCCCGCCCCGCCCCGCTCCCCGGCGCGTGTTTCGGGCTGCAAAGTGCCGATTTTTGGGGCGCGGCCGATCCCGCGTGATGAACGCGCCATTGACAGGCAAACGAGCCAGGTGGAGAGACCGGTGATTAATTGGTCGATATTGCGTGCGAGGTATAACACGAGCACACGTAAGCCTTCAATAGCGTATGCTAGCTATGAATGCATTCAACGAAGTAGCATGATCAAGATCAAACCGAATATTTACAGATCTTTTAACGTCGGTGAGGGTGATTTTCTTTGATTTCTCTGTGGTTCTTTAGCTGGGTGTTCTTTCCAGTATAGATAGTTTTCTATTTTAATTCCCGATAAACGCATTATTATGATACTACGTATGATTAGAAAATAATTAAAATAACTGAATTGATATCTTAATTATTTTTTTAGTTTCTCTGTATGTTACGATTTATGAACAGTTTTAGTGAAGAATATATTATATTGCATGCTTTAGAATTATATGGACAATATTACGGACATAGTGACCGTAGCTCTAATAAAATATGTCATGTTTTGTCGTTTTGAAGTTACTTAACAAAACGCTTACCCAGACACTCTTTTTTAAATCCTTTTTTGTCAGATGTACTGATATTTTGCTTGACTATTACGCCATAGCCTCTATGATGACTCATGAGCATCTTTCTAGTTTCCCGTGGTGTGGTCCCGGATTCGATTCCCGGTCGAGGCAAAATAGTTGTAATTTTCCCTTTAAAATCGCCTCGGTTCCTGTAGCTGAATGACGAAAAAATGCTCAGGCAGGTGGAATTTGCTAACTAGGTGAAGGGATTACGTAATGTTCGCCATATCTCTCCTTTAGCTGCAAGAGTGGGAATTAAACTACACGCAGGCGTAAGGGACACCATTGGCTACCCGGCAAAGTCTGTCCAAAATGCCAAATTAAAAAAAAATCACGCCATAAGTACACGAGTATGTTTGAAAAATAGAAAGGTAGGTTAATATTTTTAGACTTGGTTAAATGTCGTGGAGCACAAGAGTTTTTCACACGCGTTGGAAAACGAAGTACTACTTGATGAGTACAAGAGCTTCTCTCTACACCGTTATAAGCTTCTCAAAACAAAGATACTACAAAGTGCATTACAAAAGCAAGGCAACCGTCTAAAAAGAAAACAAAGGAAGTTAAAACTACAGAGGTTCTAGGAAGCTCAGTTCGTGAAGAAACGTTCAACCCAGTGCGTCTGCTGCGTTAATCTTTCCATCCCGCAGAGCACAGCAGACACACGGGCTTACTTCGGAGGGATTTTACGGCCTGGGAACTCGTAGAAACGCAGCTTTTTGCGTGGGGCACGGACTCTTTTATTTTGAGTGTGAGCGCGCAGAAAACGAACAACAGGTAGAACGCAATTTGTGAAACTTTCATTGGCTCGTACGAGCACGAGAGTTGCCCGGAGTGTAAAATTGACCGTAAAGTTAATAATCCACAACGTTGAAATTTAGGGACAGTCGCGATAGTTCTCATTCCGCGAGCTAGTCTCTGGGGTTATACTGAGGAAGAAGAGGGGACTTTAACGACTTCTGGGCATCCACAGTTTTCTCGTTTTGCCAGGCGGTGAAAGAAAAAAATATGAAAAAAACAACAACAACAAAATAGGCTACATTTCTGTGTGTATCGATTCACAACAATTTAACCCAAGTTATATTATAATTCTTTGGCCAAGAATAAATGCACTTCTCGCCCATAATATGTCACAAAATCAATTTTCAAAATCCAATAAATAACTTACCAATAAATGCACATCACGCGCAAAGGTGGCAGTACAATGTTACATAGTAAAGAGCACTGTTACGTAGTGAAGAGCATTGTTACATGTTACATAGTGAAATATTACTCTCTGACTCAATCAATAATTCCATGATAATATGAAGAGAAAAAGTACCCTAGTCTCACATTGAATCAGGAAGCAAATAATTACGCGTCATTACTTCTGAATATTCGTTTAACTGGAGAATATTGGAGAATACTGTAATTGCTCCCTCGTTAATTCACAGTAGAGAGTATCAATTCCGTTTTGTATATTTTTATTTGTTTTTCATTCTTCAAATTCCAGACTGACGACTGAATTTCAGTTATACTTTTATTACATGGAATTTTCATGTTTATCCTGTATTTCTTTATAATGAAATGTCTTGTAGAATACCCGTGCTTCGATATTTTCTGCACGATTTTCAAAGCGTGATCGGAGTCGTTTTTATCTCGGAATGGTCTCGAAGTAAACTAACAAAATCCGTGAGTGAGAAGAACAGCGGCGACGGGACGTCCCAGCCAGCGATTGGTCGCTCCCAGCGGATGGCGCGGCGGGAACAGCGTCCATCATGTCGCGAAGCGGAGCGGCGCGGCGCGGCGCGGAGGGGCAGTCCGGACCTTCGTCGGGTGACCCACTTCCAGCGGTAACTGTTCTCCGCTCCTCTCCGCGCCACTCTGCCCCGCCCGCGCCGGCTGGGCATCGCGCGGCGCGGCCCGGCGCGGCGCGGCGTGGGCGTAAACGGGCAGGTGGGCGCGCCCCATGGCGCCAGCGGCGGTGTGGCGGTGGTGGCTGCGACCAGTGGCGTATCTACGGTATGGCAGGCATGGCACGTGCCATGGGCGCCACTCACTTGGAGCGCTATTTATAGTATACCCGTTAAAACAAATAACAACCACCTTAATTTCAAACATCCCCACAGGGGCGCAAATTCCATGCTTGCCATGGGCGCCTAAATACCTAGATACGCCTCTGGCTGCGACACGGGTGGCGCTGACGGTGCCCATGACTGTGGAGGTAACGGCGGCGGAGGCGATGACGGTAGAGGCGGTAAAAGTAGTAGCGGTGGTGACGATGGTGGCAGTAGCGGGGGTGGCGGCGTCAGCGGAGGCGGTGGCGGTAGTGGTGGAGGCTGCGTCAGTGATGGCGGAGGTGGGGGAGCTACAGCGCACTCACGCGCTTGGAAAACTAATTACTTTGATGCAGAATCTGTAAATTGTACGACGCGTTCGCTCAGATTGCTAATATCTGAAGTCCTACACAAATAGTGGCATTTTTCGTTGAGATACCAATTGAAATTGTTTCGTACCATCGTGTTCGCAATTATTGCAGCGAAATATTTGGAAGTAAATTGCTGAAAGTTAACTAAAAATGTAATATTCTAAAACATTTTGTTTTTCGTATTCGGTGTCTTGAACTGATTTATTTTACGAAATGCTGCTTACAAAACTCATGCAAACAAATTGTAGATGCCTCAGTGAATATCAAGCATTACTATAGCATTACTTTAGCGATGTGAACATGAGTCTACATCTATTGTAGTAGTAGATGTTAGTAATGTATTTTAGTAGATGTAAATGATGGCTACATGTATGTTTCAATAACTTACTTTATAATAAGTGTATGTTATGTTAGTGTGTATGTATATATGCATACGCAAACATTAACATATGTATGTGTATTTAATTCATGTGTGTATTATGTGTGCGTGGATATCATCATAATTATTATTGTAATAATAATAATAATATTATTTGACTACAATTCTGATTGCCAGGTGGTAACCAAAAGTCTACCGCTTTACAATACATCTACATTTACAATTCAAAAACAATTAACAATATAAAAATAAAATAAATTACAACTACTACTACATCAAAGGACGGAACAATACAATACCTTCCTCCATAGATCTATGCAAAACCAACCGTTAACATTAATAATAGTTAACATACACCTACATACACCTAGACATGTACATGCATACGTACATACATACATACATACACATTCATATACATGAATGCTCACTCACATGTTCACATATAACCGAACACACACTTTCCCTACATATTATTCACGCCTTCAATTACGTAAAGAAACATACACTTAGTTGCACATAGTATACATGCATAGATATACAAATACATTATCATAAACATACATAACGTAGATACAGGGTCTTGCATTTTTTTTAAAATTCAGAATCACAATGAGGATTTTTTTATGTTAGCTATTTAAACATCCGAATTAGTTCCCCACAGACTCTCTCACTTCACTTCACTACACTACACTTTCACCATATCTTTCTTCGGTTATGACATATAACTAATTGATGTAGCTTTCCACTGCACGGCACTACACTACACTTAATCTATAATACAAGACACTACCTACACTACAATTCACTTGAATTATGATCAATGAAATTGTAGATCAGCTGTGCTATGCGGTAGAACACGTCCTCTGTATTAGTCTTCTTCTGAAAACACCAATAGAGCCAGGAAAAGGCTGTACGATTGCTGCACGGATTTCATTCCAATTTTTAATCGTACGATTTATAAATGAATATTTTCCTACGTCGGATCTTTGACCTCTACTTTTTTTTTGCATTTGTGATCGTTTCTCCCAACTCTGGAAGGGGAGTCTAGTCTTTTCGTAACTTCTGCCCACGCAGATGACTTACTGTACTCCTTGAAGAAGCACTTGCCTTCTTTTGAATTTTTTCTAACTCTTTAATCTGACCTAATCTGAAGGGGTCCCATCCAGCTGATGCGTATTCAAGTATCGGCCTAACTATGCGGTATAATAAGTATCGGTGTATCCTATTTTTCGACCCTCTATGTTCCCTTTTTTAAGTGCTCTCATTACATAGTGTAGTGACTTCCACGCTTTTCGGGCCATAGAAGTAACGTGTTCCCCCCAACGCAGGCCCTGGCGTAATATAACTCCCAGATATTTACAACACGATACTTGTGGAATGGCTACGCCACCCATGTGGTATTCCAAAGAAACCTTCGCTGATTTAGAAAGGCTTAGTGATTTACTTTTTACGGCATTTATCTTCATTTTATTTATGGTAGCCGAGGAATAAATGCTATTTAGATCGTTTTGAAGTCTGAAATATCTACATCCGAATGTATTCGCCGATAAATTATGCAATCGTCCGCAAATAAGTGCATTACTGACTTAATACATGATGGCAGGTCAGTCGGCCCCGTGGCCGAGATCGCTAAAACAGAAGTCCGTAGTGATTTTGGACCGTGGGGTCGCGGGTTCGATTCCCGCCTTGGGCATGGTTGTATGTGTTCGTCCTTTCACCCCTATTATCACCATCCGTTCGTTTCATCCTCATACCATACCGTTACATCCAGTAGTGGTCGCTAATGACTCAGTAGTTGATGCGACCTTAAATAAAATAAAAATTTAAAAAAAAATAAAAAAAAATAAAAAAGGCAGGTCGTTGATGAATGCCAAAAAAACGGTCCTAAAGCACTTCCCAGCATTCAATCATTTTGTTTTAAAAAACGTGAGAGTTTGATGGGTCTAAATGGTGCTTGCGCTGTTGTGGCTGCGTGGGCGGGGCCCGCGAAAACACCTCAAAGCGGCCTCCAGGCGTGCCCGCTCCGCGTGGCGGCAGTGGGGGCGTCGGATGAGGCAGCCCGTCGGCGAGGCCGCACCGCGTTCCCTGAGCTGCGTCAGGGCCGAGTCTACGTGTTGTTGAGACACAGAAAGATCTGGAGCTCCAAATTTTAATTCCACGGCCACTCTGGCGGTTGTGCCAGAACTTAGAGACTTCTCTTATATTTGAAAGAATCGTGACGGAGTCACGTTCCGCGCTCACTGCACGTTATTTCTTTCTATTGAAGGAATGTTTAAGACAAATTAAAGAATATGGAATAAAATTACAGATTTTGTCGTGTAAAAAATCACTCTCCTGACACATTCTCTTATCTTTAAGATAATATGTTTAAGAATTTTTCTTTTATGGGCTAGAGTAGATTTTTCAATTAAGGTTTAGCTTTTTCTTTAAGCCAATAACATGGGGCAGATACAATTAATACCATCACTTGCATAATATCAAAATATCAAGCTGTTTTCCTATTCTAAAGAGGAATTTATTAAAATATATTTTTAATGGGAAAGCACTGAGTATCTTTCTATTAATGAATAGTTTAATGTTTATGAAGTTAGTAATGAATAGTTTAATAACTACTAGTGTATTGTTTGTAAATTTCCCTCTTGCCCCTTATAATGAAAACAATAATTTTGTATACAACATTAAATCTTAAAACCAGGCTACTAAAGAATAGTCTATCTTTCTATTTTACTTCGTAATAAATTCGTGTTTTTATTGATTTTATTGCCAAATTATTGTATCTCAGAGAAATCAAGAGAAAAAATTCGAATTTGAGTGCGTTAGTAATGGGTATTTACAAAAGCCTGAAGTTGTATTAGTGATAACGTGGGAGTTTGATATTACACCATTGTAACAAAGGGACATACGTCTCCCATTTAAAAGTCTCGGATTTCCCATTTTCCAGTCCGAACTTAGTCCTCTATTTTCCTAATCTGAGAACGGAAACACGATGCCCTTTGCCGCAAGATGCAGGATCGATGCCAACTTGTGACTTGAAGCACCTATTTTCATGGTCAGTGAGTTGTTTTCGAGGGACGTGGGGCAAAAGTCTTTGCCTCTATTTTCTCTACCGTTACTTTTCTCTTTTAAAAAGAGAGGAATGGTTTAGATGAATGTCATAGAATTCAGCGATAAACACGCGCACCGCTGAAAGACTACGTAGAACAATAATACATAAAATGTTTGTTTTTAATGTTGACCAATCCTCGTTCACAAAAACGTACCACAAACTCGAGTTGTAATTAAAATAGTGTTCTATATACTTTTTTTATACAGCCACTAGTAAAAATGGTTACTTTTAGAGCATGCATGACTTTTTAGAAAATTCACTTTTAGCACTAGTGCTAAAAGTGAGACAATGATTAATGTCCTAATAAAACTGTTAATGCAACAAAGAAATAAAATACTTTCATCTGATCAACTACAACTGATATTAATGTAACTTTGCCCCAATTAAGTGATGCGTATATTTGAATTAAAATATAAGAAAAGTCACCAAAGCTGTCTAAAAAAATAGTTTGACACATGTGGTAAAAGCGATTTTACTTTGCTCATTTTTAATTGATTTAATTTTCCTACTCGCAAAATAAAGCCTCACTCTTATCATAAATAACTATTTTAAATCACCGGATGTTGTAAATGAAGAAAATTCGACATTACTAGGCATTTGTTTGTATTTGCATTTTAAAGAGAGAAGGATGGAAGAACGAATTTTCTTTAGCAGAACGCCTCTCGTTAATTTTTAGATATTGAGACAGTTAATACTACTGGATTTTGAAACATAAAGCACATAAATGAAAATATTATTTTTGTCAAGTCAGGAAGTTAGATTAAAATTCGTCATTTCGTATCTCATAGTGGAGTCATAGTTTGACATGTATTATTAACATAAAACAATAATTTTCCACTTGTTTCTGTTTTCTCGGCATCTTTATAAAGTCTTCGCAGTTTCTGAAAATAATTTGATAAATCTCGAGCGCATTTTTTCGGTTGGAGGAAGAAAATAAAGAATGGTTTCCCTACCCGTAACTCACGGCACTTTTCGTGGAAATCCGGAACGTTATCCGGAAGACTTTGAAGACGAGAAAAACCCACGTCGACGTTTTTTATGCTCTCGTCCTGCCTCCTGCGTCTTCAGATTTCACGCTCTGCTTTCGTAATTGCCTGCAGCCACCGAGTGCTCCGCTGCTCGCCAGCCCTCCTGCTCGCCCACTCGCCCGTTTGCACAGGGTCCGCCGCCCCGCCCACCCAGCTGACCGCATTCTCCACCACTGGTTCCTCCGCCCATCTGCCAATTAGTTTGCGAGCTAACATCATCATGCCCACGCTCATGTTTCAGCCAGTTTGCTTACAATCCAAGCCAGCTCACTCGCACCCCGTAAGCCTCGCATGCCAGACAACCACTTCGCTGGTACCCCAGACAAACATATCGCATGCACCCCGTAAATCAGCACGCTCGCATGCCAGACAGCCGCCTCGCTGGTAGCATACATCTCGCACCCACCTCGTAAGCCGCATACTCAAATGCCAGGCTGACAGCTCGCTGTTACCTCAGATAGACATGTGAGCTCGCCCGCACGCTGGCCAGCGTGCTCGCTTGTCAGACATCTCGCTCGCTCGCTCTCCTTTACCGTCAACGCACTCGCACACCGCCAGCCAGGGTCGCACTCCAGGCAGCCGGGCACGCTCGCACTCGCTCACCATCGCAACGCTCGCTTCCCTCTCGACCTCGCTCGCATCCCGAGCAATTCATTTGCCCCCCCCCCCCGGCTCGTTCGTTTCCTTGCCTTTCTAGTTGTGCTTCCACTTGCTCACCCACCCTGTAGAGAGCTCATCTCCCTTCTGAAATTTCGCGAGTCCCTCGCGAGCTCTCGCAGCGTTGTAGAACTCGCCACTGCGCTGCGCCCCCGGCTCCTCTTTGTCGCGTGTCTCTCGGCGGGTGCCTGGCGGGAGCACTCCAGGGCTGCGCTGCGGCCGCGATCGTCTGTTTGCGAATGGCCCGCAGCAGAGTCGCGAGAAGAGTGGCCGTCTGGCGATTGCCCGCCGGGGACTCCGTGCGCTGCTTGCTCCTGCGGCACCCAAATAAGGAATAAACTCCGTGCTTGGCGCTCAGATGTGAATGATGCATGCGCCGCAAAGTATGCAGTTGTAGTGGGTATGTTGTTTTGTGAACCGAAGTTTCGGTTAACAATAATTTGCATGAATCACATCAAATGAAAGAAGGTTAATTAAACACAAATTACCAGTATAATAAAAATTCAACTCATTAAAGGAAATGCTGAGCTATTTTTTTAAATCTGGCGTTTGTAATCAATAGATTTAAATACAACTTGTTTATTTATATCAGAAGCATCAAACGTTTATTAACTATTCCATACTAACAAATAATAACAACACAAAATAAACATCATGCTAAAATACACGCACGTACAAAAAGTAAAAAAAGTTAAACAATTCCGGCTTCTTCTGTAACAAAATGATGTAATTATGTGTGGCACGAGCTATTAAATAGTTGCAAATGCTTAAAGTATGTATTGATGCTTCTGGTTATACATGGACGAAGAGAAATTCTATTAATATTTTTTATTTCTGGTCACACCATCTACTCTGACTAAGCCGTTAAATCGTATATTTTTTAATAAGTGAATTAAATTGAACGTTTCGTTGTAGGAGTAGGTATCGAAAGAAAGATGCAGAGATAAACGTTGCGTCAGTACAAACTTTGAAACAAATAAGCAAGTTGTGAATACGCTGGTCTGTTGATTGTTCAAGAGATTGAAATAATATATCCTCTGTCCATTGTTTCAATGTAAAAACGTCCCTCTTTTGTTATTCTACAGTTTTACAATTTGCAAAGGCTTCAACGTACTCGCGTTGCGTCAACAAACATGTTCCAAATTTTCATTTTTGTAGAAAGTTATAAAAGTTAAAACACACTTCACTCAATTTTTGAATAGACATTTATTGTAAAAATAATTGACATTTTCCACTTTTGCGACTGGTGCAATTGCACAAATCGTCATTAAACAAATACCTATGCTATGACTATACAAATCGCATCATTTAACGACAACTAACGTATGTTTTTTGTGTGTGTGTGTGTGTGTGTGTGTGTGGTGTGTGTGAGTGAGTCTGATTATTGCCCTTTCCGTGCCCTCCGATTTTCTTTTCTGTGAAGCCGCACAGTGCCATATACTAAACGACACTCGACCTCGATACAAGTCCTCGCCTCTTGTGACTTGTAGCAATTTACGAGGGAATACTGAGTACGAGAGTATATGAGGCGGCTGCGTAATGCTCCGCGTCTCCCAACAAGGAGGAATAAATAATGCAGGCCTCTATTTATCTGCGAAAATTGCGGCGGGAGGGCCGCACGTCGTCGAGCACAAAGGCGGCGAGATACTATACATTTCGCTGCCGCCGCAGTTTGTGTCCGATATGCGGAAGGTTCCCAGAACAAAGGACGAGCGGGGGGAGGGGAGGGGAGAGGCGGAGGCGGGGCGTGTGGGTAGCTGCAAAGCGCTCAGCCACCGTGCTTCGAGCGAGGGTCGAACCGGAACCTAAGTTTACATCGACTTTGTCACATAAACCCTTGAGATTACCTGGCACTGAAAAGTCTTGTTTGTTGCTTGCTGTGAAGGTGAATATGAATTCTTTTTTGAATATATGCGTTACGTCGTAGTCAATTGAGCTAATGTTAGTGGTCTGTTTGTTTATCCAGTAGATATCATAACAATATTGCCAGCATAAATTGTGACAATTATAAGAGGGGAGCATTTATTCATAATCATAACATTCTGCGATTTATTACAGCTGCCTCTGATAGGAATGGGGACACGTCACTGGCAGTGACGTCACTATGGTGACGCTCAGTCTTTCGGTTGGATGACACCGTAACAGCTGATTTACGTCAGAGGCAGCTCTAATTAAATCCAAGTATACAAAATATAATGAAAGATTATCGATATGTGGTGAACTATACAAATGACTATTTATACGTGAACCAACATGTTAAGATCGCAGGCAAAGAATCAACCTACTACAGTACTCGCTCACTGTGTCCAGAGCAACTGTGAGTGTACATCCCTTTCTGGATTTGAAGGGGAAATGAAAGAGGAGTCACAAGAAGTGGTCCTTGCCCGCAGGAGTGGGCAGGTAGTTCATGCGGGCACATTTTGACAAGCTTGATTATTCTAATTTTTACACTGTCTTTCTCGTATTAGAGAAAAGATGTTTGTTTAAATACATCATCAGTAACCTCAATGTAAAACGCACATCTTTGTATATCTTCCACTGCTCGTGAATGGGGATAACGCATTGGCTCCTTATTATAATCGTTTTACTTGACACCCGTGGCGAGCCTTTTTTGCGTCATGATACCTCCTCTAAGTTCTCTGAAGTCGAAGGAGTAGCAGCCTTGACCCACACAAAGTAGGCTTTGAGCTCAATTCCGACGCGCGCCGCGACATTGCTCAGCCATCGCACTGCGCACCTCGAAATTCTCCGCGAAGTTGAAGTCGCAGGCGAAAGGAAATTGCAATGACAGCGACGGCGAAGCGCTGCGCGGCTCTTGATCCCCTCTTCTTTGAAGTCGCCGCCTGGAGACAATGGGCGGAGTTCTTGAAACTGCCTCGTATTCGACTTTCCACTATCAAAGTTGGAGATCTTAAGTTCCGCAGCTGTGACACTCGCCACCGCAAAGGTGATACGCCCACGCAGCGCGCGCCGCAGTAGGGAGGGCGTCCTGGGAATATTTGCGTTGCAACGCCGCTTGGTTCACAATTCAGGCGAGTGCGTTCTTTGCATCTCCTGACTTTGAACATTCACACTGATTCCTGCGTGAATTACGCAGCCCGTACACACTGGGAAGGCAGTTTTAAAATAACTTAAAATAAAAAGACACGAAACACACCAATCGTGTTTAATATGCATATATTCTTGTTGAATCAACAGAACACTTAAAATACAAGTACAAAGCGGGCGGACCTGCCTCCGCAATTAGCAACTACGACTAACGACCTCAACCCCGGCCGGCCACAATGCGTCCCCCTCCGCTCCCTCCCTCCTTGACCGTCACTTTCTGAAGATGATAAGAAATGAGGGCGAGGAGAGTGCACTGAACAAGCAACAATCGTTAAACACCGCTTATTCGAGTCTTCACGGCTCTTACGGAAATACATTTACATGGTCATTAAGAATACTTATTGAATTTTTTTATTATGATTTTTGTGTTTGTTTCGTTAAATCTATGAAGATTCAAGAACCGTTATAATGTTGTACAGCTGATTACTCTTTTTCCTCTTGTGCCTTTTCCCGTTATATGGGGTCGGCGCTAAAGGGTGTGGGCTCATTTTTATTAATTTCGCCACACTCCATTTTTACACGGATTTGGCGAATGTTTTACGGCCGGATTCCCTTCCTGACGCCAACCCAAGGGACACACAAGCACATTACACATAGACAACACACACACACACAACACAGAGTTGGGCAGTATCGAAAATACTTGTATTTAAAATACGTAGTTTCGATACTTTTGTAATTTGTATTTTTGTATCGAAAATACATTTTTAAACATGTATTTTGTATTTGTATCGAAAATACTTTCTGATGGTATTTTGTATTTTCAAAATACAAAAATACTTTTTGATTAATCCGTCACAAGCATTCATTGGGCAAGTAAATGGAGAGGGTCCCGCCACGTGGACGAGTGGAGCCGGACCTCCGGTTTCTGCTATTACGTTTTCCCCCTCGTCGTCGTTCAACCGGAGATAACCGGAGGATCGCTGTAATCACGGTGTATGATGTATTTCTTACACCGTGGTTGTAAGGCCCGCAACAGACTACACCGAGGAATGCGTTGCGAGAAATGTGCGACGAAAAATGTGGGAAATAAGCCGGCGAGGCTGCGTCACACACTACAAAGAGGTTATTCGATGTCTCGAAATGCCTCTATGTGCCACAAGCCGAGAGTGAAGGCAGCAGTTTTAGCTGTGAGATCATCTGAGAGTCCCATTTCTTGCTTTATTAAATGCTATGTAATTTAACTCGTTATATCCTTGTTTTGTTACAATAATCGTAACCATTTGTTCAACGAGTTCGAATTACCTAGAGAGAAAAACATTCTACATTGCATACAAATCATTATTTAATGTAAAAAAAACAGGAAGTTAAGTGACGTATAAGGGAGAAGTTGTACATCAGCAAATTTTCTTGAACTCCGTAATCTCTACCACGCTCTGGTTTACTATATTTGTTGGTTGAATAATGAATAGATAATGATAAAATAGTTCATAATAAAATTCACAATTAATAAATTCATTCATAAATACCAATTAAGAAAAGTAATAAATTAATTCAATTCTTTCACAATACCCTTTCAAGTTTCTTGCTTAAAAATTTTTATTTTTATATTACTCATTATGAGCGGGTTTCACACAAATTAGAATATCTTCCACAAAGTTTTTACTTGTTCATTTCCGTTTTAAGAGAAAATTCAGAAAACAATTAAAAAACTGGTAGTTTATCGCATCTTTTACTGCCAAATGTTATAACCTCACTCAGTTCTATGCACTGTTTGGTGTTTTCCTGCGGCAGAGAACGCCTAAATGTCGTATAACAAGTAAAGGAGTAGAAATGTGTCCGAGAAAACTCGCTCGCCGACCGACTCGAGCGAGGAACTCTTTCGCCTCCGCAGAGGCGAACGAGGAAACTCTTTCAAGTGTGTGGGGATCCATAAGAGTCCCTTGTTTCGATTTTCCACATTTCTCGCCGCACATTTCTGGAAACACATTCCTCGGTGTAGTCTGTTGCGGGCCTAATCGCGAGCTCCGATTCAATTTCTCGGAGAGCAGGCTCCGCGTGCCAGAACGAGTGCTGCCCATGTGTGTGCCTGGTGGCCCTGTGGTTGTATGCAGTGATTAAAAACTTGTGCTTGCGGTGTTTTTAAGAGCTGATATTTCGTTGTGGTATATTTAGGTAAAAACCTATTTTTTCCTGGGTACCTTGTACTAAATGAAGCTTTGTATGTACATTTTAGGTTTATTTGAACTAAAACCGTCAATTTGTAGAGCCTAAAAGAGCCTATTTTAATATTAATTCCTATTGTACCTATTCTACATTTAAGAACCTAAAATGAGACTCATTTGCCTAACTTCTTTTGTCTATGGCTCCTTTTACCTTTTTCTTCTTTGTCGGCACAACAGACAAGGATGATATTAATTTTAAGTCATTTTTAACAACCTAAATTGCATTCGTCCTCTTTTACCTTTTTATCCCCTTGTTTCATTTTGTCACCTGTAAGAGAGCGAGAAATGAATATAACAGACAAGGATCTAGCGATAAAAGTCTCCATGCCACTACTTTTTGACTTCGTGGAGAAGCTGCCTCCGTTTCTAAGATAAAGCGATTGAATTTCCCCGAAAGCAAAGTGATCTTGACCGATAAGAAACATTCGTTTTCTCTTGAAAACTTGGAGAATTTATTAATAATTATTGTGAGGCAAAATACGGTTGAAATAATTCTTACTACCAAACGTGTTAAATAGTATTATCGCAAAATGGTCAATACTGATTCTACGTAATATTGATTTATGTTATCTTTGAGAAATATAATAAATGGTCAAGAAGTGAATTTTCTTGTATGTTACGAGTTTTATTAGTGCCTATTCTACCATTTAAAAGCCTAACAGATGCTGAAAGAACCTATTTTAGGCACCTAAAAATGCATATTTTAAAACATAAAAATCGGCGGTATTCATTAGGTATCCATATCATTTGTAATGTATGTTCATACTTTAAGTCTGAAAGGCACCTTAGTTAATTGTCTATATCCTGCAATATTTATCCCAAACTATCACCTCCCAGAGCTCAGGGTGATATCTTTGTACTCCTTCGCTTCTTACACGCAACACTCACTCAATGCTGGATACTCGGATTGACTTGAGATTTTACCAGCTTGTTAAGCACCTTTCAACCCCTACATACAAATTTTTACGTGCTATGAAGCATTGCAAGTAGTGTTTTTGCTATAATTAGTATTGGGACCTTTCTTGACCTTACCGACCGTAGAAGGGTCGGAAACGCTGCTCGCCGCTGGTTCTGCGGACGTTACTCATACACCGCGCTTGCACTATCAGCTTGTCGGCATGGTCTCAGTACTTGGAGGGCAGGCGGGGTGACAAAAACGGGTGTTTACTTTGCAGGTTCAGATGGTACGAACGCGCTTGGAAATCTGACACCGGGCTGATAGACGCCGCGTAACGTTCCTAGCGCTGCCGAAGCAACGGCTCGCCCGCTGCGGGAAGCGCGAGGGTCACGAAAGGTCCTGATACAAAATGTCTATAAAACGCTATTTATAATATTCCATAGCACTTCAAAATTTGTGTATATAGGTTTTTGCGTGGTGTTCTACCAGCTGGTGAAATTTCATGTCAATCCGAGTATCCAGCACGGTGAGTGTTGCGTGTTAGCATGGAAAAGATGCCTTTCAGACTTAAAATATGAACATACATCACAAATGATAGGGGCCGTCTAAATTACGTAACGCAAATTTCGAGTATTTTCAATACCCTCTCCCCCCCTTGTAACGCACTTCCCTATCTCTATGTATAAAAAGCAGCGTAAAGCTGCCTCAGACCCCCTCTCTGACCCCCTCCCTCCCCATTTAGCTTTACGTAATTTATGGATGACTCCATACTGATACCTGAAATGGGTTGAAAATTTAATTTGAAACATTTTTGTATAAAGAATGTTATATATTTTTAATAATCAAATTTTAAATGTAATGTGATTTTAAATGTGAATTTTGAACGTGAATGATTGTTTAAAAGAGAAAAAATAGGATAGAAGTTATGTGTTATGTTGGTTGTATTTTGTATTTTCAAAAGTATTTTAAAATACTATTTTGTATTTTGTATCTAAAATACTTTTATGAAAGTATTTTGTATTTGGTATCTAAAATACTTTCGGGGAAGTATTTTGTATTTTGTATCTGAAATACATTTTTCAAGTATTTTGCCCAACCCTGCACACACACACACACACACACACACTCACGAAACACACACAACCATGCCCGAGTCGGGATTCGAACCCACGATCTTTCTGTCCAAGATCGCCACGACACTACTGGCTTAGCGATCTCGGACACTGGATCGGCGTTGCACCGCTGATTACTAAATGATTTATATAGATACTCTTAGGGATTACACTTTTGATTCATAAGAATGGTTATAAAAAATACTACTATTCACCGAGTATCATGTCCCTTTCTTAAAATCATGTTGTTCTAACTTCGATTTTGTATATTTTTTAGAAGAGCGCTTTGATGTTTCAATTCTAAACAAATCTTAACGCATACCATTGGTGTTAAGATAAAGGGATTCAATGAAAGAAAAAGTCTTTCAAAATGCTTATTTTATACATTACATTACATGTTCTTACGTTACATTACGTTACGTTACATTACATGTTATTTATAAATAACATTATTTGTTTCTGAGTTTGACAAAATTAAGGAAAAATGGTTGGAGTTAGATTATACTTATACATTTTAACAATGTAATGTTATAACTCCTTTTAAGTATAGAATTAATGTATTGTAATATTTTAGCATGGAATTTCAAAATATTTTGTCCGCACCTGAAAAATATTTATAGGGAGACTTTATGTCTTGATATTTAGATAAATCTATAATTCATTTGACTGTGATTTGCTTTGATTTGGGCAGCGTATTTTGAATATTCTTGGCTTGGATTTCAAGAAATTGGTAACTCTAAATGTGTCCAGAGAAGAAAAATCTGTAATTAACATCTTTAGAGGCTCTCGTATATACAATATGTCGTACCCTATTGAATAGTACGCTACTCAAATTAGAAAATGAGTAATTTCATTTCATATAATACTTAATTGACTTGTTTGATCGTTATCTACCAAGGGCTCTTGTTATTGTTAAAGGAGAGAGAAGTTTGAGGGGGTTGCAAATGGCGATCAATTACACTATGCATTGGATCTACTTCCTGCACTACACTGTGCCGTGGTTCTTGATCATTATATTGTATTATTTGTACTTCACGGTTATCTTGTTTCAAAAAGTTGATCAAGCTGACTTGAAGCTGTTCAGGTTCTAGGGCACACACGAATCAAACCACGGAGCTTTTTTTGTTAGTGTGGATTCTGTATCACTATTGACTGAAAAAAGCCCAACTACAGCTCTAGATGTATCATTACCTGATCGACCGACAATACCCCCATACCATAATATACCATAATATACAATTCCTTGTTTAATACCGAAGTCAAACCTCTTTAAGTTATAAAAAAGATATATTTTCTTATATTGGACAATTATGGTGTTGTTCAATTCACTTAATCTACAGTTTCCATCAGTGCAGTTCTAAAGTAGTCTTCTGCAGTGACTTGCCTCTTAATGGCTAGCTTACTCACACCGTAAGGAATAAGAACAATTTGGAATGAACATTAAATTACAAAATGAAGTAGTAACACAATGTAATGATCGCAAAGCATGCATTTTCAATATAAAATGAAATAGGAAAGGATTTGGAACAAAAAATGAACACAAAATGGACACGAAAACCAGATTTTATAAAAAAGTGGAGTTATAACTACTTGGTGCTAACCAGGCTATTTGGTTTTGTAGAAAACGCATAATTTCCTAAAATTGCTGCGTTTTATGTTATTGTAGGACGGTAATAGAAAATCAATCCGTAGAGTTCTTCTGAAATATGTTGTAGTAATTAGGAATAGCTTGAATATCCTCGAAATATTAATTAAAATAGCACTTGTTTATAATATATTGAAATAAATTGAAATATTTTAAAAAGCTCACAATTTATCATGCCAGTGAAATTATGTATTATTTCCTAGTTCCTGGCAAAACAAAATACTCAGTTTTATCACGTTCGATTGAACGTGTCCACAATGTTTGGCGATGCTACGTTCAGACTAATTTCGACTTTTTCACAAAATGCGCCTGATAAGCATTAACCATCTCAATGCGTTTTACAAAGAGAAATACAAAACTCTGTTTACAAAGAGGAATTTGCTGAGAGTGCGGTGCCATTATTTGCATGAAGCGGAATAAAGCTGATGAGACTGTCCTAAAAACAAAGAGAAAATGCAATGTATCATTCATCTCATGTGTAATTTACCTCAAATTTAGGTAAATTATTCCATTTAGGTACGCATCTTCCTTGATTTCTCATTTCAGTACAACATTACGCTCAACCCTCACATAAACTGCAACATTAAAGACAAACTACTATTGTTGAAAGTGATGTCGCCTCGCTCTAATGGCCTTTGCACTCTGGAGTGTAATTTCCCTCTCATCTCCCCGAGATCAGTTCTTTGTTTGCTTTCGAAACGTTTGTTTTTATCTTCTCCGTTTCGTTCCATTTCTTCGTGCAGCGCACCCCCTTTGCGCATTTCCGCAGCCTTGCCTTATTCCTGTCGCGTCCTTCCCGCCCTCCGAACGAGAATTAGCTGCTTCTAATATGTGCCTTATCAGAGAGGCCGTAAAACAACGTCTCATTTCTGCGCGCGGTATCGCCCTCGCCCGCGCGCACCGGAGGCGGCGCCAAAGCGTTGTTCCTGCGCCCTGCGAGTGCGTTCTATTCAAAATTCGAGCACGATAATGCACCGCACCGCCGTCAGAGTGCGTCTTTACGGGGACGTAAAAAGCGAAGCGAAATTTGTTGGTAGTAAAAAACGCCGTCGCCTGCGCCCTTCTCCTCTCGTCCCCCTCCCCCGCGCCCTCTTGCAACATACGGTGGACGGGCGGCCATTGAGTGGGGGTCGTTGGGGGTGGGTGGGAACGAGAGTTTTACGTGGTCCTCCGCCGATGAAATGAAGAGAAAGGGCGAGAAACTGAATTCTCGAATCGCACTTTATAAGTTATGAAAAAAGATTTAATGTCCATATTCATAAAAGAGATCCTTGCAGATCTTGATACCTTATCCGGTCGCACTAGAAATGGGAGCATCGTATTGGTGGAGTGACGTGAGAGGCGTAGGCGCATGAGAGAGGCAGAAGGGGGGGGAGTGAGTGAAAGAGAGGAGGATGCGGTTGATGAGAAAGATGGAGGTAGAACTGTTGGCAGTAGTTTTAAATTATATCAGAAGTGAAGCAAATAGAGAAATATTGACGAGCAAAGTCAAACAAACTGGCAATGAGGACACAATCCTGTAACTACGAAAGCGGAAACGTTTATAGGAGGGAAGCGGATCTAAGAGATTGAAACGAACTATTTAACTGTGACAAGTAGGAAAACCGTTTTATTAATTTTTTCAGGGTATCACGTAATTATTGATTATCACGGCTAACGTCCCAACTATTCTAAAGAAAATTATAAACATTGTGTTGCGTGTAGTGCTTGTAGTTACTCAAATAAAATGCGCTAGAACGACCCAGAAACAAACTTATGTGACTGCTGCAATTTTACGCGTGTTGGAGTGAGCAAAACGCGTGTTTCTATATGCATTACTAATCCCTGGACGTGGGGCAGAGCGTTTCCAAATCCACGAATTGATTGCCGCCATAGAGTCGATACAACCCTGTATACAATGGAATGTAATTCTTTTATATTGCCTGATAATATAATTTCAGTCGTGTCTGCAGAAATTTTTTTAGATAAAGAAGTGAAGCTTACTAATAACGAATACAAAGATTTATTTCGCGATAAATTGCTGCGTTATAAAGATAGGAGAATTTTTCAGTGTGGTTTAGGATTAGAGCGGGCATGTAACAATATACTGGACTGAATGCCTGGAATTGAGGAAGCATGTAATATAAGAGTAAGAGAAAATAGTTAAAACTACATAGAATACGAACAAAACCTATTTTGTGAATAAATACTTTATCGGTTTATTTCTTGCATCTGTTGTGCCAGGAAATAGACTGATGTATCACATTTTTAATATCATTCACTGACAACACAGTGTTGCACAATGAATATGTGTAGGGTAGAACGTAAGCAACCCTCCGAGAGGTATCAAATGAATGTAGGCTGTCCAACGATGAGTAGACTTTTCAAACCTCCTTTTATGTACTGGTGTAAACTATATATTTTAATTAACATTTTATACCAATGCCTTCAGGAGAAAATTGAAATTTATCGTTTCGACTTGTCAAAGAATATACACTATTCATTTTTGAAATAACGTTTCCTGTACATGTCCATCACATTTAATAGAATACGAAAGATGATTTCGGAGTTTAATATAAATTGATAGTACGTAAATGGGGGAATTAACAGATATTTATAGTCGGTAAATAAGAAATAAATATGAGTGTACAATAAAAATCTCTCAAGAAATCCTAATGGCATTGCTCTCACCTACTGAAAAAAATCTTTCAAACACCGACTTTCAAAAACAAGCCACTTTTAGAGATTCTTTTGTCTTTAAATGAACTGGCTACACTCTTCGTTTAGTGCGCGGGAACCATCAAAGATGGCGAAACAGTGAACGAACGATAACGGCGCAGAGAACAAAAGAAAGCTGCCTGAAAGCGAGACACGTCGCGGCGTCGCGTGCTCCCCTGGCTCCGCCCCTGAGCGTTGCTATTGCCACTGCCACTGCCTACTGCCGTTGCCCCCTGGCTTCCTTCGCGGCCACCTAAAACGTGCTCTTCCTTCCGCGTCTTGGCCGTGCATCTTATTTTACAACCAGTGTGCCCTGAGCCTCGAAATATATAATCGTCTGTTTCTCGTCCCTGAGTTTCCGTGTATCTGTACACTCAAACGTGATACTACGATGTTTTAACTGTTTACACAGTCTTCTAGTACGAATATTATTACTTCCCCGCCCTTTCTTAGTAAGAATAGAAAGTATTGTAATCGTGCGCCACCAAACGGCTAATTTCCGACAGAAGAACTCTTCTCGCTGAGCACTGGTAACGGAAAAGTGAATGCATCTTGTTTCATAGTGCATAAGAATGCAATAAAGCTATGCGAGTGACGTCCATTATAATGGACAAAAGCATGATTATGAGAGTAATGAGATATTTCTACAAATATTACATAACTAATGTTTAGTAATATACTGACACGAATTCTTATTACGTATCCGTTTATCAGTTGAAACGACCAATATTTTATAATAGAACCGTCATATGATCAGGTCCAGCATTGAACCAATTTTGTCTGAGTGTGTATGAGGCTTATGCATTGTGTTTACAGATTTTTAGTGTTTGCTCCTCTCTTTCGTAAACGACATGAAATTCAATTTTTGAAGTGCTTGGGTAACTAAAAAATTAATTTTGAGAAGCCGATATAAAAACTGGTTGAATTTGAAACTAAAAAAAATTACGCAGCCATTTCGGTTACGTAAATTTGCGGATTGTATTTTCCGTGAAGATATGATGAAAAATAACATATTTGTGTTGCAACAGGGAATATTTAGGTAAGTACTGAAACACAGTTGTTTTCAATAACCGAGTAATATATTTCTATTTCAATGCTCTGCATTCATATCTTTTCTGTTTCCAAAGTCCACTTTAAACGTAAAACAATTGAACCAATCTTTCTGGGTATATCTTCCAAACAAAATCAGCACTTGAATTATGACGTCAGTAGCTACTAGAGTTTTATTTACAGTTTTAGGACATCCATTTTTCGTGCTGGTTTCTCATGTTTTTTTTCTTCAAAAGTATTTTTCTACTTACATAATAAGTATACCGAGAAATCTCAAACCTCGGTCGAAATTTGGGGATATAAATATGACCTGGAGCTAGAGCTACTTTTGATGAACATGTGGAAAACAACTTTTTCTGACGCCAAGTGCCCCTTACGATCATCACAAAGACAGCGGGAAGTACTAGCTAGCTGTTTGGGGTCGTTAGCCTGTGCCTGGAGAGCCCTTGAGGAGATCGAGCGGCCCTCCCGCATGCGTCAGGCGTCAGGCGTTAGGCGTGAGGCGTCGGGCGACGGCGCTGCTTCCTGTTTCCGGAGCGTCGCCCTCGCGCTCTCCGCGTCGCGATGCCGCGAAAGGCGCTGCGCTGGCGCCGTACAAGGCGAGGGCCCTTGCTTCCTGCTGTGATCGTGGAGACACTGGCTGTGCGCACTTATCGACTTCGTTTACGTTTATTAGTAGGAACAACCAATCGCGAGTAATGTTGTCAAAGAGAAATTCAGTTAAGAAGTATAGTTTGTAATGTGCAGAACATTTCCTGTCAAAGAACTAGAATAAGTAGTATGAAACGTATTGCCAAAAAATATTTTAGTAACTATGAACTCTTATGGATATTATTATTGTAATTATTATTGTTATTATTATTTTTGTTATATTATCTTAGAAGAGGGTCTAATTTGGGTCTCTTAAGTTCTTATTTCTGTTATTCGTTTAGCAAAGTAAGCATAAAAAACAACAGTTTGTCCATACAAATAGTGCTTAAATGAACGAGAACAAATTGGATCACACATATTATTTGAAGAGCCATGGATCCATTGGATCATGGAGCCATTGGATCACACATATGATTTTTATATTACAAAGAGAAACAACTAACGAAAATGAAATTTTCACAAGTTTCATAGTTTAGACATTCACACGTACGCTCTCTCTGTCTATCTGTCTGTCTGTCTGTCTCTCTCTCTCTCACACACACACACACAAAAGCTGCAGCATCTCAATTCTGGCAATCAACGCGCTACACTTCCAAAAGAGCAACCCTCATATTGCATTATTAAATAATCGAGTAAAAATACAAAAGAACAAAGGGGAAAGAGAACAAGTGGTCCACAGCAGGCCATCGTATCACCCTCGCCAAAAGCAGTAGTAATCGTTTCTCCCCTTCTGTCCTTCGCCATGCGCTCGAACTCATAACAAAGAACTTTTGGAATTCAATCGACGCCGGGGGAGAGATACGCTACAGGTACGAAACCGGCCCTCTCCCTACAACAAAGTTCACTTCAGTTTTGAAAATTTACTGGCGATTGATTTACAAATAGTTTTCAGATATAACTTCCAGTTAATCATGTTATTGAAGTAATTCATCACAACGCACATTTTTATTACTGAAAAACTAAAAAACACATTCGTCTTCCAAATGTCAAAACATTTCTATTACCAAAAGTTAGTTTTGAAAAATTCTCGAATGTTTACATAACATGAAATTTACTTATGATAACTCCTTCATACTTTAAAATATAATACGAGGAATTGGTGTGGCATACATTCTCAGGCGGCATTAGGCGTGTTACTAGTTTCCAGTGGCGTAGCGTGACTCACTCCGTTTGGGGGTGCTTGAACAATAACACACAAAATTGTCACTATCAACTACTTCGTCTAACAGGCGCAACGCAACACAAGGCAGATACGCTAGGACTACTTCCACGATCTCGATTGCTTACGACGGTGTAGGCGCTTCCCACAAAATCCTCACAGCAGTCAGGGCTGCCCGATGTCTTGAAAGCAAATTATACAATGGCTCAGCTTTAATTCTTATACGCGAATGGCAATAAGACCATTTGTTAATTTATACATTGCAGGACTTAAATAATATGTAATCTATTTAAGAGATAATACAATTTCTTGGATATTAATTAAGAAATAGTAGTCAAGCACTATTTCTACAGTTTGTACCCATGACCAAGCGGGGGACCTCCCGAGTGAGAGAGAGAGAGAGGAGAGAGAGAGAGAATTTACTGACCGCCTGAAGTGTGCTGCGCTCTCGTGCACAAACGAGCTTCTTTCCGCAGTAGACGCTAGCGTAAAGCAGTCGGGTTTCTCTGAGCCAGGGGTGAAGAGGGGAGAGGGGGACCTCGCCTACTGCGCATGCGTCATGCTCGTCGCAATCTGGCGGCAGACGCTGAAGTATTTTAGCTCCAAGCAATCAGAGGCCAGCTTCAACAGCCCGCCGAATTCAATCATAGGAATCAATTTAAATTAATACAAAACGTGTTTCGCTCATCAGACCACTTGTAAGATTATCATACAGTATTTAAGGTTCTTATATACGGGATGCTCAGCATCTCAGCGTCCCCTGACGCTACGCCACTGCTAGTTTATTCATTAATTCATATTGATTTCGTATTTGCGTTTTCATGGCAACTAGGTTTTCGGCATTGAACTCCGTGGAAAAGTGTAAAATCCTGGACGTTTTCAGAGTGTCTTGTGCTGTGTGACATGTAGGGTTCAGAGTGACATGTTAGGGTGTCGAAGATGATTAGTGCTTGTCGGGAAATCTCGTACAACGAAGTTACACATGGGGCATTCGCCACTTACTTGGTATGCATCTATCTTTCCATTGGTGTTGGGCAGGTACACAATCTCTTGACTACGTCAGAACGTGCGCACTTACCCAAACACGGATGTTGGCTTCCAAACAGAGGCAAATGTGACATGTGTAACTTCTTTATGTGATATTTTCCACCACATGTTTGTTGACAAAAGTGATCCTCTTCGATCTCTCTACATTGCCCTAGAAGTTTGTAACATTTATTCCGAATCATCTGTACATACAGCCTCATTGTAATGAGAGACGTATCATGAACTCTTGATTTAGCCAGTCAATATTATTCGTAATGTGCTTTAGCGATTTGCTGGCTCTGATTTCCGCGTCCCGTCCGTCCGTTAGCCCTCGTGAAGTGGCGTTTCCGCGAGGAGGGGAGCGCGCGCTCGTGACTGCGGCGGGCGTCCGCAGCGGGCGCCACTGCAGCGTCAGCTATTGGAAGTGGCAGCGCGAGGGGATATGCATGACACTTCCATAAAGGCAGGGACGCGTTCAGATATGGCACTCGTGGGAAGAGCACGTCCGCGAACGCTGTTACCAACGTTACAGAATTCGTAACTTTATCCGAAGGTGTTCCTCAACGAACTCGCACCCAGAAATTGGGTTTCAAGTTCGTGCTCCGAAATTAATAGAAGAAACTTTTTCCCATTAATTCTCGGAGATAACGTCCGAAGCGAAGCAAACTAGGAAAAAAACGACGGACGCATTAATTTTGTCTAACGCCACATAAAACCAAATAAATGATCAGATTAGCAACTAAACCACGTTCTTAACGTAAATCGGTCATCCATTTTTATTCTGTCTATTTTCGTACTTTTACTTCGAGGGTTGATATCGATAGCTGCCATGTATACGAAATGTTAGGGAGTATAAAACATGATATATCTCTGGATTTACTCTATATAATTAAACTTAAAGCACTAATCATTTCATTAATCGATTAGTGTCCCTTCCTCCCCAAGTGCGAAGGAATAAAGTAGCTTCTACGTAATTTTTGACGCACAATTTTGCTCTTCCTTCTACTTTTATTTTCGAGAACCAGTAAGGTATTATCACACTTAGATGTAGGGAGTCTGAAGAATTAGAGTATTTTAGTGAATTTATACTAAGAATAGAATTGCATAGCGAAAATTGCAAGTTCAATCCTCGAAGCGTTTAGATACTCTTATAGTTTTAACTATCCGAAAGCTGACAAAAACTATTGCAGTAATTTTATCTATAAATATTGATTGAATTCCCTGCATTGCACTTGCAAAACAATAAATGAGCTTTTGCGCGTTGAGGACGGTGACGAATACAGGAGACAGGGAAGTCCAAAACTTGACTTGTGAAGCACCATCCATTTCGCTCAACTGCCCGCGTGCGTCAACGCAAGGGGTCACTCGGCCGTCACCGCCTCTGGCCGCGTTTCAAGCGCCGGACTCGAGAGACGTCAGGTGTTGGCAGCAGTGCGGCCGGCGGCGGTCGGCGGGGGCCGTGCCAGGTGGCGGTGGCAGCGCGCGGTTAATTGATAGGCCCGCTGAAACGCGCGATAGCCTCTTTGTAATTCACCCTGTCGCAAGGGGAGAAGAGGGGGAGGGGACGGGGCGCAGTCGAGCAGATCAATTGATACGCGACGGCGACGGTGGACGAAGGCAAAGGCGGATGCGACAAAGCAGCGGATGAAGGAAGGAGTAAAGAGGGGGTGGGGGTAAGTCATGAAGCGGACGGACGACGGCAAAGATGACATTTGGCGATGACAGATATTCAATGGTATATTGACAATGCGCTACAGGTGAAAGAGAGTCGCTGCTGTCACTGAGGTGTGATCTGAGGGGGAGGATAGCTATTGGACGGGATGTGTGTAGTGGGGGCCAGTAGTGAGTGAGGATGACAAAGATGAAGGGAGTTCATTGAAATGTAGAGCAAACGAATGGGTGAACCAGGGACGGTTGCTGTTGCTTTATACGTAGGAAGAAGGGCTCCTATCGGGGGCCTGACATGGTTGAGGGCGAGAATGTCGATGGCGGCGGCGGCGGCAGAAAGGCAGGGCCTACGCACCCGTCCAGCAGCGGGAGCTGTCAACGGCACGCGCGTCTCCCTGGGCATCCATCGTCCTCCACTCGCGCACTCTCTCCTGCGCCGGCCAGCGCTGCGCGTCGGATTCAACCTCCACCCCGCCCCCCGCCCCGCCCCTGCCCTCATCTCCACTGCCTCATACAACATTCTGCGCTTCCTGCTAAGCAGAGCTGCGAGCAGAATACCAAAGCGCCGACCCGTTCCCCATGACGCACCCCTACGCCCGTTGCCACTTCGTCCCGATTTCTATCACTGCCCTTCAGCTCCACCATTTGCAATACCAATGACCCTCGACTTTCGTTTTTTTCTTTATTCTTCATCATATTGATTCTGTCCAGCCCTGGTGCTTTTCGCGGATCACATTAATTCTTTATTTGCTTTGTTCATTTGGTTTTCTCTTTTTTTCCAATCTGGAAGTTATTAATTTATATTGATTTCAAACTGGTGACCTTTCGAACATCGATCGTCTACCTTCCTAATCTTAATACACCGTTGATCATAAAATCGTGTAAAACACCTGAAATTTCACCTAATATAAACTTACATATCGTATTGTAATGACTCAAATTTGTATCATATTCCAATATTTGTGAAGCAATTTGTAAAATATGGTTAATGAAATAATTCATGTTCTTTTGAATTTGGTACAATGAAATAATATACATCCTCGTCGTGCACGTTTGAGAGGGCATCCGATACGCAAACGTGTTTAGCGTTATGAACAACGGAAGATCTGCTCAGAGAGATAAAAGAGGAATTAACGTCGATTGTTTCTCGGGCAGAATAGAAAACAATGTCAAACGGAATGGGATTATTCAACTTACACCGACGTCGATTCGAGCAATCGTTCTCTCGATTGATAAAAGCTTCAAGCTTATTCCACCGTCTCTTCGGATTGGTGCGACCTTTTCTGTCGATAGCGAAACTCGATTAGGCATCGGTGCACGCTCGCTGTAATTTTACTAACGGGCGAGCGAATCCTCTCCCTCCACCCGCTGTGGTCCTTTCCTTTTAACTCCCTCCAGCGGCACAGCTGCCACCTACCATCACCACACTGGGCCGGTGAAGGCGGCTGCCGTCGCTTCTTCAGCGGCTATCCAGGTCACCAACACCGTTGTCACCGCCGCACTATTTGCCATTGCCCTCGTTACTGTCGACGGTTCTATCATTACTGCCATGACATTGAACTTCCGCTTTCCTCCATGGACCATATGATACAAAAAAGTCCTATAAGCCACGCTGTGACTTTCATTAGTTCCTATCATTTTTATTATCATTTTCATTGCCACTTTTGTTCGTACCAACTGCGTACCAATCATTTCCACCATTTCCACAAATGCTATAATATTCACCGCTGTCACCATCGGTATCGTTTCCGCTCCTATATCTGTAACTACCTCGTCGCGGCTTATCGCCATCGTTATTATCTTCGTCATCAACATTGCCATTATCATGGCCTTCACCATTAACTCTATCATCAGTGCTGAATATTGGAAGTGTCAACCTTCGCCATGTGGATTTTCATCATTTTGCAATGCTGCCATTCTTTGCCCCTGATTACGCCTTCACCACATGCCCATCGTAACTTGAACCTCACCTCCTCTCAATCAATCAATCCACCACATTTCCGCCCTGCAATTCACTCCTACGCCACAACCACAACATTCTCTCTTCCACCACATCGCTACTTCAGTCACCTGCACCACCATCACCATCTCCATCGTCAATAGCAGCAGCAGGGCGACCGCCAGGCAGGGCGACGGCGCCAAATTGGGCCACTCGGTCCCCGCGGGGCGGCACGGGCGGGGCCGAGCGGCAGTCGATTCGCGGCGGCCGACGCGGAGGCTGGGAGGCGCGGCGGGGCCCTGCGCTCCCACGGCGGCCCTAAACCATCTCGGGCCCCGCCGCAAGCGCGGCGCCCTCCCCGCCCTTGCCCGCCGCAGCCCTTATCACTTTCCGATCGCCGCGTCGCGTCGCGTCGCGTCGCGCAGCGCCGTGCTGCGCGGCTGCGCTGGGAGCTCTGCCGCGCGGGGGAGCGCGGGCGCCGAGTCGCCGGCGTGCGGTGCGCGGTACACTGCGAAGACTTGGGTTGACGGAAGTCAATTTTTGTCGGAAAGAACGTTCTATAGAGGCGTCTTCATCTCGGGCTTCAAAATGGTGAATTGTCTGAGAGCTATCTTTGATAGGTTGGATAAATTCGTTGCCAGCTCTTAAGTTGAATGAAACTACTTGGCACCTACGTTTCTTTTCTTTCATGTTGATTTGATATTGCAGTGGATAATTTATTATTTTTTTCGCAGGTTTGATATTTTCCTTGATCGTCATCGCTGTAGTATCAAGAAAAGGCAAAAAAAGTATCTACCCCCTGGCGACCTAAGACACAATTCTTTTTAAATATAAAAACTTTATTGAATCTTGTTTTTAGAGACTTTCATAACTTGCGGTTTTAATGTACTAAAGAATATTTAGTAAAATACGTGTAAAAATTGTGGTATTAACATTTAAATTCAATTCAAAGCCTTGAAACTTGTTTTTCATACAATTTCACATTCTTTGTAACGCGAAATAAAAGGTGGAAGGGGGGATATATCACGTAAAAGTGGCGTGCATTTGCAGGTCACAAAGCGGGGATAGAAATGCCTTGTTTTGCCGAGCAATTTTTCACGGTGTGGCGCGGGCGAAAATGGATAAACCGAGAAATTCTCCACAAATTTCATCCGGTGCGGAATGCGCGGGCCCTGCGCGCGCGCTGATACCGGAATCGAGATCCCCCGCGCGGGCCGCGCTCCTCATGCGGATGACAAATGGAGTTCCCTCCCCCCTCTCTCGCGCGGTGACAACTGCAACCACCCGCATTGGCCCGGCGCAATGGCGCCAGGAAGCCTATTTCCGACGGCACTGAGGAGAAAAAAATAATTCGAAAAAATATTATTTGCATTCGAGATGAAGTGCTGGGGATGAGTAATGGACCGTGCTTTTAACACCTTGGATTAAAATACATTAATATAATTTCAGATGTGTAACAACGAAAGAAAGTGAAGTTGATAGAAAATGAATGCGTATATGAATAGGGAGATAACACACAATTCATATGTTGAGACCAATAACGTGATCATCCGTGAACTGAGACAGAGAGCACAGCCACTGTGCATGTGTTTTTACGAGATCAAAATGCACATTCTTTCACGCATTATTTTTCAATTGTCAAGTTTCGAAAATTGAAGAGTTCAATGAAAATGAGACCTAGGCCGTTTTTATAGCGTTCCTTGTTCTGTTTGAGGGAAAAAAAATTTTAAATGTATGATCTTTTTTAAAGAGCAGATTTTTGGAACAGATTTTGTTTTAGGCAAAAACATCTATATTCAATGTTGTAAATTTTAAATGATAAATTTTGCAATTTTCAAAAATAATAGTGTGTTCTCTGGAAATGAGACTAGCACCAATTTTTTTCCGTCTTTTGATGATGCGAGGAGAAAATTTAATGAAAAAAAATGTTTTTTACCAACAGAAAAATATTTTTGGCAATGTCGAGGCTAGAGTGGTAACAATCCCAGGTTACTTGAACCTGTGCTCATATCACTTGGGCTTTCATTACTCTGGGATACCTTTCTGAAGAATAGCACTTCGGAAGAGGCTCTTCGCATTCTTGCTGAACCAACAAACAAGCTATAGCTTCACTCACCAGTGGATGCGGTGGTTTTGTTTTTGTGTTTACTCATTTTCATCTTCTGAAGTACATAACATAGACAATTCTAAAGTTGCTGAACCCTTCTTTGAGAATTCTTCTCACTGCATACATGCTTCGAGTGTTAAATGTGGTAAACACTTAGCAACAATCCTCAGAACACGAAAACACTTGTATTTACCAACTCTCATAGCCGTGTAATAGGACTTTTAACCAAGGGTTTCACAAATCTGAGGAGGAAGCAGAAGAAATTTATGATTCAACAAAATATAATTACAATACATCATTGGTATAATTTTGTGAATAGTGATGTACCTTTTGTATTACCAACTGTTGTGTGCCTAACATATAATATAACATGAAAATTGTTGTTCGCCTTTGTTCCACTTAATTTTTAGGAAATCACATGTCTCTATATAGATCACGGATCTATCAAAAGGCTGGAATTTGTCGTAGATGCCTGGATACTCACGATTGCGATAGCGATCGATAAAAGGCAAAATCATGTACATCACGATGATCACCCTGAGAATCACGATGACGGGCAAACATTCTGAGAAGGTCGCAACCACAGTTAGTTGAAGTCAATAAAAATTAACTGATGGATTTTCAGCCCTCCAACAAAATCAAACTCCACATTGTTGAAATATTCCATGTCTGCAGTCTTTTGAAATGTCTATCGCAGTAACTTACATAACGGGGGTTTAAAAGAAACGATCCGCAACCAATTAGATGCGAGACATCGCGAGAGTGCAAATATGTCGGACATACGTGGCCATACTTTACTCTGAAGTTTGATGTAAATAGAGGCGACATCGCGATGCATCGATGCATCGATGTCGCCTTTCGGGATAATCGCCTTTCGGCATAATCGTACTGCTAGGAAGTCCAAGGAACATTTGGCTCCGGTACGTCCAAGGAGGAGGCTCTTAGAGTCCACTAGCGTAAACATTAACTTAATATCACTTCAACGACGGCCAAATTAGAATACTCGTGATTAAAGAAGGCACTCGAAGTGTATTAAGTGATTACTTGAAAATAGGGTATCTGCATCGTTTCTTTCTGCTAATCAATATCCTGAGAGACATTAACTTTGAATGTTCCGTTGTCACAACAGAAACCACCTCTCAGCGATGCCTCCAATCGCAAAACTGGCTAGCTTATTAAATCCTTTTAATATCCTTAGTCATCATGCCTATACAGTGACTACTAAAACCCTTAACGTCATCGCAAGGCCTCGCGTAAAGGATGCTCTCGTAGTTTAGAAGGCTGGGGCTTCCAGTGCACGGACGACACTTCCGGGTTTGCCGTTGTTGCCTTCGTGGCCTGGACCTGTGCCGCCGCCGCCGCCGCCGCCGCCGCCCTGCTGGCAGCGCGTCTCCACCGCGCGTATTGATTCCGCGAGCGATGGGCGGCCTAGCCGCGAGGCGAAGGCGGCGGCGGCGGCGGCGGCGGCGGCGGCGGCGGCGGCAAGGGGGCGGCGCAGAGCACGTGCGTGCCTCATCGGCGGCGGTCGATCTCACGCCCCCCTGACCCGCCCCGCTCCGCCCCGCCGCGCCCCGCCACGCCCCCTTCCGCCCCGCAACGCTCCGCGCCGTTCCTGACGCCGCGCCGCAGACTCCGGGCCTTGTTCTCCCTGCCTCAGGGCCTAATTGGAGGATATTTGGGCTGCTCACTGTTCCTGTATCGCGTTGTATTAGATTGGCGCCTCGAGTCATATGACGTTGTTTGTTTGAAGGAGTGGTAATTTCTATATAATTATATGACTTTCATTTCAAGTTTTCATTAATTTATTGTTACATTTATTCTTTTGTGGATTTATCGACAATTTCATTAAAAATATATATTTTGTGTTCAGGTTTTTGGAAAAAGATATTCTATCAGAGTGAAACATTTTTAGAAATTGGTGAGAGTAAATCTAAAAACGCATCGAAACCCCCAACTGTTCAGTTAATTTTCCAGCCCTTTTCCTCTTCACCCTCATCATTTAATATCTGCGATTCTTCTCTGTGGTGACATTTTTGTTCAAACTGACACCATGATTTTATTTTCCACTTTATCTCAGTAGACAATATATTGCTATTGAGTCTTACATTTCATCAGCTATTCGCTCCGTCGCTATCGTTTCATCATTTTCACATTTCGATTATTTCCCTCCAATTCACAGTATTCCACTTTTAAAATGTTGGAGTCTGTTGTTTCTCCCTCACTTTCCATTGCGTTGTCCTCTGAAACATCATGTTTTTTTTATCTTTACACAGTTTAAAATGTGTAGGGAGCAGAATTATCACTTCCTTTTACATTTTGTACCTATGAAACGGCACTTCTAGCGTGGCCTAATGAAATTTCTTAAAACAGCTTTCTCCTATGTTATTTTCATGTTATTTTCAAGTGGAGATTGGTGTCAAAATCAATTCGTTTACTTTTATTTCATTTTTACTCAAGTAATCTATGTTTCTTCGTAAAAACAGTTCGTAGATTTCTGTTTCCGTTAGATACATGTGGAAGAACGTTCTGCGAAATACAGCAGAAAAGAAATTACCCCAAAAAGAAAGTTTTGTAGGATAGTATTAATAGAAAATATTTTCTGACACACTGTTTCGTAGCACACGCTGTACTCTGAAGTGCTCCGATTTAGTAGAAACTTCTGTATTGCTGTCACAGTCACTCGCTACTAAACCATGAAGAATATTAGCTCTCTTTATTGTTGGTACACTTTTTAAAACATAATATTTACGTAAAAATATGTAGTTATAATTAGATCGTTCTGTATTTTAAAAGTGCAATAGATAATTTGTTAAAAGAATGGCAACTTCGAACAGAGAATTAAAGAACAGTTACAAGGTTTTTTTCAAAATGTGTTGTTTAAAACAGTCGTATTAAATTTTATCGTTACCAGTAATGACAAATTTTACCGACTACTGAAACATTTCAAGTCATTTCATACCTCTTCGGAAACATCGTTGTTTCTTCAGCATCGTTCGCCGGATGTCCTAGACTTATAGTTCCGACGTCCGCGTATTTTACGACACCAGGTAGGTAGCTACGTGAAATACAATCACCGTCTGGAGGAGAATTCTAGCGGCCGGCTGCTCCGATCGGTAGTTTTTCGTGGTTTCTGCGATCTATGCAAGACGAATGCTGGAGCAGACGGCAAACCGTGTACTTTCTTCCTCATCCTTGTTCTCCTCACCATCCACTCATACACACTTGCATGCAGTTCAGTCCCACACAGTGTAGTTGGTAGTAGATTAGTTGTAGATTAGTTGGTAGCTTAGAGCTGACTTGTCTGGGGCGGGATCTCGCTGGAAGGAGATACCTCGTGAGGGAAAGCTTCATGCGTCGATGTGTAGGTTGGCGCTGGATCTGACGTTCCAGCAGGGGAGTAACATCGCCAGCTCCCGAAATATGACATGTTTCCTAATTACATCTCTGACCTACAATCTAAGTTCTGTCACCTTGACGCGTGCGAAATTAACACTCAGCCTCTCGGAGCACGTCTCACACGTCCTTAGAAGACTGTCGCACTGCGCGGGGTCTGTGCATTACGACTACGTCATCCGGAAGAAGCAGGACGCGCAGGGGGCGGGCGCGATACAGCTAGCCTCCCACGCGCCCCTCGGAGCCAAAGGTAGCGAAGAGGCGCGAATGAACCTGCGAGTCGAAGCGCTGAATGAACCTGCGCGCACCCGCACGGAAGAGATCAACAACTGTCTCTTGACGCCGCGTTGCGCCGCTTCGGAGTAACGCCTTCCTCATTGCGAGTAGCGGGCGAGGCTCCCTGCTGGCGCAGCCCCCGGGAACAAAGAACACGTTGAGAGGGGATGCCCTAAATGGAATCTGTAGTTCACGTGATTCCATTTTAATGGCACCGGAGCTGTTCGTAAGTTATTGCATCTTGCAACGTGTTGAATGTTTTAGACTAGTAGTCTCTGTTCAATCAATGTTAGTCTTAAATTGTTATACCTTTACTATTGAGATCATTGACAGCTTTTCTAATAAGCTGAAATTTAATTTGACATTCGAATCACACCGTGTTAATTTACTCTATACCATTTTCAGTGACTAGTATTAAAGATTAATTTGAATTAATGATTTTGATATAATACGTAGCGTGATAAATTGTTCTTATTACTGGCATTAATAGCAAAATAAAATGTCCAAACTACTCAAACTAAAATGAATTTTTAAGTAATTACAATTCAGAGGTTTGAAAGATATGTTGCATATACAGTAATATAAAATCGACATAAAATAATTGCTTTATGTAACCAAAACATAATTTTGATTGGCTGTCCAATGACGTTAACTATAATTATTATTATCTGTGCCCAGGATTATGGAGATGAAAACCCCATGCAGTTTTTCAGAAAACCACCGGTGTGGCGGTCTGTTTGTTTCATCCCTATTTAGGCTCGCGATTGTCAGCGATCAATTTCTTTCGTCTTGCGTGTTAGCGCGTCGGCGGGCGGGTCTTCACTGCCTCAGCGAATCACGAGGCTGCGGTTTGGAGTGTGAAACGCCACTTCGGCGTTGGGAGTACGGTAGTAAGGAATCTGGGATTACAGAGGGCTATTCTATTGTGTACGAACCGGAGATCTGGTGAATCATTAGCGTCGCCGCCTCGGGCAATTAAGTGCTTCCTGCGCCCCGTACGTAAAAGTGCCGTCACATTGCACAAATTGGCCTCGTCTGGTAAAAGTACATGGTCATGAAGTCTGTCACAGCTGAGTGTGTCGCCGGCCTAAAACTGCTTCTTATTCAATTGCGAAGGAATGGTAGCGCTCACAATCGCCGCCAGTCTGTTGATAATTGTGCATTTTTCAACAAAAACAGATGTTGCGAAGATCAGCAAGCGCTGTAGACTGCCATCATAGAAGTGTGCAGAGGGTAGAACAGGGTGGCAGAGAGCGCAGAGGGTAGAACAGGAACAGGTGCAGCAGAGGGTAGGGGGGGACGTGAACATTTTGAAAGAGGCCGTAGCCTTACGTAATAAACTATTTTATTACATTCAATCATGGATTTCTCCCTTTTTACTGGAATACTGGGTGAAGAACTGTAGGTGGCCCCTCTTGTTTTGCCCACGCACGCTTCGTACGCGGCTCCTACCGCATTCCTGGTTCCAGCCGTACGGAGTACCGAACACGGACCGCGTGTGGCTTCCAATATTCATCAAAACGTTTGCATCGCATGCCAATATATCAGAGCCATTCATGAATGTTGTTATTGGTTAAGGTGTAATTAAAATGTGTTTCTGTGCTCTGCAGTCAGTGATTGTAACCTGCGTGTACATTATTCAACAAAGTGTTTAATCTTTGTTCATGTGTATTTTTTTACTAATAAAAATGTTCTATGCAACATTGATATCCTTTATGTATGTCAAGGTTATATTAACACAACTATATAAATTCATTTTCTCAATTTAATTGTCCCTTCTAACCTTAATTCGCTTATCTGAAGCTTATGAGCAGTGCAAAAACATTTGCAACAGTGAAAAACGGCAACAATGAAAGTAATAGAATTATAATTCAGGTGTAAATGTTATGTAATAAAGTCCACTTTCTTTTATCAAATGTTGTTAAAATGATACTCAAATCTCACAGACACAGTTTAAATGATATATTATTTGGCCTGAAAGTTCATTGTGGCAAGGGAGTTCTTTTAACGATATTAAAATCATGTGTCAAGACATTCTACATTTCGTTTGTTACAAAGGTTATCACTTCCAGTACCTTCCACCTCCACCACAACCATTAAGAAGTCTGTTTAAAACGCTACTTAAACCACCAACGAGACTACGCTTTTCCAACTCCAGAAAAAGTAAGCCTGAGTTAATCGATCGCGTCTTCTGAAACCTTCAAACTTCCGGAGCAGCCCCCCAGAGAGGCGCTATGCACTGAGGCAAGCGGGAGTGGTGGCAGAGTGTGGCGCCTGTCGATTGCAAGCCGCTGGCGGCGGCAGCGGCGGCGGCGGCAGCGCCACTCGACAATCTGCCTAATTTCAGTAAACTCGCGCGCCTGGGGCGGCGCCGCGGCGAGAGGACGCAGAGCGGCTAAAATGCCCCGGCCCAAGACGCGAAGTTGTTACGAACAAACCATCCTTTCTAAAGAGCCATTTAGTAAATTGTACATGGAGAGAGAGAGGATGAGGATGGGCTCTGGGAGTGTGTCTGTATGTATGAGAGAGCGAGTGGGCGGCGCAGTCTGTGCGAGGGTGGGAGAGTTACTTCCACGCAGTTAGCGACGGAACTTCACCTTCCCTATTTATGAGAATCGCTGCTGAGAAACGGGCCCGAACGGGGAAAGTTCCTGGCGCGCGCCGCCACGCCCCCGCGCGGAGCAGGCCGGCGCCGCCTGCAGCGGAGGCAGCGGGTCGTGCCCCGCGCAGACGACATCCCCGGCGTCCTCTCGGCCTCAGCCCCTCGCTCCCCCGCAGCCCTCACCTGCCCTCGCGAAACTCTTTCCTTGATTGCCCGGCTCACACTGACCTACAGCGGGAGCCCTCCCCGCCGGATTTCGCTTCCCTTCCCGCACTTACGTTCAAATCCCCCCGCCACCTCACCGCTCCGTTGCAGACACCAAACTTCCCCGGCAGCCCTCTTCCACTTTCCTCTCATCACCGCCACCGTCGCCCGCCGCGGGCGATTGTTCCTTGGGCGTAATGAGGCCCCTCTCGCCCCGGGCGTATTCATAGAGGGCCGCCGCGCCTCGCGCATAAATTCCGGAGCAGAGCATGAATGTGAGCCTAGGACGCCATGTTTATTTAATTCCGCTCTTAGAGCGTGCGCGTCCCCTTCCCCGGCGCCCGGGGGCCGCCGCGCCGCGTCGCGCCGCGCCGCGCCGAGTCCGCCGCTTAATGTAATTAACAATGGTCAGCGCCCGCGCGAGGAGCGGGCGCCGTGCGACGCGAGCGACAAGCCGGCTCGGATGTCCGCTGCCAAACTCAAAAACAAACAATGAGCGCCGGAGGGCCCTCCTCGTCGCTCGCACGCGCCCGCGTGCGCGCCCGCGTGCGCGCCCGCCCACCTGCCCCGACGGGGATGGACGGCGCGCACGCGTGCGGCAGAGGACGAGGCGGAAGGAGGCCGGGTCGCGCCGCTCGACCCCGCCACCCCCTCCCCGCCCCTCGCGCTGCGTTACTCAATTTCGCTCCACGTCGCGCCGCGCGCCCTCGCCCCGTGCCCGCCCGCGCCCCCAAACACGCGCCGCGCCAAGCCGCGCAGTTGCCATGGCGACCGCATTGCGGGAGCAGGCAGGGAAGAAGGCGGCCGGCGAAGGGGCGGAAGTGTTGGAGGTGGCACGCGCGTATACGCACTCCCTAAATAACTGCAGCAGCCACATAAATCACGGTGGCGGGGATGTTTCTGAGATAACTGAGAATCTGATAGAGCATTTACACATGTTTAAATAGATTGCTTATTATTATTAATGTCTCTTCTTTACGAGTAAAGTAATCTTAGTCAATGAAATGCATTCATAAGGAGTGACAAATCAAAACATATATCTTAATGGCAACTTGTAATGCATTTGGAAGTGGAGATACCACAGTATTTAGCACTTTTTGACGTACTAATTTTATTTTAACCTTCATTTATATGAACGTAATATTCTTTCATTCGGCATTTCTTTAAGTTATGAACGTTTAGAGAGTTGAAAAAAGAGTGGGAATTAGCTTTAAACTGAGCCGAAATGAATTGTGAAGTTAATATATTTTAATCTGTCACTCCACTTCGGTTTGAAGCAACTTGCTTACCATACTTAGGCTTCGCTGAAACGCTCACCAAACCCTTGAGTTAATATAAGAATGCAAGTGATACCCTTAGCGGTGATGATTGTGAAAATTGCAGTGAAGCATATGACCACCAAGCAAATGGCACCAGCCAAAGCGTTGGGGGTGGCTTTTTCGAGGATGGAGACGGGTGCGGAGGCGGGTGCGGAGGCGGGTGCGGAGGCGGGTGCGGAGGCGGGTGCGAAGGCGGGTGCGGAGGCGGGTGCGGAGGCGGGTGCGGAGGCGGGTGCAGAGACGGGTGCGGAGGCGGGTGCGGAGGCGGGTGCGGAGGCGGGTGCGGAGGCGGGTGCGGAGGCGGTTGCGGAGGCGGGTGCGGAGGCGGGTGCGGAGGCGTGGGCGGGGGTGGAGTATTGCGCAGAGAAGAGCGACCAGAGCGACGCGACGCTCTGGCCTGGCTTCTCCCCGACGCCACTGCGGCACACCTCGCAGGCTCGCCCTCACACCCCGCCCCCGCGACTCAAGATTGGCTGTTGTGCCTCAAAAATTTCCTAAGGGAAGAGGGGGTAGGCTGCCGCCTTAACAGGTGAGACGGAGTATATTATTTACGGCGAAAGGGCTCTTGTGTTTTATGGACGTAGGCCGACGAGGGTTTATGTTTACGAAATTTTGGGCGTGTTAAACCGACGAGGAAAAAAACGCGTCCTGATAAAGCCCCCGCGCGTAAATACGTAATGCAGAAACCATAGCCCGCTTTGCGCGTGAGCAGGGCTTTCCAAAATTTGGGGTTTCAATTTTATTAGAAGCGCACACTAAGAGCAATTAAAAAATATATCATGTGTGATTGTTAAAAAAAAATTGGAGTACAAAATTTGAATATTACTTAACGCAATAATGAGCATCTACAGTTTCTGTTTAGTATGATGATGTATTTTGCAGAATAATAAATTAACAACCGAATGAATAGATCTCAATTGCTTATAGTTGACCAGTAATTTTTACACCATTTTTACCTTCAATATACATTACTGACTTTTAATCATGTCTGACATCAAGTAAGTTAGTACTAAGCAGAAGATGAATTTTTACCTCCTCAGCGTTAGGAGGGGATATGATTGGTTTTTTGTGATAAAATAGATTAATCCAGACGAAATATCAAGCAACACTATTTATCAAATAGAAAGTATTTTTATTAAGTTAGAAAGTATTTTACTGAAGGGCGACTAAATAAATAAAAAATCTGACCCATCTTGCCAAAATCCAGAAAGCACACCTACCGAAAACTACGATTTTTCTACCAGTTACGATAGCTTAGCGGCAACTTCATTGCATCTGCAGTATCATTAACAGAGATGTCGTAGGAATGTCGCCGAGAGCGTAGAGCCTGTCCGGGCTGGTGCCAATGCCCCGCTGGGGAAAATACCTAGGGAAGGAAAAATACGGTAGATCGACGTTCATATTTCACGTTCGTAAGAGGAAGGAACACCGCCACCGCCCGGGGTATCACACGCTCTTTACTTACGGGTCTAATGACTCTCCCGCAATCAATACTCATTTACAACAATCCGAGATTTGAGTGTGGTGGCGCGCCGCGTGCTTTGGGCAGCCCTCGCGGGGTAACGCGGAAGGGCGCTGCGCAAGCACGTGCGCGCGGGCGGCGGTGGTGGGGGCGACAGAGACGGCGCGTGGCGGGGACGGGGTGGCGCGGGGCGAGGACGGTGGGGGCGACAGTGACGGGCGGGGAGAAGGCGGGAAGGGGCGGGGTGGGGGTGCGCGCGGAGGTAGCAGTGGGGGCGACAGCGAGGGGTCCGGTGGAGGCGGGAGCGGGGACGGGGCGGTGTGGGGCGGTGCAGAGGCGGGGCGTGGGCGGGGCGGGGCGGGGTGTGGCGGCGCGTGTGATGAGGCACCTCCTCCGCCGCTCCGCGCAGCCCCCATTCGCCCGGCGCTGCGCGGCGCGACGCGGCGTGGCGCGGCAAGGAAATTGATGACACAATTCCAGTGTGTGCTCTCAGAGGCGATGCCCGCTTGGACAAACGGAGATTAAAAATGGTCACTTTTGGGTATTTAAAAAGCGCTGGCCAAAGGCGGGAAATGAATATCGATTACGACCCAAAGAGAGCAGGCGAGCGATTAGGGTAATATGTACGTACGGGCAGTGAAGGAAGCTTTGATGTTGTAGTGTATTTTAACATATCGTGTGTGGGATAATGAAAGAAAAGCGACTAAAATCGACCATATTATTACTTGCTTCTTGAACTAGAGATATTTGCTGCATTAGATATTTCATATTCTTTTATTGTCGATTGTCAAAGGAAAACATGTGAGAAATATTTATTTAATTTCAATTTTAAATACAACATACTGTGCTGATTAAGACTGTACATGAAAGTAGAATTTTGCGACATTCGATATTATACTTAATTTTCTTGAGATTTTTACTCTTTAGGAAGAAAATGCAGTGCAGTGCAGTGCAGTATGGTGGTTGACGACAAAATCTAGCGAAGCAAGATTTTTCTTTTTTTATGTTTACCTTCTTCCTCCACAAAGTAAGCACTTTAGTACTTTTGCCGTCTCAAGGAAGATAAAAAGCCCTGTTGGCCACTTTCCTGTTCCCGTCCGCTTCTCCAAACGGTCTTCGACGTTACCTAACACACTTCCCGGCGCTGTGTGGCGGCTATAGCACGGCATCTGTCTTGTAGGCGGTCGCAGCGCTTAAAAGTCACGAGACAAAGGGCCGCGCGCCGCGCTGCCCCAGGTAACAAATGCAGTGCCCGGCGCGGGGCGATGGCGCCTCCCGAGGGCCCGGGCTGGGCGGCGCGGAGACGGAGCGGGAATCTGGCGGCGTGAAAAAGCGCCGCGATTAATCTCCCCGCCGGAAGCTCCCAATTAGAGGAGCCGGGTTCGAGGGCCGCTGGAGGCAGCTCTGTCTGCGCTGCGGAGACGCGAGCATCGCCGCGTGCCGCCGCCGTCCCGTTCCGTCCGCCGCAACGACCGCCGATTTCTCCACCCCCTCCCTCAGCCCTTCACGTCGCCCTCCGTTAACGTCAGCTTCGGTCCTTTTCTACCCGACCACCGGTTGAGGTTGCTCAAAGCGTCAACGGATGTCTCTGCAGTGCCTCTGACCGGGAGATTCTAGGCTTCCAATCTCGACAGTGGCAAATTTTTCGACACTGGCTAGATAGCGTGATCAAATTCAGTTGCTGCTGAAAGAGAATCCTAGCGACTGGCTACTCTGATTCGGAGTTTCCGTGGTTTTCTCCGACCAACGCCAGGCGAATCCAGTACCCTACGGGGACTCAATATTTCTTAACTCTTCCTATCTTCATACCTTATTTACACTGACATGCATTTCTTTACCACTCATTTACTGGCTATTACCACCATTTACTGGTCTACTGGTCGGGAGCTTAGGGTATTTTTCCCGGCTGGGGCGGTGCTTCCGGTTGTGGGAGATACCTGGATAGGGGAACCTCGTAAACCGGCGAGTAGGTCGCTAGAGCGAGAGAAGAAAACCGCCACCTCCCATAATAAAAACATACACTGAAGGGAATAATTACCATAGTAGTTGACGGACCCGTAAACACGAAATAATCAATCATTCCACCCGATGTACAGTAACTCGAGGTATCTCCCTCAGCGGGGCACCGTCCCAGCTGGGATGGGAAGCTCTAGGCTCCTGAGTGGTCTCCATGGTACATGTAGTGCTTAAGAGGAGAAAAAAAGAGGAAGGGAAGATCGCACACAGTCCGTGGCCCGTTTGTTAGAGTACTGCTCCGGGATTCTGCTGGTATTGACCGAAGAAACCTACTCTAAACTACCGATCAGAGCCGACGGGTACTACGTAGAATTCTCCTCAAGACAACTGCTGAATGCGTCGTATTTGAAGAGCTAGAGTCGAAAACCCGCCACCGTCGGGACTCGAACCTACAACCTCCCGGTCAAAGTCGCTGCAGATTCAAAGACACTGCTGACTCTGAGCTCAGCGGTCCTCTTTTGAAATTTACTATAATTCACTTGAATGAAGATCATATTCTTGTGCAATTACAATCTATGATTTTATATCTTTGAACTTTATATAATTGTAAAATTAAAAAGAATAATAGAATACAAAAAATATAGAACATAATTCTACTATTTTTATTGTTACATTATTGCTTGTTATTGTTTTCGATATGGAGCTCGATATACGCTGCATAACTTGCCTGGATCGAGAGGATCGTGGATACAAAAATATGAAAACAGTTGAATGACTCTACATGTTCTCTTATGGAGGGAATTATAAAAGGGAATTGTGGGAGAGAAATACGAAAAAGCAAACCGAGTCAAGTTAACATCTAGTTAATAAGTGAAAAAGTAAATCAGAGTCATTAAAATTAAGTAAAAAATAAAACATTTTGTGTACCAATGTTTTAGCTGGTTCTAATGATCTCGGGCGTGAAAAAGCCCTTGGGCCAAAGGCCTTCGGGCTTTCGGTCGCCGCTTGATCATCAAAACCCTTCGGTGCATAAATAACTATAAATTGTATTTGCCAAACCTTTTGTTTATGTTCTTTGTATTAAAATCTTTAAATAATACACGTATTATTATTTGCGCTAAGAATACGTGGTTTGCTCAATGTAGAGAAAAACGCAAGGAGGATGCACACTATTCATTTAAGTTAATGCACACTATTAATTTAAAAAGGGGTCAATGACAGAAAAAGTGAGAAAATCCCTGTTCTAGACCAGTCCATATTTCATCGGTGTAGAATCAGGCATGAAAACGGACATTCAAACTAGAGGGGCAGGATATTTACCTCGTAGTTATTTAATTTCCGATAATCGTTGATTTTACATATGTGGATATTAAAACTGTATATTGATTTTTTCATTCATTTCGCGTCTAACTGAAGATTATCCAAAGAAAAATTGAGAAGTTGAGAACTGTATTAGAAATATTTAAATTTGTAAGTTCCTTTATTGATTGATAATTTAAATACTGAATTGTTTAGTTACGAATATCTAGTGAATCTTATAATAAATGTTTGGTTATCATTGATGCAACTTTTAATAAAACAATCATGACAAATTAATAAGTTTACTTTATAAAACAAACTGATTATTTTTAATTAATTTTAATATATTGTAATTTTGTAGAAAACGCGATGATCGAAGGAAAAGCGATTGCAGTTAATAAATTAATATAAATTGAACGTGGTGACACCACACAGCGCATGCGAACATTTTCTTTCCTAGCTCATTGTTCGCATATTTTAATCAACGTTCAGGGATGATTATGCACTGCTGTTACATAATAGCGCAAATGAAACTTTCCTCGCTTTTGCAAAGCGATAGCAAGCCACTACAGGTAGTTGTGATGGTCATAACCATTAGATCTTCATCGTTGATGGAATTATGCACAAATCGGGGGGTGGATCTTCATGATAGGAACCAATTAAACATTTAACAAAGCGTAACCCTCTAGCCCTCGTACATTAAGCGATAGCCCCCTGAAAGGCGCCTGTTTACCCGCGCGCGAATAATCCCTGGTTCTCGTGCGCAGTCGATTTGAAGTAACGTAGTGGACCTCTCAGTACTCATAAAATGGATATTAGAGCGGAGTGTAAGCGTCCGCATTAGAAGAACAAAGAGAGGCAGCGCAGCAGGAAACCGGGGAGGGGGAGGTGGGGGGGCACGGCAGGAAGCGGGAGCTGCACGAGGGGGCAACAATTCTTGTAAAAGAGCCATCCGTCTCTGGCGAGGGGAATTGAGTCTGGGAGCAAGGCGCTACCACCTGCCCGCTCCGACTCAAAAGGATTCGTTCTTTCCTTCCCCCCGAGGCACAAAGGCAGGCCCGGAAGGCGGAGGTAAGAGAAGAAGGAGGGAAGGCGCGTGCTATCTTAATGGCGGCGACGAAGACGCAGCGGAGTTTCGTTCAATTAACGCGACGAAGAACAACGCGGGGTAACTCAATGAAAGGTTGGAGGAAAACACTTTGCTGAGTGACGCGGGCGCGTCTAAGCCAGCTGCGCGAGGGTGGAGATGGGGGCATCGACTCATTTCGATTCGGCCGAGATTGCCAGACTTCGTTTTGGAAGTCGGATTGAAAGTTTTCGGTATGCAGTTGTAATGTTCCTCGTGGGCTAAAGTTACTCCTCGAGATGTTTCATCACGCTTGTGTCACTTTACGAATTGCGGAATGACTCAACGGCAGAAATCTAACGAATTTTCTTTCAGACAGATGAATTCACTAATATTTGAATATTATTATTCTATAATTAATCAATGGCTTATTATACATTCACTTTACAAGGGATAACTGCTGCTTATGAACCCTTCTGAAATTGATTGTACTGCCACGCAGAGTAAATTTATGATTCCGTGAATGACCTTTCAATCAATTATTTGTAAGGGGGATAAATTAACACTTCTGTATTAACTTTATATTCAAATTCAAAGTTTGGAAAATATTTTTTTACTTTTCAAAAAAGAAACTGTTGAATGTGTTCAACCTTCATATTTGTATAGCTAAAATATTAATCGTTAGTTGAAGTATGTTAATTTAGTTCGAGTACATATATAGTCACAAATATTACTCACATAATTACTCAAAATATTCACATAACTTATTGATTTTGTGAGAATTTAAAAAAAAAAATTAATTTAGGATATTTCGTTTCAACAGTATTTTTTGCCTGATGCAGGCACTTTCTGTAATCTTGTGTAGTATTATCGTGTAGCATCTTTGACATGTTTTATGAACTTGGTGAAAAATGTTGCACTTCTTTATCAAAGTCAAGCGACGACTTTTGACGCAAGAAGGGGAACGAGGCAAGTTGTGAGGAAAGAAGAACGCTACCCGCAAGACACAGAAGGAAGGATAAAGTAGGTGTGAATCATCTGTAAGATTGTACTTTCCAGAAGACTCCTTACGTGTCCAACTGTGAAGCACGATCTTCGCAAGAAAACTTCTCGGAGACTCGAACCGTTGTCCCTCGAGGAGCAAGACAACAGAGGCCACTGCGCTGCGTCATCATCACACCACTCGGAGGCGGGGCGCTTCTTACTTGGCTTCGACGTCACGTCCGTCGCATTCTGAACCGGTGCTCTTCTCCATGGGGGCGCTTGGGAAGAGGAAGTAACTTCATTTGCAGGCTTACTAAATACTAAATGCCTCACTATAATGTAACATGTGTTATAAATTAATACATAAGTGAATCCATTTTGTGGAAAGAATAGAAGTTGTGAATAGTAACGATGTGAATATTTATTTTAAAAGATGTAAATCGATCATCTCAGTTCTGTTCGTGTTCAATAAAGCAATATTGTTACAAATTAATCTAATATTTTTTGTTTATTCATTGTTCGAGGTAAAGGCACATATTTTAACTGAACTAGCGGACTTGATGTTTCTATCGTGTTAACCGTACTTCACTTTTACTCGCCCAAAAAACGCAATTAATCCCCATCGGCAACCCTACCCGATCCGTTCCGACATTGATGATTCCCTTGCTATGATGATCCCCATTGATGATTTAATGGCTAATATTGAATTTCTAGATATTCAAATGAAGTACATTTTCTAACACGATTGAAAGTTTTTAGCCACTGTTCAATCTTAAAGCTTCAATAAACATTAAATCTTGAATTGATATCTTTAAAGTCATTCATTAAAAGTCATTAATTCGAAAAGCTTTAGAATATTTTATTATTTTCAAAATTAAGCTAAACACTACTGCCGTTTTGTTCATTTATGTAATCTCTTTCTATCCACCCTCTACTAGATATCCTGACAGAAGATGCGACAACACCGATTAACATCTGATTAAAGCACTGGAGGAAGTTTTAAAAAGTTCCCTAGTGGCCCGGCGCATCGCGGTTATCCGGCGCCTTCAATCTCTGGGCTATTTGTCTCAGGATCTGATGGTCGCTCGCGTGCCCTCCACAGCCAGGAATAGAATCCACGAGACACGATCCTGAACGTCGGCAAAAAGGTGAAAAACATACGTTTTCCTTGAAGTGGTCTAGCGCTCTATTTTTAAATTTACAAAGAATAAAGGTTTTAAATATTAATAAACTTGTGGAATTGTCACCTGTTGCAAAATATCCATATATTATGTTATTATAAAAGTATAGTTATAGTTCACAGAATTGGTGCAGTAGCAAATTAACAATCGCATATCAATGCATTTCCGATACCCCGAAAACACTAACGGTGAGGGAGGGGGGGGGCAACTGCGAATTTCAGAATAAATTGCAATTTAATTGAAGAAAAGTCTTGCATGTTTATGAATTAATTCAACAGTTCTTTAGAAATATATTACAATAATTTTCTGCTGGGTTATATTAACATATTTTCAGTTTTTGAGGTATGGCAAGTGCATATACTTTTACTGTACTTGCACGGACCCAAATGGCCACTTCGTTTCTTGAAGAACTGGTCCAACATTCACTATGTTTAGGCGATGCGCATTTATTTACTTGTTACAATTAACAACATCGTGAGGTACTACAATAAGATTGCAACATGTTTCCTGGCATGCATGACTATAAGAGTCTTCCGGAGCTTCCTTGAAGCGATTACGCACGGCGACTTTGATTGTTTTGTAAATAAGCGTTGAAATACTAAACTATCACTTAGGGTTAGAGGTTCTAATATTAATAAACGATAAAGCTGTAACTCCTTACCTAAGCATAGAAGGAAAAACAATGCTAGGGCCCGGACTTCCCATTGTTAATAGGATTACAGCCAGATTGGTTCTGCATCATAAACTCATATTCACTAATTAACCGAAACTCTTTTTGTCGAGCGTCAAAGATGTCTTCTTTTACCACATATCTGCGTATTGGTAAGTTATTATTTGTGGCACTGTAGTCAAGTAATACAAAGCCACAGAATTGAAAACTAAATGAGATTTCTCGAACTGATTTGACCAAACGTAATAACTCTCCTAGTTGCTTTAAACACACTAATTTTACACGTTATTTGAATCATTTTTCAAAAGTGGACTTTCAAAAGAAAGTCCGGATATATTTAAATCGATTATGGATTCGAATGATCGCAACATTATATTTGTAAACAGTAATGAAATACATTTTACGTGAAAAAAGTAAATGACAAGAACTGTGAAAATTACAACAACAAAAATCGACGAAATAGATATTGTAAAAATTACGAGTAATTTCTTCGAAAAAAAAGAAAGAAATGTCAGCAGCACGACATTCGATAATGAGTAAAAAAGATAAAAAGGTAACAGAAATTGCCGCCGGGGACCGACACCGCAACACGACCTTTCGTAGTCGTTGCCCGGCCTTCTTCTTATCGCGCGGCACCCCGGCGTTTCCGCCCCGCGAAACCTGCGTTGCGCGTCGCCCCGGGGCGCCCTCTCCGAGGGCGGTGCGCGGGCGCCCAGGAGGGAGGCCATCGGCGCTGAGTTGCGACACCGCCCCGCGCCGCCCCCACCCATTCACAGTGGGATGAAATGAGCTGAAAAGCGCATTAGAAAACAATTCAAAAATTGTTGCGATGACGAAAGTGCTTTGTACATGTTCTTTTACCCACTTTTGTGATCTAATAATCAGATTACTAATAACAACTGTGATCATTTTCGAATTGAGAAGGGAAAGTTTTGATAAAAAGTTGTAGTAAACCATGACCTCCTAATAATTAACATCAACATCAGTGTGTCTCCTGTTGCGGGATAAATAGCGAAATTTAATCGAAAATTTTAATTCACATAACATCTTATTACGATAGTTCACTGGTTACCGATCCGATCTCTTGTGATAGGTCGTCTAGTATTATAATGATATCTATTACAATTCTTATAAAATATAATTATATTTAATAATTACTATCCTCTTTGATATTTATACTAACTTTTGAACGCGTTTCGTAAAGAGAAAAACACGTCAAATATAGTAGTATTAAATCAAAATAATTATATTCTGTAATTTCATTATGAAATTAATCTTAAAATTGCTGTAACTTGTTTATGTCTCGAAGAGCCAAGCTACGATTCTTTTAAATGGACATTTAAAACTGAATTGCATCTGCGATCACTTGTCACCGTGAAAATACCAGCATTTTGAAAAATGTCAGAAAACAGTTAAGTTCTAACTCAGTTCAATGAATTTTACCAAACATGAACTAAACCTCAAAAATTTCAAAAGCCTTCGAATTTGAATCCAGTGATAGAAATCTATCGCATTCTTTTTGCGATTTTTAGAAGGATATGTTTTTTATTAATTAAGTCTTGTTCTGTCTGACAGGCCTTTTAAGGTTTTGAGCAATATAATACAGTAAAATTCTTTATGCAATATTTGAACATATGTTAAGGATAGATGCTACATAAATAAAAATGTAAAAATAAATATTAAAAGATCCAATAAATTCATACATACCCTTTGGGGACCCCTGCTTTAAACTTAATGTTAAATTTATCAGCATCGACCTTTCGTGTACGTTATTTCAACAGACGTGTGTGTGTGAACCCCTCGGCGCATTTTCGAGACCCACCCGCTGTAGCCCACTGTGCGCCGCGCCGCGTCGCACCGCGCCGGGCGCTGTCTGCGCGGGCGATAAGTGCGCGCACGCGAGCGCCGGGCGCTAATCGCGGATGAAGAACGCGCGCGCGCGAGGACGCGGATGGACGCGCGCGGGGCGGCCGCAGGAGGCGCCACGGCCGGATGCGCGCTGCCCAGCGAGGATGCACGGCCAGCGGGAACGGAAGCGGCGGCGGCGGCGGAGGCGGCGGCAGCGGTGGCGCGGCGGTGGCAGTGACGGCGGCGGCAGCGTCGGCGGCGGCGGCGGTGGCGACGGCGGCGGCGACGGCGGCGACGGCGGTGGCGGCGGCGGGGGCGGGAGGCTCAGGTGCGGGGCGAGGATCATATCCCACAGCACGGGAAAGAAGTGGTTTAAACAAGTTTGGTTTAGAGACCACATTCTCTACCACTGGGAGTCAATTGCGTCTTCAAAGTATTTTGCCTAAGAATTGACGTACTCTACTAAAATTTGCTGTCTTTGCAATTCGAAACTGCAACGAAATTATTTAAAAAAATCATCAGTGATGCACAACTGACGCATTTCGAAGCTTATTCTAAAGGTCGCAGATATTATTCTGCTTGGATTAAATGTTTCAGAGTATTTTCTCTCTCCAAAGGCGCATAGCATATTCCTGTTGCATTTACTCGATCTCTGCGAGGATTGTAGTCGGAATCACTAATGAAAGAACGGAGAGATATCTACAAGTAATTGGGTATTGCGGTTCATTTTCTGGCTTGTTGTAAGCATCCTGTTCATTACCAAGCAAATTTGATGGAACGCAATGAGAACTCAACGCAGAAATAATTGTAAAAATGTTCGTTCTGCTGTTCAGTCATATATAAAATACAATAGCAAAACATAATATTTCCATATTACATATAGAATTGAATTCTAATTTTGAATAATTATTGCATCTGACAGGTTTATTCGTCAAAAAAAAATTGTTCTGAAAGTTACTTCATTGAAAGCTTCCACCTTCGACTTCCCGTTTATTATATTCGCAGCAGTAAATCGCTATTAAAACGTAGAAAAAATAATGTATATAGCTACAAACGCACACAGTAACTCCGAAGATTGGAGGAAGGCGGGGCGGATAGTTTGTGTAGCGCCTGGAGCAGCAGGGCGCAGCGTCGGGGCGCGAGCTATCTTCTCGCCGAGAGCGCCGCCTCGCGAAGTTCGTAACAAGCGCGATTTATGCAACCCGCCTTCGCTGCCGCCTCCCTCGCCCTCCCTCCGCCACCACCATCATCACAACTATTACCAGCACCACCATCATCACCACCGCTGCCGCCAACATCGCTCCGTTCTCCCAGACCACCTCTACTCCATGTCGCGGCCGCCTCTACACCCACTACACGTTTGCACCAACACCACAACTATGCTTTGATTTATTTAGAGCTCCCTGTGAAGTTAATCAGCTGTTACAGTGTCATCCAATCGGAGGGTTGAACGTCCTCATAGTGTTGTCACTGTAGTGACGTATAAGCTTCCGATTAGAAGACACCGAAACAGCTGATGATCTGTCAGAGGCAGCTGTAAATAAATCGCTGTATATCTACACGACCACTACTACCATTTACATCTCCATCACAACTATTTACACCACCATGACAACCATCTACACCCCGCTACAATCATTTACGTCATCTTAACTCACATTTACATCCCAATTTACACCTCCAGCATCACTATTTACACCACCACTACATCCACTTGCTTTACCATCACAACTACTTACACTACCACCATCAGGATCCGAACTGGCGCGGCGTTGCATGCCGGTGCGGCAGTCGCCTCCTCCGCCGCCGCGGCGTGCCGTCGCCGCCACCCTGGCCAGGCCGCCGCCTTGCCGCCCCGCCACCCTGGCCAGGCCGCCGCCTTGCCGCGCCGCCACCCTGGCCAGGCCGCCGCCTTGCCGCCCCGCCACCCTGGCCAGGCCGCTGCCTTGCCGCGCCGCCACCCTGGCCAGGCCGCCGCCTTGCCGCGCCGCAGCGCCGGCGCGGGGCCCGCAGCCGTTGCCGAGGAACGTGATACAGCGCCAGGCGCCGCCGGAGCCGCTCCAGCCTCCGATGTTTATGGCGATGAGCTGTACTCCATTTCGCTGCCGCCGCCTTCCATACTCTCTGGCTGTTCGTTAACAACAGGTGTTTTCTTATTTCGGCGAAAATTGTCTTCTTTACTGCGCTGTTAAAATGTTTTTGGCGGATCTAAAACTGTACATTAAAAGTTGCCGCTCGTAATACGGATGATTATACCTTACGTGTTGGATATGCTTTTATTACGGAAACTTGCAGCTCCTTCACTAGGTGAAAGTGTTTTTTTTGATCCTGAAATGAAAACAAGTTTGAAGAAGTAAAACATACTTGTGATCAGCCCGTAGAAAGTAAACAACAGATAAAAATTAAAAAAAGTTTCATTGACTACTTGCAGATTATACGAAACATCTGTTTTGGAAATATAAGAATATTTCAAATGATTTCAGGTCACTTGAAATCTCCACTAATAGGAGACTTGGAACCGAATTCATAGTGGACACTTGAAATGAATGTTCCTTAAGTGAATTTTGTTTCAAGTTCTCATTCTCTAGTGAAGTTGTGACCGACCATTTATTTATATAACGGAGATCACCTGCTACCTTTACTACGCCTCAATCGGTCTTTGTATAACTAGTTTAAACTTTGTTGTTACTGAGCACTCAAGTGCTGTTATGCACAATGATGACTAGAGACCGGATTTTTTGTCTTTCTACTTACCGTTACCAAATTTGTAATCTTGGCGAATCGTCGCCGTCCTAACACAATATCAATTTTTTTCGTTACATATTTTTACATATTTGGTACTATATTACATATTTTACATATTTTGGTATTTTGACAAAATATTTTTTTATTCTATCAATTTTCTTCAATTTTAGTGCACACTTTTAAGAAGAAAAGTATTTTCAAAAAAAAAATCAGCATTTTTTCCTTTTCATTATTACTGCGTGCTGTCTACTCCAGATACCCTACGTGAAGACACGTGATGTTTCTCACAGTCCGGCGCGCCTGCTTCAGTTATCCCAGTGGCAGGAAATGCGCGTCAGTGACAGATCATTTTCACCTTTAGGCGTGAAAAAGTATCACTGGCGCCGCGGTTCGTGATCTTTAACCATAATTTCGAAGAACTATTGGCGATAGCCGACGTGTAAGAGTACAATGAGAATGCTTCACGCTGCAGTGATTGCTGCCTCGCAGATATCGCCAGTTTGTACGATGTTTTCTATTGCGTCAAGTTTGGCTGCAAAACTACGGGTTTGGATGGCAATAGATGATGCTTTTACTACTGATGGGAAATTTCTATGGTACTCGTACAAAGTGTGCATCAACTTGTGCTCTCTAAATGATTTTAAGACATTTGTATTATTTTTAAACTTTGTTTAGGAAATTTGTGATCAATGTAATTTCGTATTATGTAAATGTATTTTATAATTAGTGAATTTCAATATTACATATTATATAGAATTTTTCATATTTATTACATATTACTGTTTTTATTACATATTTATGTACATATTTTGACGTTTCATACTACATATTTTTCCGGTCTCTAATGATGGCAATAAATGTTTTGAATCCTACTGGTGTATAACACATCATTCGTACTACAGATCATTCATTCTAGGATAAAATACAGAGATGAGAATAATAAATTGTCTGTGACAAATGGCGAGCGATATTGAAAGTAGAAGTTGGAGGCTCATGTACGTAAAATGTTGAGTGTGTGCTCTATGTGGCCACACAACTACGAAACTGCAAGAGGAAATTCGCGCCTTGTCACATTTCCAGTCAATTATTGCAACTTTCATTCCCTCTTGATGAAGATCATCTAAAAAATATAGATATCTATGTGACTTTTATAAGCAATCATTAGGGATCTTATAAAAATTCAACCTTGATAGGCCACTTCCAATTTGTTAGAAAATTTACCATTTATTATCTCAAATATTGTCATCCATACTGTCCAACCGCTTTATCATACAAAAAGTTAACTTCTTTAACAAGATTCTGATAATCCATTTGTGTAACGAATGTTATACACGAATCTTTTTGAAAATAATTTACTCTCCTATTTTGTGTGTCTGATAATAAATGATATGAGACACTAGTAAAAAATTAGAAATGTTCCAACCAAATATTTCCGACAAGTTTCTTCTGAGACATTTTAGCAATGTAGAGATACTGTATTCGGAATTACTGGACTGAATTTTCAAAATAAATAATTTTCTCTCATATTCGAATAAAAAATTGTTTATCTGATTTTTATATTCATTGTTTTTCTTTTAAATAATGTTGTGTGATTCTCTTCTGTTATTTTACTTGTACAAAAATTCCCCAATCATATCCAATCATTCAAACTGTATATTTAAATAAAACATATAGTATTACAAAAATGATTTAAGGGAAACATTTGGACTTGCATTTCCAGAATCCAATCCCAGATCGAAGTCAAAGTTATAATGGATGTAGCGGCAACAATCCTGCTTGAGCGTTTCCTTTCGGCTGAAACCGTTCTACGTGTGATCGAATTCCGAAGGAGCGGCGGTACGAGCGAAATCTGAAGGATTGCTGAAGGGTTTTCGGAATCTTGAAACTCCGCAGGGCCTTCGAACTTGCTTGCAACAAAGTCCGAACTCCGAAACAACTGCGAACCCCTGGCACCGGGGGAGGTGTGGCGCCATCCCACCAACTTGGCGACGAGGTTTGCACATGCGCACGTCTGTTGCCTGGGCGATCACCAAAAATTGTCAATAGGCTTTTATCCTTGTGAAGAAACCCTGTAACACATAAAGGGCGCTTTAAAATTGTTGCCAAATATCCAAAAATACTTGTAGGGGATTCATTGACGAAGTCATATATAATGCTTAATTTCCAAATTTTCGTATTTTTAGAGATTCACTGAGATACATGTACGTATCTCTTTCACTTTCTCTCTCTCTCCCTCTACCTCTCTCTCCCTCTCTTTCCCCCTCTCACACCTCCCTCTTTCGATGATTCTGATGAATTATTCTAAAGGACAGCGTTCATTTGAACACGGACTTTTTATTATATAACGTGGTTTTTAGGACAAATATCGAAAAAAAATATTATAAGGTTATTTAATGACTCTGAAAGAAATACCCTTAGTTGTGAGCATTTCACAAACATATCATGAATATTTCAGGGCTGGTTCAATAATGCGAGAGTAACGGAAAAAGAACTACAAGAAATACTGTCCAAAATACTCAGCTTCATACTGAAATCATTCCTAATTTTTCCAGTAACAGAATTGTTGTTGGTTTTATTCCATAAAATATTCGATGTTATTAATTATATAAGGCCTTTGTATAGATTGCGAAAAATAAAAATTATTAGAATTCACATTTTTTGGTTCTTTGAGAGTTTCAAACAGTTATTTTGAAGTAAATATTAAATGTTTGTGAATTGCAGGGTCTTAATGTTGAGAATATACGAGTACAACGTCTCTAACGATCGAGACAATAGAAGAAATAAAATACATTGCTCTTGCAACAGTGTTAAAACTCCGTTTCCACCTCACTACACGACGTGACTGAACCGCAAAATGTTTAATTCGTATCGTGTGTTTGAAAACTCACATCGTGTTACGAACAATGTATCCGCATACGTGTGTTTGTTGAATTAATAAAACAGTGAGATACAAAGGATGATTTATACATATAGTTCAGAAACACGGTAACAATTGATGTGGCATACAATTGAAAACTGCAGGTTGTATGCTGTTTGCGAAAATAGAGATATGAATAGATGAGAAATTGTATGTGAATAATGAATAAAATCATCTCTTCAATAGCAAAGTACATTTGAATTCATGATTTATTTTTCTAACAAAGTTCTATGACCCTAAATGGCATATTCATTTAAATAATTGTAAATGGATTTTTTGTTGGTTTTTTAATGGAGGAATTACGTATTCTCAATGCAAAATTTGAATGAACACCACCGAATCAAAGCACATCAAGTTTTTTAATGAAAATCAGTTATCTCGCGTTTTCTTTCGTCTCCTAATGTTAGAAAAATGATATGTATCAAAGCCATGTCTATAAACCCAACCTTTAATCCCCACACTCTTCTCCTAATCCAATAAAAACCTTAATATTTGTTTATAACGAATATGTCTCTCCTTACATGTCTTCCGGTTTTGTAAGTTGCAAGGTTTATTTTGAATTTAAACAATTATAATTAGAAGTATAATCTCCTAAGTAATTAAGTTAGCCAATTTACGAACGCGTAGAAAGAGAGACAATATTTTCTCTTAGAAAACCTTTCATTTTTTCTGCTCACGTTCTGCTCAGTTCATCAAAATATCAGTGATAATATATGATGGAGTGTTAAACAACTGAGGTAAATCTAACAAAGCACGTGATATCGAAAGAACATAGGAACAATCAGTGTTCTTAGATTTGAATCAAGATGGAGCGTTGAACACTCCGTTACCGGCCGCCTAGCGAAAGCTCCAGCCGGGCCCGTCGACCACAGGCCCGCGGACGCGTTATGTCAGGGGGCCGGGCGGGCGCCGCGCCGCGCCGCTCACGGCCGCCTGACGTCACGCGGAGAAAGCGCCGACGAAGGCAGCCTCCGCCCGCCATCGCCCCGCTGCGCCCAGCCCCGCCGAGCCATGCTCTACCGCAGCAACGAACTGCGCGACCGCCCGCCCGCCCGCCGGACACCCGGCGCAAGTCAACGGACGGATCTGCAAGGAAAGCCAAATGCAAATGATGATCCCCGTGAGGATGGTTTAAGATTCTTTCTTGTGCAATAGCGCCACCTATATTTTCCGGCATTCTCGGGTTCGAACACAAAAGAGCTCAAATATGTACGTCGTAATACAAAATTATTGAAAATTCATAACATAATATCATAAATACGAGTAGCTATATATTAATAACCGTTGTTAAACAATTTGTATTTTTCCATCAGATATTAACTTCAGTTATACATTTTGCTTTATAGTAAGCTAAAAGAATTTCCTTTCTTTCTTCTCCTGAGAATCAATGTATCTCATTAAAAAATAGAAACTATACTTACTATTTTGAACTGTTAAGAAAGCAGACTTTTCTATATTTGTCATTACCGTGTTCTTTGTGAAAAAATGTATGTCACTTCAGGAACTTTGCAAATAATAATTGCAATTGATTCTGCCTCAATTTTTACTTCGCCTGACGAAGTCGGGATATGTTTAAGACGTGTAGTGACCGACTTTTGGCCCAAGGATTGTAAGGGCGCTAGTCCACTTACTGCGACTTCACTTAGGAACTGATTATTAAGAGTGTATTATCATAATAAGTAAGAAACAAGGAATGATTCAGAAGAGTGAAGCTAGAGGGGATGGTAGTTTCTCACGAGAAACTGACAAAGAGCAAACGTATTTCAACCAAACTCAAAAAGGAACGGAAATCGAACACGGAGCTCACTGTCGAAAGAAAAGTTTGCTGGTTGCTTCACCACTCAGAGCTCTATACGTTTATTGTCCAGGAGAATCCTCATTTTCACGCATTGTGTGGCAGTGTAATCTTCTAACCTCACTCTCTCCCTCCGCGCGCCTTCGCCGCCGCGCTGCCCCCGGCGGTGGCGGCTCTTCTCCGTTTCGTGGGTTCCGCATTACTGTTACGCCTTTTTATTGCAATAAGACCGCAAAGTTGCGTGAGCTATTTTTTGCTGTATGTTGTGGCGCCTTTAAGCGTTCAAGGAAGCAAGAGTGCTCCAAAGAACAGCACAAAGTAACATCCTGTCGGGAAACACTAAAAGCGTTTATTAGTAAAGATAGGAAACTGTTCGCTATAGAGTCGAATATAATGCTAATAATAATCATAAGATTGATTTTCTGCATTTCAGTATAATAGAACTTTACAAAGTTGTACATTCTTTCAATTTGTAAGTTCAGAAACTATCATCTATTTTTAGTAAACTTTGACGCTCTCTTTAAAAAATTCTTTTATGATTCCGAAGGTGTGAGTCGAATAAATTGCATTTACTTTTTCTAAAACTGTGAATTATATAAATTTATATTGAAATCGTAAAACATTTTAGAACTAAGTAAATTCCGAACGCGAATGAAATAATAGTAATCATACGAGTACGCACGATCGCACGATCGCACGATCCTTAGTTTCCGCATTGCGTTAAACGGACGCGCAGATCTCGCGTTGTCTTCGTCACGGATAGAGTTAATTTGAACATATTGCACGTCCTCAAGCCATGTTTTCATTATACAACATTAGCGTTCTGGTAAGAAACTCATCCTTCGGCGTAAACAGCCTTTGCTGCGAGGTGTCACCGAATCCTCTTACGTTGATCTTCATTTAGTACCTCCTGCGTCAAGAGACCGACTCCACCTACTCCGCAAATTAACTGGATGCATTAGCTTTCGTCCTTTGTAGCTGAGTGTATTCATTCAGGAAGATGGGGCGTGGCGGCCGAGTTGAATTGCCAACGAGGCGGCAACGCGCTCTACTCTGGCTTCAGAGCGCGTTAGTGCTACGCGTTGGTGACGAGTTGGAATGTCAAGGGGGTAACATCGAACATTTTCTCCGACCTGGTTTTGCGCAAGAATAATATTAGGAATATGCACTGCATATAAATTGTTGCGCGCTTTGTTTATTAAATTTATCCATCTGCTACATTTATGCAATGAGAGTGTTTGCGATAATGACGATGTTGCTGTTTGAAATCGTTTATTGTTTATTACATCATTTGCAGAACTACATACATTTTCTTTGAAATTCCCTTTGGAATACTGAATTGCCATGTACCACGAGTAATCGGATTAATATTGAATCGGAACTGAAGATTACGTAGTACAGTGGAACAGTTTTATAGTAAAATTCGTACTTTTTACTTTGTAACAATAGATCATAATTTTATTCGTGTAAAGGTTGGTAAATTAAGAAGAATACAAATTAGAGTTGATCATCATCCTCGTCCCCCTCCTTACCCCTTATGCACACGCGTACGTACAGTTCCATGCTTCCACTGGGAGAGTACTCTTAATGTAATAATATTTTGCATATGAGAATTGAAAAACAAATGTTACCTGGAATTCAGGCCAGCCAATAAAGTCAGTGAAATAACAAGAATTCCACTATTATAAATTACACATTATACAGGCGTTTAGTTACGTAGCAAATATTCAACATAGCAGCATGGCGGCGAACGCAATTGCGCTTATTTGCAAGTTTAACGTAAACTCTGAGGATTAACCTGAGGGTTAGGATTCCATTGACAGAGGTAGCGGCGGCGTGCGTCAGAGCAAATGTACCAACGCGGCGACGGCGCGGTGGCAGAACAGATTGGGAAGAGGGCTTGGAGCAGCAGAGCAGCAAACTGATGGAACAGAAATCGAGTTAACAGGCGCCCCGGTTGTTCCATGCGCGCCTTGCGACCCGCCACCCCTACCACCCTCACGGACACCGCCGCCGTGCCCGCTCAGCTGCCACGCAGCCCTCTCCCCGCTACCTCCGCCCACCTGTCACCCTGAATTCCCCGCTGCATCCACCGCCCTTGACTCGTTTCCGCCACCCTGCTGTACCTATCGCCTCTCCGGCACCGCCATCCCCGCCCCCTTCGCTTTCGCTTCCAACCCCATTGCCTACCTCGCCGTCCCCGCTCAGCTGCCAAGCAGCCCTCTCCCCGCTGTCTCTGCCGCCCTTGGCTCGTTTCCTCCACCCTGCTGTACCTATCGCCTCTCCGGCCCCGCCATCCCCGCCCCCTTCGCTTTCGCTTCCAACCCCATTGCCTACCTCGCCGTCCCCGCTCACCTGCCAAGCAGCCCTCTCCCAGCTGCCTCTGCCGCCCTTGTCTCGTTTCCTCCACCCTGCTGTACCTATCGCCTCTCCGGCCCCGCCATCCCCGCCCCCTTCGCTTTCGCTTCCAACCCCATTGCCCTACCTCGCCGTCCCCGCTCACCTGCCAAGCAGCCCTCTCCCCGCTGCCTCTTCCGACCTTGTCTCCCTTCCGCCTCTGCCAGCCTCGCCATCTCTGCCTTCTCTTCGCCACTTTATCATCTCCACTATTCCCGCCGTCTCTTCCACCCTCATCACCCCTGCCGCCCCCGCCGCTTCCACCATCATCGTCTCCACAATTGCTCTCCTCTCCCTTCCGCCGCGCTGCCGTCCCCAGTAGCCGTCCCTGCTGCCGAAAGCCTACGAGTTGGATATGAAATTCGCCTCGTAATCGCATTATCGGCCGTATCTCAATATCTCCTCGCTGGAAGAGTGGTGTCGCGGCGCGAGGCAAAGCGCACGAAGCAGAGCACGTGGGCGAGGGATAGGGGATTGGTGTAACCAGACAATGGTCATACGACAGACTTTATGCAGAAATTCATTTTGAAAAAGTAGCTGTAATTGTAGGTTCAAGATGTACTTAGCTTTTGACATAGTGGATTGAGATTAAGAAAGAACAAAAAATAATAGTCTGTAGGAGGTGAATCGATTATTGTGATCGGCTTTGATTTATGAAGTTCACGTGGTGTAAGAATCGTACTCATTTTTTTGAATACGCTGAAGTGGCATCGGCAGTAAGTATGGAACATGGCTGAAAGTGACTCGCGAAGAGTCAAACTGGTATGCAATAGGGACATTATGAGAGAAGTTAAGTAGCGATAAGTGGCCTGGCACATAAGTAAAGGAGATCTCATAAAACCAATAATGTCTTGTGCAATTAGGAGAACGATGAATCCAACTATTGAAATGTGAGTAAATGAATGAACATTCAAAAATTTCGTGGCCATGAATACCACTCAAGGGGACGCACATGATTAGGATTATGTACTTTGAATTATTCACCGATACAATTGTTCCACGATTGAAAGCACGATTACTGTGGAAGTCAAATTCCTCTCAAATGTGGAACTGCTCCTTCGGTAAATCGACCAGAATCCCATCTTGTCCGTGGAAAAATTCGTCTCCCAGAGGTACAGGAGGAAGTGTAGTATAGTCGTGTCCGCGAGAAACTCTTAATTTGTTGCACTTGCGTTGGTGCTTTATTGATTTGCACAGTCAGCTCTGAAGAGCATTATTACAATTGTACATCAACGTGAAAGTATGTATTAACTACATTAAAATTCACACGTATTGGGCTACACATCTGGGATAAATTTAGCTACTATTTCGAGGAAATTTCTAACTGCTGGTTCCTGTAAATGGTACTTTTTCTTGGTCTCCCATCATTACCAGACGAACATCAGAGCATTGCCCTAATAAACGGTCACAGTGCGCGTGCGATCTCCCCTTCATCATCCTCGTCTCCCTCCTCTCCCCTTATGTACACCCGTACGCACACTTACATGCACCACACATGGGGAGAAACCTGGAGGTGGAAAACCCCGCAAGGCGCCGTGTAGGTTGGTACCGGATCTCACGATCCAATTGGGAAGTAACACTTTCACCACAGGCACTTCGCTCAGGTGATTAATGACCAAATTACGTGGTAGGTTCCATAGGTTTCCAGCCTTACTAACTTCTATTTTTGTTGCAAAGTATAAAATGCAACCCTTCGACTTAATCATCCTTCACTCCAACCCCTTTTTCACATCTATATGTTAACATTTGAAAAAAAAATAGTCTGAAGTTTTCTTCTCAAAATGATCAAAAGCTGATTCTTTCACCAAACACTCATATGAAAATTTTCTTTCCGGAAGGTTTTTCTCAAGTTTTGATAAGTGGCATACGTCGCTGGGTGCCCATTCTGATCTGTAGTGTGAATGGTCTAACTCCTTGAAATCATAGTCCTTCATAACGTTATTTGCAATCTGAGGAGTACGCACAGGTGCGTTATTGTAAAGAAGCTAAACATCATGAAATTTCACGCACCGCATCCAACTCCAATACCTCTGTCCACCAAACTGAATGAGATTTCGGCTACAAACTTATTGCATATTATATCAATTAAGATAAGAGTGAGAAGGTTTTTCCATTGATGAGCGTTAACTTGGTCGGGCCGGAAACTAATGATACCGCCTATGTAGTTGACTGGAGACACGAAATACTCTTACAAAGCATTTGATTTGTTCGAAGTCATGTATTGAATGACGCCCGCAATGTGAAACGTAAGGAGCGAAGGAGCGAGGTCTGTAGGAGATCGGTTGCTTCGTTGCAGCGCGTCGCATTCGTCCTTTGCGGGCTGAACTGCGTGCGCTGGTGGCGTGTGCTTACTCTGAAGGGGCGACTATACTGTTTATGAACGCTGCGCTGTCACACCATCTGTATGCTCAAAGTAACATTATTAGATTTTCTGTTTGTACCGACACTTTTCGGTATGACAGACGCGCTTCCGAGCTACCGATCACAGCCACCACTACGTATCTGCGATTGGACTGCGCTCAAAGGCAACAAACCGACGCGGATATTAGCGCGCAAAGAAACTTCAATTGTTTTTCAGAAAACAACGTTCTGGATAAATTCATTTGCCTGAATCGTTTCATCATTCTTTGGTTGAATTATCATTGTATATGTAATAATGTGATCGCTTCATTTTGATAAGCGTGTTTGTGCTCATGCATATATAATTCTGACTCTTGCAAACTTGTAAGGGACATTTGGAAAATATTTAGATAATTACGAAATTAATAACCAAATATTTAATTCAGAACGAACCAATGTTCATGTTTTGTAAAATACATTGCAATGAGTATTGCAATGGATTTGAGGCAATAAAGATACTGACGCTTTAAAGAAGGGGCGTTACAGTGTATTCAATGATTGGGTAAAATCGGAATAGTAGTTCAAAACAGATAACTGAAAATTTGAATTCGGGACTGTTTGCAGAGCTGGTTATATTGTGTTTTTCGTTTTCATAAATAAAACTGCAGCTAAATTTACAAGTGTAACATATGAAGCTCTAACAAATATTAGGAGGCGATATAAGATTTAATTGCAATTTTGCACATGACATCCCTCGAGTTTCAAAATCCAACCATGAAAATGACGTACAAGGGAGTTTCATTAACCTTTTTGTACGTTCCATAGCGCTTTGATTAGGCTGGAAAATCCCCCAAAGGATGTGGGGGAATCGTATGTGTACAGCCCAGTGGAATCTTCAACGAGGTGTTAATTAACAGCACATGCCGTCGTGCTAACGTCGCTATTTTCCCGCTCGCCTATTACTTTTTAAGCCCCAATCTCTCCGGCGCGGCGCGGCGCGGCGCGGCGCTTCGCCCGCCCGTGAAGGGCGAAGGCAAAAACTTGTCAGTCAGCGCGAGGGCTAGGGCGAGTGCGCTGGCGGCGCTGTCACCCTATGACGAATGAGCGCGCCGCGCGAGCAGACACCCGCCGACAGGACGGCGGCGGCCCTGCACCCTTTCGTGCGTCACTCCGCCTGCAGCCCCGGCTCAATTAGCTTTTCGGCTCTTCTTTTCCCTGCCCTTACCCCTGTTATTGTGTTTCACTATTTAGGAATATTTTCTCGTACTCCAGCTTTAGAGACAGGAATGTCATAAATATGCTGTTGTCGTGTATCCTGGCAAAATATACACTAGTAACTTTATATGTAGATTCTGAATTTCGTGGATTTAGCAGATTTGTAGGAATATTTAAATTAATTCCTTTATTATTCCTCTAGTAAAATAATACTAATATTACGTGTACTCTGGATGCTCGCGAACATCTGTATTTGTACAGAGGAAACTTCATTATTGCCAATACGTTTTAGAACAGTTTATTGAAGGAAGAGCTTGATTGGTTACAGGATAATTCTTTGTATATGACGATATTATGTTATGTTATTTAGTTTATTTTATGCTACATTCATATTTTTAGTCATCTCTCCACGGCAGTGGTGGAAATCAGAGATGTTTTCGATAAAATACTCATCTTAAAATTTCAAATGCTGTTCCTTCTTAGACCTTTCACCCTTTTCATGAATTTTTTTACTGAATAATTTTATCTAATTGGGATTGAAAGCAATTAATTTACCTTACATTAAAATTAAAAGCTATTGTTTCTAATGACTGCCAGGTATTTGCACGGAATAAGTCGGGCAGCTGAAGCACCGAATAAAAAATAGGACATCTAATTAATTTCTTATTGAAAATAGAAAACTTGAATACTTACATTAGAAGACTATCAGTAAAATTTCTTGACCTACTAATAGTGAATTATGTCCAAACTTAATCTAGGACGTTCAGCCAGAAGACATTAAAATTCTTTGAAGGTTCCCCAAGGATAAATTAAGCCTGCCATAAACGCTTCAATAAAATGCTAATTGAATATAAAAAATATTAAATATACAGGCATAACATTAAACAACAAAATGTAACAAATTCAAAATAAATTGTGAAAAAAATCTAAACACTAAATTATGGAAACGTAACATAGTGAGAGGGAGCTTCGACTAAATGACCTCTCCCGTCCTGACCTATGCCCTAACCCAGGTCTAGTATTAAGTATGCAAATCTCTGTAAAATCAGTTAGATTGAACAGATAGAAAATAAAACTATTAAAAAAACATATTTCAATGTGCGAGGAACAGAATTATTGGCAGTGGTCGGTGCATCGGAATGGGGCGCTTGAGTTTACGGTGTATACTGCGATTTTTTTAACTTTGCCCCTGACAGGAACAAGCTGTTGACGATTTCATCCAATCGGGAGCTTGAACGTCGCCGTAGTGACGTTACCATATCGAAATATAAGCTTCTGATAGTTGGCTGACTTCGATGCGCTCCAGTATGAGCATGGAACAGGCGGATCCGTAGCCGCGCTCTGTCGCCTCGGCGCGGCGCGGCGCGGCGCGGCGGCTCGCGGCTCGTGAGTCAGCTCCGCTTGCGCAATCAAGGTGCGCGGTAGCCGCAACAGCAGCGTTGTCGTCGTCGTCGGCGGCGGCGGTGACGACAGCGCTGACGGAGGGAGCTCTAGGGAAACGGTGGCAAGGGCAGCGGGGAGGGAGGACGAAGCGTGCGGCGACATGTGTGCACCCTGGGCAGGGGGCGGAAGCCGTGATATTCAAGTGAAGGGCGTGAGTCAGTAACGAGATAGGGGTTCATCAGCCCCAGAAAACTTCTCGCTATTCATAAATTTTAATATCTCGATTTTGGTCAATGTGTCCAAAGCTTTTCGATCTCTCCAAGCTTTTCATAAATATGAGGAAGACACAGGGCTTGATTACTGACGGAACGCGACGGAACGGCGTTCCGGTACCTCAGGAATATTATTAAATTATAATATAAATATTCAACCATTTGTATTAAATAAATCATATTTTTGGGCGCGTTCCGGAACCTAAAATTTTATAAATCAATCAGGAAGCCATAATTATATAATTACAAGATTAATAATTACAAGGTAAACTTTTACCAAAATCGAGATACTAACATTTGCGGATAGCGGGAGGCTTGCTGTGGCTTACCTTGCTATTGTCTCAAGCGTATCTATAGATATGTATGAATGGTGACACCGCATTTCATTATTACATAGTTAGATTTGTCACATTCATTTCTTTCATCTATCACACGCCATCAAGCCTTTTCCTTACTTCCTTTGAAATGACATTTTTATGACACTCATATCAAGCGTGTGTAACTCCTTACTTCAAGATATGGCTCATTTTACTCTGAAAGTCGCATTGGGAAGAAGTAATATTGAGGTGTTCTTGAAGAAAGAACAAGGTCCAGTGGACAAAAGAAGTGAGAGAGGCCAAACAAAATGAGGGCTCGAGAATAGAGGTGGCCCGAATTCGAATGAGTTAGGATCAGAAACTGTGTCGGACGGAGCAGAGATGAAGGTGAGTCAAGACAAGGAAATACTGAAGCAACATAAGTTGCTTGTCTCTTTCAAAATGCAGTGGTAGTCCAGAGATATTTGAAACGGTAAAAAGATGGGTTTTAGGTATGATCCCGTCAAGTGACACACTAGAGAAAACCAGGAGCGAAGCACAATTCAAGCCAGTACAAGAAAGAGGGAACCTGAGCTCCGGAATACTAGGACACGATTTCGACTTTCTTCTTCACGTTACGACACGTTCAACTTCAAATCTATGGAAAAGTTATCTGAATTCAAAAGTATTTGAAACGTGTTCTTAACAATTTAGTCACAGAAGCTAGTTTAATGTTAACTTTTTTAAAATTACGCGAACAACAAAACTCTCAAAAACAACAATTTTTCCTAGAATGTATGACCTCGAATCCACAATACACGATCATACGATACTTATGCGACACGGTAGGAACATGTTTACCCAGTTATGGAAAACTCAAGATGGCATATTTTTTGCAGTTTGATGCAGCATAAACAATATTCATTACAATTTGAATCTGCATAGTTTTTAGCTTAATGTTTCAGCTGAATTATTTGTATCACATTGCCCTGAAAGCGTAGTGAGTAATTACTAGAGACCGAAAAAATATGTAGTATTAAGCGTCAAAATATGTACGTAAATATTAAAATTCTCTAATTAAAAAAACATATTCACATAGAACGAAGTTACATTTAGAAAAAATGTCGTAAATAAATTTTAAAATTAATACAAACGTTTTAAAACATTTTGGAGAGCAAAAGTTGATACACACTTTGCATCATACAACTTTCTCGTCAGTAGTAAAAGCTTCATCTATTGTAATCCAGGACTTTGCAAATTTTTCTCGGAAATTAATCACAAAACACGGGGTCAATGATACTTTTGACACCTAGATTTCACCAATAATGTAAGGGAAAATGAAAATATTTTTAAAGATACTTATTTTCATAAAAAATGTAATAAAATTGAAGAAAATTGCTAGAATAAGAAACTATGTGGCGAAAACAATAAAATATGTAAAATACGAAATATTGTACTAAATATGTAAAAATTTGTAACGAAAAAATTGGATATTGTGTTAGAAGGGCGATGATTCGCCAAGATAACAATATTGAGATCGGTAAGTAGGAAGACAAAAGATAAGTAATTACATAAAAATCCGGTTCTAGTAATTACAGAAAAATAAAGTTATAATAGATAGGAGCGCCCGTTCTCGAGTGCTGTCCCTTGCGCTGGCTACTGCCGTTGTTGGGTCACCCCACCCGAGCACCAGCGGAAACACGGGAGGTCTCCGTGAGCGTCGCTAATCGCGGGGACAACAGCGGCGCGGGGGCGGGTGCCGCTCACCTAGGCGCGGGGGGGAAGGCGGAGCGGAGCGCGCGCGCCCTGGCGAGCTGCGCCGGGAAGGCGCGGCGGGGCGGGGTGTGGCGGGGGGAGGGAGCCGAGCGCCGCCTTATGCTAATGACGTAACGGTCGGCATTGAAGCCGGGGCCTTGAGGCGGCCGCCGCGCCGCCTGCCCACGCCGAGCGGCGTTGCGCCCACCGGTGGAGGTGTCGCGCCGCGTGCGCCGCCAGAGCGAGCGCTCCGGCCCCGGCCACTGCGCAGGCGCCGAAGGGCAAAGATGAATTACGTTATTAATTTACCTTACATTAATATTAAAAGTTATTCTTTCTAATGAATGCCAGGTATTTGCACGGAAAAGGTGGGCAGCTGAAGCACCGAATATAAAATAGGACATCTAATTAATTTCTTATTGAAAATAGAAAACTTGAATACTTACATTAGAAGACTTATCAGTAAAATTTTTTGAGGAACTACTAAAAGCGGATTGTGTTAAAAACTTTAATCTAGGACAGCTCAGCAGAAGACATTAAAATTATTTCAAGGTTCCCCAAGGATAAATTACGCCCGCCATAAACGCTTCAATAAAAGTGCTAATTGAATATAAAACATATTAAACATACAGTCATAACATTAAATAACAGAACTGTAACAAATTGAAAATAAATTTTGAAAACAATCCAAACACTAAATTATGGAAACGCAACAAAGTGAGAGGGAGCGTCGACTAAATGAACAATGTTTGAGACAAATGTGCATGTTTGTAGAGGGAATACACATGTAGCCTCAGTAAAAGTTTTAATAACTAAAAAGATAATCAGGTAGTTTAGCACGCTTTAATTCAGATTGTTCGCAGCTGACTCAGAAAGAATTCACTGTTTCCCATTTCTCTTTCATTTCAGTTTAAAATGAAAGAGAAAGCTTCTGTCGCTGAGAGACCACGTCATCTCACTCTCCCGTCTTAAAATCTTCGGCAAGACAAGAAAGTACACCCATGTTATCTGCTTATAACTCTCCTACCGTACCTGCATGTATTACTCAAGGAAGCGTCACTCTTACAATTTAGAGGAAAAAATGTAACAAAAAGATCTATCAACTAAATAATAATGAGTTCTGTCGTGGAGAAATAAAACGGTTATCACGGTTTGTAATAAAATAGATAGTGATAGAACAATGCGAAAATTATTGAAGACTAATTACATTTTCGCAGACACTTATTATAGTACATTTGTTGAATCCCATATAATAATCGTAATTTAGGCAACTCTCGTTGAAATATTCATTCCTGTACAATCATCACGGTCGGTCGCAGCTATCCTCCACTCGCGTGTTGTCAAACGTTTCTAATTTGAATTTAGGATAAGGATAACTTTGAAATATTCAAAGCATTTGCAGAGGCGTACGTGATACATGAGACAGTCCGCGGCTTCCACCTCGTAATCCTCACAGCTAACCTATCGGCTGCTCTGTGAGGATTTGCAGGAGAGGAAAGCGATTGGGCAGGTTTTTCCGTTACTTTCCATCTCTTCATATATTGTTATTTCTGCGTATTTTATTTTCAACAAGAATAAGTATTATTAGTCCTTTAGTAATTGGAGTGAGCTGCATTTGAAACGTAGTTCCAAATGTTCGTTTCTTGAAAAATTCCAAATAAATTCAATTTTTTTCCCGTCGGAGAAATATAACAAAATAGTAAAGTCTGATAGGTTTATAGCCTTCAGGTCACAAAAGTTATAGTCGTTAGAATGCGTAACTTATTATGATACTAATTTTTGTTTTCAGTGTCTGTTTATTTATAATTACTTTATTTGTGCAGTGAAAGAAATCTAAGAATGTTTTGTATCAAAAATATGCTTTATACTCGTTGCTTTGTTGATTTAGTCGGGTATTATATGCGTAGGCTGGGGACCTCCCTCTTTGGACTACCCTTGATAAACATTGCTTTGCGAAAAAATGTATGCAAGTTATTTGGTGAACGCCGAGGGAGAATTACATAATACCAGAAGGCGTATGTTTCTACAACAACTTTTGTTTTATATTCCTTTGTTAGTTCCCTGTGTTGTTGTTTGAGACAACACGAAAGACAAACACAAACGTTTTATTCTTTCATGTGTCATCTTATTAAGCTAAATGCCTTACTCAATCGCACCGGACCTTATGTAGTACCAGATTTAATTTACGTGTGCAAGAGAACCTTTAAGACAGTGTGGAAGAAAAAAAAATTGAGGTACACAAAGTGTCAAAAACTTAGCGGTCTAAAAGTTACGCTTCTCTTCAAAGTTAGACTAAAATTAATCCCTTGGCAAAGTAAATATTTTAAATTTCTGAAGAACGTTTGCATAACGTACGATCATGTACATATGTCATACTTGAACATTGAGAGGGAACTTTGTTAGTGAATTACATGGCCGTACTTTGACTGTTTAGAGGATACTGTGATTTCAATTAATCAAATATTCAAGAGCTGTTGGGAATTTTGTTATTTTCAGCCACAGTGTTCTCCACTTTGGTAGGGACGATTGGCAGTAAAAATGTGGTCAAACAATTATATTTGTGCTGGAGGCTGCTCAAACCCCAATCACTGCATGAACACAGAGTTTGTATCATTAAAATCAATTATCGCGAAATAGCATTTCAATGAAAACATATCTAGCAATTAGCGAAAGCATATGGAGGTTATCGACATCAAAACAGCTGTGTAAAATTCGTTGATAGAATAATTATCTTCTGCTGTTTGGCTTATTTTTTCGTTTAATATGTGTCAATACACGTTCCCAGAATATATAAGAGCCTTCTTATTTTCTATTTTACGTCGATTTTCTGATTTTGTCATTAATTTAACTTATATTTTGGATTAAGGTTTAATTGTGTTTCAAAAATGTAATCTTCAAAGTTAATTTCATTATATCACGTAGTGTTAAGTCAGCCGACCTGGATGTCCGAGATGGCTAGAGTGTGTACCGACTCAGCGTCTTGGTATGAAGGGTTGCGGGTTCGAGTCCCGCCATGGGCATAGATGTTTGTTTCTTGTATTTGAACAACAGTAGTTTATAAATGATATTAGAATTCTTTAAGAAAGAGATAAAATATAAAATTCGGATATTTGTGTGGGGAAAAGTGTGAGAGGAAAGACGAGAAATACGTTCTTGAGCGAATTTGTTACCTTTGGCCCGTTTTTCAAAAATTTAAGTAGGCATGCCACAAACGAAGTGATGAAAGTGGTTTCATTTCCACAGTTTTTCCTCATTCATTGCTCAAAAGCGTTTCGCGTCATTTTTTCAGCTTAACGTGGAACCGAGATTTGTTACGGTGCACACGAAAGTTGGTTGCTGCAACTATCACTTTAGAGGTAGGTGGTTTTCTACCGGTGCCTTTCAATACTATTGTGGGCTTCTGTACAATTAACCATGGATAGCGGTAAATTTCCCTGGCTGTATTATGATTATTTTCAGTCTTAGTTATATTTTGTTCTGAAAAATACTGTTTAATTTTTTGTCAATTGAATTCTTTCATTTCTGAAGGCAGATGGACAGGGTTTCATTTCCATGAATTATTTTAATGCTCATTAATTTAAGAATATTACCAATTCTTTTAAAACTAACAAAATATTCGTGACTGTAATTACAAAATCTACAGGTCATAGAAATTCTACACCATAGAAGGTCAGAACCCCGGAGGAGATGAGTGCCCTCCGAAGTGAAGAGGCACATTTGCAGAAATTAATTAATTGTATAATAATAATCAATAACTTTAATTTGAAAGCAGAACCTCCTGAGTGATCGCGCGGGTGGTATTAATGCCGCCTTTGAAAGTAAAACTGCGCTGCGCCTTGATGTTTCAACTCAGCATGACGGGAAGCTAGGTATTCTCTAGTTATTTATTGTGAAACAGGAAAGCGGTGGTGTCTTCTCCAAGACCCACACACATTTGCATCAATATCGCGCAAAAGTGACCAACGTCATTAGTCTTCGCTCTATGCGGCATAAACGCCGACGCGATCGCTTCTGTTCCAATTTTGTTTTCACGAGTGTGATGAATAAGTAAGAATATTTTTCATAATAATTGTATTACGCTAATTGTGGTGAAGGTTAAATGAATTGGTTATTGAGTACATGTATTTTTAGGCGATTTCAGTGTAATTTTCTGGATTCCTAATGCTTACTATTCTCGTTTTATTATAACATATTTAGCTAGCTATATCTTGTCTCTCCCACTCTTTACCATTTTCGTCTTATTTATAACATTTTTACTTTCCTACTTTATAGATTTTTATTTATATTTTTATAATGTCATTATTATATAGTACGTAGTATTTGTCATCAGTGTTTTTGAAGACAAAGTGAAGAACTTTCTTTTCTGGAGAATAAAATGTAGTGAAACAATTTTAATTTTAATCTCCTTCAATGCCTAGTTGATGTTATTTAATAAAATCCCCATGACAGACGATCAAGAGAAGCTGTAATATTGAGGAAAGAGAAGAATGTTCGTCGGCGGCAAAAATACTGCCCCGCGATCGCGCATGTGACACTAAATCGCGCGAGTGCCCGAAGGTTAGTCAAATATTGTGTAATAAAATAATACCTCAGGCTGAACTCGTGCGAAGATTTTTCACTTTTTAAATAATTATTTTAAAATTGAACATATCTTCATTTTGGATCTTAACTTCAAAGTTTTGGCGGGACATGCTCCGGGTGTGGTGCCTTCCAAAAATTGAATAAAACATTGAAAAACGTGTCGTTTGATAGTTTTCGACATGAGCAAAAATAATACTTTGTGACCCGTACCACGAAAACCAGATTTAAGCGCATAGAGCTCTTCGTTTCCAAGTTATGTACGATGGTAACTTATGATGCAACGGCATGTATTGCACGACATATGTTGCAAGTTGCATGTGCGCTTGATGCTTTCTGAATTTCATAATTTGCAAACTTCTATTTTTTTCTTCTAAACTCTGTTTGATACATCCCACCCCATTATCACAGCGAGCGTATGTGCCTGCGCTAACCGCCACGCTGTGTTTCGCGTGTTGCAGCGGAGGCTGTGGTGCTGAGCGACTTCATCCGGCACTTCGAGGCGGCGTCGTACGACCGCGCGGCGCTGGCGGCGCAGCAGCGCGAGCGTCGGCGGCGCCGCGACGCCGGCCCAGGGCCCCCGCTGCGCCTCACCGTCACCGCAGGATCACGGTGAGTGCCCCGCATACCTCAACGGCCAGACAATGTAAAGAATGGGTCTCGCGCGAATCAAATGTCAAAAAATGGTTGGTATTTACGGGCACATCAACTGCTACGCTTATTAGTCCAGTTAGTGTAGTGAATGTTTTATCCCAAGGGGAGGTGATGATGACTTCTCTGCTGGATGGGGATTCACCCTCCAAGTCTCTCCTCTAGGAGGCGTCTGCGTCGCCCCAGCCGGGCTGAACTCTACGCTTTCGACTGCTCTCCCGATATGTGTGGTAGTGTATTGCTTGTTAGTGTCAGTGTGGGTGTAAGGAGAGAGGATACATCAAGGAAAAGGAAGGAAAGATCGCACAAGCTCCGTGGCTTGTTTTTTAGGATACTGGTCCAGCATTCCCAGGTGCTGATCGGAGAAACCAGGGGAAATTACCGAGCGGAGCAGCCAGCTGCTAGATAGCAATGGTCACTCTGAGCTGAAGTCAGCCATTCAAATGTCAAAGAAAATGTAAAACGTTAATCAATAATCGTACGCGGCTTCCGAGGGTCAAGTAGGAATACATTTTTAAAAATTCGGAGGTTTTCCGCTGCACGATTACATAACTTTCTCTTCTTACGAAGTATTCGGAAGGCGAGAAAGTAAAAATATGTGTGATGATAATTGCCAAATTCATTTCTCAGCATAAGCGAAGGGGGAGCGTGCCCAAAAAGAAGTAACGAGTACACGAGTAATATTTATCTTTTAATATTTTAATCTCTAGCGGCCGTCCATAAATGACGTAACGCAAATTTCGATTATTTTCAATACCCCCCCTTGTAACGCACTTCCCTATCTCTATGTAACGCAGCATAACGCTGCCTCAGACACCTCCCTCCCTCTTTAGCGTTACGTAATTTATGGATGACCCCGTTATTTTTTTCCTAATGATTGAGACGTGTTTGTTTTCAGAACCCTCATTCATGCAATTAAAAAAAAAATTTAAGTTAAAAGTTTAACACCTTTGTATCAAACACATATTAGCAGGACAGGCGGGAAAATGAAAATAGTGTTTTTCATTTTCTCATATCATTATCTCTATAAAATAATTATTTGATTAACATATTTATTTTTCAACAGTTTTTTTCGAAAAAGAAACCGACTCTTTGAGCTTCATTTTCTCTTACTGCTCCTTTCTTTCCGCTTCAGTTCCATTTCGGATGAGTGTGTGCCGATGGAAAGAAGCGCGCGTCTTCCCACAAACCAGGTAGTCAAGCGAAGACTGTGCAAACTGCGCTCGAGTTCTGTCCCGTTAAGTGCGGAAGTTGTCCCACAGTGAGCGAAGGAATGTTTCAGTTTCTAGTTATTACTAGACCATGAAGCCAAGAAGAATCTCCTTTTCGGCGTAATGCTTCTGTAAAAATTAATTAGAAGGTAGAATGAATCAAGATGTTATGTGTGTTCTTTGACTCAAATTGCTCAAAATTGTTTAAAGATAAATAGGCCTTCCTACGTTGTTATAAATTAATTTCTTACGTTATAAAATTTCTTACATTGTTGAAGATTCGATTTAGAGACTCGCTTCGCTAAAACTGACAGTGGAAACTAGTAACATTTAGTAGTGCTAATTTTGTGTTTAAAACAAAGTTCAGTATATGGTCTGCAATAACCAACAAATTAAATAATATGAAATAATAACTTACTTTTGTTGCATATCATGTTCCTAAAGCTTTTATTATTGAGTTGTTTAATTACATTTTCCATTATGAATAATTATTTTTGTCAGAAAATAAGTGTTGAAAGCAACTTAAAATATTGGAGTTCAGATTTTTTTCTTCCGTGATTAAGCGAGTGATTTTGAAGTATAACGTATGTATGTTGATGATCCAATAACTGTCCTGTTAAAAGAAATGTACGAGTATATGACTAAAATCGATGTTACATTTTGATATATTTTTGATGCTTACGTATTATTCATTCAACCTTCCTCGTGTGATATATGTGTTTCAATTTTCTGTCGCGTATTGATAAACGACTGCTGTTAAATTTGACACATTTGTTAATATCTTAAATTCTCTCGCTGTACGTAGCTTATTAATTTGGTAATTTATTATGACGCGCCGCATGACTTTAAGTAATTTGTAAAATATATTACTCCAGGAACCTCAGCGACATGTGCTGCAAAACTTCTCGAAACTGAAATTAATTTCTTGTCGTAAACTGGAGTATCAAAGAGAGACTATGTCTTCAATTTAAGCAAAATTTAAGTGCAGCAAATACAATAACAGTGGAGATTATTGTGCTAAAAATGGTGCTTTACAATACTATTAATTGTGCTGTATAATATGACTTCTTTTAAGGTGTATAGGATACCGTTATTTTTCTCCACTATAACCACCAAAGGAAACGGAAGAACGTATCTCTTTTTTAATCATATGCCATTCTAGTACATTATTTTCTTTTATGTTTCTGTTTACTACGTTATTAAACATTCAAAATAATTTTAGAATGCACTCCCAGAGAGTATTTACCAGCTAATATTTGTATTATGACGAGTATGCAACAAAGTTAGGAACTGAAGCTCCATCGAAACTTCAGAAGAAATATACTTTCACCAAAAACTAAAAATAATTTCGTATATCATGGTTTGAGATCTCCAAAATAACTCTGGACGGCCCGACCGAAGAATTCTCTCATCCCGTAATAACACACGTTGAGCGAAACGAACCACGCGCGCTGCCGTGGCTGTTTGAGGGGATTCTTTTATCTGGGAGGCCGCAAGTCCAGAGGCGGCGAGGCGCCCGTGCCTGCACGCGCGTGCCTATCGATTGCACGCACCGCCGCACTCCCACGGCCCCGTGCGTCTGTCCCCTGGGAACGCGCGCCGCGTTTCTCATCCCACGCGGAGAGCCCCCCCCCCCGCCCCCAGGTGCCACTTTGCTCTGCTCCTGCTGCTTCTTCCCGTTGCCACCCGCTCGCCGAGTCGTGCCAGTATCTTTCTTTTAGCCGAGTTGGCTGAGAGGAAGACAAAATGGGAAGGGTCCAGAAAACGTTGAAATTGTTTTTCTGCCCGCCAAATTATGTAATATCTAATAAAACCTTCTGTCAATTGACTAAGGCGAATTGGTAATTTTGATGAAGGTTATGGAAATTTTTGAAATATTGAGGAAGTGGATTCCTCGAAAAGTTGAATTCCTCTAATTCTATTTCGTCCTCTGTGAGACATGATTTTTTAAAGATTTTTTTCAAGATCCTTAATACACAGTATATTAACAACCAAAATAGAAACCACAAATTAATTTTTAACTGTCGTTTAAATACTACCCAAAATTTCATTCAGCGAAATTTTTTCTAGTCCCCATAAAATGAAATTCGTCTTATAATGTAACATGTTCGCATTATATGAAGGAGAGCAATATGAATGGTCAGTGTTATTAACATAAATCTGTACCTTATCAATTATCACCATTGATTAGAATTTTACCTTCTTTTCTCAGAATCCTGAACAATGTGTAATGTTCAGTGTTGAGAGCTGTTATTGTATTGGACATCATTTACTTTTTTCGCCTTCTCACTATTTATTTTGCTTCCTCATCCTTACAAAATGTTCAATGTCTCGTTATTTGCTTTGTATGTATTTATATTATTTTTGAACTTCGAACTTCATTATTTCTCTCCCCCCCCCCTATCATACGATTTCTGCATTTAATCTGCCTTTTGTATTCGGCTGCCACTTTTCTTCATATTGAGATGGCATGTAGCAGTTATGATCCAATATTGTGCGAGTGTCTTTGCTTTTACTTCATCATATCACCCGACTACATTATTTTTCCATTGACTTACTTTAATTTCATTTCTTCCTGACTGCCATTTCCATCCATTTCAGTTCCACGCCACACCTGCTACACATATCTCTCACATCACATTCACAGCTTTTCTTCCCAGGCGGTCGCGTCTCCCAAGGCAGCTTCTTTCTCCTCCCCCGAAGCCTCCATTTCCTCTTTCTCGCACTTCCTCACACGTCACTCAGCTTGTCACTTACTTTCACGGGCGTCTTTCTCTGGACGTCCCTCCCAGCTCCCAAACATCATCTCTGGGGCTTCTACGGTGAAGCTCCTTTCTTTGTGTGATGGACGTGAAGAAACAAGAAGAAAGAGTGAAAGGTGTTGGAAAGGTTTGAAAATGGCGATGAAATGAATGGTGAAATACCGCCTATGACAATTAACATGGTTTTTAAAATATATAGCGTAAATATGAATTGTACATCCATTTGCATTCGTTCCCTTGAGAGTGATACGTGACAAATTCTCCACATTACTGAATAAAAAAGACAAACAACCCTGGAAAATATGTTTTTTATGAAAATAAGACCACGATCAATTCTGAATGAGCTGCAGTTTAACTCGGATATAGGATATTCCGTGAATTTATTTGAAAGACTTCCACCTATTAACTGGCCATGAACACCCAATCACGCCTTTTTATACTTTTTATCGACTATTGTTTAAATTTATTGATTCTTAATACTCAATTTCATTACTGCGTCCTTTTGTTCGGTTATGCTGCTATAACCATTCTGTTTGCTCTATTTTCAGTTGAAATGTCATTGAAAAATGTAACGAGACTAACAAATGTAAACGTACGACAGAAAATATTTTACTTAAAATTATTAGACTAAATGTACATTTAACAAAACAATTTGTTTTAACTACGTTCGTGTCTTGTAAATCTGCTAATGAGCTGCATGGACAAATTAAGGTGAGAAGGAACGGGCACCGTTTGGCGAGATTCGCAGGGAAAAGTGGGCAGAGTCCTGCGGCGAGGTAGGCGGCGCCTGTGGCCGCGCGGCGCAACCTACCTTTTCATTCCGCTGCTCGCCTCCCCCACGCAGCGCTCGTAAACAGCGGGCCTCCGTGTCGCCCGGCCGCGGCGCCGGGGCCCAGAAACGGCCACTTCTGCTCTTAACCAACAACTTTACCGTTCCTCCGCGGCGAAACCGCGGAACGCTCCACCCTTCCCCCCCCCCGGTTCCCCGCCGTTCCATGCCCCCCGCTCCTAACACCACCTGCCGCCGCCCCCACTGACGCCGCCCGCCCCGCCGTCCCGTTCCTGCTACCACCGCCCTGGTGGCCTCCGCCCCCACCGTTTCATCTGCCGCTCCCCGTCGCCCGCTCCCGTTGCCGTCTTTTCCCACCCCGCCTCTCGGGCAACGCTGCCGGTCCTGCCGCCCCACCCCCAGCCTTCGCCGCCTCCACCTCTGTCTTCCCGCTTCGTGTCCCACCGTCCCCCCTGCCGTCCCCCCGCCATCCACCCCCATACCCCCGCCTCGGCGCCTTCTCGCTCAAAAAAAGTCTTCTCCTCAAAGACCTCTGTAAATCCTATTTAAGGGAATCCTCGGCTTAGCTAAGAGGCCGAGACGGCTGAGGCGCCGCTGGTGGCGCTGGCGGGGCCCCGTGTGAGGTGCGAGGCCCCGGGTGCAGGTGAGGGGTCGGGGGCGCGGCACCCACTGGATTTCGCTTCATCAGACGCTCAGCACTGGGCCTACGTCCCTGCACCCGCTCCCTCAAGGATGTTATGTGAAAAATTCTCCCCACAGGATAAAAAATAAACTGGAAAACACGTTTTTTCGGAACATGAGACCGCGATAAATTCTGAACGAGCAGAGGTGAAAAGCGAGGTATGTACAACGGCACACTACTACTGCTACACATTTAAAATATCCTTAAAAGAAGGATGTAGGAAAGCATGGTGTTATAGCTTGTGTGGAGAGCTGTATTTAATGACACAAAATATGGGAAAAGGGAATGTTACGCTCAAAAGACTAAACCTGCGTTGAATTACTTTTTATGTATTGTGAAATTTTGGGGGTAATTGATCCAATTTAGGCATTATTAATGCCTTGTTTTTTCAGCGACATCTCAAATTTCTATATTTTAAAATATGACAAAGAACATACAAAATAATACAAACAAATATCTACATTTCCTGGAAAAGTTGATAGTATACTTTTACAAATACTAATACTTTTCGATTACTCTCGAATTTTAATAATAACATATTCAAGTCGACGTTTGGAATTTATTTGTTGAGTTAATGTCGCACATTTTCATCACACATTTTAGAATGGAAATGGCGGCTCGTAGAAGTTGTTGCATTTTTTGCGCTACAACCTTAGCGTGGCGCTATTTTTCTTCTCTAATATAAATGTTTCATGAGTATAATTAGTCTTGTGCGTTATAAACGCATCACTATTTTCTTGAAGTTTTTACAGCTTCATTTACGAGAGAATTATCCCACGCATGTACTCCAGGCACTCCAAAATTCTATTTCTGCGTCACAATGGTAAAAGATGAGTTATGGCAAACCGTAGGCGGCCAGAGAAAGGCACCGGGTCATTGTGGGGACGTATCTCCATGATGTTAGTCAACTCACTTTCGCGCACATGGCGCGATATGACATGTTCCCTGAAAGAGCAGGGGTGAGAGAACTTAATTAAAATGTTACAAATTGGGTGCAGAAAAAGCGTTGATATTTTAGAAATATTTTTAATGTCAGTTCATTTTATACAGAAAACAGGAACATTTCAATCACTGTATGAACATTTTTCATCCATACAAAAATTGAAGAGGAACTAGAAGTTTATGTCTGGGTGAGCGCCACCAGTCCCGTTGAAGTGTTGGGAAGTTCTTGGTTACTTTCAACTATAAAGAGAGCATAGATTCGCAATGCCTCGCAAAGGACTAGTTTTATTAACCGAGACAACTTGGCCACTTGCCCATTTTTTTGCACCACCAACTTTTGGAGTCACGAATAGCCCGTGCCACTCTTACATTGATGGGACCAATGCATAAGCTAAACATTCCCAAATGCAAGCCATGACGTCGGCGATATTCTACCTCCCCAACGTAATCAGCTTTCTGTGTCTCATCACTATTCCCTGCCTGCTCGGCAGAACACCGTCGCAGCGGCCGCGCCCGATAAATAAATCCGCCGAGACCTGCGTCGAGCGCTGACAGGCGTCTGCAGCCCATCCCGTCCGGAAAGCAGGCCGTTCCGCCTCGGCTGCAGCGCGCACCACCTCCGCCTGCGTGGAGCTCTCGGCGACATATTGTTGTTGTTGTTATTATTACAGTTACTATTATTATTATTATTACTGCTATAATAATAAATTATTATTATTTTATTATTATTATTATTATTATTATTATTATTATTATTATTAGCCTATAACATCCCATAAAGGGAAAAGGCCTCCTGCTTCAGCAGGGTTACATTAGGTTAATATTTGTAAAATCACTGAAATAAATTATTAGAATCATCTAAATAATATATCAATATAAAGCGAAACAAATAGTAGCTATATGAAACTATATTAAAACAAACGATAAGACAATAAATATGTGAACAAACAAAATAATAGCTATAAAAAACAATATAGTAGCTTTATGAAAATATATGAGCAAAACAAAGAATTACCATCAAGAAACACTAGTTGTACAGGGGATCATCACATGCATTCAACTTATTCTGTTCATTTCATTCTGTTCATTAGTAGCTTTAAGCCGATATATGAGCAAAGGAAAAAAGTAGCTATAAGAAACACAAGTTGTGCTGGGGAGCATCATTTTCGCCTCGCTGCTCATATCCCACCCGTCTCCATGCTGTCCTCTCCCGGGCCAGTCTCGTTCAGGTGGGATCAGCTACCTTGCTTAGCTCGTCTGCCCATCTTCTTCTCTGTCTCCCTTGGTTCCTCCAGCCATAGGTCCAGCCATAGGTTCCTCCAGTCATAGCCGAGGGTCCCAGGTTGTAATGTACGCCCATTGCCTTTGGTCGTGTCTAATGATGTGACATGTACCCACTTGGAACTCTAGTTTTCTTGTTTGTTTCATGGACTTTATCTCTCTTTTTTGTTTCTCTTCTTTGTCAATTCTTGTCTACGTTTGAGTTCTTCCCCCTTTCTCCGCATGTATTTTCACTCTTTCCCTCCGCCCGACGCCATCTTTCAGTGCATTTATCCTCTCCGTCTTCTTTACCTTTGTCTTCTTTCTAGTTCACAATACTTTTTGATTTTTCTCGTCAACGTAATTAATTCCTACTGCCAGGTACGTTTTCTTTTTCAATGGATTCTCTTTCTTTCTTTTGTGGATTGCACACTTACTCCAACCTTTTTACGCTAAGCCGCCTTCCATTACGTCTGCTTCCAACCTGATTTTATTATTTCACTTATTCTCGTATTCTCCAACTACCTCTCAACCACGTATATTTTCCTCGACTAGCATCTTTTCCTCACTTCTTTCCCCGAGAGCGCGAACTCGTCTTCGAACGATGACCACTCCTTCGCTTCGATGACCGCTCGCAGTCCCCTTCCTTGCCGATCGCCGCGCCGCTGCGCAGGGCGAGAGAGCTCCCCGGGGCGGCGCGGGGGCGGGGCGGGGGCGGTGGGGGGGCGAGAGGGCTGAGGTGGGCGCGTGGGGGTGGCGCGCGTAAGAGGATTTGCGGCGCGGCGCCCCCGGCGGCGGCGGCGGCGGCGACGAGGATGGCAGCTCTTCGCGCGCATTAATTACCACTCCACTCGCCAGGAAAGGATGTTTCGAGCGCCGGAATGAGGAGGTGCGGGAATCGGGTGATTAGTAGCGCCGCCTGCAGCCCGCGTGGGAGGATGTGCGCCCGGCCTTGCGTTTGCGACCGGGCGCTTCGAACAGCGCATCGGGAGTGCGGTAGTCACATAACCGGAAAACATCAATTTTAACGCCGATGCTGATAGACAATTATTGTAAATAAAAAATGAAGAGTAATTGCTTAGTAGAATGTTTTGATTTAGTAAATGAAGGACTCAGTGAGAGAATCGTTGGTCATACTCATGTAGTTTCGAGAAAAATCTGGTTTAATGTTGGGCAAACATGCAAAACAATGGAAGACCAAGAAAACAGTGAACTTGAAAAACTGAACCCTGAACATTTCTAATGTATAGCAAGAAGAGTCATATTTCGTTATTACTGTGGTGTTAATGCATGTATGTGTGTGTGTGTGTTTACTGTAAACTTAAGTAGACTTTCTGAAAATATTTTTATTTAAGAATATGGAAATATGTTTTTGTTTGACTCTTATAAAATGTAGATGTACAAAATTCTGAGAAGTACTAATTTGATTTTTTTTTAAAATTTGTTTCAAAGTTTCAAAGACATTTTCAAACATGCCATATTAACAATATCGTCACTAATATACTGTTTAACGTCTCCTACTGAATACTTACTCGTATTTTAGAACAATTCGTTTGGATTTCTATCGAAAAAACTGAAGGAACAAAAATCAGTGGAAGCAAAACTCCTAGAAACGGATTGTGAAATCAAAGCGAGAGCAAACAAAACTGTTCGATCCTGAGCGGTAGGTTGGATTCGGTTGTGTTAGTCTCTATGACGGAAGCCCAGCGTTATGGATCCGACGAGATGATCCTCCTTTCTCTTGTTGCGCACTGAAACGGAACTCAGCGGACTCGGCTTTTATCGCTATGTTACAAAACAAACACTATACGAAATCGGCGATGCGCTGATAGAGACTTTCGTTTTCTCGCTGTAAAGTGATTATCAAAGCGAGCAACTAGCAGAGGCAATCTGCAGAGTAAGAGAGAGAAAAGAGGGAGGCAGGGAGAGAGAGAAAAGAGGGATAATATTCTGAAATCGGTTTCGAGAACCGTTGCATAATATAAAAAAATATTATTGGGAACTAAAATTTAGAAATTTGATCCACTATACAACAACGTATATATAAGACCCAGTATATGTGATTTTCATAAGCATGAATCCAATGTAGTTTCAATATTTAACGTATCATTAGCTTATAAATTGAAAGGACGTACAATAATATACAAGTTACTGACGATATTGTTGACAAATGCTGCCGAAAAGCCGTACATATTTAATAACAAATATCTTTTGACATTAATAATCTTTCAGTTATCATTGGTGCACTTTTGTGTGAAACGTTGGCACTAAAACGTAATAATAATTCATATCAGAAAGAAAGTAAGTTTCTCAAATAGAAATTATAAATCACAATTTTTACATGCGACTTCAGGTGTGTATTCCAAGTGCATGTATGTGCTACTCGTACTATTCCTGGTTTTGATCAAAATATTAATGCACATACAGATATACTAAATAAGTAATTATCAGTTTTTTTTATACAGAACCCAACTGAGCATTAACACAGATTTTCATTTTTAACATTTCCTCAGTAATTGCCTATCGAAGCAAAGAAAAATCATGAATAAATACTCAAAGTAAAATTACTGATTGCATTGGTGACATCAATCCGCGAAGCTGATTACACGTCTCCGAAAATCAGTCTTCCGATCTGTGTGCGGAAAGTCCTTTCACGAAGAGCAGCTCCTGCTGTACGAATTCCTCTTATTAAACGTCCGAGTAACACGCGTGTCGGAGATTTGAAGCCTTCGCCTGCCTGCTGCTCCCGCTCGAGATGATTAATCGGCGAACGCGGATTTCCAAGCCTTTAGCGCAGGACGCACGCTGAGTAATCGCGGGATTACTCGCTCACTCGCCGCTGCGCGCCCAACCCCGCCGCAGCCGCCGCTACCACCACCGCCACCACTGCCACCGCCACCGCCGCTAACGCCACCACGAGCATTACCACCACTGCCGTCACCCTCCCTGCCGCCACCACCAATACTAACATCGCGACCACCGCCACCACACCACCGCCGTCACCATCACCACCATCACCACTATCAACTTTATCATCACCACCTCCGCATACATTACCTCCGCCGCCGAGTCATAGACATCTCTCCTGCCGTCGTCACCCCCACTACGATCTCCACCGTTACCTTTCTCACCGCTGCCTTCGCCAGCTCCATCTCCCCTTTTTCCGTTCTCAATGTCTTCATTTTATCAACGCCTTCGCTGTCTACTCTTCCGTGGTCACTGCCACCATCACCGCTATCGTCGTCCTCACCACCTTCCGTCGCCATAAGTACCATCACTGTGCCATCCGCTGCCGTGTCTACCACCGCTGCCATCACCGCGCCCGCCGCCGGCGCCATCGCCACTACATCGTTTGCAGCCGCCGCCGCTGCCTCCCGTGCGTCGCGTGATCGAATGGGTCCGCACCGCGAAAGTGTCGGAGGCGGCCCCGTGTTCAGGGTCGTGGGATCCTGCTACCCCGCTCGTTTTCGAAAGGGCGCCCAATAATTGCCCTCGGTGTATGTAGCAAAACGCATCGACCTCCTCTCGTGCTATTCACGCATTTCGTTCAGTTCTCCTGTTTAAAATGCGTCACCCATACGTTTCATTCACTTGTCCTAAATGCGTCATACACACGTTTCGTTCAGTTAATCTCTACAAAATGTATCATTTATAATTTTTGTGCTTCGAAGAAATTGGAGAAAATTTACATTCAGAGAAGAATATTTAGCAAATTTTGAAACAGACGGCCCCGAACATGAAGTACCCAATTAGTGTGTTCGCTTCCCTTGACTAGATTTGTTTTTTATCCAGTGCCTGCACAAATTGCTTTTGGATATGTTACTTCATGTCCACTGTAAAGAATTAATACTACGATAATATTAAAAAAAGTCCAATCTTCCATATTTTTTCTAATAATTATCTAAAATGCCATGGAGTAAAAATAATTTGTAATGTCCCAAAAACATTTCTCTGTGTTATCTTACAACTTTATATATTCACCTTCCACTTGTTGAAACTAGCTTGGCCGCAAGGAAACAGATTGTATTGGAAATGGATTTGCATTCTAATGTATTCTCACAGTACAAATAGTCGATCCAATTTAAACGATGAGAACGAATAATAACTAATATTTAAAAACATTTGGAATGAAATGATGTAGCCTACACTTTCACCAATTTTAACTTATAAATTCAGAGTAGGTAAAACTTGAAATGTTTCACATTAGAATTGCATTCTACCATTAAAATACCCTTTTATGAATTGCGAAAGAAGCAAAACAAACATGATCAGCAACACACGATCAATCAGCTCTTGCTTAGTGCATTTTATGTTTCATAACGTGTGACGAAACCATATCCAAACACCTACTCAGTTCACCCGAGACAAAGCATTAAATGTGGCAATCTTTTATACATGTGAAGTAACAGAAAGCAAGATCAATATACCTAGTGTGTTGGATGTCACCGATTATTACTATTATTATTAAAATTTTATTATTGCATTCCGTGCTTTTATAGTAAATGATTTATAATCAATAAATGAACACCCAATAACCAATGAACCGGGAGAGATGGCTCAGCGCATCAACTGATGTCACTACAGTGCCTCTGACCGAGAGGTCCTAGGTTCGAGTCCCGACGGCCGCAGGATTTTCGACACCAACTTGTCAGTTAGGTTGAATTCAGTCGCTGTCTGGAGGAGAATTCTAGCGGCCGGCTTCTATGATACTTCTTGTCCGTGATTTCTCCGATGAACACCAGGCGAATGCCGGAGCAGTACCCTAACAAACGGGCCACGGACCGCGCGCGATCTTTCCTTCCTCTTCCTTGTCCTATCCTCACCTCTTACACACACACTTACACTAATATGCACAACTCTACATGCATGTTCTCTGCATGCAAGCCAGGAGAGCGGTCGGGGGCTTAGAGCTTGTCCCGGCTGGGGGGGTGCCTCGCTGGTGGGAGATTCCTGGTTGGGAAAATCCGCCAGTGGATGGTAGGCCAGTGCCGGATCAAGCATAGGAATATCACTGCCACCTCATGATGGAAAATGGACTACACTTACGGGACCAATGAAATCATAAGTTGACGCGCCCGGAATATCAATCAATCAATACTCAATAACCAATAAAATTAGCATATTTTACTTCCTTTAGAGTACTTTGCTTTCAAGCGGATTCTCTCGTTAGATTTCATTTGGCCCTGAAATATTGAACCTCAGGCGAATAGCTCTCTCACCTCATCCTCGACCCGATACGCTCAAGAGCACAACTTTCCCAGCTCATCTCGTTTTCGTCGACTCCTTTGCCCTTGAGATGCACGCCGTTCATCCTTCACTCATCCTCGTGGCTCGTGTTGCCAGGAGTCGATTTGAGGACTAGCTTCGCACATGGCGGCGAAAGCAAGGCGAAACCGCGAGGCCAGACTTAGAAGCCGTGCAGCTGTTGGTGACTCAGTTGGAGGTGGCGGCGGCGGCGGCGGTCGTGACTTTGCGACTTCCGTCTACCGAAAGTTGCGCAAAGACGTGCAAGATCACGGTGCGCTTGAATAATATATGCACATATTTTTCCGCAACTGGCTAAACGGGTTTGAGATTCACTTGAATGCGTACGTAAATCAAGTGAGTGTGTGCAGAAGAATACATGACGAGGTATGCAGAAGGAATTTCAGGGTTTTCAATGTTCGTAAACTTTATCTGTCAAATAGCAACATTTTCCATCTTTTCATTCATATTGTGCATATGCAATGGAAATTCGCACCATTGATTTTCAGATTTGTCTAAATATTTATTTAAATCATGGCCCAGTAATTTTATTTAATTAATTGTTTTTCAATAATTTTATCGAAAACAATTTTCAAGAAAAAGCATACCTTTGTTTCTTTGATAGCTTAATCTTCTACGTGTTTCATCTCACTACCTTTCAATATTCGCCTCTCTTAACAAAATTCGAAATACAAATCTTCTCAGACGTATGTAAGCAGCCTTTCATTTGCATTTGAGTGTTTCATTGAGTACTAAAGTATTTTCTGGGAGATTACGACGTAGCGTGTGCTTCTGAAGAGCTTTTTGTGCAAGAAGCCTTCAAGGTTTTACAATCCTTACAATGTTAACTCAAACTGAACTGACTGGTGGCCTGTAAATTTTACTGCTGACTATGAAAGTCATCGATTACTTATAATTTTCTGAAAAGGAAAAAGAAAAGTGCTAAAATGAACATTGAAATCATTTTCTAACTAGCCTTGAGGGGAAGATAATGCACCATTCGCGCCAGAAACTCTAATGCTACATTATACTGGTACTTCTCGAACTTCACACAATTAAAATGCTTGCAGCATTCCTGCAGGGCTTCGAAATATCATTGCTCCATCTGAAGATCTGTAATTCGGAAGACGAAAAGCGCCAAAATGAAGTTTGAAATAATTTTCTGACCAACCATAAGGGGACTTGAATGCCTTAAGAAAACGTTCCATTTACGCCAGAGACTTCTGTGCAATTTAACAGAACATCATCGCTGCAACATTCCACTTCCACGCAATTAAAATGCTTGCGGCATTCCTGCGAGGCTTCGAAATATCGTTGCCCCATCTGGAAATCGCAGCTCATTTCCAGCAACATGGCCGCCGCCCGCTTGGAACAGGTGGCCGCACCGGGCGGGGTCTTCCGCGTTCGTCGCCCATCGGGGTCAAAGACTCTCTATCGCCTCCGCACACCAGCGCCGCGGGGTCCCCTCAAGTGGGCCAGCCGCGCCCAGGGACCTCCCTGCGTGTGCGACCTGCATCCTAAGGGGAGCCTCCGCATCTTTCGCACCGTTTCGGATTTTGTGATTTTTTTTCTGCAGGTGGGGCGAAAGAGAGATGTGGGTTCTAACACTCATTCTATTCTGCTTATCTCTCTGGTTCTTCACGCGCTTTTGTCTTCAATTTCTTTTGCATGAATATTTTAAATTACAGAGGTTTCCTAGTTCCTACCTTTCGCGAGATAAATGAAATGTAGGTATGCTTATATGAAAGAATGAAATAACAAACAAAATATGTTAGGGTCGTCACTACAGTCACTGAAGCCTCACGCTTTATTTGACTCCGCACACCATCGCTGGCGCACTGTCGTTAGTACGCATATTCACATGAGCTTTGTCGTTTTAAGACTGACACGAATGCAAAATATTTTTCTCTGTGGACTAAGATCTGCAGCACAGATATATTGTGACAAGTTGAGATAATTTTTGAATTAATTTTATGCAATACGAAATGCGATAATGTGTAACTGTAATTCCCTTCTTATGTTTCTATATCATTGCGTTCATGAGCATCACCTTCAGACCGCTCTCTTGTTTGACCACAAACCCTGACTCTCTTGTTTGACCGCATACTTTGTTCATTGGGGTCTCCCAGCGTTAGCGACCTATATTATTGAGGAAGTAGACAACTCATACTTTCACGCCCTACAAATTAGCCGACACCACTTGGTGGCCATCATAAATGCAATAACTACATTCAAGTGACGTAAGAAATCGCCAACAGTCTATTACATACTCGCTTCATAATCGTATAATAGGATTTGTTATTTTTTACTTTGATGTTAAGTATGAAGTAACCTAATGATGCATCATTATTTCGGAATTACAGTAAATTCCACACACACATTGGAAATGTTTATTTCTGTCAAAAATATTTGCTAATACATCGAATTTCACATTATAAAACAAATTTTATTCTAAATTCTGTGGGTTGCTTAAAATTTACAGCATTGTTGTGCAATTTGGGCACTTACTGTCAGTTAAGTAATTGTGTATCAATCGGAATTGATACATTCCATTTGATTCGCGCTGACCCCATTTACATTGGACAACCCAACTGCAGCTATACTTATCAGTATTTTATATTTCACTTCACATACTCAGCTTATTTGCGCCCGTCATTCAAGTAGACATATCGCTACCATTTTGTTCTTGCCTCTCCCGTTTCAGCAAATTACTCGCGTCTCTAAGAAGTCACCATGAAATTAGCTGTATTATATCAACAATAATCATAATACGGATGAAGCTATGAGGCTTTTATTATTGCCTGTATTTAAAATTTTGAGCGCCATGTGTATCATTCACCATTTTTAGGGGACATTTTGTATGAAACTGATATTTTCAAACTTCATCTGTGCTTTCAACTTTCTAATCGTTTTGAAATTAGTCATTTCTTATTTCCGTCTAACATATGAGCACACGACAGTTATGTATCGTTGATATCAAAAATAACTGTTTGGAAAGTTGAATTTGACTCCACGTTGTAGAATTGCATTATTATATAATACAGAGTTCTGATGTAAGGTAGTTAATTTGAAAATGCATGGTAAAGAGCTCTTAATGGACAACAATTGTAAGTTTTGATTGTCAGAATTTCTTAAATCCATGCTTGTGACTTGTGTATCCTTTATATACATAATGTTTGTCGTTGTGACATTTAATATATACACATAGGCTATGAAGAGATAGAAATATTGCTGTGGTCTGTGTGTATCAGAATCAACTTAAAAAACAACAAACAAACAATTTTAAAAAAACGTAGCCGCTCGAAGGGTTCCTGAAGAATCTAACGAGCGAATCTGTAGATATCAAAACTCCTGAAGAATGTAACGAGAGAATCTGTAGACATCAAAACCATTAAAGAGTATAACGAAACTGTAGATATCAAAACTCCTGAAAAAATCTAACGAAATAATCTGTAGATAACAAAATCCCTGAAGAATATAAGGAGAGTAATCTGTAGATATCAAAACCACTGAAGAATATGGCGAAACTGTAGATATCAAAACCTCTGAATAATCTAACGAGACAATCTGTAGATGGGCGGCGACGGCGCTGCGGGGCCCTGCCGGGGCGAGGTCGGCAACCGTGCGAGTGGGCGGCCGGCCGCGCCGCGCCGCGCCGCGCCGCGTCGCTCTCTCGGAAGGACGCGTCTCGCAGACGGCGGCGCCGCGCCGCCCACGCGCACGACCGCCGCGCATAGCACCGGCGCGGCCGCTACGCGAACTACGGGACAAACAAGCGGGCAACGCCGACCCCAACACCATTTCGAGAGACTGGGAGCACATGTGGAGAAAAGGCGAAACAATAGGTCGTAAAGGAAGGGACGAGTTGAAAAAAGATGGTATGAAATGTGTTCGCAGAATAAATCTAGACATAAGAACAACTTGAAAGATTGCATGGAGCACGAATAATAGTTTCATCGAAATCTTTTGAAAGTCGAAAAGAAAGAGACGCTGTTAAACCGTTGCATTAATGACTTCGAACATTGGTTAAGTAATATCATTTACGTCAACCGTCATTGTAATGATTAAAGCTAGTAAATTTGTAATTGAAGTGTCTCATAAAACGAGTTATTTTAGATTGCTACATAATTTGCTACCGGTCAAATGCTCTCGTAGAAATATCCGGATTATGATTTGTTCTTTATATAACAAATTATACTGAAATCGTGTTAGAATTAAGCAATTAAATGTTGACATTTGTATGTATTATATGTCTTCTAGTCATAATATATGTCAAATGATTTGATTTATTTCGGGGCTGTATTACAAGAATTGTAAAGCTGTATATTGCAAATCACATTTCCTATTTTACACAGCAAGAATATCGGATATTGAGATGTTTAGGTGAGAAATAGGAATTTATTTGTGTGATTTAAATTATATTTTCTTACTTTATTTCCATTTAAAATAATATGTATATCATACCAATGGCAGCTGGTGGCTCTCTCTTCCCAAATTGGAATTGTAGGTCCACTGAATGACGGAAATGTAATTACTAAAATTCGGAAAAATAATATGCAGTAATAAGTAAATCTTGTAAATTAAAATAAAATTAATAAAAGTCTAGATTCAAACATTACCTATATAATTTTATGCATTGAGCCCATGTCAGATATGCGCATCTCCAATGCACATGGTTCTGGCTTTGATTTCCAATGAACAATCGGGTTTCTTGTTAGATCTGCATTGAGAAAATTGCATTGAATTCATACAAAATAAAAACGCTTTAGGACTCCAAAATACGGTGATCACATTCCAGCATTTTGCAAGAAGCACTATTGTTACAACACTTTTACTCTAGTTCATTCCGTAATTTTGTTTTAACTTCTGTTTCTATTGGTAATGTACACGAAAAAAAGTTGTTTTTTAGGATATTGCACTAGTTCAGTATTCATGTAATGTAACAACGAAATGTACGAATTTTTCCAGAAATGAATGATTTCTTAATGTGAAATTATTAGCATATTTCTAACTTTACTTCTTAAAGTGATATCCAATCGTTATTTTTCTAAACGTAAAGTACGCTTATATTTTAATTAAGATATTGTTAGTTAAAATATATCCTTTCTTTTAGAGTACGAAATTTTCGTTCAGTTTTGTCGGGACAATTCACAAACAGAAACGGCAAACGTTATCTTAAATAATAATTGTTGCTTGAGATCTCACACTCACTTGCATGCATAATGACGCAAAATGACTACACGGAAAAACACGCACGCACACCCAGACAATACAGGAAATGGAACTTACTTCCTAGGTAGTCAACCTTTCCACAAAAGAAACTCCACATATCAAATGCCATTTTGAATCAACAACCTAATGTTAAATGAAAAATCAACTCACCAAACATTCTAAATAATGCATTCAATACGTGAAGAATTGACTAAACTTGTGCACTTTCCATAATACGCGAATTAATAAAATTAAGATGTTTACATATAGACAAACAGATTCAGTCGAAGTCAGAAAACGTTTATTTTCACCGAGTCGGTCGAGAGCAACCAGCGTTGAGGTCCCTGGCGTTCTAGGATGTAAGCTTGTGGTGCTTTTTATTTATCGTGGCGGTAATAATAAAACGCGCGGAAAATGAGAAGTGTCCTGTCGTTGACGCACAGAGACATGTGACCTGTCGGATGGTTCGGACTTCGCAATGTTAAACGTCCTTAACGCAGTGATGTCCACGTGGCGCTGCCTGCCTTGCAACCAGGGGGAGATCCAGCCGATCATTCTTTTTTTAGGGGGTGAGGAGGATCATAGATTGTTATAAATAATAAACATATTTATTATATAGTATATTATTTTTGTAGTGAATGTATGATAATATACAATATTATTTTTTAAATAATTACATAATTTTAATATATGTAAATATTTAAAACAATTCTTCCAATAAAGGTATATAACAAACGAAAACCCTAGGCCTTTTGCGGGGTGGGGGGGGCCATGGCCATCAAGGCGCCTCTGCTTGTCACAAGGCCCCCAAGACGCCAGGGAGACCGCTACATGAGCAACCTTTGGTTTTAAAATTATTTGGTATGTATAAGATAATTTTATAATCAATAATTTATGAATTAATGATTATAAAAATAATCACATAAATATGAAATAGGTACCATTTCTTGAAATAAATGTAGTAATACGCAGTCTTTAGCTGCCTTTCAATTTTTCAGTTGTTGTTAACTCGCGGATCATTAACGGATATAACAATACAAGATAACGAAAAATATCAAGATGTTTTGTCTTATTAGGTTTTTCAGTAAGTTTTTGAAGTTTTTTAGTCACCGTGCCAATTTTCTGTAGTGTGTCCTGTTTTATGTATTGCGCACACTAAATCCTGTGTTGGACCAAGGGGATGCGACTGAGGGTCTTCCTGTGCCTCGCCGCGATAATAGTGCGGCCGAGGGGCCCCGTAGCACGGCGCGGCGCCAAGGGCAGGGCGCGCGCGCTCGGAAATGGGGCTCCGGAGATGCGGCGGAAGAGCGGGGCGTGCCTGCGGGGGCGCCGCGTCCTGCCCTCGCCGCGGGCCTTGCGCCGCGCCCCTCACGCCCTGCCCCACCCTCTCCTGCCTTATCCCACCCCTCCCCACCCTTCCCCGCCCCACCCCGATTTATCCCTGCCCGTCTTCCCTCCCCCCTTCCCCGCCCCACCCTGATCTACCCTGCCCGTTTCTCCTCCCTAGTCCGCCCTGCCCCATTCCTCCACGCCCCTCCCCTCCCTTCCCCGCCACACTCTGCTCTACCCTGCCCGTTTCTCCTCCCCAGCCCGCCCTGCCCCACCCTCTCCTGCCTTATCCCTCCCCTCCCCATCCTTCCCCGTCCCACCCTGCTCTACCCTGCCCGTCTTCCTCTCCCCCTTCCCCGCCCCACCCTGATCTACCCTGCCCGTTTCTCCTCCCCAGCCCGCCCCTGCCCCATCCCTCCACGCCCCTCCCCTTCCCTTCCCCGCCCCACTCTGCTCTATCCCTGCCCATCTCCCCTCCCCAGCCCACCCTACTCCATCTTTCCCCGCCCCTCGCCACCCTGCCACGCCCCACCCCGCTCTAACCTGCCGTCTCCCCTCCCCACCCCACCGTGCCCACGCGCCGCCCCGACCGCACGCACCCACCGCACCTCCCCACAGGGTCTTCTGATGACGGGGTCATGCTGGATGAGGCATGGGGCGGCGATTGATTTTTGATTGACATTGGATGTTCCTGGCACGTTAACTGCTATGATAATTAGCTTCGTATAATGGAGTGTTTTTGTCCCGCTAGATGGCGATGTTCCTCCACCTCTAGAAGGCGAGATCCAGGCGCCGCCGACTCACTTGTCGGTCTTGCAGGAGATTTCCCTTTTAAAGTATCTCCCTCCAGAGGGCCACCGAGCCTGCCGAGACAGACTCTAAGTTCCTAAATAGTCTCCGACTTACGTGGTGGTGTAGTACATGTAAGAGTGTCGGTAAGGGGAGATGATAAGGCGAGGACTAGGAAGGAAATATGGCGCGCGGTCCATGTACCGTTTGTTAGGGTACTGTCCTGGCATTTACCTAGTATTAATAGGAGAAACCAGGGAAAACTGGCGATTACAGCAGCCGACCACTCCTCCAGAGAGAGGACTAATTCTAACCAGCTCTATAAGTAGTGTTGAAAATTCTTCAATCCCAACAACTCCTGTCAGAATCGCTGCACGGAAAGCGGCAATGCTGACGTGGAGATAACAGTGCCGGCCGAGATGGCGAAAACTAGAAAATTCTCCTGGAGAAATAAATGTCATGAAGTATTTACGCATGCAATTGAAAATGAAAATGTAAACAATACCGGTAGCGGCGAGTGCCCAGGCAGCATCTTTGAGCTCGAGCACACCAGTAATGGGACGCATCGGCTTCGATCTATTGAAAGATGCCAAACAAGCCAAGAGGCTTACACGCAGTAGAAAGTTGTCTCCGAATCTTGCGGCTTTTTGAAAACCAAGTTTCGTTTCCTGTTTGCAACATTGTGTCCTTAGCCAAGGCAAGAACGATTCTTCCCCTGGACGGTTTCTTGAAACTTAAGTTGTTAAGAGTGATGGAATTCAAGAGAGAGGGATTTCTGAATTGTCTGTTTGCGAGAATTTTTAACTTTTAACTTTCATCTTGTTTCACTGTTTTCCTGAGGAATGAAGCATTGTTAATACCGACATATTATGGTGTCGAAGAAATATAATATGACTCCAGTGAAAAACTAATATTTTATTAGAAATGCGTCACATAAATTTAAGGAATACAATATAATTTAAGATACAGCGCAATTTAGGGTAAACAGTGTGTGAAACAGCTGAGGGAGGGAATGAAGTAACGAGGAAGACATAACGAGCGGGTTGTTCCAACGCCGATACAGCGTTCGGGCACGCAGTTTCGAGTTGGAGCGCGCGGCGTGGGTCTAACTATCGCTGATAGGTCAATGAAGGAACAGGGACGCGGGAGCGCCGAAAATAGCGCGCGGCGACGTGCCTGCGCGCGGGGCGGCAAAGGCATCGCCCGGGGGCGGGAGGGGGGGGGGGGGGCGGCAGTTTTGCGCGGCGCGCAAAGGCGGAGGCGGCGGCCGCGCAGCCGGCCGCGGGTCGCGCGCTCGTTACCAACTTCTAATTGGGTCTATCGCCGCCGCGGCCGAGCCAGTGAGCGAGCGACGCGCGTCGCACCCCCGCCCCTGCCCCGCCCCCGCACCCGCCCGTCCGCGCGCTAATAATCGTCGCGGCAGGTGAATCGGCGCGCGGGGCGGTGCGCGGGCGGGGGCGCGGGCGGGGCGCGGCGGGGGCGCGGGCGGGGGCGAGGGGCGACGCTGGCCTAATTCAAGGCAGCGCGCGCTTCCCCGGCTCAAAGGCGCCCGTCTGCCACGGAGACGCCCGGCAGGTATTTAGGGAGGCTACTTAGCTCGTTCGACACAACCGCCGCCTTTGCCTCAGAGATAACCCTGCCACGCACACTGCTCTGTTGACGTATTCGTCGGCCTTCTCTCTCTTCTTCTCTGACTTCCACACGTTCATGACTTCGCTGCCTTGCTAACCATCTCGTTTCTCATCAGCAAGCTCTTTTACCTTCTTCTTAAATTTTTCTACTTAAACACACAACTCGTCTTACTTCGCTGGTTGTTTTCTTTTTGTGTGTGCTCTTTGCCTCCGGCTTTGCTTCTAAATTAGTCCCCAGTTCTGTTTCTCCCCATGTTCGTGGATCCTCATTATGTTTATCGGCTATCTGCCTGACTTGCGGCGTTTGTCTAGAATTTCAATTTTCAGCCGTTCTCGCCGGTGGCATGCTTCACCTCTCCTGCGAAGGTTCCTATTATGTGGACCATAATAAGGTGATAAGGTTTCAAGGAGACTATAATCAAACTTTTCCGTAAATACAGAAGGCTATAAATGCTTCATGTAAGTAGTGAGAGAGATTGAAGGGAGGATACTTCAAATGTCGCTCGCATCCGACAGGTTGAAAAGCAGGGCTGAATCGACAGTCATTATTGTCGTAAAAATGGTCTATCTTTATTATGCAGCAATAGTGCCTAACATGCAAAAATATGCTTCTTCTGTACGAATAAATTATACACTTAATCATATTAGAGAATAAAACTGCGTATTTATAATATTCTCATGGAAAAATTTGTGAGAAATATGTGAGAAACAAGCTGAAAGGGAAGAATAGTTTACGAGCAAGTGTATTTAATCAATGCAAAGTAGCGGAGTTGATACCATTACTGAAAAACCAAGCTGTAAAGTATTAAGGAAGCTGTTAATATTTTATGAGAAGGAACAGACGTTGCATCCTGTTGTCTGCATGTTTAGTAGTAGCACTTAAAGTACCTAAAATTCTTCGGCTAATTTTTTTTCTTGTTATCTACTGACCGTTCCACAACCTGGACGTGTGCAGTCAAAATCATACCAAAATCTTGCAAGCTTTTACTCGTATCTAGGGGATATTTTGTTATTTGTCACAAAATACAGTATCTATAAAAGTTAGAGATACTAAGAGCATACCTCTATGTTCACGTTGTAGGAAACAATAATGTCAAATCCTGACACTGTGTACTGAATCTACTACATTTGTGCTCTAATTGCGTTCCGTTCATTGCAATTAAAAAAGAGCATTCTTATGTATTAGTTTAGTAAGATATTTTAGGAAAATGTTGCATTCTAATTTACCCTTACCATTAGATGTCATTTGCAAGAGAGGGCTTCAGTGTTGCTATGCCCCAAACTTAGCCAAATCGTGACTATATTCAAATGAAAGAAGGAATCGGCATACCATTAATGTAAAGTCGGTAAACAATTACCAATGAGCAAACACTTCCAATTCAAGAATTAAAATAGTTAAATTTGAATGGATGCAGACAGAAACCCGTTTTAACAGTCCGTCTAAAGCAGAATTATAGTCGACATTATTTATAATAATTCAGTCAGGTGAATCATTTAGCAAATGAAAGTTCGAAACGCCTTTCGAACTTTCATTTGCTAATGATTCACCTGACTGAATTACCTGTCGCCAAAAATGTGATACACATGTAGCATAAAGGCATGTACTCAATATACCCACGCCTGTACTTACGGGTACTATCGGCTCTAGTCTAGTGAAAGGCGAGAAACACGCGGATCACTTCAGCGGGCCACCACGAGTAGTCAATTCTTTAAGAAGCCTGGCATGTATTACAGATGTGGCATTACCACGTGATCACGCACAGTCAACCACCTCCTAATTTTATTCGCGGTGTACATAATAGCCCTGATTCGAGTGGCGTTCCAGTTTCGCATTCGCACATGCGCCGAGTGCAGAACCGGCCGCGCGCCGTACCTGACGAATTGGTCGCGGCGCGGCGGCGGCGGCGGCGGCGCGCGTTGGCCGCGCGGGGTCAGTGTCCCGGAGAGATGGAGGCGGCCGGCCGGCGACCGCGCCTCGCAGCTGGCGGAGGCGGCGACTGCCATCTGCGGGGCGACAAAGCACGCAGCAGGTCCTCCAGGGCGATGACGCTCTCGGAGCTGCTCGGAATGACCGCGCGGAAAGAACATGTGTCAGCGCGCAGACGGCTGCAAAGGGAAGACAGAGTTGATGAAGAACAATGGGAACTGCTACAAAAGAACTACATATGTCGGGGAGATGTTGGTGTTCTTGTTTATGTTAACCGATTCACTGGGCAACAAAAAACAATTTTTGAATGCTTCGAGCACTTCATGAGTCAATTCCTACTAATTTTGGGTTGAGAAAAACAAATATGACAATGAAAAATTTTTCTTAGCTCTAGTTTCTATGATATACACTAGGTGGAAGTATTACATATTAACGGATTGAGAGAAAAAGATGCATTTTAATTACAATATATGCTACCAACAATGAAAGTGCATTCGATTTTTTAAACTTGTAATTACATGCTAAGAGTTCAAAATTGCTGGAATAATACTTCGCAGATGGTCGTGTCTGAAGAGAATCATGTGGTGGCTTCTTGAGATCGTCGTCTTTTAGCTTTCCTCTTGTAATGGAGTTCCGCAGAATCCCTACACAAAGACCAACAGTAATCCGCAAGCATTACTTCATTCCAACGGCCCTGATATCTTTGTTCTATAACAGAAATGTCCTGATGGAATCTTTCGCCATGTTCATCACTAACAGCTCCACAACTAGGAGGGAAAAATTCTAGGTGGGAGTGGAGAAAATGGATCTTAAGGGACATGTTGCATCCAAGGTTACGGTATTTTTGCAGAGCACTGTCACCAAATGCTTGTAGTTATCATCTCTTTTGTTGCCTAAAAATCCATGAACAACTCCCTTGAAGGCTTCCCAAGCTTCCTTTTCTTTTCCCTCCAAAACTTGGTCAAATGCAGGATCCCTTACAAGTTCTCTAATTTGTGGTCCGACAAAAATGCCTTCTTTAACTTTTGCATCACTTAATTTCGAAAATTTCTCTCTTATGTACTTAAAGGCCTGCCCCTCTCGGTTCATAGCTTTGACAAAGTTTTTCATCAAACCCAGCTTGATATGCAGGGGTGGAAGAAGAACGTCTTTTGGGTCCACAAGAGGCTTGGCAACGACATTTTTCTTGCTAGGGTTAAGATTTCTTGCAGGCCAGTCTCCTTTAATATAATGCAATTTCCTATCTCTACTGTCCCACATACATAAGAAGCAGCAATGCTTTGTGTACCCCAGTTGCATTCCTAAGAGTATGGCAATGACTTTTAGATCACCACAGATTTTCCATTTGTGTTCATGGTATTTAATTGAGTCCAAGAGAGCTGTCATATTTGCATATGTCTCCTTCATGTGAACAGCATGACCAACAGGAATAGATGAAAGAAGGTTGCCGTTGTGAAGTAACACAGCTTTCAAACTAAGCTTGGAGGAGTCTATGAATAGCCTCCATTCAGTTGGATCATGGTTCAAATTCAAAGATTTCATCAAGCCATTAATGTCGCAGCAAACAACAAGATTGTTTTTCTTCTCAAAAAGGGAAGCAGTTCCATGTGACGTTTTCTATACTGTGAGATTCTGACATCACTTTCGAGAAGATTCCATTGCTGTAGTCGAGACCCAAGAATTTCTGCCTTCTCCTTTGACAGGCCGAGGTCTCTAATGAGATCACTCAATTCCGCTTGACTCAGTCTGTGCGGTTTATCATCTTTTCCCTCAAAATCAGGGTCATGGGATGTGGAAGGCTTTTTTGGTTTCTTCTTGTTCCACACTGTCTTCATTTTCTACTTCAAACACACAATTTTCGGGTGGAGTAGGAACTGGTAAACTATCCGAATGTGGAATGGGTCGAATAGCAGATGGAAGATTCGGGTACTGAACTGTTCTTATTTTCTTCATAGACAATCCTGCCTTTATAGGTGGAGTCAAGCAGAAATAGCAGTCATCTGTATGGTTTGTAGGCTCCCGCCAAACCATAGGCGCAGCGAAAGCCATAGATCGTTTCTTCTTTTCAGCCATTGTCGCAGTGTAACTGAATATGCGTTGCAACATATATGTGGAGCCCAAGACTTATCCTGGTCCCCTACTTTCATACCGAAATAATGCTGATAGGCAGTCTTTACAAGAGGCGTCAAATTGCGTTTCTGTGAGCAAATGTTATTTCACCACAAATATAACAAAAGTTATTCACCATATTTACACATTTTCGTGGCATTTTTACAAATTTTACACTCAAAAAGCACTCCCAAACCAGAAATTTTGCATTAGTTTGAGCAGAAACTATATGTAATTCACAGTCACAGCAACAATATCTATGTTTATGACTTACAAACAGATGAAGAGCATTGGTGTTTTGTTATTTGACAGGTGTGCCAACTCCCCCAAAAAAATTCCCCCAAATTTAAAATCTTAACTCTAAAAAATGAAATGTCACTTTATCTTCAAAATAAGAGCTAATCTGTCATTTTTATGGCGATTTTTGAATTCAGCAGATGGAAATACATGTAAATTGACTATTTTTAAGCCCGAAGCATTTTCATTGTTGCCCAGTGATTAGCCTTTCCTTTTAGAAAACATACGAAGGACGAACATGAGACATATGACAAGTGATAGGAAAATAAATATTAACACCAATACTCAGAACATGTGTAAACCGAATTAGTCTTATTACATTCAGTGGTGACAGCAGAGATCTTGTTACTCCATGATAAAACTTCAAGGATAAAGAGGGATCAACCACAATAGTAGACTAAAATTTTTTAATGTGTAGAAAATGCAGTCATATACGTGTTTCGGGAGTGTTTTTTCCATCATCTGTGGCTCCAAGCAGCACTATGCAGACCTATACTTAATGTGTGTTTAATCTGCGTTGCTTGGAGCCACTGATGATGGGAAAAACACTCCCGAAACACGTGTATGACTGAACTTTCTACACATTAAAAAAATTTAGTCTACTATTGTGGTTGATACCTCTTTATCCTTGAAAAAATATTAGTCTTATTACGACGATTTACGCTCTTTTCTTATTTCTATTACAATTTTCTACTAGAAGTGTAATATGTGACGGGCATAATATCGTGACTCCAATACTGCTAATATGTTATGCTCAATATGCTGCTCAATATGTTGTGCTTGCTATGGGCTCATTAATGGGTAAATCTCTTCACCATCGGATGCTCACTGCAGAGAGAAATGAAATTAAGGAAACGACAGCCAACAGACGATTATCGCTACGTACCAAAACTGTTAGAAATTCGAAGATTATGTTAGTTTGGAGACTATAGCAAGGTTGTTCAGATCGGTAAGAAAGCTGTAAAATGTGTTAGTGCAGGGTATACTTGTATGAAATCGAGAACATCTAGGTTACCAGGACTGCTACTACTAGGATAGTGTATTTATACGACAAGGATTGCTAGTATTCTGGAGGGACAAAACTTCTAGAATTTCCCGAGAAGTGCAACGATATCAACAACGCTGGGCGAGGGAGCGGGAGGGGAGTGGCAGAACCCGAGAGAGCGAAGAGGCGGCGGGTACAAACGACCGAGGAGGGGAGGGTGGGGAGGGGAGGGGGAGGGGAGAGAGCGCTTCGCCTCGGGGCGCGTTCAAAGTTCGGCCGCCCCGCCCCCGCCTCTGTCCCTCGTTACGCGAACTTCCAAGCAGCCACTGGGACTGCACGGGGACGCACGCGGGGAGCGGGGGAGGAGGGGGGAGCGGACGGGGCCTGCGGTTGCGACCCCCGGATCGAATGCGAGTCGCCGCTTCTAACAGTGGTAACTTCCCCCTCCCCACGCCACCCGCGCCGACGTCCTCTCGTGGACCCCGGGGTCTTGTTGAAGACTGTTGCTACAGCCGAGTTATGCCTCTGGGTGCATCGCATCGTGGCGACCGCTTTGTTAAATGGAGCGCGCGCGATGCTTCTCGATTCTTAGTCGAGTCCGATGCCTCTTGATCCCCAAACCGTACTCGCGCCGAAGGAACTTACATTCAGAGATTCCACTTGGCAGAATGGAGTTGGCGCTTCAGATAATTTCGGCGCGGTTTCTCCCCATCGACTGCGTGACGAATGGGACTTGGGAATTATTTTCGAAATGAATTGATCCCGCCGGGTAGCAGGAGGAAATCGGCATTATCCCTTCCGCCTCCGCCTCCGCCCCTCCCTCCGTTTCTCGAGTGCTTAAGCACCGGGTTCGAGCCCGTCGGCGCGAGCGGCGGGGGACAATGGCAGCAGCGGAGCGCGCCGACGCCGGGACAATGGAGCAGCGCGGGGCGCCAGTGAAAGGAACCGGCGGCGTGTGGCTGGCTGGCAGGGCGATGCGCGGCGCAGGGCGGCGCAGGGCAGCGCGCCGCCGGTGCACTCATCCAGCGGAGACTTTGGAGGGATTACGCGCTGGGGGCGACCGACTCCTCCGACGGGAGAGGTGTTTGCTGGGTACGCGCGACCTTTACTGAAGTTGCATCGGAGGAGAGGCGCTAGCTCCGTTCCTTTTGGCCCCTTTGTGATGTTTTAGCGACTGAACCTCATCGTTACGTACAGTGTGAAAGTTTATGACATGAATTGTAGTAGGTTACACTACGTTTTAAAGTTCAATGTGGTGTTTGTAGGGAAGAAATTGCAAAGTTTTTCTTTGTGAAACATAATATCTGCGTATTAGTTTATAAAATGTTTTGTGTCTTGTAAAGCTGTAGTACGAAGAAAGTATGATACTAAAGACGCTTAAGTAATCACGATGTGCTGACGTGCGATTTTCTGGCATCGGAGATTGCAGCTTAGGCCTCTGCTCTAAATTTTCAAAATTTGTTGATAAAAAACATTTAACAAATACTGACTATATGCATTTTAAGGATGGCCCTACATCAATTATTTCAGCATCAGAAATCATCTGTTGCAATTTCTATTTTTGTAGTTTCAATTTACTTTTTTTCACGGAGGAGCAAACTAGCTGATTAAGTCTTGCAACTTAAAACAAAGTTATTATAAATTCCATTTCATTTAACTATTCGGTGTACTTCAATGGTACTTGCACGAAAAGGAGTGTGCTTTCCGTGAGCCGATGTCAAGGTCTTCCTTCATGTCTCCAACTCTCCCCCTCCCCCCTCCCCGGAGTCCGCGAGCGACAGCGCAGGAGGCGCGGCGGGGAGACGAACCTGCGAGATGGCAGCACGAGCAACGCGACTTCCGCCGAGATGAAGTACTTTACATCCGTAATGAAGCTGAACGCGCCGCCCCTCCCAGGTGCGCGGGAGGGGTGGCGGTGGGGGGCACGGGCCGGGCCGGGCCGGGCGGGTGATTACGAGGCTCCTCTCTGATTATTTGGACGTTCAACCCGCGTGCCAGAATCTCGAGCGGCTTTTTGCCGCCCATTTTTCTTCCTTTTCTCCAACAGACTTCGGAATTTGCAGGTCGTAACTCGTTGCTGCAGATGCGGCTGCGGGAATAATTTTCTGTGCGGGAATATTTATTGGATCCGCGTTTACGGGTGGAAACATGCTCCTTTTTTCCTCAGCTGCAGTTTTTATGATTTTTTTTTGGTTATTCGTCTCATGTTTTGTCAAACGCAGATGTAGAAGTATTATTGCAGATTGTAACAACGCCGTGTGCCTTTTCTCTCACGAACAAAGCTTCCAGAGTCTATTTTGTATTCATCATCTCTCAGTGTATCCTTCATTATATTACCCATATTATTCTGCAATTCTACATTGCTGTTCACTGCATCGTGCCAAATGAATCGACACCTTTCTAACTTTCTATGTTCAGGAGAATTCGAATACTCTCGTATTTTCGAAGGTCATTCGTTGACATTCTTTGAAGAAGACCAATTAGAGTCTTCAATTGTAGCTATTTGCACTGCGTTTCATTTTTTGATGGCAAAATCATTTAAAAACATTCAAGAGTGAAGAATATTTTTCCATATATTTTTTGTTAAGAATAAAGGGTCTCTCTGGTTACTGGAACTGTTTACGAATAAAAGGATAAAAGTATTTTTGTCATTTAAGCCACGAGAGATGAAAAAGACTTCAAAGACATCATAACCGCTTTACTGCTTACACATTTTTACTCAGGTGCAATTCTTTTGCAGTTAACATTTCCAATTTACTTTGTGCTTTTCACTATGATTTCCGTGTCAGTATTTTTTCACCAAAAATAATTTTTCTGGCTTCTCTTATTCTCATTTTTTCTTTAAACAGCAGTTTTCCGGTGTCCTGTAATCTTCATTACATTAAAGAACAAACGAAATTCTGACAACTCTTCTTTACCCAGAAAGTGAGAGGTTGAGTCGCCGAAATGATTCTCTAGTAGGTAATTTGGTACAGAAAGTCATAAGATTATTTGAATAGTGATGTCTTTTAAATTAAGTGAAATAAAAAGGAGAAACGTAAATGAACTCTGTAAAAGCGTATGTTATAAGGTTTAATTTATATTTGTCTAGCAGTTCCAAAAGTAACACATTTGTTTATTTAGAAAACTTAAGTTAAACTCCGTAATTATTCAATTTTTGTGTTAACTTCCAATGAGTATATTTTATTTACGAAAACTTTGTTTTCTAACTTCTTATTTTTATTTCTTTTACAATCTTTTTCTTTATTATTATTATTATTATTATTAATATTGTGTATTATTTGTCATACACATTATCTATTAATTATTGTGTATTAGTTTTCATCTTTATTTATCAATTTCGTCCGGATAACTAACTTTGGCCGGCAAAAGTACCTTTATTGCAAGTTCTTTCTGAGAGGGGGAGGGGAATCCTCCGAGGTCCCTTACTCCTCACTGTAGATCGCTTACCACTTGGTCCAATCACAACACCGTGTGACAAGAGTTTTCCTCGCAATCTTTCATGTCCGTTTGAGCCGCACGCACCAGGTATCGTGTCTTCGGGCGTGGCTACCACACGTGCGCGAGCGGCGCGCGGCGATTCGTTTTTTCATTGAGGGCCCCTCGGAACGGGCGACGATCCACAGATTGCCTTGGGCCCTCGCGTACTCTCGAACTCTTAGCCTTCCCGCTCCGCGTCGCACTGCCCTGCCCCCCCCCCCTCCCTGCGTCACCGCGCCCCTGCGCCTCTGCCACAGGATGGCCGGCCTGCTAGTTCACGCCTCGTCTTGTCATGAATTACAAAAATGCATACTCGCTTACGGGTTATTACAGGGATCTGCTGATTTTCCTCTCATAACCTTATCTTTACTTATATTTATAACTTTATCTTTATTTTACTCGTATTAACCAAATATATCCGTCTAATTTACAGATATATATTCCCCACGTGACCTGTCTCATCTAACCCATTTATTCTTAGTACTATTTTCAGTACAGTTTTACTGTCCCTTGTAACTTTTTTACTAAGTTTGTTGGATAGACTTTTGTTACTCCATTCCTTACCTGAATTCTTCTGCTCCAGGTTATTGCAGTATTTACTCGTATGTCGCATTTCAGTACAGTTGGCTGCTTCTTTCTCGTTAGTTTTCTGCATCTCTTCCATCCATCCTTTTTCTATCGCCAGTCACCTATTAATTTCGGACTCCTTCCCCCTGCATTGTACTTTCTTGCTTCTCTCCTCAATTAGCGTTTTTTGGCCTGCTTTCCTCGTGCACACGTTTCGCCCTTTGCGTGCGCATGTGCGGCTCCTCTTCCCGTCTGTCGCCCCGTTCCCCCTGGCTGCAGACTCCCGAGGCGCCGCTTTGGCCGCGGGTGTATTTGAATTAATGTGTGGCGTTGCTTTTTGCGCGCTCGTCAGCGCGGAGAGGGCCCGCGCCGCGCTTCGCAGCTGTCCGGCGCGGCGCGGGGCCGCGTGTGCGCGCCCACGGTGACGCTCCGCTCCGCTCGTCGCATAAGAATGAAGGGCGTCGCACCGCCGGGAGAGGGGAGCGGAGGGGAGGGAGGGCTAGTGCGATGAAAAATATGGAAAGCAACATTTGTCGTGTGGTGCAACGAGACGTTTTATTTTTACGGTACGGCCGAGCGAGAAATGACAAGTTTTTAGCATTTTGTCTGGAGGGCGGACACCGCGTAATCACATAGGGGGTAAAAATACGCGTAGATCTCTTTTTTTTGTAGTTTTGTAGGTGAGTGGTGGGCGAGTCGACAGCGTAGAGATGAGGGGTTTGTGGGCATAAAAGGTCTTTTGCGTGTTTTATGTCTGGAACAGCGGAAGTTTTAGTGTCCTCAAAAGGAACCTTTGTGAATATTCCGAGACGCTTCTTTGTTAATTCAACTTTTGAATTTCCAAAAAAGCTCGCAACACGCGTCTCTTGATCGCTAAACACGCCTGCACGCGTTGCGAGTCGAAGCTTTCGTTCATTCACGGTAAACTTCTGAAGAGGTAGGTGTGACCAGGGAGAAAATGTCTGTTGAGGTTTCTCTCGTCGTGAGGGAGCCCTTGAGCTAACCGCGCTTTGCTACTCAAGTGCTTGGGAATTTCATAATCGCACACTGTGTGCTGAAGCTTGTGTTTGCAGACTGAAACGCATATGAATATCCGGCGATTTTTGCACTTGCTGATGTCATTTCGAAACGTTTTCACATGCCTAGAGTTGTAAGCCAGTTCAGGGCAGTAGCTTTTGCCATATTCTCCAAAGCTGAATATTTATGGGACCTTCCATTTTTGGACCGTGACTTCACATTTACAATAATCGTCGGGTACATAGAATTTAAAACATTTAATTGTTCTTCTTCTTTGTAAACTTCTCCAATGTTACAATACTTCTGTGATACACTTGTATTTGATTATACGTTTCAGTGCTCTCGATGGTTAGAGAAAATTTGCAATGCACGTTCGATTTAAAGTTAAGAATAGTAAATATTGCTTTGTGTGTAAATATTTAATTTATTCGATTTTCTTACTACGATTACTTCGATTTACTTTCGTATGTTCATCAACATATGTATGTTTACAATTTATTATGTCTAACATTTTCCATAATATAATGGCAGAATTTTTCTTCAGTGGACAAGAACGAGTTGGCTTGAGAGTGTAAGCTAAATAGAAAGAAACGATCAGATAACATTTCAGCATAATCGATAGGTCAAGGTTACCGAAAAGTTACCGAATCAGGAATAATAAAATGCCGCGAAAGAAATGAGCTGACGAATACCTCATTGAAATTTCTCAGGAAAACCTAGCATCGAGGTGCCTAATGAAAATTTTTCACAATTGTTTTTGTTTGTAATTCAATTACTACTCACAATATCAACTTTAAAAACATGTGATATCTCAGAAATAGGTTGAATCTATTAACTATTTTCTCCAAAAAATTCCGCCATTGTCTCTCGCATTCCTTCAGGTGCGCGCGTAGCAAGGAGTATTCATGAGGGCGGGGCGCCCAATAAATCGCGCCCGCCCGCCGCCTGCGCCTGCGCAGTCGGTTAGGCGCCGCAATAAACGCTCCGTCGCAGCTAATTCTGCGGCCTCCGGGCTCCGCGCGCGCCGCCCCGGGAATACAAATCGGGGCTGCGCTGATCCGTCCGAGAGCCCGCACCTCACCTCCGCGCCTCCGCCGCCCTCTTCCTCCCCCGTCGCCGCCCCTCGTCGTGCCCACCTCTCCGTCAGGGGGGAAGACAGACCTGCACTTACGCCCTCGCCCTCGCTCTTGCCTTCGCCTTCTCTCCCGTCCTTGCCCTCGCCATCGCCATCACTCTCGTCATCGCCCTCGCCTTCCTCCTTGCCTTCGCCCTCGCCCTGGTCCTCGCTCTCCCCTCGGCCTCATCTAACCCTCTCCCTGACACTTGCCTTCGTCCTCGACATTGCTCTCGTCTTCACTCCCGTCCTTGTCTTTACCACTCACCCTCATCCTCATCCTCACCCTTACCAACGCCCTTTCTCTCCCCTCGCCCTTGAGCTCGCGCTTTCGCTCTCTACATCGTCAACGTTAAGCGCACTCTGTCCCTCTGCATCGTCATCACACACTCATCCTTGCCATCACCATCGTCATCTCTCTACTCTGGATCTTCCTGTTGTCCTCAATTTCGCCTTCATTTCGCTCTCATCCACGTCGTTGTGTTCGCGCTCGCCCTCAGGCTCTATTCGACCTCACTCTCGCCCTTATTCCCCCTCGACCTCCCTTTTCACCCACCATCGCCCTCTCCCTCTCCCTCGCCTTCACCCTCATCCAATCTCTCACCATCACGCTTACTTGCGCCGTCGTCCTGCCCTGGCTCCAAACCCCCAATTCGTCCCCATCTATTCCATCACCTCCACCTTCTTCTTGTGTCCCACTCCCGCCGTCGGTTCCCCGCCCCGCGCTGCCCCCGTCGCCCTTCAGCGCTGCGCCTCCCCATTCGTCTGGCTCGCGGCTCACCTGCTTCGATCCCGCCGGCAGATTTACCGGGCGCCTGTGCGCTGAGGTATGCCGTTTCGAGCCCGCCCCGCCTCGCCCCGCCCCTCCCCGCCACTCCCCGCCTCGCCCCGCCTCGCCCCGTTTCGCCTCGCCTCGCATCACCTCGCCCTGCCTCTGAGGGGTGACTTTTTATACTGCGCTTGTGTGCAGGTGGCTGAGTGGAATGATAGGAGGGACAAGAAAGAAGACGTAAGAAATTGATAAAAAAAGGAAAAAGGAATTGAAGGAAATAAGGGATCGCGTCAAAACAGGTCAGAAAGAAAATGATTGAAAAGGATTATCGGAAGAGATGAGGGACCTATATGAAAGAAGATATTTAAAGGAATTAAAAACGAAGGAAGGAAAGGAAAACAAAATTATTATTACTATTAATAATAATAATAATAATAATAATAATAATAATAATAAAATGCTTTAAGTACTAATGGATGGGAACAAACTGAGGTAGTAGGAAGAAAAGAGGGAAAATTGTGATAAGTGAGGTAAAAGGAAAATACAGCAGAGAAGAAGAATATTGGAAGTGTAGAAGGAGAATTCTACGTAGGGACTAGGTTAAGTAGCCCTGGCGAGGACGGAGTCATTTTGAGCAGATGAGGTAATGGAAGAGAGCGGATCTCCGCGGGGATGAGCACGTGAGATGAAGACGGAAAAGGCGGACGCAACCGGATCTAGGAAAATGCGGGAGGTCGGAGTGCAGCAGCGGCGGCTGAGACGGCGTCCGCGAGGGACCGGACGGATAAGCTCGGCGCGGTGAGGACGGCGGGTGGCATCGCGCTGGCGGGGAGCGGGGGATTCCCCTCGCAGAAATGGAGATCTCCGGGGTGAGTGGAAGTTGCAAGCCGGGCAGGTCTTGCACCGGAGGGCGAGGGGCAGAATAGGAAAGTGGTGGGATTTCGAAAGGAGGGGTTGAGGCGTATGAAGGGTGAGAGTGGCGTTGTGCAGCCCCAAGGGTGAATGTGCGTGAGGGTGTTGCAAATCAATGGAATCTTCTTTGAAGCAAGCAGACTTTACGTGAACGCAGGAACTTGACAAATGAGGAACCTCGATAAAGCTTGTCCCTTCACACTATTTGGACAATAAACACGTGTTTTTTACCTGCTTTTTTACACAACATTCTTTTAATTGAATAGAGCTATCGAGTGAGCACATTATGACTGAGGAGAAGATTGTTTCATGCAGTAAATATATCTCTGGAAATTACTGATTTCCTTTGTTTATCACTTTCTTAGGGACGCGAATTTTTTTCAAGCTATGGAACTCCTCTTATCTTTGTAATTTGTTACATCACTTCAAGTGTTGATGTAGATGACAGAATGCATTTGGAGACTATTCGAGTATGAATTATATGCAGTTTTTGTTATATGATATACGACCAAATTTGTACAATGTGATGATGCCACGATATATCGAGTCTTTTGTTCAATATTTTGTATCAGTGTTTTATGCTTTTGACACCTGACGTGAGTTTGACAGCTGACAGACGTTCGAAAACAAACACGCGTTTGATTTAACAATCACAGGCCCAGGATCATATTACGCGTTGTTTGAATTTGAGAGCTGTCTGAGTCCTACGAGCCGTGTACATGTATTGGTAACAAAATAGTGCTCTATGTGGAAGCATAACGCGAATAGGTAAAATTGCATTATTGGAATGTAATGTGAGGTATTAGGGAGGATCGTTTACTCTAATCCTGTATTATATTGATATAATATAATACAATTATAAGTACTCAGCAATCTACCGTATGAAATTTAATATAAATGTTGTTGTTAGCATCTAATTGCGTTCTTGTCTAGTACACTGTTTACATTTCATTAAGAGAATACACTGTATGAGAGAATTCCCAGTATAGGGGAAAAATAAAATTTGTAAAAGAAAGTTACATGTTACTGTATAATTATTTAGTGACGTTTGTAGTAAAAACATTCCCACTCTAGTTTCACGATTAGTTCTGTTAATTTATCGTAATCCTCCCAAAGGAATCTTGATATTCTAACTCTAAACAGTATCTCACTGTTCAAACCAAAGGAACTTGCCAGAGGCAGGGTATTGAGTGAAATACTGAACTAACCTAGTCTAACTCAGAGAAACTTCTGTAATTCAAAGAGGATCAGAGCTACCAAGCAAACAGAAGCTGAACTTGAATCCTGTAATTATATGTACCTGATATTTCATTTCCACCACCTACTATTCGTGAAGACAATATTAACTCACAATATTTCTCTATCAAAGGAGTTATGTTTTATCAAAATCTGAGATATGAAGAGATGATATAAAATCTCAAATGGAGACATTATTTTGTACTAATGAAGTATTCATGAAGATGTTGGCAAAGTAATTCAATGCATTTTTCAGTGGCTGTGAAGATCAAAATCTTACTTTACCCCCTTCCTCCCCTCGTTATCTTTTTAACCCTACAAGAAAATTTATCCGCCTGTAAGGTTGTCACGTTAAAACAGAAAAAAGAAAAATAAGAAAACACTGCAAGGCAAAAGAGAAGAACACAAGAAGGGAGGAGAGAAGAACACAGGAGGAAGAAAGAAACTAACCAAAAAATTTCAAAGAATCTAAAAGAACCTTCAGAGGTCACTACAAATTGAGGGACGAAATAGATTTTTATACAAAAATCTTCTAATTATCAATCTAAATAATTTTTCTGATTTTTTAAAATAATCTAATAATTTGTATTTTCCTTTTTCATCACGGTCAAAAGAACATTATTTAGGGTTTTATTACTTCGCGAACCAGCAAAAAATCGAATCTTTTAGACATTTTCTTTTGCTCAAGAAACATACACTTTACACTTAGGCCACATTTCTTCTCAAACAAGTCTCGCTCCTGGGTGTGTTGTGTCAGAAGCTCCCCGATTCCGCCCCGGGGCGCTGTTTCGCGGTTAAGCCTCCCTCGCCCGCGCGCGTCCTCATCCCCCGCCCGTAAATCGCGAGATCTGGCGCGATCCGACCGACGCGACGCGGCACGGCGTCGCGAGTAAACACGATCCATCTCGTAGCTGTCTATTAGGAGATCCGAACGCTCCCTCGCAAACAGACGCCGGCGCCGAATGGCAAACCGATAGTCTCCACAAGCGAGATGGAAGATACTCACCTCACACGCTTAGAGAAAGTGTGTGTACTGTGGTACGGCTCTGACGAGCAGGATACGCCCCTGAACTTGACAACCAAAAACATACATCAAAGATTTAGCATTCAAGAATACGTACTAGTACAAGAGTTAATGCGCAGTGCTAATACAAGAAGAGTCAACGAAGAGGCGAATTTGGAGAGATTGATTGATTAGTGATTCTGAGTTCGTGAAACTACTAAGGTCATTAGCCCGTAAGTGTACTGTATATTTTTATCGCGAGAGGTGGCGGCGATCTACCTGGCTGGCGAGATCCAGCGCAGTCCGCTTGCGGGGATTTTCCCCAATCACCAGGGGCACTATCCCAGCCGGGACAAGCTCTAAGCACTCGATTGCTCTCCCGACAAGTGTGATGGTACCATGCATGGGAGTGTGTGTATGTGTTCGTAAATAAGGGGTGATGATAAAAAAGGAAGAGGAAGTGAGATGGCGAGGGGGCCGTTGGCCGTTTGTTAGGTACTGCTCCGGCATTCGCTTGGTGTTGATAGGAGAAACCACGGAAAACTACTGATCAGAGCAGCCGGACACTAGAATTCTCCTCAAGACAACGGCTGAATTCGACCCAGCCCTCTAGCCAGTGTCGAAAATTCTGCCAGCGTCCGGCTGTAACCCTAGAACCTCTCGATAAGAGGAACTGCAGTGACATCTGTTGATGCCAAGAGCCAGCTTTGTCGGGGCGAATTTTTGCACATATTTTAAAAATATAATACGAATATACCTGAATTCGGACGATTTGAATTCATGAGGTACGAACAGATTATTTGAATGACGGTTTGGAAACTAATCTCATCTGATTGCCAATATAAAGAATATTGGCACGGTTAACTCGCATCCATTACATATTGCCTTTGGCGCCAGTGCAATTAAATTGAGAATATGCATTGGCCTGAAGACGGATTGAGATTTTAATTCACAAAATGTAATAACTTATATAATAAGGAAAAGTTCACTTGTCAGTCATTCTGCACTTTCACTTGTTGACAGAGACTGGAGTTTTAATTGGCAGCTCGAAAGTATACGTCGATGACTGTACGATATTTATAATTTTGGTAATTTGGTATTATTCTCTCCTCTTGCATTTAATTAATTTGGTAGGACTTAGTAATTGGGGTATTGCACTCATCCTACCAGCAACTGAATAATTAGGACATCATTATTCCTCTGATCCTTTTCTAGTTGTTCCAAATACTTCCATTGGAAGACACGATGAGACACAATACTATTTGTACTTTCCCGTACACGTAGTACGTGTATATGGAGTAAAATATGTACTATAGGGAAAATTATATAATGCTCCGGAAAACCGATTTCGAGATTTCAACGGAAATACATGTTTTGAGGTCCCCTGATTCCGAAAAAGTGTTGTTTTCTCAAAATGTCAATCCGTTCGTCCGTGAAAGCACTTGACTGTACAGCACGGAACACAGCACTGAACTAACCGTAGGTTACTCAGCTATGAACTAGTCGTAGATTATTTTCGAAACTGAATATTCCCGATATGACCCCACTCGCAGCTCTGCGAGTTAAATAACTTTCTTTAATTCTTTGGAGTATTATAGATGAAGCTCATGGGACATTTTCAAAAATTTCTCCAAAATGGCTCCAACTTTTTTCTTTAATTTTTTGTAAGAAGAGAGCAAACCACACTTATAAAATTAGCTCAAATCTGCGCATTTTCAGAAACCCTCAAGCGCCATTTTCTTGAAAACGGCTCCAATATTTTTCTCTAAATTGTTTGTACGTAAGTGCAAAATGCACTGTATAAGATGACATAAACTCCATTTTGCTGTATTCTTTTCATCTTTTTTTCAAATACGTTTCCAATACGAGGGTTGGAGCACAAGTTATGGCAAGTATTTTTTTTCTAAAAGAAATGTTATTGGATCACAAAATTTCATTTATATCTTGAAATAAATGCTGCAATAAGGTGTGTTTACATCAACAGGTAGCTCTGGAAGTCTCTCTATTAGCACAGAGAGCAACTTGAAATCAGTTGTCCGTCTATCGTCGTGCGAGGTGATTGTAACATGTTTCCAGCAGCGCTCTTGCTCCAAGGGAGACGATCACCATGAAAGGAATGCCCGAGAATGTAACAGTGAATTGGTGGAAGCTCATGGAATAATGCCCTTCCATACCGGACAGCCGCGAGATACGTAGAGATTTTCTGCAAAAATGCGCAGCAACCAGTGATTAGCAACACAAGTGACGACCAGGTGAGTGTGCGGATCAATGTGATGAGCGGTAATCGAGCATCTACCTAATCAGGCCTTTAGAACGGGTATGTAATACTTTTCGAATTTGTGAAGTCGTATTCTCTAAAATGTCTTAGAACATGAAACGAGTGTGAGTATTTCAAATACCTTAATAAATATGATAAATTCAATTTTCGTGTGTTGATAAATACCGAAGCACTTAGTTTATACCTTGTCCTTTCATGTGTATATGTGTTTATACCGTGTCCTTTCATGTCCTTATATGTGTTTATGTTCATGTGAAATTTTCCACCCCTACTCATGTTCTCACGAAAAGAAGTTGCCATGACGTCTGTCCCAACCCTCGTATATATTTTTTTTATGTCTCCCACCGTCGTTAGCATTTACACTACCGGAGATTTTATCCATCACAGACTTTGTGATAATGAGCTTTTTAAATGATATCTTGTAAAGTTTCTCGAAAACTCAAAAACGTTTTCTGCAAAAATGAGCTTGAAATTCTGCATTTTCAGGAACGTTCAATGCAATTTTCTCGAAAACGGCTCCAAATTTTTTCTTTAACTTTTTGTAGAGATACTAGTACTAAACGGATTAAAAACTTGACATAAATGCCACTTTGAAGTATTATTTTGTTTTTTCGAAAAATTAAAAATAATTTTGAAAATATCTATGTCGTCAATATTTACATTGCGGTCATTTCTTATACATTATCGTATTTGTGAGTACAACTGCTTTAAATAATTCCTCATGAAGTTTCTCGAAAACTCGAAAATTTTGGGGTAAAAATGAGTTTCAAAATGCGGATTTTCAGAACACGCAAACATAATTTTCATAAAAATGACTCCAAATTTTCAAATAAAAATGTGCATATTGTACCACATTTTATCCTTCTTAATGGCGCATTTCAATTCCACTATTGCGGACAGGAAACATTAAGGAAATGTGGGAAAATTGATTAAGGTGTCCTGGAGATGGTCTAATTTAGGACGTATTTTGCTATTGGACAAATTATTTTGTAGACCTTCTTTCTTATTGGACATACTGTGTAATAGATCTCATGCGCAATGGCAGAATATTGGACCTTAATGTCCTAGAACCTAACGACCTGAAACCTTGGCTTCAAGTTCGTTATTCGTTATCATATGTGCACCCTTCCCCCAGTGGGTTATGAGATGCTTTGCAAGTAACGTCATGACGCGATTCAACAGAAATGTGATTGTCGTAGAAATAGAAGATTTCATTTAAAAATATTCATTTCTTTCTGCTAAAACTTAACAATAAATATGATAAACGCTCGTCACATAAATATAGGAAGAATGTCAGAGTTGGAATATTCGTTAATGAGATGATATTGGAATTTCGTTACCAAATGTTTTATTGAAATAATGAAATCATTTTTGTCAACTTATATTTATTAGTAGAGCCGTCATTCGACGGCTTCAGTTCATCATCAGCCTAAATTAAATACAATAAAACAATATTGAAATTTTAATTTAAAGTTCGTTTGTTAAACATATTCGAATTAAATTTCAAAAAGAAAAACAAAGTAATTTGATATTGTTTAAAAATTGTCTTACTTTATTTTTTTTATTTGTATCATTTAATTTTTATTATTTTTTTATTTATTTTGTACATCTTTAGACAGATGATGTCAGATCTCTTAATAAATGAAAGTAGAAAAAGACGATTTTCATTATTTATCTTGAAATAATTTCAACAACATCACCTCGGCATACCCACAATTTGCATTCTAGTGTTCATGGGAGTCACTGTACGGCGCTGAACTCCGCGTAATACCACTATTTTTCAGTGCAATAGTACCATTTAAAAAATAAATATTATTTAAATTGATTGAAGTGCAAATGCAAATTCAATTGATTTAAGTGCATCGACGCCAGTTGCAATGGGTAAACATTTGTCAGAAAACGAATTCACACCTATTACATCGTCCTGGAATGTGCATACTGAAAAGTAGAGCAGTAAGGCATTGAGAGATGAGTTCATAACGGACTATAAAACACGCTCCGTGGCAAACATTGCGAGATAACATCTCCGCGGCGGCGGTGGCAGGAGCCGCATTCCGCGCTGCAGTGACTTCTTGACTGGCGGCGCGTAATCGGCGCCGAAGCGCCACGCGTCCATTCGCTAGCGGATCCCGCGCGGGACCGTACGTCCACACGGGGAAGCCCCGGGCGGGCCCCACTGCCGCGCGCCCGCCGCGCCGCCACGCCCCGCCCCGCCCCGCCCCGCCCCGCCCCGCCGCTGTTGGCGTCCCCGAACACCCATCTTCCCCCTCCCCGCTAGCCTTGCCACGGCGCCCTAGCGCTGACCCTCTCGCCCTCGCTTGCCACCTCCCCACACGAACATCTGGCCTTTCCACTTGTCGGATGCGTTATCCATCACCACCAGTAACAGTTCGAGACTTACCTTTCTTCCCAATCCACGAACACATTTTGCCAACCGGCAGGCCTTTTTTGTCATTTATGTCACTGTCGTTACTGCGATGGCGTTGTCGCCGACTTCCCTTCTCGGAACGTAATTATTACATTCATATTAGTATTGGTTTCCATATCCCTGTTCCTTCGCTATGTCGGCATCCCTTTAGATTGCAATATCCCGTTGCCCTGTATTGTAGTGTATATTATTAATGTATATTGACTGCCCTAACTACTGTATATCTAACACCAATTTACGTCAAAGTTTTTGCGTTGGCTCACAATGCTCAGATTAACTTTTAACACATACAACTTCACATCCAACCATAAAATCCACTGAATTAATTGCTCATCCATATTACCGTTCAACATACACTGTTAACATGCATTAAATTTCCTTCTCCTCAACTACTCCAGGTCATTTGTCATTTTGTCGTGAATTCCAATTCCCCGTTTCCTTCTCGTTCGTCTTTCCGTCGGTTTCCTGAGTAAATACCATTCGCTTCGTTGCCTCTGCCATCACGACCTACCTTGCGCCGTGACATCGTTTCCCCCCGTCCCGAGAGCTCCGCCCTCCGCCCCCCCCTCGCCGCCGGCGACCGCGGCGCCTCCCCGCGAGATGTCGCCGCCCTGTTGACGCGCGCGTGTGTTCGGAGCCCGTTCGGTAATGGATCCTATGTTGACACGCGCCGGATTAGGCTGAGCCGTGTTCGCTGCGCGCCGACACGGTGCCGCGCAGCGCCGCGCCGCCCACGCCGCCCACGCCGTTCCGCAACCCGCCAAAAGGCCCCCGGCGACGCCCCCCCATCCCCCACCGCCAACCATCCCGCTCCCCCTCCTCCCACCGGCTGCGCGAAATGGGTCTGGAGACAGCGGTAACGAATTATGCTATGTTGCCAAAGATTTTAAAATTGTTTGAAAGCAACGGTAGAAACGCCCACCGCGAAACTACCAGAAGAAATAAAACTGAGCGAATAAGTTTACATTTCTATAACTCGCCAAGACGAAGAGACAATATACCGACCAAACAAAGAATTCAAACATCACAAGGTCTGAAGTCGATGCGTATCACCGCGAACTGTGCCAAAGTATGCGTTTCCACAAAGTTAACTTACGGCGTTCTTTCTCAAGTGAACGTTATCAAACACGGGAAAAGGAAATAAAGTAAATTTTGTGCCACTGGAAAGATTTTTATGCGTTGAAAATTAAACTACTGAAAAAAGTATTACTGTTAAATATAAATTTAATTTACCAAGGACTTTCAAGTGTCATCCGTGTAACTTATTGGACTGTCTAGCAAATTTTCTGCTTAATAATTTGTAGTTAAATTCCGAGGTTTTAAAACAAAAGAAGCTAGACATCACAATTGCCTATATTTAATTTTCAATAGAAACAAAGTTTTGATATACCCCGTATTTTTTCAGTACTCTGTCCAATCGAATTTATTGAATAATGGAATTTATTTAAATTATTTTAAATCTTATTATTGCTATTATAATTGATCACATTTATTTACAATTTATTATGTATCAGACAGTTAACAATGTTGCGTGAAATTTCATTAACCCTATCGATTTTTCTCTGAGTCAGTTTTGTAATTCCTGACTTGCAACGTTCACAATGCAATTCTCAAAATTTCATAAATATTTATTTTGATTAAATTTTAATTTTATTAAATATTTCATGAAATATAACAATACTGTGAACAAACCTCACAAAAACTTATACTTTTCTCCCTTTTTTAGTTTTGGAATCTGGCAAAAAGTAATTGATTTTATTTTTTCTTTTCTCCTCCTCCTCTTGCTACTATCGTATGTAACCTAATCCGTCCATGAAAGATATTTACTATGATCGTATAGAATTGAAGGAGTTTGCCTACCACTGTGAAAATTTAATAATTTTCTTATTTTTGCCTGCGTGAATTTAACATTTTCTTAAGATATCTGAAAAACGTTACGTCGTCGTGTAAAAAAATATATTTCGTACTAAAATGGCGAAGAAACAAGTTGCTTTGTTTTAAAAATTATGATGAGTAGAGATCAAACCAATAATGATTTGTACTAGAAGCATTTTTATTCGATCATAGAAAAAGAATTGTTTACATTTCGGGAGAAAAGCTATTGTTTCATATACAATCTCGAATTTTTCTCTCGATCTATCGGCCTCGGTATTAGTTATTGAATGTGATATTGATTATAATACAGTTGACGACTTACGGAGTTTTATCAATTTATCAAATATATTATATGAATTATTGAATGTGGTATTGATTGTATGTAGTAATACAGTTGAAGACTTAAGGAATTTTATGAGACAACTTTATAAGTCGCAAACGAACTTGTTGATGCGACAATAAATAAATGAACTTAAAAAATGTTTTGTTTTGAAAACCATGAGCAGTGGGGGTCACACAAATTATAATACATTAGTTTGATTTGTTGAAGGTATATATACTGACATCCACACAATGAGATCGCTGATGACCTGAGTTGTTCCAAAGCGACAATAAATAAATAAATTAAAACAGTCGTTTCATGCAATTAATACAAAAGCACCACTCCGTCGCGATCAGCGTCGGAGCAGCACATGAGCAAGCAGCGGCTGTGCTATGTCGCGTGGCGTCGCGCCGTCGAAGATCTGAGCGCCTCACGGGAGACGCGCGTTGAGCGCCGCTGAGCGCGCGCTAAGCACGCGGGGAGCTTACGCGCAGCTTAGGTTAAACATACGTTCGGCTCGAGTGGGCTGTCGCCAGGCAGGTTACACGGCGACTGTCACAATTGTGGCTTTGTGGCGCGCGCCCTACACGGCGCCCTTCATTACTATGATGAGCTTTGAACCACCACTCGATTCAGTAATTGTACGATGCAAGGGCTTGCCACTCATCAGTCGATTATAATAATGGAATATTACGAGATGAAGGCAGGGTAAAAGCTTCAGTTGTGAAGAACATTTTTGTGGTTTTCTTAAAATATTTGGGCTTTTGAAGTAAATTCGATTTCTGTAGCGTTTCTCTTTCTGAATAGATACCTTGTTTAAGACGACCAATTTTCAAATTATTATATTGTTTTTCTGTCGGATGCACTACTTACGTAGTGTAGATAGTTTAGAGAAGTTATGCAATATTAATTTCATTTCCAAACCTCGATTTTGATTTAGTAGTAGCCACTTAAAAGTTTCAAAATGTTGGTAAAGGTTTGATACTCTACTCAGCTACCCGATGTTATACCCTCTGGACGTTTTTGAGATAATTCTAAAAATTCAAAAATTCAGATTCTAAAAATTTAGTTCGTAATGTTTTATTGGAATATCAACATTACTAACGTATTTTAACGTATTATTTAAATACAAAACAAAGGGGAAAATTATCTTTGTTCTTCAATTTGCGGCATCATTACAAAGCATAACCAAACGTGCGGCAATTTTGAAGCAAATGTCTGTTTGCATTTTTCTTTCTTTCGTTTCTCTTTTTTTAATTTTGTGCTTGAAGTGGCCATTACTAACAATACGACAGTGACCTGTAGTGATATTTTTATCCAAAACATGCGGAGTTATTCACATTATCCGCATAATCTCTCTACCAAACATAATTCAAACTCTTCTTAACTAGACAACACACAAACATTTTGTTTGTATTTTTAATGACCCATGACTCATCTTCTCTTAGAGGAAGTTTCTTCTACAATTGAGTTATGAATAAATTTTGATTTGCGTGATATTTTATATATTTGTCCCCTTTTATACCACGTCTTTTATACGTCACACATTTTTATACTACATCTAGTTTAGACTATGCATCCCGCCGAGCACTACTGCATGGCGGGTTTCTAAAGCGCACCGCCCCAAAGGGCTGGCTCCGGTGCAATTAGGAATGCGACATCGATACCGATATTTTCAAAACATCGTGTTGCTTTAAAAATATAGATAATTTAAACAACGTTGTATTGAAGCCCATGTTTTTCGAATATCGATGCTTTGTGTTCACGTTTTTACTTTTTCGATGTTTTGTTTGTGGATGAAACATTCCCATATTCACAATTTTGTAAAAGTTACAAAATGAAACAATATTAATAAATTATTTGTTTATGTGTTCGAACGGCACAAACGTAATTTGTATTACCTTCATCGAGCAAACTATCCCTCGTCCAAGATGATCCTGATGCACAGGTGTTTCGTGCGTCTTTTCTCGTATTTCGCACATTCAGAAGCATTTTAAAACTCTGTTTTCAGTTTAATTTTAATTATAAATTAATATTCACGGGCATTTATAAATTAAATTTTGCTGCGCACGTATTTATTGTTAGAAGTTACTAAGCCAGCTTTAAAACATCGATGGCATACGGTCGATATATTATTAACATCGATGTTAAATTTGGCAACATCGATGTTTTGTTGTCCATGTCGCACCTATAATGCAAAGTCAGAACCGTCTTTATTATCAGCCCAAACTGCAAAATTTAAAACTTGTCGTTTTGTCTTTATGTATTAAAAAATAACCTTATTGTGAAACACAGGTCGCGTTGCCTTTGTTGCCAACTCTCCCCATTTAACAGATGTCTCAAAAAGCTTCAGAGCGTTTGTCAGCAAAATTCGTTAGAAGTTATTCGGTCACTATTGTCTGAAAGAAGTTGGTGAAAAGTTTTTTGTCGATGAAACGACACTGTTCGAGAGTTGAATAATCATCTGATCTTTTGGAAAAATTATTATCTGATTAGAATGGTTTAATTTGTATCTCCTAGATTATGAATCTGCTTGCTCGGATATCATGAGTCAAACATTTAAGATAAGATACATATTTATATTTTGTTCGAATATTGGAAAGAAATGGCATGTAATTACGCTCATTAAACTACTATTATTTTAAATTAGATTATTGGTAACATTAATATTTTAAATAATATGTGAGAGAATGCGAATATATGCGAGATGTGCTTTCAATGCTAGAAAAAAGCTCTTACTAGATGAGAGAAAAAACAGTTAACAAAAGAGCCTGAAACATCAAGAAAGAAATAACAATATTTTTATGGTTATAGCAGGAATATTTTCAAAATACAAGCAGTCAAAATGTAATTATCTCTTGCTTCGAGAGAAACTAATAACTTGTGATTATGGAAATCAGCTCAAACATCATTGTAGTTGGGTATAATTTTATCTGAAATGAACGTTTCTCATTAGTCGACAGCAATATAGCGCATTCCAGACCTTACGATTGACGAGACCTGGACAGCCAAGAGCCTTCATATCTGTAAGACGATTGTGGAATTGAATTTTATCGGTTGTTTGTACATTTATTTCAACAAAATTTGTCGGTTCTTTGTAAGCAAAATATTTTGCTACTATATACAACGGAAAAATGTTTTAAGGAACCAATATTTATTATTGTGTCTGGAAACTAATTTACTGTTTTTAGTGACCAAGTAGTAATATATAACATTTTTAAAAATATTCATATTCAAGGAATTATAGATCTCTCTGAAGTGCTGTCTTGTCTTAACTTGACCAAAACTCAAGAACTTTATCTATTCGTTTAATTACTGAACATTGACAACAGTATAATATCTATATATCTAAATATATATATATATATATATATATATATATATATATATATATATATATGGATAAGGAATGTAAATATTATGTTGTATGGCTCCATTGTTCTGAAACATCAGTACACTCTCCAAATACTCTATTTGCACAGAATATTTAGATGCTGCGCTGTGAAATAATATATCACACAAACAATAGAAATGTCAATACAATTATGTTACAACGTTCGTGAAAAATTAGAAAATGTAGATCATATTGTGAAGGCAAATTATAAAAGCCAAAATTGTGAGGGGTACCTAAATACTGGAAGCAAATTCAAAAATAAAGCTGGTAAGAGGCTGTTTATAAACGTAAGTAGGAATAAATTGAGAAAAAATGTGGAAAATAACGAAGAAAGGGAAGTTCCCAAGGTCTTCTGTGAAGAGTGAGAGAATGGAGAAGCACAATTTTGAGGAGGGGGAAGGTGCGGGGGAAGGAAGACGGAAGTGCACCGCGTTTGCCTTTCCGAGAAGCCAGGAAAGGAGGCGGCGGCGGCGTCACGCCCAGCAGGGAGCGACGCCGCGCACCGCGGCCGCAAAGTGGTCCCAGCCCTCCCTCCGCTTCCTCTTCGCAGCCTGAGACATCCGCCCGCCAGCACTACCATTCGCACAGGCAACACGTGCCTCAGCTGCCGCCGCCGCCACAGCCACCGTCGCAAACCACCTTCACCACCACCATCTTCCTCTCTCCGATCCCGCCGCCAACGTAGTTGCTACATCTCTGCCATCACCACAATTTCTGTTACCGCGGCCTTCACTATCGCCGCGCCGACTCTTCTTCACTGCCATCGTTGTCGCTTCCATCACTGTCACCATGACTACCATCATATCCCCCGTCGCCTGTATTCCACCACAAAAATCATCTGTACATGGAAACCTATTGACGCCATGGCCATAACCCCAGTCTCTCCCACTATCGCCACCTCCACCTGTACCATCACCATCATCTCCGCTTCCTCGCCATAGAAACTTCGTTGTCCACCTCTTCTGTCTTTTCCCTCATCACTCTTTCCACCTCCCCTCCGCGTTCCGGCATTCCAAGACCGGCAATTTGGTAGGCGGAGTTGCCTGCGGACCTGAAACGCGACTCTGTTTTGGGGCGAAATAATAACCGTGACGCGCCTGCTACCGCGCGCCTACATGAGAGTAACCCGTTGCACTGCGAGCCCAGGCGTATCCTCTTCTCCGAGTTCCCCAGAGAACGTGCTTCATAATAAGGACTGTTATGGAAAGTTAATGCGAGAGAGACGGCGCGGCGCGGTGCGGCGCGGCGGCGGGCCTTTATGCGCGCTGCACACCATTCGCCGCACCGCGTCGCTGCGCGCTTCAAGAATTCCGACATGTTTAAGAGAATTTCCGTCGAGAACGGAAACGGCGTGTGTTCCCTCGTCAAATATAAATGTCTCCTGTGCTCGGTGTGTGAATTACGATCGGCATTTGCATTTTAAGGGAGTTTGACATCGATTTTTACAGATACGACGCAGCTCGTCTGAACGCGTGGTTTCACACACGCGAGTTTGAAACGAACTATAGATACCATATAATTAGTTTATTCCATTCATTCCACGCTCATGGATCTCTACCGGCATCAAAAACATATAACGTGACGACGGACCATTCTGGCCTTTGTGTGGATTCGCGATATTTCGGTCGCAAATCACGTCAAATAGCGCTAAAACAGTACAATACCACGCGGAAGTCGCGTTAGGTAAATATACACAGCTCGCCGAGCTTCATTAACGAGGCCACGGCAGGAACAAATGAGGTTTTATATACCTTTTTTCATTTGTTGTATGAACAGCAGCGTAACGAGAGAATTTTTGCGCGGCGGTCAGACGCGGACATAGGGGAGGGGGCCCGCACGTCGCCCGGCGCCATTGTCCTGCGCGCTGTGAATTGCAGTCCCCGTTCCACCTCCCGCCCGCCCTGGGACTCGTCCTTCCGATCCGAAATCCCTGCTCCCCCCCCCGTCCATCACTACTTCGTTCCATTAGTAACCTTTTTATTCTTTAGATACGCAATACTTGTATAACCGTTCAATTTGTGTTGTTTTTTTTTTCTTTTTGAGCTCCAAACCCAAATAACGTGCATTCATTGAATTCACAACTTGTGCTGAAATTCTTGATTTACTATTCCTATTCCTATTCCTCTTTATATTTCTCTCGATTTGTCTCTTCATTATGGAGTCGGAGATCCATAATGACTGGCTCTTTATACGAACTTGCCTCTAATTTGTAACACAAACTAAAATACTTATAAAAAATTACCATACTTAAAAAAATAAAATGTCTACATTTTTCGAATATCTGTATATTTATTGTTCACAAATTGTATTCCCATCACATCTCTCATTTTTAGTTTATCTCGCTTTTCACATACATTTGTGGGTTACACTTACCCTCTTCCTTTTTCATACATTTCTAATATTATTGTTAATTTTTTTGCAATATTCTTATATCTGAGTTTGGTTAAAAAACAAACATTAGATCTTGACTTTCTTGAAGAGAGTAGGTGCTACTATTGTTTAACACCAACGTAAAAAGACTTATACATTACCACAATCCACAAATGTTAACAGAATAATGGTTTATAAAATTTATGATCTTCGTTTATTTTTATTTTCTGATATTAGTGCCTTAAATCAAATCACAGAATTCGAATTGAAGTATAATTGAAATAAATCTCTGCCGAACAAATCTTTCAGAAACCTATCTCTGCTGTTCTGCCTTGGACTCCTACCCATACCAATTTCCTCGAAGCAGTGCACCTCGGTTCTCCGTCCCCGTCTCGCCGCGCCGCTCCGCTCACCTCATCGTCACCGCCCTCGCCCGTTGAAATACGGCGGCGCCCCCGGGGCGGGGGCGCGGGTGGCGAGCGATCGACGGATTTTTGCGCCCGGTTCGAAATTTAATTAAACGCGCCGATTCGCTTCTCTCTTATTGCGTTTTAAATACGTTAGTCTCTTAACCTCATTTCGCAAAGACAGTAAAACGCCATTAGGTGAGCTTCGCGAGGAATTCGCACCTTTGCGATCTATATTAAAAGAATCACGCTGGCAGTGCAGCCAACTGTAGTCAGATGAGTTTCCTTTCTGATTCTCCTATAACAAACGGAGACGAAATGAGAAAAAAATTGCATTTATTTTTAGAAAGATTAAGTTCTACGTATTTAGACAGATTCAGTAATGGAGCTCGGCGAAGAATTTTCTAACCTATTTAACAGTTTATTTGAAGTAAATGTTTACATTATTTGGAAAATAATTTCGTTGTAACTGAAAACTATTGTAAAGAGATGAAAATTGAATACATTTGTACTAAATTAATTAAATTGAAGTAAATATAGCCTTACCACGTTTATATTTAACAAAATTAGGATTAGATGGCACATTCTTTGGTTAAGTCTGACAGAACCAAATTCGACTCTAGTTTGTGTATTTCTCTACTAAATACAAAAACAATGAAATTAAACTAAAGGTAATTTTAATAATATAATATAATGATAATTCATAAAGAAAATGTCCTTCAGTACTGAAATAGAGTAAATTTTAACCTTCACCGCAAGGATTTAAAGTGGTCTCTCATTACAGAAAGCAGTAATATATTATTTCTACATGTTTCCGTCCAACTCTATCCTGTATTAATCAACTCTATAGTTAATGTTTTTAACCGAAATCAGAAGCTAAAACAGAAGTCTGTGATTCTTTTTCAAATGTTAGAAAAATTTTAAAAGTAAAATATGATTATTTGAAATTTTATAAAGGTAATATAGCTCTTTCGTCTCTTCTTCTGTCATCATTATTCCAAGTGTGTAATGGATAAGATAATTAAAAAAGTGCACTTTCTAAAAATGTGTGAAATGTAAGATACAATTAAACGGGGTTATCTTTTTGCCATGTCGTGCGCCGACTACTGCAAGACGTGACGCTATTGAAGCGGACGAAATTACCATTGCACTCGGGCTCTCAGGGCTCGTAACCGAATTTATCCATCGACATTCCGCGCGCACGTGCAGCGAAGTCACGTCCTGGCAGAGCTGAGGGGAAAGGGGCGAAGGACAGGTAAAAGAGCAAGGGGGCAGAATGAGCTGATCGTGTAGAATGAAAAAGAGAAACGAAGGTAATGAAGAGAAATTTGGTGGGTAGAAGTTTGAGTTGGATTGTGACACAGACCATCCGGAAATATTTTTGCTAGTCCATTTTGAATTATTACAGCGTAATTACTTTACATCTGTGACATTTTGGCCATTATTTTCTTATGATCGTACGCGAATTGATTTTGCGTTGCATCTAGATTTAAATACTTTTTTTATTGTTGTACCTTCAGGATCAGTGATGAATATAACGAAGTGTATACTTCAACATTTAATACGAGAAAATAATTGAAGTTAATACAGGTAAACTGCTTTTATATGAGTTCACTCAGTGTTAAATAGCGATTTGTAAATTTTGGGATGCTGGCAATCCGGATGATTAGTTTGCAATGAAAACAAGACAACAATCCTTAATGAATAAGGAACGTGTGTATCAACTGCGTTTGTTTGGGTCCAACAATCCGACCGAACGCTATTATATTTTTAGAATATTTCAGACTGGGATAATAGACTCTAACAAAGAAAGAGCATCTATTAAAATAGAACTTTTGAATTGTTTAAAAAAAGGTCATGAATATATAATGAGACGAGATTATCCAAAAGATCCCAGCATTTCATTGCACTACAAATTTAAAAATCGTTGATTTTCATGATCTCAAACACAATGTAAATAACTTTCCGGAAAACTTTTAGAGATAGCTATTCATACCCGAATTAAATGAAGAGTTAAAACAACAAAAAGAAAATCGGAGATGTATCCCGTCGGAGGCAGGACGGCAGCGCGGCCGGTGTCGACGGAGGGGCGGAAGACGTGCTCCGCCTGAGGCGCGCTCGAGCGGCGCTGGCGACTCGAGAGGCAAAGCGCTCGCGGAGACAGGACGGTAATTGATTGTCCTGGCATCGCAGTTGCCGTTAATTTGGTCCGCTAATTACGTTAGATTATGCATATTCATGATAGCGCCGTATTTACGCCGGACGCCTCGCGCGGAATGCCCGCGGGCGCGCGCGCGCTCCGCTCTTCCGGAGCTAATCCGCGGATTGAATCGGACGGCGCTTCCGCCGCGGGCGCGCCGCCCCCCCCCGCCCCCCCTCGTCTCCGCCGCCTGGAGCTGCCACACGGATGGGTTCTCAAGTTTGCGGGGCGCCTTGGATTTTGAAGCAATTCCCCCCTCCCCCATCCTTCTCCTTCCAGGCGCCACTCCATTTTCTGCTGAATGAGCACTTCGCCACGGTGCAAACGCCATGTACTGCCATTAGGTGTTCTCCATTACCCAATGTACATTACTGTGTATTTTCATCTCCTGATATCTGAATCATCCTCACAAGACGAGCACTTTCATATACCTAATTAGCAATGGCTCCGTTGGTATATCCAATTGTCGTAGCCACTTTTCCGCCCATGAAATTACAGTGCCATTTCCTCGCTACCTGTCAAGTCTCTTATTACGTACGCGATCCCCATCGTCATTGCTTGTCTTGTCCCACATCACCTTGTACCCGAGCATGCCCGCTCCCAGTGCTCTCTCGATTTCAGTGTAGGGCCACTCACCGTTATTTTGCAGATGTGTGAGCTAGCGTCTCAGACGAGAGAACGATTTGGACGATTTCTATAGCTTTTGATTGATAACACACACTTAATATTAGATAATTTGCCCTTCCAAAATAATAGACACACAGAGGTATTCTTTGACGCAAGAATGTGGGTTGTTATTTATCAAGGGAAAAATCAACATTTGTGCATAGCCAAGAAGGCATAAAAATCTTCAGGAATTACATAAATATTTTAATAAAGAGATTTTAACGATTTAAAGTACTAAAGAAAAGACATATTCAAGGTACTACAATGAAGAGTATAATAAATAAAGCAGATGCTGCTTATTGCGAATGCCTTCTTCACTATAGGACACGTTGTGAAGGACCTACACTACTGTACCATCAGTCATCCATTATCATTATGATGGGCACAAATGGCCCAACACTATTAGTAGGCTTCATTATCGTTGACATTGCCCTATTGTCATATGTTTAATGTGATTTCTTTTATTGTTATATCTTAACATGCTTTCTTTATTGTTACAGGTGAGTGGATTTTTATCATCAGTGTCGAGTTACGTTAACATCACTGGTAACGTATTAAATACAAATGATAAATCATAAACTAAGCTACAGTAATGGTGAAAATATTCATTGATCATCCCTTACGAATTCCAACGTATTGATTTAAATAAAATACGATGCTTACATTGCTTAAATACATACATCGCTTAAATATGCATATGAAGTTTGCCTAAAATTGAACACTTTATGATTAAGATAATATTTTTAATTTTTTATCCATTTACTGTAAGTTGAACTAACAAACTTGGATTCAAGTTAGTAGGCTAGGAGAGAAACTAAACTTATCATCACAATAAGAACAACATTCACAATCTCATAATTGTGAATCTCATAATCTCAAAATTCGAAGGTAGAGATGCTCAGTCTTTAAATTCCTCCAATTCCTCTTAAGAGCATACTCGCATTGCCTTCATTAAAATAACTACCCATAGAAAAAAAGCCGATAGTATTGAAAAGGGAATTGTTATTGATTTTTTTTATCCTACAGCTTACGTTATGCATTTTTATTTGCGACTGAAATAACAGAATTTTCATTTACAATATAAAGTTAGGTAATTCCTAATATTTGAAAACATATTTTAAGTAATTTAACACCAGTAAAATGATCTGGAAATAGTTTTCAAAAATTAAATATAACAGGATTTATAGCATGTATCTTTTGACGTGACCCGCGCCCAGAGAAACGTATTCGCAAAAACGTCCTTGATCTTCCTACCTACACGATGCCAATACTTTGAAATTTAGTTCAACACAAACCGAAAGTGTTAAAAATGATAGCGAGATCACTTGACTAAAATGACAGAATGCGGTAATGAGCCGCATTTCTATTCAGCGGTAAGCTAATTAGTTTTATTTCAATAATTTTAATTTTTCAAGCAAATTTGTGTGTTACAATGTGAAAGGTTATGCCTTACTGTCAGTTAACTTTTATAAGGGTTTTAAAATAAGCACATTTTAGATGATTATCTTGTATTAAACACCTTGCTTTTATTGATTATCTGAAAAGTAAAGTGTTGCAAAGGACTAAGATTATTATTTCGTTTATTTCGGGCGTGTGAATTCATGAGGATATAAATTCTGTCTGCATAATGCCTAGGAAATATTCTGATCTGTACATATAACAGTTGTCGCAGAATTATGGAGATGAATAAAGGCCAAGAATCGTATAAGTGTTAAAAATTAAGTTGTAATATTAGAGGAATCTCTTGAGAAAAGTCATTTTAATTCTAAACAAAAGTGTAGTCAAAGGTCACTGCTAAAAATTAAAATAAGTTTGGAAGCAAATTGTCCTCTATATTTATTGCATTGCAAGATTCACCATTGTCAGATTTCTAGACTTTTACAATCCCCGTTTTCTCGTTTCTTCGAATTGTAGTTGCTTTATGAAGACGCTAAGGTTGAAAAAATATAGTTTTGCGGTGATCATCCTGTGCACTTTCAAGGTCAACATTCCCGTTCCCAAGGGTCGACTTGCACCGCTAGCCGAGAAGGGGAAAAATTCGAAGGCAAGAAGAGGGATTTTTCTCACACGCTCTCTGGACTGAGTTCAATCTTCCTCGCAACGGAGCGCAGCCGAATAGAAATGATCTCTGGATCGTGAATTTCGGATTTGACGTGAAAGCTGGAAAGAAGGACGAAGAGAAAAATGAAATTTTTATACCTCATTGGACCTTAGAAATTGGGAGGAAGTGTAGATGAACGAACCGAGAAGATTCTTTTTGTGAACGAGTGCAAATGACGTCGGCCACAATTGAACGACGAACATGAACGATGAACGAAACGTCGAACATGTGCGAACTTGAACGCTGAAATACGTGTGAACGTAGCGAAACAAAAACAAATTTGAAATAGTTTGGTTAGCAGTTATATTAAAGTTATGGCTGCGGAAAGACATTTGTTGTATTGAATTTCATATTTCAGTATATGCCAAAACTACACTCATTGTTTGACTTATACTGGTGCAACCGCAAAATCGGAAACATTGGGGTGAGAAAATATTTGGGAGGATACTTCCAGCGCGCAGCAAATTGGACAAGTAGAGAGGAGAGATGAATTTGGTTGTGAGTACGTGGTGCAATGGAGTGGTCATAAATCTAAAATAGTGATTTCAGTTGTATCCCGTTCATGTTCCCATTAAAGAAGGAATTCGACCACAATTTCAATATTCCATTTCCAAGTAATTCAGCTAAATTGCAGCTATAATGCAGAAGTGTTCTATTATGTTCCTCATTTTATTTAGTAGGAAGCTTTAGAAAAATACATTTCGGCAGTTACGAAGGCGAATCTAAAGATTCTATTAAAAACGTTGAATGTTATGAAAATATACATTATGGTCCAGAACTTTTCCCTTAAAATTGGGTAATAAGAAACTTTGAATGTAAAAGGAAAAGAGTCTTTAACCTAAGAAAATCTAGGACACGCATGTAAGACAGAAGAAAAGAAGTGGATATGGATAGATTGCAAAAGGAAGAGAATAATAACAAATAGGACGAGAGTTGTGATTCCAAGAGACCGAGTTAAAATTGCGTGTAAAAAGAACCGAGAGCGGCCAGAATGAGGAGCAGGGGTGCGAATCAGGGAGCGCGACCAGAACAAGGGGAGCAGCGCGGGGCGCCGGAAGCCCACACAATGCGCGCGCGCCACTGTGGAGTCGCCACTGACCCTGCTGGTGCGGCAGGGGGAAGGGGCGGGGAGTGGCAGGACGGCGGGGAAGAGGTGGTGCGTGGCGGGGAGGGAAGGGGTGATGGGGCGGGGCGGGGTGGTTGGGGCGGAGTGGGACGGGGTGTGGCGGGCGGGGCGGGCCGCGGGGAGGGGAGGGGCAGGGCGGAGGCCGGGGCGGAGCGTGGTGGGGCGGGCGGGGCGGGGAGGGGGCGGGGTGGGGCTGGCCGCATGGCGGCCGGCCGACGGAAGCACGCGCCGCGCCGCCTTTGAAAGGGAAATTGCATTCGGAGGGCCTCCTGCGCGCGCCGTCGCGCCGCGAGCACACTGGGCCCGAACCACCAACGACGACAGTCCCAGACGCATCGACATCACTGAATAAAAGCGGCTTACGAATGCTGGGTAGCTTCTTGGCGGTAAATGATAAGAGTTGTGAATGCTTCATGAGATGGAGACGATAAATATCGTAGCACAATTAATCATAAAATGACAATTGATCAAAATATAAAATAATAAATTAAAAAAGTTCAATTACATTAATATGAGGTCAATTGTACGAAGGTAAGGAGAAGAACGATTAATAGGGAAACCAAACTTTAGTTCTTCATGAAATTTACATGCAGGAAACAGAAAATTGAATTGTAAGAATACTTGTTTAAGAATGTTTTTGTGTCAATGGAAAGATTTCTTAAACATGAACTTCAGATTGAAAATTCCAAAAACTGGAGGGGGAAACATCCTTGCCGTACGCTAATTGTGCTTTCGTTACACATTTGCCTTCCTATCAAGTTCAGAATCTCAGTCTGGCGGAGCTCTTGCTTGGAATCTTGGGGGGCGGCGCACTGCCAGGCGCTGTCGAGGGCGACTCCGGCCACTGCGCGCCGCCGCGCCGGCAGGTGGGTAACTGGCCTGAAAAGCCCCACGCGGGCAGCGGGAAAAGAAGGTCGCTCCGCTCGCGGGCTCTCTCGGACCGAGCGTAGCGCGGCGGCGGCGGCAGCAAAAACTCGCCCCCCTCCTCCTGCCCTCCCCCCCCCCCGCGCGACGGCCCCGGGCGGGCGCACGCCGCGGATTGTAATTACACAAGGCGAGGAATGCTCGTACGCGGCCGCCCGCCCCGTGGGCCCACGCGGACAAGGAGCAGCGAGCGAAGACACGGACTCGGGGAGGAACACACGAACGACATTGCAGCAGAGACGTATCTTGGTATTCAGGCGTCCCTGGCAAGCATAGAATTTGTGCCACTGTCTGGATACTTCAAATTAGGGTGGTTGTTCTTTTAGCGTGTATACCCTAATTCGTGCCTCTTGTGGGGGGTGCCCATGGCACGTGCCATATCTGCCATACCGTAGATACGCCCCTGCATGTCAGGGCAGAACTAATGCGCTCTGAAGGAAAATAAACAATAGAAATAAAATGAGTACGATTAAGAAGTTGGAAGGAAAAGTTGATAGCTACATGAACAGCATAAATTAGGAAAACAAAGTCTGTGCAAAACTTGCAGAAACGTCCAGAGAAAAAGGGGATGAAATGAAAACATTCTATGCGGTGAGTTGAAGTGACATTTGTATGTCAGTTGACAAGGACATCATAATTGCAACCAGAAAGTATGAATGCTCTTGTTCACCGTGTGGGAAAACTACGCGCTTTCCAAACAAATCATTATGACTGTGAGAAAAGCAGATAGAACGTAGAAGACAAGAAGGGAAGCGGAAGAGGTGAGGCGGAAAATGAAAACATGACAGTGGCCCGGTTTTAACTAAACTCCAACGTGATTACACGGAGATCACATAAGAATGCAACTAGGGAGAGCCAGAACCACGAAGAGGAACGCTAATGTGATAGAGCAGATTAACCAAGAGGTGCGAGATAAGCCTAGGAAGCAAGAAGGAAGGCGACTGAACTGCAGGGAGGAAGCCCCCGAGGCAGGCAAATCTTGCACGAAAGCGAGTGGGGCGTGCGCGGAAAAAAGGAAGAATGGGATGGAATCCGGCGGCGCGGCGCGGCGCGGCGCGGAGGTTCCACGCGGGCCGTAACCTGTTCCTGAGAGGTCGTTGCAACCCGCGCGGCGCAGCACCGGCCGAGCGCCTCCGCCGCTACACCTCGCCCAGTTCATGCGCACACCCAACGCCGCGCATGCGCAGCATTGAGTGAGTGGTCAATTGGGCTCAGTGATGCAATTGAGGGGAAAATGGGTCACGTGGCCACATAGAACGGTACATTTTTTTCAAAGTGGAGATAATAATAATAATAATAATAATAATAATAATAATAATAATAATAATAATAATAATAATAATAATAATAAGAATAAGAAGAAGAAGAAGAAGAAGAAGAAGATAGACAATTAATAACTTTGTCTCATACTTTATTTATTTATTTAGATTTTCCTCGTGAACTTTTCAGTGATTCCAATGACAATTTTAAAGACTTGGCTGCAATTATGCGAAAAGTAAAATATTGACTACAACTGCAAAAGACAGCAGTAGAATAAAAGCTACTGAAATGCTTTTTCTCTGAGAAACTGCCGGTAACCTCGAACTAGTTCTTGTAAAACGAAGAGATCAGAGAAGAGTTCGCAGCATTTTCGACAACATTGATCAATATCCAAACAAATTCCAAGTCACGTACGAATAATTGGTGACTGAAGAATGAAAAAAATGTAATGGACTTGTTGGGAAATCAAGTGTCGAGCGCCCTGTCCAAAGATGGCATCAAAAGGGAGCCGCAAAAGATCTCTGGGTCTAAAGGTTGTAGCAGAAGAAGCGTTGTAATTGAACTTGGGTTATGATGACAAACCACGCCCTCTTCTTCCAGTAATGGAAAACGTGTACAATTTAGTATCAATTTGCCCAACTTTCCAGTAATTACCACTCTGTTGTATGTTTTAAAGAGCGGTAGTCCCTACGAGTATCCTGGAGCCTCGAGTTTGAACTTGATGAGTTCTCCATAAAATCAGTGTCAGACATAAATCAGTGTCTTTGCGTTACTTACTGTTACACCTCGCCAAGTTCATGTGCGTCTTTCCAACACGCTTGCGCAACATTTTTAAAGCAGCGAGCTGCGTTTTCCGAAGCCAAAACGAGAGAAGAGCTTTCACATTTGAAAATATTTATTCGTTTTCAATTCTCGAATATCCAGACGTGAAAAATATTTGAATATTCAAGAGTTGTTAAAAATGAAATATTTATGTTATGAATTGTGATAAGTCTTGGAATAACAAATCAGACATTGGTTTTGATTCTTTTTCTATGAATAAAGGAAGCAGAATTGCTGAAATAGCTAAACATTGAATAAGAATTTAATCACATTTCCAACACTTGAAAACTCTTACGATAGCAATGTTTCCAGTTGGATTAGAATTAATTCGTATGTTTTTCTTTCAGCTGAATTTTTTGAGTTGAATTAGACATAATGTCACCCGAGTGAACACAGTTCTCGAACATTTTTAGCAATATCATCAGTACAACACGAAAAAACTTTTATTGCCGAAACATTGAATAAAAAATAGCGTGACAAAGGCCAAACACCTTTAGCATATGAGGAACGAATCTATTTGAATAGGGAGGCAGTAGAATCCGGTTGACTAACAAGCTAATCGGTGAAGTCATTAACTTGTCATACAATAGCCGCGATAGTGGCACTGGCTGCCAGGGGAAGGAGGACGCAAAAAGGTGCGGTTGGGAGGGGGGCGGCGGCAGCGGCGGCGGTGGGGCCACGCAGCGCGAGACGATGACCTTCCAGATGACGTCACACGCGGGGGCGGGGCAGGTGAATCACGGACACGGAGGGAAGGGGAGGGAGGGCGCGGTGCGAGACTCTACAGTTGTGCCGTGAACGCCGGACGCTTCTTGAACATGGCGCTTCCTTACTAATTATCATAATAATAATAATAATAAATAATAATAATAATATTAATAATAATAATAGTACTATACTGCGATTTTCGTAACTTTGCCCCTGACAAGAATCAGCTGTTGACGGTTTCATCCAATCGGGAGCTTGAACGTCACCATAGTGACGTCACTCTCGTGAAACATAAGCTCCCGATTGGATGACAGTGAAACAGCTGATTCCTGTCAGGAGCGAAGTTACGAATATCGCAGTATAGTACTAGTAAAAGTGGTCATATTATGTGTCTTCTACTTTAATGAATTTACGTTTACAAAATTACAGTTGAGACGTTCGGGCGAAAATAATGTTAACTGGCACTTGAAAGATCGTGCAATATAGGGGGAGCCATGACTGAAGAAACATTCATGCGTCATCAGTATATCAGTATATCAGTAAAAAGTAAGATATCGTGAGGAAATGAGGGATCCCACATTGCGAAAATTGTCGGTTTTACAATTACATAACGCAGAAATTAAGGACATACACATTATCTCTAAATAAAAACATGGAGAAGAAATTACTACATTAATGCTATTAGTAAACACAATAGTAAGAAAAATCTGATTGTGTATTTTTTGTGTCTGGCACAAATTTTTTGTGTCTCTCAGTTGCGCTTGGTGGGAAAATGAATTAGTTCTCTTTTATACTTTTATCGATACTTGAAGAGAAACTGTAAGGATTCTGACTAGATTGTGAAATTTGTTTTGAAAACATGGAAAACAACACTGCTGAGACGTTGACCTTGAGGTCCTAGTGTCGGAGCCCCGATGGTGGCGGATTTTTTTACACTTGCTATCTTGGCTATAGCGGCAGGATCGAATTCACCCGCTGTCTTGAGGGGGAATTCTAGCGTCAGGCTGCTCTGAACGGTTGTTTTCTCTGGTTTCTCCCATCATACCAGGCGAATCCTACAGCAATACGCTAGTGAATTGGGCTCGTGTGATTGTCATTTCTCATCCTTGACCCTTCCTCTTTTCTTATACACTCACAATTACCTGCATTAAATGACCGCATATGTCGAGAGACCAGCAAGGAGCTTAGAGCCTGTCCCCACGGGGCGGTGCTCCGCTGGCGAAGATTCTTGAAGGAGGAAGCCCTAGCAAAGCGACGTGTAGTTCAGCGCCGGTTCTCACGTTCAGTGGGGAAGGAACACCCCCACACACCTCTCAGGATATAATGTCCGTTACTTTTACAGAACAATTCATTTAACTAGTTGACGCACCCGGAATCAATACTCCGCAGGATAGACATCCCCTTTCTTCAGCACTTGTTCTATAAATTTTCATAAAATGATCATTAACATGAAAATACGTCCAACATAATTTTATATTATAAATCGATTACTGTTCCATTACTTTATGATATAGAAAGCAATTGAATTAAGGGAACACGGTATACCCTATCCAGGTAATTTTAAATGTTTGAATCTAATTTTCAGAATCTATTGAGATTAGGCTTATGAAATATTTGCTGGCTCCAGATACATCACTCGTAATAACACTGAAACAATGGTTTTGAACAAAGTTTACTATTGTAGATAAAAATATTTTCTCATTTTGAAATTTTTTGCAGAGTTTTCTGGTAAATAAAGTTTTGCAGAGCCGGCCTGGATAGCCGAGGTCGTTGAGGCTGAAGGGCCGCAGCAGCCTCGCCCCGAAGGGTCATCGGTTCGAATCCCGCCTCGGGCATGGGTGCTTAGGTGTGTTCTCCCTACAGTTCCTCCTTCAATTTAAAAATCACACAGGTCGCTTTAAGACCAAGATATTGAAAAGCGACCTAAAAAATGTTTTGCGGGATGGATAGTACTAAAGTAATCAGAAAAAAATGTTTCAGTAAAGTAGGAGACCTTTATTAACAACTCCTGAAAATTTTAGTTTCCTATTACAAGTGTAAGTTGCAAAAAAATAGTATTAAAAATATCAACTTTCGGGAAATGGGCTTTAGAGATGCAACGCTTCTAATACGCCAGTTCGATAACTTGGCTTCAGCATTTATGCTTTGCATTATCTAATAGTATCTACAAGTATTGGAGCCAGCATCTTAAGTCCAATGAGAGGAAAACTTCATAAATAACAAAAAACTTGTAAGAGGGATATCAACATAATTCAAAGGTCAATTTAAAGAGAAAATTATGAAGATTTCTAAGAAAAAAATACCACAAAACTATTTTTTGACTGCAAAATTATTTTCGTGTCCCCTTCCGTTACAATTTTCATATTATGGTATTCTCTTACAGAACATTAATACATTAATAGTTTAGCGGTTAACTGTTGAGAATCAGGTCAACATAGTCGGTTTCCAGAATTGAATTTAGTGTGGTTGATTATTTAATTGGTAGTAACTGTATACGGGGCGTTTAAGTAAAGTTAATTATTATCGTGTAATTTTAGATTGTATTTTCTCATCATTTTAGTTTCGAGAACATTAGGAAGTACACAAGATCAAACTCTGGAGACGGTCTGTAATTGAGGTAATGTAATGTGCGCGCATTCTTATTTTTTCTTCCCCACAAGCACGGAAGTGCCTCTCACTTCCTCGTGCACTTGGGTCTCGCGACGTGAATGCGTCGCGTTCTCCGGGCGGCGTCTTCGCAACTGCGCGCCGTAATCTCGGCGCGTTGCAGCGCGTGAATGCAGCAGCAATTTCCTCGTCGCATTCCCCTCGAGAGCGCCGCGCCACCAACTCCGCTCAACCCGCGACATGTGCGCGATGGCGGCGGCGGCGGCGGTTTTGCCGGTTGCTTCGCTTCACTATGTGGCTCGGATGGGTGCAGCTGGCACATGGCAGTCCCACAGGGTACGCCGACACCGCTGTCGCCCCCCCTCCCCCCGCCTCCGCAACCGCTGCCTGCCGTTGTTGACGGAGCAGCCTCCGCCTCTACCGCACTGCCAGTGCACGACTCGAGCGTCTAATCGCCTGATGCCTCTTCAGTTTTCTCTGTAAACACGATAGGCAGACATAGATGCAAGCTGCCTCTGACGGGAATCATGATTGCAATTCGTTGCCCCGCTGTGATCGTAACTCAATCAACATTTATAAATGAAGTGTTTTGCGTCTACCTGATTTATTTTGTATTTTTGTAAGCGGTTCAAAATTTAGTTTTTTTCCAATCATAGGATCTGGATTCAATTGAGTTACATTCTTATTACATTATATTTGCATAATATAGATACCTAGAAAGTAATATCCCACTTACATCTCTTAAAATCGAAAAGCTTGGAATACAAGTATTTATTACCAGACTGAACTTTGTTCCAAACTTTAAACACTGGAATGTGTGTAATTATTCTTATGAATATTCGGTTCTTTTCACTAATGATACTTTCACACACGAATGTTCTCCCAATTAACCTAAGCTACTGGCTTACATTTGAATGTGAAACCCAGCGTACTGTAACCTGTGTTTGTCTTTCCTTTCAAATGTTTTTGACATTCGAAGCATCATGCTGCAGTATGAATTTACTCATCTTTTTCACTTCATTGGCTTCCCTGTTTCTTCGACACAACTTCTTCACTCTTCCCACTTCTTGTTAACTTTAACAATTCTTTCTTATCTCATATACCCTAGCGACAAAGAGCTCTCTTATCATCCAAGTTTTCTCTCAAGAGTTTTCTAATTCGTTAAATAGTACATTAGAGGTAATTTTTACTTTAGTGCAGAGGAGAACACAGAGTAAAATTTTAGGACAAATCCATTCCAATCTTACTGTTTTTTGTTTGGTTTTTTAGATTTAACTCGCTTCAGAGTATTTGTTCGACATTCACAAATTTGTCTTCGCGATTTAATACTGGAAAACGATTTTCTTCTCATCAAGTAGAAAAATCCCCATATTCGCTTTAGCTGTTTTGTTCCTCTGAAATTGTCTACACTTTTACGCTGAAAATAATAAATGGTAGACTTGTGGCAGGACGTCCTCCGCAAAAATCTCTCGTTATGTTATCATTTGATTTCATATTTATTTTCTTATAGTGTATTGAAATTAATTATTAAATGACGGCATTAAGATAAGTTGTGTGCTTTCTAAAAGGGTTTCGTGGGCAGCAGAGCTATATGATGGAGGCTTGGAGGAGTAGTTTAGTAAAAACATGAATTTAAAGAAGTCCTTTGGAGGAAGAATCCGCGATGCCTCCATCACCTATGTATCTCTCTCCTTGTCATTACCCTTGTGGTCTCATTTCTTTCTCTTTCATTTTCTTAATTGCCCTTATTCCTTCTTTTTCTTACATACCTTCATTTCCTTCTTCCTCCTGCTCCTGTTCTCTGTCCTTTTATTTCCTTATCATCATCCTCGATGTACCCCTCTTCATCGCCCTCTTCTTCCTCCTCTCCCCTCCACCATCATCCTGCGTCGGCTCGCCGTGCGCACCAGCTGTGTTTCGCTTCGCGCCGCGATCGTGCCGTCGCAGCCTGCTCGGGTGTGGCAAGGAGACCCCCCCAACGACGACGACGACTACCCCGGAGTTATTGAGCTGACGGTGCCACTTTACGAGGGCGCCACTGTCTGATCAGCCGTCGCTCCCCACCCTCTGATCCAACGCATTTATACCTCAATAGAAGTTTTTTCCCGGAGCAGTAGTTAGGGCATGGGAGCCTGGCAACCGTTGTACGTGCTTCTGTGGCACTTCTCAATGGGTTTCTCTCTTGCTTCTTTGACAGGTTTTATTGTTGATTTTATGTTGCAGCACACTCCTCTGTTATTCTCAAAACTATATTAAAGACGGAAGAATTTGCATTTTTTGTACTTAAAAATGCGCAGGCCCAATATTAACTTCATGCACAATTGAATCACAAGGGTATAAAAGAAAGTATAGTATAATAAAGAAAGAAGTATTTTATTTTACGTGTAACTATTCAAATATGTATGAGGAAAGTTGATTTTTTTGTGTTTTTCATAGAGATCTTGCGAATCTGTTTTGCAAAAGTAGAGTATTTGTAATTTCTATGATTTCCATGGACGTTAAAAATCCAAACTGTTTTAAGACAGTGGTAAATTATTCTAATGTTTTTTGCATTTTGAGTCCCTCATAATCCTAAGAAAATCTAGAAAAAATTTTGGGGAATATTTTTCAGCACCACTGCAAAGGAACAATCCGGATTTTTGTTGAACAAAGACTCTCGTGATGTTTCATGGTGGAGTAGTGTCACATAAGTGGTTAGTGTACTTTTACAATAATCCCAATATCTTACCATCTCAATTCCACGAAGCAAAGAAAACGAAACATTTGGCACTGTGGTAGTATTCAATTCTAGTACTCTTCAATTGGGACAGGATTTTAATGCAAATGTACATTTTCCCCATCAATGCGAAATAATCCTCCTTTGCTATGCGTAAGAACCCTTCAACTTTTAATTATTAAAACATTATTTTGTAGTGCACATAATGTTTATTTGTCTATTTTCTTATTAAGCATTTTATTTCTACAAATTGCTTATTTTTCTGCATGTTTTCCGCGTGAACGCTCTTCGTTACACATAATATTTTATTTTAACCAGTAAATTTAATTTGCTTTTTTATGTATATTTGTATTTACAAGGTTCATTGTAGCTAATATCAATTTTGAATGCATATACAAGATGTTTCACAAGGAAATCATGGTTAATTCGTGCAATGCGTGTCGTCTACGCCACCCTGGAAGTTGGCAAGACCGACGAACTTTTGCACATGACATGTATTGTGCGAACACGTCACAGTGGGTTTCCTGTACAAATGAGAGCAAAATACGATGCAAAACAAATTCTCTTTCCTTATTCACGGTATAATTATTTATGTACTATATAGATTATATTTTAGTGCATATTTTCGTTTTTCTTACTGCTTAAATGTATCCACATTTAACGGGTTATTAGAACATATAAATTAGGTCCGTACTCAGCAATCTACCTGTACAAATAAGAATATGCTCAATGCAACTGCTACCGCCTTCTATTCAGCCGCTACACGGGGTGTAACGCGCGTGATGGCGCCAGCCAGCCTCCAGCCGCGTGAATCTAATTGTCGCGTGGAAAGCGGGGGCGCGCGGCGCGGCGCGGCGCGGCGCGGCGGCCAGCTGGGACACGTAAAGTTCACGCGGCGGCGGCGGCGGCGCAGCGCTGCGCGGTGCGGCGGCGGGCCGAGCTGGAAAGGTCGCGCGCGCTGTTGAAATCGCCGGCAGAGCCGCGCTGCGCCGCCCCGCGCCCGCCTTCCTGGAAGCACGGGAGAAGCTGCGCGAGATGAACCCGGCAGTGAGACCGCGTGCGGAGGCGCACATGCAGCGTGGGCCGACGCCCATCGCACTCACACTCAAACGAAGGAAAGAAGCAAAAGGAAGGAGCAGGTCCACCAGGCAAGTCATCCCTAAGGTCGAAGTGCTATAGTGTCTCTAATGAGCGATATCGGGATCTACCGTGGGTATGACTTTGCAGCGTGTGTTTTTTTGAATGTGTGTGTGATATATTTCAATCTTCAATTTAAAATTTCCTTTTAAATGCATGTAAATGGTTCAAACAATTTCCTCTTCGGTTTCAATGGGTGAATGCCCGATTAATATTCGTGGTTACACTATGACAGAAATTCTTGTGGTTCTGCTCGTGCCTCTGAGATAACCACGAAAATAAAGGCTGGGATTATTCTTCGATAAAATTGCGATGCATTAATGTAAAAAAGCCCCCAATCACATTGTTGATTGTTAGATTTGACGCCTATTTGAGCGTAGTGATTGGTGATTTCCATGGTAATATCACTGCATGTAGCTGCGATTTTGGCGTCAGCGAGGTACTTCTTTGCAAGCAATGTTACATGGCTAAGTAGGGGGCGTTTTGTTACCGTTAATGAAGCGTTTCAGCAAGTTTGGTCCGGAGACTTTTTGTTTGCATTGTCACTGCAATTACAGGCCAGCCGCGTGTGATCGCGTCTGGTCTCGTGTATTTTGAAATGCAACGTTTTTGCCATTTGGACACAAAATTTTACGACAAATTTTTTCCAATGATTTACATATGCACAAATGATAAATATCGATAGGAATTTCAAACGTTTATGTTCATGTTAACATGATTCACATTAATAACAGAATCGCTCAGAAAAATAATCAGAAAAGGCGGTAAAACAGAGTTTTTCAATAACAGTTATTTGTTGTATTTTCTCTGGCATCTCTCATAAAAATCACACTCATTATTATAAGTACGAGAGTATCTAAACAAAAATAGTCTTATTGAAAAATGTAACATTATATTTACGTTGTTTGAAGATTTTACAATTGGTATGATTAAATGTATGTAGTTCATGCACTTTTTTTTAAAAATTTACTTTCGTATTTTGAGTGAGGATTACAATCGGGTTAACTCAACCATACTATTCTCCGCGAACATATTCAAGGAGAGGCGTTTATGTCGCACATTTTTTCGTTCTCGATTTTTAGTACTTCGTAAAAATCGTTCTGTGCGCTGAAACATCCAGAAACAATTTGGTGCTTATTTGCTAATCAGGTGGGCTTACTTGCTCATCAGCGATGATCAAGTATTGATGGTAATGAGTTTAAGCTCTCTCAAGTGCCATTGAGTCGCTGTCATTCTGTTAACAAAATTTTGTATCATCAATATGCGTCAATTAATTGTTGTCTACCGCAGACAAGCTTGTTCCACATGTTCCTGTAAAAATGTAGACCCCGAGATCATCCGAGTAAATTAAAATTCAAAGGGTATATATTAAATGTTAAACTGCAATCACTACACATCAGTGTAATGTTGAAATATAAAAATTTTAGTATCTCGTTAGTCGGTGGCGGATTTTAATGAAATTACTTTTTTCTTTCCTTTTTATAAAAATACCATTTAGTATAAACATTCATATGGCAAGAGAAAATCACCCATTTGTATGAGTCATTTTTTAGCATTTTTCGTCGATTTCATTTTTTATTCTATTCCGTCATTTTTACTGATTCGCTGATTTAATCAATTTTAATATCATTTTAATGGTACTTGCTTCAAATAATATTTAAGAGATGCAAGAAATGTTTTGCACAAAATTCCTAAGTACCTGTACCTGGTATCCTATTCGGTATTTCTTCTCTCAGAAGTTGTAATGCCAACCATTGTGAGTATGTAGTCTAAGGTTCCTGTGACACCTGTCAGCGCCATTGGCGATGAGTTCACTGGAACGAATGGAAGAAGCCTCGATTACATCAGTTCGTATCCAACAGCTTGAGATGTTCATCCGAACTGGTTTTGATCACATTTTTTACGTAATATTTCTTTGTTTTTGGGCATTTAAAAAAAATTTAAGAGCATTTTATTGATCATTTTTGGCGATGGTTGAGATCATCAAAGTCCGCCCCGTACTCATTAGAAAGGATGTATTATTGTTTAAAATTATGTGTACAGTCCACGAATTCCAATCATGATCTAGAAAGCAACGATTCAAGTAATACAATTCGGTGAAGTATATTGCATGGCTAAAATGAGTTTTTGAGATTTGTAATCCAACCTGGTGATGTGCAGCAGTTAAAGTACTGATGTCGAAAGCGTGTAAAATGGGGTTCTGGAGCAGCAAAAAATGCCTGAAACGAAAAACGTGAATACTGAAGTATCTTCCTTTCTTGTCGCATGACGTGTGCTGCATCGTGAGCAATGTCGCTCTACATGTGAGCAAGATAATATAGCCATAACATCAAACACGAGAGATTGCGGATTAACACTATGAAATATTTGCATATTTCATTCCAAATAGTAACTGTTTGATTGTTTTTGAATCTTTTTTTCCATCTTCTGGGTATCTAACGAAATCATTCACGCCTCACATGGTCAGATGCTGCTTAGTTTTTCGTATATTTTTGCGATTATTGGAGATTAATAACAGATTCTAGATACCAGTAATATAGTAAGCAACACGCTTCTCATTTAAAACACATGGCAATGACGTTTCTTTTATCAATTTCGGACAGCGTCACGGACCTTTCTCTTGCCGTCCTGGCCTCGAGGGGTACGGTTCGCTTAGAGCAGGGCAGTTCAAGTGAGCCCACTTGGCAAGCTGCGGCACAGTGGTTATCTCCGGACCATCGGTATGGCCCATTGCTTGCTCATTCAGTACGACGTGTAAGGAAGGGAGGGGAGACGCTCCGGCGCGACCGGGTCTACCCTAGTGAAAGGCGAGTGGCACCCAGGCCACCGCGGGCAGTCTGGTCCCAATTATTACATTTGAGCATCCCCGTCTTAGAGCAGGGAGGCACAAGTGGGTGGCCCACTTCACGTGCACTGGCCCAGCTCTTTTCTATGAGACACTGTTATGGCCCGCTGCTCCTCGAACCATCCCGTCGACAGGGAAGGAGTAAATGCGAGGCGCGGGCGAAAGGCAGCGGGCCACTTCCGACCGACCGGCTCCAATTCTTCATTTGAGCAGCCCTGGCTCGAGGCACTCATTATCCAGGGCCTCGGAGGCCACCTCGCCATCTGAGCGTAAGCGCCCTGAGCCCTCGGCTGCGGGACCTCCTCGTTAGGCGGCCGGGGGTCCCCCGCGCAGGGACTCCGTTTCATTATCGACCCATTGCCAATTATTTAGAAAAGGGAATAAGCGTATTGGAAGAAGCGTTACTGAAGCGAGACTTCCTTCCCGCGTCGGTGGCCCGCCCGTCCTGCCCCCAAGAATCTTCCGCAGCGATTCAACGAGTGATTTCGTCGGAAGCGACGCGAGGATTGTCTCCGGAAGGATTCTTAATGCCGTCGGGCGTTTTCGCCGAGAGGAGAAGAAGGAGAAGAAAGCATCCAAATTACTGTCTTCGGAACCTTTGCGAATAGCTTGCATTCTGGGGAACGTCATTTCTTTTCGAGAGCAGCTTATTGGGAAAGGACGTTTTCTGCTTCGAGATAAATATATCGATCTTTCACAAGTCTTTTCTTTCGTCCGTGCTTCCAATTTATTTTCTACTTATTTTTGCTCTCGCTTTTTTCCCGTAGATAAATATTACTGAAAGAATTCCTTTCATAAAATGCCTTCCTGAATATGTATGAATACACGGAATTTGTGTTATTTCCAACCAAAGGGAGCCAAAAACATATTTTACTACACAAAACAACCTACTTCGTCTCCTAATTGTCCATAAATCCCCTACGGAAGCTCGTTTCTGGAAGTTTTTTATGAAGGGACTCCCTCGCTAGCCTGGAATGTAGTCCCCGCGTACCGATTGCTAACAAGGAGACATCGTCCTTGTGCCATGCAATAGGCACTACTTTCTCCCCAATCGACGGTATTTTCTCATCTCTTTCCGCTTTGAATGCGCAGCAGTGAATATCGTAGTCGTTTTCCACATTTCGCTCGGCACATTAGCGTTGCGCCACAGGAAAAGAGAAAGTCCATTTTTATTCGAATCAATTTTGCATCAACTTTCAAAGAGCAATTATTCATCAAACACCTGCTGTTTCCTCACAACGGCTACGTAATTTCACTTCGTTGCAGGAGAGCTTTGCGTAGAACAATACAGCAAAGACGTACTCTGGCAATCAAGTGGGTTTCGAATCACCAAATGTTTAAAACCAAATTTATAGTGAAATTTCCTGAAACTTAAGGATTGCATTGCTTTATTAGAAGCTTTATTGATAAGATGGCATGTATTGTATTGCTTTATTCATAAAACAGTAGCATACAGCGGATAAGGTTGAATTGACAATATTCTAAAGCGAGTAAAACTGTGGGCGGGGATACTTTCGCATGCATAGAAATAACACATGAACACGTGCAATGATTTGCATGCAATAATCTCTTGTATATTGCACTACCTTTAGGAATGAAAACGAAGACCCATAAAAGGGCTTAGTTTCCGTGCTATTTGTATTCATGCCTGTTAAGGCATTTGCAACGAGAGACATGGTGCGACAATAGGGTCAAGGCATAGCCCCAAAGGATTGCAGTTTCTCTAATAAAGCGCCGGTAATTTGTAATTTCCAACCACAAAATATTCTAATAAACCGTTGAAAATAGGCATGGGGAGTAGAATTCACGACGGTTTTCGTAAAAATGTATCTTCTTTAGTATTTTAATGAATTAAAAATTAGAATACAAGTACAATTAATATTAAATATAAATGATTTATAAGATTACATTTTCTTGATATTATGTAAAGAGTTGGGAACAATATTGGCGAACAATGTTGGTAAAGGTGTGTGAAGGGTCGCAAATAAAAATATTTCCAAAAAAAAAGTTCGAGCTTTAGATTTCAACAATTGCCAACGAGGTCAGACCAATTTCCTTAGTGTATTGGCAATAACCAATTACTTACGTAATAGAGATTTCTTAACCATTGCCGAGTTCCCGCTGCGAACGGGCGACGGTGATCTGCATCACATATAAAAGCGGATCTGAGGGTACAGCAATGCACACTAAACTGATTCGGTCTGCCCTTGCGTACTCGTAAAGTCGTAGAGAGCTGTCCGCCCGGTCATTGATTTCCGATCACGACCCCATCGAATTTTGGCACCCATCTCTCGTACTTTTTGTTTCCTTCCGATCAATTATAATAAACGCAAATCCCTTTAGCGCGTTACTCCACAAATCCGCCTCGGTGGCCTCTCCTGTGACAGCCATAACCCCATTACGTCGAGCCATGAAGATTACGTAATTCCATTGTAGAGGAAATTGAATGCATCGACGCTTCGAGGAAGCCTCGTGGTGGTTTTGTCAAAGAACATTAAATCGAGAGCGCGCGCTTGCCCTTTATGGCAGCTGCGATGTCACAGATTGCGGTGATTGTGTTACGTGTTGCTGAGGAGGTTACGGCAGGCTTAGTGCTAAATTGGTTTCCAGACGTGTGCTCGTGTGCTTGCTTTCCAGCGCTCATCAGGAACCCGACCGCACCCAACAACCACTTCCATTATTCACACAGCGAAATAACGACGTCACCATTGGCACAACTCTGAAAGCAGATTTGCGTCCTTGGAATATTTTTTGGAGAATAAATTATGGTGAATCGTTCTTTCCTTGTATTTGAATTTCTTGAATGAACCATTGAACAACGTGAAGAGAAGGAAATTGTATTTATTCTTATCTTTGGATGATTAGGAATAAAGCGGCTGGATACAAATATCACATAGATTTTTTATTTTTTACATCATGCCATATCTGTATCATAAGTTTCAATACATGCGAATTACAAACTGATACTATATTCTGTTATACGGTGACAATCGTGTTCAGTTTCTGAAATATGAAGCGAAACCAAGAGAATATGTATGCTTTCAATTAAATATTATTTGTATTTTACGAATTGTTCCGCAGAATATATGGTTGTGCTTTGGATTATTACTGATATAATCGCTGATGAATAGGTACAATATAAATCGAAGTACAAATGCATTCATTATACAAATAATTTAATAATTTCTGCTATAAATTAAAGTAATTCCCTAAATGTAAAATATACATGAGTTCAAATCAGAATGCGTAACTAATTATTCACTTTACGAGTAAAGTAGTGTGAGTTACAATTGTGTATTCAATCGGCCGTCAGATGAAAAAAGAAAATTTGAATACATTGTTTCTTTGACGACAGAGACTTTTTCTTTTTCATTAAAAAGAAGTTAGCGGATCACTATTTTAAGACGCTACGCTTCACAAATTTTGTTCATTCTTCCAATAACTTTTCTTCACATTTGAAGCGAGATCATTACTGCATTATAGTTTCCGTACAGAGGACGTCAAAAACACTGTATTTACACGAATATTTTTAGACAAATTTATCACGAAAAAACTTCGATCCCAAACAGGAAGGTTATGTGGCAAAGAAACTTAATAACTTCGTGCGTAAAAGAAACTTAATAAAACGTTTAAAAGTCGATCACGTCTTTACTTTCTCTGAAGCGATTACGCTGGTCGTAATTATGCTCCTTCAGACAATACGCTTGCGACCTTATTTTCTCCAATCGTTTCCTTCCTTCATTTTTTCGCCGTCTCCAACACCCTGCGGAAACACGCAACGTCAATCTTTTTTCATCGTTTCTTTACTTTATTGACATTTCTACGAATCGCCCCCACGATAATAAAAATATCCCTGCTCAGTTGGGGCTATGTTGATAAATCTATTATTCATTTGAATTGTCATGTTGATGCTATGATTTTTTTTATCTTATTGTTGAAAAATGTCCAGAGGTTCAGACACAAACAAAAAAGACTGAAATTTCTCGCAAATCCCATGATTAATGAATATTGTGTTCTTCTTTTCGTATATTTCGTGTGTAAACATATATTAAACAATGTCTGTTTCAAAAATAGATTCATAGAAGAGAATTGATATTCATTTGCTAACGATGCATCATAAATTTCAACAGATACGAATTATAAATTGATTCTGTATTCTGTTATACCGCGACAATCGTATTCAATTTGTGAAACGAAACCAAGGGAACATGTATGTTTTCAATTAAGTATTATTTGTATTTTACGAATTGTGCAACAGAATACGTCATTGTGCTTTGGATTATTACTGATATTGCTGTTGATGAATAGATACAAAGTAAATTGAAATAGAGCATGTAACTATGCATTAATTGAACAAATCTTCTAATAACTTATGCTACGAATTAAAGTAATATCATAAATACAAAATTCGCGTGTGCAGAAATCAGAATTCGTAACTGATTACTCCAAAAATAACATTCAAATACGTTGTTCCTTTGATGATGGATTTTTTTTCTTATCCTTTTAAAAAACGTTAGAGGATCACTGTTTAAAGGGACTATACATGACAATTTTTCTTCCTTTGTCGGATAACATTTCTTCACATTTGAAACGAGATATTACTGCATTATCATCAAAGTATTCGTACGGAGTTACTTCAAAAACACTGTACTTATGAAGCCTCGTTATTCATATGCTGTGTGGTATGGAAGATTGAAAAAAGTAGGAGTGGTTTCAATACGCAAATTTAGATTAGTTTTTAATATTATAACGAGGTGCTCATATCTTTGTACCTTCCAAATCATTTCAAAGCATTGATGAAGCTACTGCAATAAATTCTAATAATGGCATAATTGACATGTTAAACAATGAACTGATAGATAGTCACTGCAAGAGGCTGACATCCTCTCTCCGTTTAACGAAAGCAAATAAGAACAATCTGTCATATAAGTATAAACTAGCGTACCCGTGCGAGAACTCTCGCATGTTAAATCCCACCTTTTCCCTATCCATTTGTCTTTCCGTTCCATAAAGGAGAGGAACTACTAATGTACCTATAGAATATCAAACAAAATAACAATGCAATTTATGTTTGAAACAAATTTTCAATTAAAGTCTATTCAACATTATAGAGAGATGTTCTTGGAACAATTTATATTTCTTTAAAAACAACATTTGAAGAAATTTTTCAATCTTCCTTGAGAGTTAGCTTTTCGCTTTCCTTGAGAGTCAAATATTAGAATAGGTTTTTACTCTTGAGAGAGCCAAGTAAAGTAGTGCAAAAATACCGGATCGGGCAAGAACAGACCTACTCATTGCAATATTATTTAAATTTCCTTGATTTGTTATAAAGAACCGAGTGGGTTTTGGAGAGTCAGGGTGCCAGCTTGCTGGGGTGAGAAAATTGAAAAATTATTTGTTTACTAAAAAGTATTGAATTATTTTCTGCGTCCTTACGTACCTCAAGAAAAACAATTCCGAACCAAAAAATAATCAAACTAAAGTTTTCACTTTTGAGTACTAAATACCATTTGTTAGCATTAGAAACAATTTAGTAGGCATTAGTAAGCCCACTTCGGTACATGGGAATGTTGCTCAAACTATGTTTGCATTTTTAATATCTTAACGAATCGACATCTTGAGTATAATATCAAACGGTGTTTTATTTACAATATGAGTTTGCAGTTGGGCGTTGGTGTACATACTTCCAGATATCGCCAACATTTAAATCGTGCGTTTGGACTGCGATCGTTGACAGTTGTCAGGTGACTTGCACTATTGTTTCTATAATTTTAAATTTAGTTGTTTTTTAATTGATTCACATAGTATTGTAGGCTAGCGTGTTATACCCGTGCGAGAACTCTCGCATATTAGACCCAACACTCATCCCTATCCTTCTATTTTCATTCTAAGAGGGAAAGTAGTTAACGAAACGTGTTTATTTGTATCTATACTACTTACTACTATCTACACTACTATACTTTTATTTATATCCATAAAGGTAACTTGCAATGTCCTAACACAATTACAAATAAAAATAAACAACAATGCAATTAATGTGTAAAAAATTTTCAATAAATATTTATTCAATATCATGGAGAATTTGCTTGGAACAATTCCCAACACTTACTTAAAGACATTTGAAGTAATTATTCAATATTCTTTGTCAATTAGGTTTTAGTTTTTCGTGATAGTCACAAAAATATTAACTTTTTACTTTTGAGAAAGCTACGTGTCTGAACCCGTTGACTTGAAAATTTCATCGAATGATAACGAAAATATTGGTACGGGTAAAACACAAACACAGTCTTCACTCTTCACTGAATACCCACATCCTTCCACACTTAAGTACAGAGAACTTATAGACCATGGAAAAACGTTCATTGAATAGTTTCACTACACGCACAAGAAACAATCTTCATAAGTATAGGTATCAAGCAACTATAATAGTACTTCTAGCTGTTGCTGGAGAAGAAACAATCTTCATAGGTACAGGTATCAAGCAACTATAATAGTACTTCTAGCTGTTGCTGGAGAGCAAATCTTGAATTAACGATTATGCAAATAAACCTCGTCAGACTGCACAAACTACGGTGTTAACAGAAAGCGTAAATAAAGATTGTCGAATCTAAGCCTTCTAAGCGTGTCGCCACAAAAATTGCTACCAGCAGGAAGGACTGAAATATTGAGGTGGCCTTAATAGTATTGAAGCATGGAACCGAAAAGTTTATTAAATGGATCGGAGAATGTCTCATCTTATCTTATAGATTATAATGTGAAAAACGTATCTTTGAGGCCTTCGGCCTCAAAATTTTACTTTTTAAGGCTCTAAAACGCTTTGTTTACGAGTTATTTGCTGAGATAGGTTGACATGTGATGCGGGTTGCATTTTACATGAATATTTCGATGCGTTTTTTTAAAAGAAATCATCCATATTTTTAAAGTCAAAATGAAATTCGTCAAGTCTCCGTGAAATTCTCTTTCTATAGAGCCCTCATTTATGAAGATTGGTTGCGTGTGAGAGCCGGAACCCAAAGGTATACTACTGAAATAATACAGGAGACGATTACATTGCTAATTAGAAATAAATCTGAATGGATATGTTTGGTACAGTAAAAGTAATTAAGTTTTTAAAAGTAGATATTGTCCATAGCATCGCTACTAGGGAATAGGTCCCAAACTTTGAATGTATACTGTGATAAATTGTGAATAATGATTAATTTTACCTTTAATTTGCTATGCTAGCTCAGTTCTTTGGTTCTCATGCTCTCTATACAGAGAAGCCAGGAAGTCTGAAATTATTTATATTCCGAAGGAATTACATACAACGTGGCACAACAATAATTTTTGTTTATTAAGAATGGAATTTGAGATTAACAATATAAAAAATTCTCTTGCTTGATTTCATGCATTAGGTTCACGGTACCGAATTGTCTGGCGTTGTGAAACGATGGCCCCGCAGTTCGTAGCTCCTTGACTTCCGCGCCGAAAATCCCTCTTCGCGCCGGTCGTCGCCGAAGTCGTCTGCTTCTTTCTTGCTGACTCACTTCTCGCCCTATTGTTCCACAATCTATCCTCCCTATCCATGTCGATGTCCAACTTAAAAATTCAGCTTACATACGCGCCGCTACCACCAGGATGCCAGTCAACCACCAACTCTCCCTAGTTTTTTCAGACTTTTTGTGCGGATAGCACTAATTGCACTGTTTAAGATGTCATAAAATTAATTTTGCTGTTCTTTTGTTGTTTTTCAAAAATGACACAAATGTAATTTGTTTTAAATATCTCTCACGCCTTTAATATTTACATTTCCAGCATCTTGTATATATTATTGCATTTTTGAAAAAGATGCTCTAAATGATTGCCAATGAAGTTTTTCCAAAACTCAAAAGATATCTGTGAAAAAGAGTTTCAAATTTCGCATTTACCCTTGGGCTTTGACGCCAATTCCTTAAGACTTGCTTTAATTTTTTCAATGAAAATTGTCTTAGGATGAGATTTTGTAGTTATTTATTATTCTTAAAGTAATATTTCAATTTCACTACTAGGAAATTGAAAAATTGGGAAAATTTTAAAACCTGTACTTTTCGCGGCGGTAGATGGCATCCGGCAAGAGATAATGTGGCAAGTCTGAATATTAGCTCACGCCAAAGAAAACAGAAAACTAATACGAGAAAATCTGTGCCGTTCTGTAGCATCACTAGTTCATAATTTAACTAAGTAAAATAACAGAGGGTAACCATTTCAGAGTGATAAGTGCGTAGATCAGATCTCATATTTGCGTCGCTTACTATGCGTTTTGAATTCTGAGATGAAACAGTGAAAACAAAAACATCGAGCACAAAAAATTGATGTTAAGAAAACTTTGGCTTCAGTAATTCGACGTTTTTTTAAAAACATAGGTGTTTGAATCCATCTACATCGATGTCTCGCCCTGAGCTGACGCCTTGGAAATTCCTACGCTCGCCGACGATGTCAACGCCAAGACACCCAATCTTTGGTTTCTTCCTCATTCTTTTTCTTGCGTTTTTCTCTCAAATAATGTTTTAGAGGGAGTTGGAGTCTTACTCCTTTTCCTTTTGTTGTTCACGAATTGACTCCTGACATCACTAGATCTGTGAACGAAAGCAGACTAGGAACCACACTAGGAACCCGCGCGGAACGATAGCATTCTTGCGCAGTTCCGCAGTTAAATGTGTGTGGATGAACTTGAGGACCATAGATCCTTTTAGTGTGGTAGTGCGAAGTTTGTTGCTTTGATGAGACTGGGCAAAATGTTTCTACATGAATGTAATATATTTGCACAAAGGGAACGAATGTGAATAACCATGCAATGATATTGGTACAGATTGGTACAGGTGTTTGAGAACGACTGAGGCGTGAACGCACCCATAAATTGTTAAAGGATTATCAAGCTATTTTAGAAGCAATAGCTGAAAATATGTCTCCTCGATTGTAAGCTGTTTTATTCAATGAATTCATTGAAGTCGTTTTGTGCGTTTTTCTTTTCCTAACAATCTGTTCAGCAGTTTTTTTAATTAAATAAGTTTAAATTAGAATAGGCTCTTGTGGAAAAACTTTCGCGGGCATAGATTTTTTTAAGTTATTGAAGAAGTTATTTGGTGAAAGTACTTTTTCCTTTATTCAATTAGTAGTAAATGTTTTTTAGGAATTAGATAGTATAAAATGTAATATACCTCACTCGGCATTCTGGAGAGTAATTGATTAAAAAACGCTGAGAAATTCATCGCAACTGGAAGAATTGTCTCGGCCTCGGAATTATGCTGTATAAATCATGCTAAGGTCACCACTGTTTCTCTTGGGGTACGAGATAAAACCACCCTAACTTAAAATTTTGTACCACACACAACCAAATACTATTTGATGATAATTCTAATTCATTCTGAACAATGTGAACTAATATTCAAGGCAGAAAGAAAGAAAAGTACGGGCGCCGAAATCAACCTAACCTCTCTTGGGTATTGTCAACTTATGAAAATGAAAAATCATGCGAGTGACTAAAGTTATTAGTGAACATTATTTTTCTAGAGTACCTATTCAATACTTCTCTTTTAACTATTACAAACAATTATTTAAATGCTCCATTGACGTTTGCAAGCAACTATTGTTAATCTGTAGATGTAATACAAGGTCGAATGTTTTACTAGCGACTGATATGAACATACCACCTTTAAAATGAATCTAATTGAAAGAAGTGTGGATGAAAAAATTTGAAATGTCATTATCATTACAAGTTTGTGCTGGTATTAGGAGTAAGGAGTCATACCCTAATTTTGATGTAATGTTTACATTATTATTATTATTATTATTATTATTATTATTATTAACGTTATTATTATTATTATCACCGAAGGTTATAAAATTAAATAGGTATTGCATATATTGGCTTATTCACATTTACTAACTAACCAAAATAACATTTTAGTAATTCTGAAATCTCGATCTTAGAGATAGTTCATCTTTATCCATTGTGGCACATTCATCATTTATTAGTGGTTTCGGTCATGGACTATCATTTATATAACGTTGACTTTCTACTCCTTTTATACTATATAGAGAGTATTTAATATTCTACCTAGTATTGCATTGAGCCATTTACTTTGTTAATAAATTATGCTATCAGGAACATCTTGGAAGATTATTATACTATTATACTGCTTTCTCTGTCAATTTAATTTCAACAGGAAAACGTATCTTGTAATAGGTCCACAACTACACTGAACGAGGAGAAAAGCTATAGCATTTGTCATAACGGGAAGTAATTGACATTGGACCGTTTTCATTGGCTCGTTATTGTCACGTCCTTAAACTGGTATGAGAAAAAAGCATTGTGGAGCTTAGAGCTATTGTACAGGCTGATAATAGGCATCGGAGTAAAGAAAGCCCTGGTATCATTACATGATATCATTACTACCATTTCCCGTGCAATCTTAATAGGATTATACCTGTAATATCGGCGTTGATCAGAGTAACGGGATCGTGCAATCGGGATGAATGTAACCTATTGTCAGTTTCAGGTTCATCACCGAGGAAATGGCCCATGATATTCAAAATAATGCTACCCGGAAACTGTGACTCAAAAAGTTAATACTGAACCATAAATGTGTTCGTAATGTGTTAGAAAAAGGCGCATAATTTACTTGTGACAATGTCTCAATAGATCTGCGAAATTTAAGTCTCCACGTTATTTCTGCAAGTCCCGACGACGGCGGATTTTCGTCACCAACTACAAAACTAGATCGAATTCAAGCACTGCCTGGACGTAATTTCTAGCCACTGGCTGCCTAATTAGAAGTTTCTCCCGTTTTCCTCCGGTCAGTAGTAGGCGGATGTCGAAGCAATACCTTAACAAACGGCGAAGGACCGCGCAAATTTTTCTCTTCCTCATCCTTGTCCCCTTGGAGTCGACGTGGAGGGTCGGTGCAGGACCCAGCGTCGAAGGAGCACCGCCACATATCGGGATATAACATGCACTACACTTACGAAAAGAATGGACGTAATAGTCAACACACCCGAAAACACTAAATAAGCAATAAATACACCTGCGATTTTGTGCCTGGAGGTTTGTGCAGCATATTAACAAAACCAAATCAATCCCCGATCTAGTCATCAAAGTCCCGTTAAGGGCAAACACGCGGTCGTGCAGCGGATCGAATTCAATCTTCATGGAATCCCATAAACGAACACTTGCTCCGCAACACCTTCGACCCACGCGGAATCCAATGAAGAAACGAAGAGAAAGTTTCTTCTTGCAGGTTCGCGAAGGCCTGCGCCGCAGAGTTGCGAAAGAGCCGAACCGCAGAAGCACAGCCCCGGGTTACGAACCGCAACCCCTGAGTGCTGGAGCGTCGTTGGGCGCTGCCATTACCTCCCCAGGGCCCAAGTCATCAGGCGCCCAAGGGGGAGGGTAGCTAGCGGGCGACGGAGACGAGGGTTAATATTGGCTCTCAAATTGTCAATAATTAGTTGTTGGAAACTCGGCGCAAGGGGTGGGAGTTACCAACTTCTACTCCGACAATGGGCCATTCTCGCGCAACTCCGAGTAATTTAGTTTTATTCCTTTAAAATTTACGTTTCTTCCCTATAAATGAGTTTCGGCTCAATATCGGAAGATGCCGCTGCCTCCTGGGGGAGGAGGGGGCGGAATGGGCTTGCCTGGGCGATGCGAGAGGGAGGCCGATGAAGATGGTCGTCTGTTCCAACGCTATCCCCGAGGACACATCTCACTGTGAAGGCACGTGGCGGACGCAGCTTGCCTTCTTAAAGAACCTGCTTACGATGGACTTACGACTTAACTTTATTATAAAAATTCATAACATTAATTACAATTACCAAAATTTTGGAATATTTTCTCCATTTCCGAAGCATTACGTACATCGAAATATGTTGCTTTTTACGGTGAGTAATAAGTTCACAAATAACTTAAATGTTTTTAGAAAGCAAGCCAGAAAGTCGTAAAAATGATTGGATGTTGATTTCGAGTCCCTCAAAAGGATGTATTAATTGATGATCTATTACTTACTTTTTATCTCAGCTTGTTATCTCTTTTCACCCGTCCACGAACTAGCCAAGTTGGTGAACGAACAGTTATGAAAATTCTTTTGAAAAACTCGAATCATGCTTTTTTTAGCCGTAAAAAGTGGATTTTTCCTCTTCTGTAGGGTCAACACGGTGTTCAAATCAGCATATTGTATATTGTGCATCAAGGACGTCTCTGCATCCCTGACTGCTAATTTAATTATTCTGTTTCCTATTAAAAACAAATATTTTTCTCATTAACAATATTTCTGAGCTCAGCGACGATTTCTACGGTAAAATTTCCGTCACACAAATGAATATCATTTCCGAATCACAAAGGCCTCTTTTACCTTTTCCTGTTACTCTTATTATTCAGTCTTCGATTTTTTCTCAACTGACACGTTATCTTCGTTATCTCGTGCGCCAGCTCCACCTCCGCCCCGATGGGCCTGCCTGGCCTGACAGGTCGCTGAGGCCCTGGGAGCTGATTTCGCCGCCTCCGCGTGCGCAGCTCCGCTCCATTTCCCCTGTCAGCTCCCCCCCCCCCCACTCTCTCTCCAGTGCCAGCGCCAGAAAACTTTTCGCTGACGCGCGTTGGCTCCGCTGCGCCTCCGCCGCCGCAGCAGCCCCTATCACAATCGGGCCTTCATACCTATGCTAATGAGTCATTCGTGGCGCCGCCTGCTCCTCGTTTGTCAGGAAGAGAGCGCGCGCGGCGGCTGCGGGCAGAGGGTCGCGAGGGGTGCGCTTAAAAAGGTGGCGAGCGAGAGGCCGGGTGAGGAGAAAGCGAGAACGGACATAACAGGAAGTGGAAGGTGTAGGTGGGAAAGAGAAGAAAGTAGTGTACGGCAAGCAATAGTGCGTACAAGAAAAATAGAAATGAAGGAAAGATAGCCAAGCCTTTCGATAGCAAATCAGCCAGGTGGTGTGGACAGTAGTCTCCAATACTAAAAAAAGCATAGAGATGGCGTAAGAAAGAATGAATATCAACGAACAGGAGAAATAGATATTCAAAAATACAAGAATAATGAATGAGTTTGGGCTCTTGAAAAGGAGGCAGTTGAGATTGCAGAAACCCCTCAAAATAATTGGAATGAGAGATATGGTCGAATGTGATATCAACTGAAAGAGGAGGAAAGTTAGGAGAGGAACTTGTTAAAGCCACGCAGTTCAAATGCACCACTCAAATACTGCATTTGCTTATTTTTTATTCAAATAAAAGAGTACCGAAAGCATTGAACCTGCTTCGAACGGATTGAGATGCTGTGACGGTGGCGGATTTTCCATACTAGCTGCATTGCCAGGTCGAATTCAGCCGCAGTCTGGAGGACTGTTCTAGCGGCCGGCTGCTCTGATCAATAGTTTTCTGTTGTTTCGCTGATCAATACCAGGCGAATACCGGAGCAGTATCCTAACAGACGAGCCACGCGCGATCTCTTCTTTCTCATCCTTGTCCTCTCCACTTTCCATAAATATACACTTAAAAACTAACTCTACTCTTCCACACACGTTTGTAACCCGCCTGGGGCGGTGACTTGCTGAGGCAGGTAGCTCGAGGTGGAACATTTTAGCACGCAGGCGTGGAAGTCGGCGCCAGATCTCACTTTCCAGAATCGGAGGAACACTGCCACCTCCCGGAATATAACACACACTTCGCTCATGGGACTAATGATCTCAGTAATTAGCGCGTCCGAAATCAATTCATAACACATTCACTCGGTCTCTCGAACGGATTGCCACCGATGAGGAGGGACCGTTGAATAGGCCCCCGCGCCGCGCCACCCGGGAGGAATTGGCAAGTGAAGTGGGCGGGGCGGCCACGGTGCGCCAGGGAGGAGACAGCGAAATGCAAAACGAACGGCGAATGAGGACGCCGCCGCCCCGCGCCCCGCCAGGAGTGGCGGCACGCAGTGAGGGATGCGGGGGCGCGAGCGGCGGCAGGGGAAGGCGGGGACGCCGACGACCTTCTCGTTAAAAGTTGAGCCTACCGCCACGCCACGCCACGCCCGCCCCCGCTTGTCTGCTCATCGGGCGCTGCTCGCCGATAACAGACGTCCATTATTTTCAAGAAGCCCTCCGCACCAACTAATGATGCACCTAAGACTAGGAGAATAGTTCCAGTCATCCTTACGAAGGAACTGAACTGATTTTTATTGACGACCGAGTTATTTTTATTGACTTGTGATTAGGGGTTTTATTTAATTTTGTTTTCATACTTTAAAGAAAAAGAAAGCAATAACATTAAACGTACAATCAGACAATGAAAACTGAGCAACCTGGATGCTCTTGTTTTTACCAGGTGAAACATTTTTCATCGTTAATTAGATGTTTTCTGGTATTTTAAACTATTGTGAAAGAAATTGTGATCTGGTGTAAAATGTAGAGATTCCACAAATGTATTAATTTCTGAAATAGTGTCCCTAGAAGTGTTTTAGTTTACGTAATAATATGTCTACGTTCGCCTTTGACAATGTGCTTCTAATTACATAAGTTTGTAGATTAATTCAGTATTCTTTGCCCTGTCCCATTGAAAGAAGCAATCACATAATACTAGGTCATTACAGTATAGTTTCGATGGTTCTGTAATAGTGTTCTTCAAAGGAAAGAGGAAAAACATGAAGATTCTAAATTTTAGGGCTCATTAGATTCAAATAATACGTGCCAATGAAAATTACATGTATGGTGGATAGAATTCTTGGAGAAACAAACTAACAACTTAGAATCGTTAAGAAAATACAGTTTGCATTCATTTTCCAAAAAATATGTTGGAAGTTTCATTAGATATTGTGAAATAATGCATTTAATACGCAAAGTAAACGTGTGAAAGGCAAACGTTTGTTTAGGTAGCATAGTATGTATAATCCCCAAGCGACGAGATGAAGCGTGTATTTCGTGAACGAGAGGCAGCAAGGAGTGTTCACCTTGACCCTCCCTTCACTGGCCTTCCGCTCAGCAACGCTGCCCGCCGTTCGAACGCATCGCTCACCACTAAATGAGCGTTCCGCACGTGCCCGTGAGATGGCGTCAGCCTTATTCTTCGACCTGCGTGTTCGTTTTTGAATCGTGTAACACACCCTCGTCATCATCCCAGCCAAGGAGAAATCGAAGTTCTTTCATGTCATTATTTATTTTGAATATCGTCATCTCTTTTGGATTCAAAAACTGGGAAGTAGTATCAAGGTTAAAGACTGCATGTACGATGCTACATTCATTATTTATTTTGAATATCGTCATCTCTTTTGGATTCAAAAACTGGGAAGTAGTATCAAGGTTAAAGACTGCATGTACGATGCTACAAAGTGCATGAAGTCATTTCATTTATTAATTGCTTTGTTGCACAATCTGTGATCTTAGGTAATTGATTAGTGAAAATGATGTAAAAGGACCTTCACCTAAAAACAAACGCTTGTATCATTCTTGTGTGGAATGAACAAACACATTTTTTCATATTTTCCTCGAAATCGTGAGCATGTTTACTAGCAATTGATCAGATGGATTGTATAAAGGTTCTACTGTTGTGTATGATTTGTAAGTATTTATCATACATTACTAAGAACATCATTAGCGAAATAACATCAAAATTCATTCTCACGAGGGGGAGAGATTTTTTTAATAAATCTTTGCTATATTCTCAGAAACTAAATTCTCTTTGTTCGCGTTCCCTTCGGCTTGAGAATGAAAAATTGCTTCATATGCTTCCGGCACGATGAGCAAGCGCCCGATCATTCCCTCACAAAAAAGGCCAAGGCCTCCGAAACGAAGATTCTTATGGCTCGCATAAGTTGGTGTTTCTCCTTGGCAGAGATGACGACTCTAATTGTTAATTCGATTTGGGAACGGAACCACGGGCGCATGCATTGTCCTGATGCCACTGCTGTAGTCACGCCGCGCCGGCGGCAGAGCTCGTTTTTCTTGCCAGCGCTGAGAGATGGCGCTGTTGCCCGCGGGCCTTCCCAGCCTTCCGCTGGAGGAGGGGGTGGAGGTGGGGGCAGAGGGGGCTTGAAGGTGGCTAAAAGAGAGTGCGCGTAGGTGTGCGCACAGGAGGGGGCAGAGGGACGTGGGAACCCTGAAAATTTAGAAACGAGCCCTGTAGCCTACGACATAAAACATTTTATATCTGTAAATATCAATATCTGATTTTCCGCTTGTTCAAGCTGATATTTTGGGGTGAATTGATACACGAAATTTGAGAAAGAAGCTCTCCAAACCATCTGGCAACGCTGAAAATGTACTATATAAAATCAATGTTGTTTTGTAATTGATTCATTAAATTTTATATCATGTAGTAGTATGTTTCATTTATTTTCTAGAACAATAGGTCATATGCAAATAAAACGATTAATGGAAAAGAGGGACCAGAGAAGCCCAGAAATTATGCATTAATCTCTATATGAAGCTCTTTTCAGAGCTTAAAAATGGATGTTCCATACTCTTATAAACTCTTATAAACGCCCAAACAATGTCAACGTTTCCCTGAAATTAAATGTTTCGTAAAAACTTTACGTCTATTTTCATCACAAGTTTGCTTATGTGTCTTGATATCCTTGTGTTCTAAACGTTTGAAATGTAACTTCCCCCTTCTTGTATTTGGCTGCAATTAGAGATGAGTAATATTAATATTAATAGTTTGAAAGCGCGTGAAGGGATGGGGAGCAGTGGGTGAGACGAGGCGGGTCTGTTGAGGCGCGTGGTAGGAGCTGCAGAGGAAAGGTGTGTGCGTGTGTGTGTGTGGGGGGGATATAAGACTGAGATGAGACGCAAGGGATGGCTGGTGACGGTGCCGGAGACAGCGAAGGCGCGACGGAGCGCGCCCATCCGTCTACGCTTGACGCGCAAGGAAGCGCAGGTGGCCTTCGGCTGGCAATGGCACGCGTGCGGAATCCCACAGAGTAACTACGCCGAATGCACGACTCGCTGAATAACCGCTGATGCAACTGGTCCTTGTCAGGGACAGCAAGGCGGCCGCTGTTGCTTTACCTCCATCGTGGGCTTGTGCATTCAGATCATTTATGTAAGGAAAGGTTATTAAAGTTAATGTTTCCAGTACAACTTTCTGGGAAATTTTTCAATTGTCTTCCTCCTTTACATATTTCAAATTTAGCGGAGAAAGAAACGAAATTTTTCATAAAGATGAACATAGTGGAATATGTTAAAAAACATAACAAGTCATGAATATTAAACTTGATATCACCAACTGTTTTTTTTAAAGCTCGATTGTTAACAACTTGGTCATATAGCAACCACTGTGATTGTGTTAATTGTAGGAGAATTCTAGGAAGAACACGAAAGGACAACACACATAAACATCCATGCGCGAGGCCCGATTCGAACCCCCAACCCTTCGAGCCGAGGCAGTTATGGGTCTTCAGCCTTAACGACCTTGAATATCCAGACCGTTTCCAACTGTGTTTGTAGATAAAGATGAGGTTAGATAAACTAACTGATTTTAGAGAAGACATTGCCATTCTTCGTTCATTTGAGAAATAAAACTGGGAGAAAATATTTTGATGTTCACTATATTATTATTCAACTGTTTGTGCAGTGAATTGGATACCCTCAAGAAAGAAATTGTTTTGAAATTCTTTTGCAAGGCTGTCACTTAGATTGATGTAAAAGTTCAAAAAGATCCAAAAAGATTTCGGACAGTCATATTTATGAAATTAACAACTTTTATTTATGGCTTATTATTTATAGCCATAAATAAAAGTCGTTAATTTTATAAATATGACTGTCCGAAATCTTTTTGAATCTTTTTGAACTTTTACAAAAAAAAACTTTTTACTGTAAAACACTGATTAAGCCAATATGGTACCGTTTTAAACTATGTGTGCATACTGAGTATGTATGATCTAAAATAAATGTTTAAAAGGTGTTAATTTTCTACAGATGATACAATGTATTTACTGAAACTCAAGAAAAAAACGCCAATAAAATAACTTCCACTCTTTTGGCTCTGGAGCGCAGAGCAGCGCGTTGGGCGAGTAGCATTGGTCCTGGCCTCGGCGCTAATTCAGCAAGCAGTGCGTGCGGCGTGACGTTGCGAATAGGTGCCTCTGCTGCAACCGGCATTGTATTTGCATCGCGATGCCAGTCCTCGACCTCCTCCTCACGTCGTCACTCCCCGCCGCCCGCCGCTCTGCTCTTTCCCTGCCCCTGCCGCCCCAGCCCATCTTTACCGCCGTAGACGACCGCCGCTGAACCCGCCTCCGATATCATCGCCGTCTTGCAACCTGTCCCGTTCCCGGTCCCATCAAAGATCCCCGCTTCCATTTCCAGTTCTGCCCCCTTTCCCGGTTTCCCCGTTCCTATCCCCGAATCCGTCCTGCTCCCGCCCTCGATTCCACCCCTGCCCTGTCCCCGCTCGCGCCTCTCCCCGCCTGCACCACCGCCTGCGCCTCCCCGCTGCCTCCCGTCACCGTCGCCGCCGCCTGCGCGTCTAGCCGCATCCGCCCACCCGCTCGCCCGCGGGGAAATCAACGCAGCGGAAAAGCATCAATCTCGTGAATTTCGGAGAGGGAAGCGAAATGGCGAGAGCGAGAGAGTTTAAATTAAGCAATCGGGTAGAGCTGGTGCAGTTCGCTGCGTGTACTATGCCGCAGTTATTCGCTGTAGTAAAAACTTTGACGGCCGCTTCGCTAAATAGCCAATGTCATGTCGCGTCGTTTGGAAAGTTGGGGGCGGCGAAAGCCGCGGAAAATGCGGGAGACCGAGTTCATTTCAGTTGAGTGTGTTATTCAGCTTATCAAAGTGTCGTAGAATTTTTATTTTTTATGTTTGCGTCTATATACTGAACGAAAGTTCCATTGGCTTGAAATATTATAGCATTCAATGAAGTTAAGCCACATAAAATGGTCGAAGTAGAAATATATGTAAACTCATGAGGATTTCACCTCATATTTAGATTGAATGTAATACCTTTAAAGTTTACTGTGTAAACAAGACTTTAAATCATCACTTATCCGATTAATATATAAATTATTCTCACATAATTTTAATTTTTTTACCACGACTTCATGAGAAATGTCAATAATAGATATTATTTTGTTCATTTCAATGTTATTAAACATTTGTGCACTCCTTTTTTATCGAATTGTTTATTCAACATTGTGCAAATATTAATAAAAGTAAACGAAAGATCGAGGAAGAACTTACATCATTAGTAAGTATTAATTAAATATAAATTAACACGATCTCCTTAACATTAGAACCAAATTCAATCCACTAGACCCATCTTATCGATCATGCCAGTGACCCCAGGAAGCACAATACAAATTTATGCTCGCGGGGCAACCCAGGGCGCTATTCGAGAGCGTATTACGGAAACACCTGGCTCTTAAGCGGAGACATGCTAATCATCATCATTGTCGTCATCATCAATCGCCGCGTGGCGATGCGCCCGCCCTCTCCCCCCTCCCTCCCGCCCGCACTCCCGCGCCGCGGCCCCGCGCGCACGCCGCCCCGATAATCGCCGTGGCCTCCTGTTCCGCGCGTGCGTGATCTATGGGGCCGGGATCGACGCCCATTCGTCATCGTTGCGCCCACACACGTCAGCGATCTCTGGCTGCGCCAGCGCGCGAGCACGAGGTAACCCTCCCCCTCCCCTTCCCAGCGCAGTGGCCGGAAACGCACTTCTGGAAGTGCGGCTGTGCTCCACCAGAAACTTGGTTCTGCGGACCGCTGATCCCTCCTCTGAATATGGTTGTCTTCTTTTACTTGGTCGAATTTCGTCTTTCTCTCTTCGTTTCTGATGTGTTTACTGTAAGGATTAATAAGTGAAATGATAAATTGTAGCGCTGTAACATGAATGCAGTGACATGATAAGCGACATCAGTAACAGCAAACAATTCGTTATTCGTGAATAATAATAATAATAATAATAATAATTATTATTATTATTATTATTAAGAAAAAATAGGTAATAACATGTAGTTACACCAAAATCAAGATATTAATGCTTAAGAAAAGCGGGAGGCTTGCTGTGGCGTATCTTGCTACTGCCCCAAGCACTTAAATAGATAAATTATGCTTATGATAATGATGGACTAAACAATAAACTCCACATTAGTAAAATGAGTAGGAAGATACACTTTTTTATCCACCAGAAATTCCAAGCTCATAATCAGATCGCAGATTCAGGTATGAAATGATTACCACCAGGCTTCCCTTTCGAATAATGACGGGATCTATTATTCAGAAAACAATATTATGATTGTTTTATTACATCATTTCTCGGAATTAATCACAACTGAGATCTTTCCCAACCACGCTGCTACTTATTTTCTATAACGAATTAGCAACTATTCTTTATTCTTAATTTAAAATGAACTTAAACTTCATAATGATGTTAAAATGAAAAAAAATATTTCGTATGCTTACAAGTTTAAAATTTTCTAGCAAAGAGGTTTCTGAATTTTAAAAGCCAAGTCTCGTTAGGAAGAAAGGATTGGATGTTCCGCTGCGAAATTAATGCAATATGAGCTTGCCATAACGCCTTATCTCCGTTCTTCTAGACCAACATTAAAAAGAGAAATGTAGAAAAGCTTAACCGGAAAGGAAAGTTACGAGTTTTCAGAAGCAAAGATAGTAATCGGTGAAATTGCATGAACAATGTTATTTTAAATAATTCATCATTTGTATGGAAAGATTTGATTCAGGAAAGACTTAAGTAGAAAGAGATTTGTTCATCGATTAAGAGTTCCTTTCGTTTAACGTGGACGGCAGTAAATAATCAAAAGGCAATTGCGAGAAGAAGGCGGTGGGAGTACACAGAAGGATTTGGCTCTCGCAGATTCTCATCTGCAGCCACTGCGGGCCGGAGAAGGGCAGAGCGAGGCAGCAATGCTTGCGAGAGATCCCCCATTCACGGCTATTCTCCGAACGGAATTGGTGTTTCCCATTGAACGCGCATCTGCGCTAGTGGGATGCACCTCTCTCCTCCTCTTTCCTCCCTTCCACCCCCCCCCTTTTGAAACGCACGGACAACAAATGTTTCGAGTGGAAATCGATATCTCGTTTGTTTCGTCGTTCCACCCGTCTTCGTGTCCGTCGGCGCGCGCGACACCGCGCGAATAAAATATCGAACACAGTGCCGTCGACGAAAACCTCGATCCCAGGCCGTCCGTCGACGTCGCGGGCGCGGCCGGGGTTTTATATCGCGGCCATGGGATATTCTGGGCGAGCGGGAGGGACGTGGGCGGCTTTTACGGCGGGGGTCAACAACTTGGCGTGGTCTAGGACGCGGCGGAGACTGCAGAGATGATGCAAGTGGAGGAACAGTCGACGAACATAACGCAAGAATAAACGATGAAAAGAGGAAATAAAAAAATCCAAACGCGTAGGACCAGTCCTGGGAAGGAGGTAAAAGTGAATCTGAGGACCAATTTCCGCTCGGGTAGGAAAGCGGTTCATAGACGAACGATAGGCGAACGATCTGACACGATCGTGCTCTACCTTTGACGTACCTTTGGTGTACTGAAAATATTCCGCTAATTACATACGAAAGGTAGATGTAAAAATGGATGGTGGAAACATCCTCAGAGGATATTTTAAATATTAGTTGGTCAGCAAAGAAAGTGTAGATTATCGTGAGTAAAAGGTTCTAAAAAGGAACGACGCTGATGACACAGAAAATGGAATTTCAAGATAAGCTAGTGCCTGTGATATTGGAGCGACGAAGGATCGTAGACAGAAGAAAACAGCGTTGGAATTGCTATACAACCAAACTAAGGGAAGATAAATTGTGGCTGGGTTGGCGACTTAAGAGCAGCAGTAGATAGCTCAGAAAGGACTTTACCTGAGAAATTACTGCATTGATGTCCAGCAGAGTAAGGGGTAAATACGAACGGGTATAGCTTGTGATTGTAAAAGCAGAAGCTCAAGGGCGACGAAGAGAAGAACAAAGAGAAGACAGTGGGAGAGATGCAAACAAGTATTAAGAGGAGCTTGTGCACACAGGAAGGGCCAGTAAAGGGACTCCGGAGTTGTAAGAGGAAGGAAACCCGGCGTGCAAACAGAAGAGGCAGGGCGGAGGTGGAGGAGACCGCGCGGGAGGTAATGCGATGGCGATGCACAAGGATCAACGGCTGTACACAAGCGGCCCCGAAGAAGGACATCCAGGCGACGGGGTTGGTGCAACAACGGAACAGCGCGACGGCGAGGCTATCGGTGTTGGCATTGCCGCACCAAAAAGACTCAGCGTTGCCGTGAACTTTTTACAGTCAAGATCGTCCTCGGTCGCCGCGAGATAATCGATGTTTTCCATATCGGGAGCAGAGGGTTTCCGGAGACGTCGAGCGCGCGCGGCGTCGCGACGCACCCCCGCGGCCTCGCGCCGCGCGCGCCCCGCCCACTTTCACTTCCGGCTGCGCGGGCGGAGGTCGCGGCTTCGAGGCGCGGCGCCGACTGCTGCAGCGGCTGCACCGAGCACACCAGAGGTCGCGGTCACGGCACACATGCTAAGCGCTCTGTTGCCGCGTGGCTCCCTACGTACGAGTACTTTGCACGAGACTGACACCCACACTTATATTTCGATTTAAACGCAGAGTAATTTGACGTAAATCAGCTGTTGCTGTGTCATCCAATCGGGAGCTTGTACGTCACTACAGTGACGTCACTGGTGACGTTTAAGCTCCCAATTGAATGTCACTGTATAAGCTGATGACCTGTCAAAGGACACTGATTAAATCGAAGTACAGAAAGTGTCGGTCGATCGTAAATGCAGTAATATAGTATACTAGTAATATTAATGTCTTATGATTTATGTATCCGTTTTTTCTGTCGAAGTAAAAGATGCTCACATACTTATCAGTTTCACAGAAGATAAATGTGAAGAAGCCAAGTTATTGCTTTGGCGCTGATGTTTCCCAGACAACTCGAATTCTACGATCCCCGCAATATTCATGTCAGTATTAATATATATTAAATATAAAATTCTAAGCAAAAATTCTAGAGCCAGAAAACACATAGTCAAGAAACAGCCCAATTTATGTTCTTAGTAGGAGGGAATTATCTATTGGACTGTTCTTAATACAAGGTATACGAAATTTAATATTACGTAATTACGTAATTTAAACAAAATAAAAATTTGAACATACGTAATCGCCACGATTAATCGAGAACGTATCAATTCGAGTATGCTAATTTACTTATCTGCGAGAGGAGGAGAGGGTTCGGTTATTTAGCCGACAGGACTAATGTGTTAAATCTGTAGCTCGGTTTTCGAACCTAATTTTTCTAATAGATGGGAGCGGAAATGTATTACTATCAGATGTCAGTAACACTCGACCTACATTTTATTCATAATTCAATTAATGTTGGTAAAAGAATACGAGAAGGGATTCCGCAACTTAAAAAACCGTGGCATACAATATTCCACCTGGCCTTCCTGATTGCCGTGTCCTGGTATGACGGCTCTCGCGTGGTCCCGAGGGCGGGGGGCGGGCGCATTAGCGCGCGGTGGCGGCCTCCGCGGCCGCGCGCAGCGGCAGCGCCCCCTTCGCCCGCGGTTGTCTCCGCAATTACCGCTTCCGGCCACGTCGCTATTCTCGGCCGCCGCCCCCGGCGCCAATCGATGCGTCCAATCATTAGGCGCAGCGCGGCCGGCCCTCCGTCGCTGCCAATGCCGCCGGGAGAGCGCGCCCGCGCATGTAGGCGGGCGGCTGCGTTGCGCAACCTGCTTCACACAGGAGTTCGCGAACAACTTCATTACGGCTCAAAGTTGACGTAGGATCCAATGTTTTGAAATTCAAATATTAGTTCGTAAATAAATTAATGTAGGTGCAATATAAAATACTAAAATACTAATAACCATACTTGAGAACTGAAAAAAATGCATTAAGAACTTAATGAGTTACGCCTCTACTCAGAAAAAAATTAATTTATTTTCATCAGAAATTGTCTCTTTTAGGAAGTAGGATCTGCCGATTTTGTATCCAATCTTCGCGAACCAGTAAGGGTTGAGAGGCACTAATAAATGACAATGACGAAATTAATTATTTCGTTTTCTCTTATGCGACAAGTAGATTTAAAGAGTGTCTGCCGGGGGTTGTTGCATTCATGATCTAAGGAGAGAATCCACAAATCTCAATCACAGCAAAATACGTAGAAGCTTTTAACTTGGGTCGGTGACGTGTAAGATAAGCGCTTATACACATACTTAATTTGGAGGAATTCATAAATCTTTTTATTTTCAACTTCCATTACTTCATTGTTCAGAAAACGAAGCTTTACCTTCAGATAAAAGTAATTCTGTATTTTTGCTCTTCACTTTAGTTTTCGTTCGTGGAAGTTTTAAAGTTTCGAAAACTTTCTGAGTTTTTTTAGGTGTGATCAGAGTAGATTTATCCACTAACGAGCTAGTAGAAATACCAATTACCTTTTTTCTGAGGGGAAAATATCCTTGATGTGGAACTGTCTATGAAGAACTCGAAAAAAAAAAATTTATTTGCAACGTTAACATGTACACTTTTTGCATTGTGTGGTAACATTTTGTCTCAAATGAGAAAAAAAAACTTTTCCCCAGCGTATGAAAAATATATCTTAAAGCTTTAAATAATTTCAAAAATTAAACATCTTAGAGTATGGGGAAAATTAAACATCACAGATTATGGAAAGTATGTTAAACAGTTCAAAAGACTTCACGTGACGTAATATTCGTCTGTAGATCGATATTCTATCTCGCTTATAGTTACACCACGTGTGCATAAACTCTCATGTGAGATTAACAGCTCGTACATCAAACACACACACTTTCCTGAAACAACATTATGGACTCCCTGATTCAGTTTAACTCTCCAGTTTTTTATCACAACCATGAACTGAAGCAAAGTCTGGTTTCCAACGGATATCAATGATGAGAGAACGACGTTCATTGGAAGCACTAGAATTTAAAAGCGAAGCGCTTATTGTGATTTACAACGCGAATACGTGGCCTACTCTTCCGTCCGCTGGGAAGCTTTAAAACCCATTTGCTGCAATTCCTCCCGTTCGCAGCGCAAACGCCCCTCCGCGGCGCCCGCTGGGGCGCATGTTCGTGATGACTCGTTGCATTGGTACACGCCCTTCGTTCGTGGAACAGGCTTGGCAGTCTCTTAGCGTGGGAGTTGGTGAATGTGGAATGACGTCTTCGAGTCACTTCAACACTGCAGTTCTCACTTATTTCTATAAAATAGGTCATTGATGGAACAAATGGAATGTGAGGGGTGGTTCTCTTTATGAAACATTTAAAAATATTTCTAGGTGCAAAACCCCCCGGGTCATACATAGCAGAGCAAGGTTTCTTTATAAGATGAATTTATTATCATAGGATGTTTTAAAAAATGGATTCATTGCGCATTGACATTAGAAGCAAATTCATGTCATTACTTCATTTAATATTATTTTATATATTTACGGTCCTATACTATTACATATTAACTTCCAATTGTATCAGCTTATGGATTTTACTATATTCTTAGTATGTGGCATTCTTAATATTTTATTGATTTATTTTATTTTCATGTAATTGCATCATCAATGCGTATTAAGATCTCCTGATTATCATGAGGAAATGTGTGTCCTAAGATCTCTTAATATGCTTCACTTAGTAGCATTACCAGCACATTGTTTTTCTTCCAAAAAAAGGTTGAAACCAATAAGCGCTGCTACACCTTCATTCGTAGGTGGCTATTAGAGGATCACGTTTCTTTTGTTTCAGAATTGTTGAATTGACAGGACGTAGATATTTCGGAAAAAGAGAATTATTTTATTATGACTATTCCTCTCATGAAATTTAAAACAATACTGTACTAGAATTTCTTTTCTCTGAACCAATCAGAGACAAATTGGTAGCGCGTTTTGTCGCTGGAAAATTATAGCTCTGGTTTTAACTCTTGCACGTACGTTGGCCATAGTCGAGCATCAGCAGAAATTATTTGCAGATAAATTCTATTTAATATTCTTTTCTTTTAAAGATACTAAAATATTGATAAAAAAACCGGAGTGCATTGAAAATTGCGCCGATATTCGGCTCCGGATTATTTCAATTTCAAATGCACCAATTTTATTACCGATGATAGTTGATCGCTATTGTAGTCGTCTCTAAAATCTTGACAGAGAGAAGTATATTTCAAGATCTTCTGTACAATTTTAAAAATATATTTTGAAATATGAAATCATTCACGTGGATTTTTTTTGTAAAGATATGAATTGTGTTTGACATTTCGTCGGTGGAGAGGAAACATCGCACATCTTGAAATGTCTCTTTTTGAGTTATGAAATGTGATAAGAAAATAATATATTTTATTAGTTGTCTATGACCGCCGAATACGTGGCTCCCAGAATTCACAATCAATGACACGTTGACCTCAGTCAAATATATCACTTCATGAGTTTGCCGAAATATATTACATTTGTCATTAATTAGTCGAAATATTCTTCGGAGGTACCTAATGGTTGAGCCAACAACTTCAGGCCTTGAGTAATTGGTTGTAAGTAATAAGTTGGAATGTTTTAATTATATTTCATGGCTTTCAGATTTTCGGGAAGAAGAGTTTTAGGATTCTGAACAAATAAATCGTCGTTGACTCGCGGAAGCTTAGTGGTTAGGATACACGTTTGCTAAACTGAGGGATCCGAGTTTAAATTCCAGCAGAGCTGTGGATTTTTATCCTGTAGTGGCCTGACTTTCAAATGGTCCACTGATCCTTCTTTCAAGTGAGTTCTGGCTTTCAATTCACTGGCTTTGTTAACAGCAAACATTAGGTAAAAATATCGGATTGAAGCATGACGCTTGCCACGCCATCTTTACCCCACTTCCAAATACGTATGATCTAGAAATACTGGATACATGAACTGTACAGAGGATCATGGAAGTGGAAAGTAACCGGAGAAGGCTAAAAAGGATTTCTAACGTACTCTAAACCCCAGTACTCAGAGTATGCAAGGGTAAAAGAATAAAATAAAATCTTTATTTAAACATTTAATTCCTTTCATTTCAGCGCAATTAATAGTTGATATTTTTTATGTTTCAAAATCAAAACTGCGACAAGTTTGTGATTCAGCTAGGCGTTTCTCAGAGGTGTTCTTGGGAATGAACTCGGGACCTTCAAAGGACATGTTAATAGATCGACAATTCACGAACTATTTGTATCTGCAATAAAAAAACAAAATTCAAAAAACAATTAACTCCCTAGTAGTCACGTAAGAGGTTCACGTACGAGGTATTTAATACCTTTAACGCTCCGTAACAACATAGCTATATTTTATGTGTTATCATGTCAAGAAAATTGAAATTTTTGGTACAAAAATCTCTTCTTGTCGAGATGTTTCATTATATTAGTTGTTATCTGTCACCTTGGAGAAACATTGGCAGAAGTGGAAAATCATGATTTCATTTTAAGGTAGTGGGACGTGGATCACAAGCAGCAATGTCACAAAATATATCCCCCTCCAGGGAAATAAGGAAGAGTTACAATCATTTTTTTTTTACTTTTCTACAGATGAGTTTTATAAATATTATGGAGATAATGACGCATTTTAAGAAAAAATTACACTTACGCCACTCCAAAGGTTCTATCTATTACCTAACGATTACAATAGACCAGTGCTAACGAAAGCCAGATTTTCAGGTTCTCGATAGAAAAACAAAGCAAAGAGACTACGTCTGTCGAAAGTTCTTACTTATTTTGATACTCTAAATACACAACTCCTATCAAATGAGTTGGTTTCCGCCCACCCTGTATGTAGAGTACGCAATGGAGCAGGGATTTGGCGATTCCGCCGACTCGGGTCCCTGGAACGAACTCTACCCGAGGGCCCACCCGCCCCGTCGCAACGAGCTCTGCGCTCGAGAGCAACCTTAATCCCAGGGCGCGGGAAGTCGCTCTCTTTGACCGCGCCGCGCCGCGCCGCGCCGCGCGGGTCCCGTTCGCTTCCCGGATGATCCGTTACGTTACAATACCGCAGGGAGCGGAAGCAGCCGGCGCGGCGCGGCGCGGCGCGGCGCTTCCCAGGCAGGGCTCGCCAGCGGAACGCGGGGTCGAGCCCGCGCGCTCAAATATGGCGAGACGACGAGCGGAGGGCGCGACCTCGCGCCATTCCCTGCGGAAGGTGGCGGCCGCAGCCCCGCTCCACCTCCGCGTTCTGCGCGAGGGGCGATGGCCCCTGCGCGATCCGCTACGAAGGGCACGAGGCAATCGAAGCTTAGTGAATCGATTATGAGCACGCGGAAGAATGTACTGTTAGGGAGTTTTTGCCACCTTGAACGTTATGCACTACCGATCTTCTGCGCATGCGCAGATGCATAAAAGTGATGTGACACTTGAACTGCGTATGAGCAGAAACTCGATAGTGCTCACCGTTCGAGATTGTAAAAACTCCCTATTAACTGTTTGTTATATTGCCAACAAAACAACGATTCAGAAAAAAGGGAATGTTAAGATCCATTCATTTTAGAAAAAATATTTGAAACAGAATAGAACTGATTCTCAAGGATTTGAAATATAATAGTTTGAGGATATTTCAGGATATTATTTGTGTTAGCGGTCTCCGTCTTATACCAACTATCATTAACTTTTCAATGAATTTATTGAACTGTAAACCTGTCGGTGATACTGACCCGCTTTTGATCTCCTCAGTTGTGCGGTGAACAAATGAAACACGTCTTAAAAAACAACATGAAAACCATCATTTTTGTGTTCAAAGATGTGTGGATGTGTGTGGAATGTAGTCTATTTTACTAGTAAAAATTAAAGATAGTCAACAAGAGATCCGATGTGTACGTGTACACGTAGGCAGAAAACATATGTAGAACACTTAGACTTTGGTCACAAAATAAACGGCTTCACTCTGCATAAAACCGTTCTGCTGCAAAATTACAAATTCTGAGTTGTTACTCTTCTTCTGCACTGTTGATATAATTGTTCTCACACTTTTTTACACAGTATGTGCATTTTTTATTTGTATCCGTAACACATAATACAAAAATACTTTTGTGAAACGTGTTTATAGCTGGAAAAAGAATCGTTTCGAAGTAGTTGGAGATGGGTTTTACACATTTTTCTCGTAATAACTTTGTAGGTAGGAAATGTACGATTCAACCACAGGAACGCAGTATATTCATTTATTTACAAATGTAATGCTCATTCAAACGTAATATTCAGTCCACTGAAATAAAGTTCTTGATTAAAATAAACTTTATTGCGTAAACGATTGCATTAAATATTTATTACAAACAATGACTCGTTTTGAATTTCATTTCCACTATTCTGTTGTGTATTTTCATCCTACCCTCGCATTACAAACACTGTACGAATGATAAGATGCGCGGTCTATGTTTCACGAAAAATCGTTGACGTGGTTGTGCAACCGGACCGGTTCCTCCTCTGGCGTCTGTTACTTACATTTCCGGCAATCGCGACCCCAACCACCGCGACTTGTGTGGGGCTCAAGGCAGTACATTCCGCATGTAATCTTGTTGCATGCGCCCGCGAGGAAACCTGTCGCAGTGACCCTTCGACCGCGCTGCCCCCAGCCTCCCAAGGGCAGCCGCAGTGGTCACTTGCTTTTGCACAACCTTAGATTGCGTGTGCACCGTTATGAATTATTCAAAAGAAGCTCTGGATAAGGAAGAGTAAACGACGTCAAAAAGGATAAACTATTGTTTTCGATTAGTTCAAACTATTATTGTAAGAAAGATTTTTCTCATTGTTTTCCTTTTTCTGAAAACTGCATTCACTGAAAAAGGCGGTGACAAAACCCCCAATTTAGATTTGACCACATAGCAAAATCGTTGGGTTTTTTTAGAGGAGGTTTATAGACGAGTCTCTAATTTCACTGGTATTTTGGACTTAAAGTTGTGTTGCTTGGAAGAACATTACATGGAAATACATTTTCAAGATAATAATCTAAAAATAAGTGATCGGTTCAGTCATTTCAAAGAGCGTTTGGCGATGTATCGAAGCCTGTAATTCTGGAAAATGGAGTAAAGGTCAAGGGAGGGGGTCGTCAATCTATGCAGACAAAATGGGATGGAGCGAAGGGAGCTTGTTCGGCCACAGAAAAAAGTGCAAAGAAGGATTTTAAAAACAAATTGCCCTAAAATTCTTGCGTAAATAAATTGTGATAAAAGTACTACGTGTCACGAAAAAGAACTCATTATAAGAGTTCAGTAACTGCCTTTTTCCTTTGAAACCTTTCGGCATTTTCAGTTCCTTTGAAATCGACACAGTATTCAAAAAAACATTGTATTCAATTTTGCACATATTTTACGTTCATCTTTCTTAGAAAAACGTTGCCGCGATCTCTCACACGAACATTTTCGATAAACGAGAATCGGATGAAAATACCTGACCTGGAAAGACTCCTTTTGCTTCTTCATCGTTCTATTTTGTCATTTGGTTGCATCAGATGCCGTCAGAGTATTCGGCACGGAAAGGTTTCTGCCCGAAAGTTGAAAGTAGGTCTCGTACTAGGTAAAACGCAAATGAAATAAAAAGCAACACGAGTGATTTCAATATATAACATTCTGGAATGCCACCCGTGCCCCACAGCAAAGGATATCTCGGGCGTGGGAGGCAGCACTTCGCCGAAATGCTGTTTTCCCTTTTCCATTGCGAGGCGGCGGCGTTTCGAGGAATCGAAGGCATTCAGGAGGCTTTTGGCGACCGCCAGCGACTTCCAAGACGGTTGTGCGGGGAAGGGGCGGCACGGGTGCCAGGGCGGAGCGATCCAAGAGGCCCTGCGGGAAGCCGCTGCCACCACCCCTTCCTCTAACCTGGCCCTCTTGCATGAGGCTTTGAATAACAGGCTTTGAAAGTTCCTAATTGATAGTTACAGTGATAGAACAAGGATAATGTTTAAATTCTACAGTTACATATACTCTTACAAATACAGTTCTAAGGCAATAGCTTTCCTTGTGCTATGGTGACAAATGTCTTTTTGAAAACTCATTTTAAATTAACATTTATGGCCACCACTTCAATTACAGATCGGTGGGATAGACAAAGGATGGTTTCATTTTCAGTTTGATAATTTACTGTATATGTACTTGATCAGTCAGAATAATGATTTAAAATTGTAGATCAGCATGTTTAATTAGCTTTGAAACTGTGTTTAACAAATGTTCAGCTAGCTTTTAAAAAATGTGTATTACCTTGAACTTTCACAAGTTGTTAGTTTCTTACTTATCTTTATTTGACTTTCTTACTTACTTTCTTTCTTTTTTTTACCCTTTCTGTCTTTCAGCTTTAAGGATTAGTAAATGATGAATTTCATTATAATTTCCTAGTACAAAAAGTATATTACATACGTGTAATTCTACCTGAAACCGGTTTTTGAATTTTGGGGATGCAGAGTTAACGGGGCGAAGAAAATCTGATGAGCAGTTTTCGTCACTTCTTTTCAGCGTTTGAGTGACTAAACTGATGTTGGCTAAACAGAAAAGAGCTTAGCAACTGTTGCAGCAACGAAGTCGCACAATTTAGAAGTGGTACAACAGATTTAAACACTTCGAATCAGAATTATTTTAAAAGTGATTTACTGATTACAATTATCGGTACTCATTGTAGCTACGATATTGTAAGTTGCGCGAACTTCATCTTATTTCCCCCGACTGCGTCAAAAGCAAAGCAAGATCTTGTGAATTGAAAAAAGTCGTCAATTCCTTTAAAATGTTTTGTGAATATTACACATCGCATTTATTGTTTCATTTTTGTACTCAAATATAATTTTTCAGTCATATGTCTTAGATTCATCGGAAATCTGAAAAGACACAAATAAATATTCGCTGAAACTAGAAATTTGCATTAGTTTCGCGTTTCGACTACGTTATCAATATCCTCTTCATTCATTTTTGCGCAATCGGAATTTATGTAAACAAATATATGTAGTATCTCCTCAAAAAAATATTTTCTCGAGTTTGTTTATTATAATGATTTTCTTTTTTAACTGATGAATTAATTAAATCACGTCCATCATTCCATACTGCAAAAAATATTATTAGTGTCTTAGCGTTCTCTTCTCATCAGAAATTATGGAAACTTCAAGTTTTTATAGTAAGAACTGTGATGTCTCTTTCACAGCCATGTCAAAATTGTGTTAGTTGGCACTTCACGTTGAAAAATATTTCAATTTAGTGAGTAACTCCTCACGAACCAATAAACCGCAAGGAATCCCTACTCCTCTCCGTTAATGCGGATGAGTTGAGATCAGAGCCAGCATTGTCGCTGACTACAGCGATTCTGCCCGGGAGGTTTTAGGGTTCAAGTCACAATGGTGGCTAATTTTTGAGGCTTGGTTTATCGGTAAATGGAATTCAGCAACTGTCTTGAGAAGAATTCTAAGCGGCTGGTTGTTCTGATCGGTAGCTTTCCGAATTTTTTCTGATCAATACCATGTGAATACTGGAGCACTATCCTCACAAACGGGACATAGCCCACGTCACCGAAATTATTATTTCGGTAGCGTCGATACAGCCCGCGTGCAATATTTTATTCCTCTTCCTTCCCCTATCCTCTCCCCTAACATACATACACACACACACATGCACAACAATACATGCCGGGAGACCGGCCAGGAGCTTAGATCTTGTCACCGCCACCTCCCAGTATAAAACATTTATTTGGCACACTATGGACTCACAGCAGTTGACGTGCCCGAAAACATCCATCAACACACTAACTGAATACGATAAGACGAAGTAATATAACTTTCATCTATGAAAACAATGAAAGCCAAATGCTGCTTTGAGCTAATAGCAACGGAAAGAGACCATTCAAAGCCCAATCATTCAGGTTCCAAAGTGTACCCTTTCTCTTTTCTTGGAGATGACTTTTACCCTATACAATCTCCGTCTCCCCCTTTATTCGCTTCACTGAACAAGATTTTACTTTTTGGAACGACCTTTCAGTCCTCCTCCTTGTTCTTTTATTTCATACATACTCGTACATGCACTACATTACCATGTCGGGAGGCTAGACTGGAGCTTAGAGCTTTTTCCCGCAGCGCCGGTGCCCCGCTGATGGATATTCCTGGTAGTAACACGCCCCCCCCCCCGCGCAAACAGTTACAACGTGTAGGTCGGCACCGGTTCTCATCATCCAGTGGGGAGGATCATCTCTCGACATAAAACATTCACTACACTAAAGAGACCAAGGACCACAGGTGTTGACGTGGCCGGAAACATCAATCAATCAATCAATCAAACCGTCCGGCAGCTCAGGCGATTCCTCTCGTCGCAGCAACGCGGTGCTTGAGGCTGAGCAGCAGCAGCGACGGGCCCTCGGCGCCTACCTCCTGATCTGACGTTGCCTGACGGATAATTAGCGAGGATCTCGACCAGCCGGGGGGTAGAGATGGTGGGGGGGGGAGGTGCGAGCGCGAGAAAACAAGAAAAGTTGGGGCGGGGTGCGGCGCTGCGCAGCGCAGGGGAGGGTGGGAGGCATTCCGAGGACGGGGAACGAGACCACGGGCTGCGGCGACACGACGCGCCTGGCGGATGAGTTTCTTTGGCGAGCTCGCTGCGAGCTCTGTCGGCCGAATGGGTTCGCGGATGGCAAGCGGAGAATTTCGAGAATTTTTTTTCTCTTCGCGGGATAATAGAACAATTTGGAAACAGCCAGTGTTCAGGGGATGTTTTACTGCAGGATCTTGTGAAACTTTATAGTAAATTTAAACGATCGTGTCAACGTTTTTTAAAGTTTGGGGAGAAACACTTTTGAGGTAGGCTAGGCCTTGAGAGGTATTATCTTTTTGTTATTTATCACAAATGAAAGACGAAAATAAATAAGTTTCTTATTTTCAACGACCAATTGGCTACTGAACATTTAATATTACAAAATATTAACTGATTTTTCACTTTTACGGAATAAACATTTTGTGCATAGTTTGAATTGATGATAAGTCATTGAATTTTTGAGCTCTAAAATTTACTTTTGTGGGCCTAAAATAAGCTCTTATTCTATGAAAATATGATGTCTATTTTTTAACCTAAGCACTGCAGATTGACATGAAAATAACTACTTTAAAGACGTCGTGTTTTTTTTCTCTTCAGAATGTTCAATGCATCTACTATTAAAGCAAATACTGTTTGAAATGTACATTTTTCCTCCCAATCTTTTTATTCGCAGAAAATTTTATTTTTGTTTTAATACTAGTGTCTGGTTCACATTTTAGTGTTGCAATAACAGAAAGTACTACATTAATTTTTTTCCTTTTTTGATGCAGAGATTAGCTAGGATAATTCAAGATTTTTACTTAAATGCATTTCAGCGTTAGTCTGATTTTGTCCCGGAATACACTCGAGTTTATTCTCAGCAATTTAAAATACAGAGAACATACGTTTTTAGACGCGCTAAATACTGTTCGTAGACATGTATAAGTAGCTAACTGCTAATTATTAAAGTGAAGAGTCTGCATCAGAAATGTCTGAATCAAAATAAGCTGGTCCAAAGTGTAGTTTCAGATTTATTTCAATATATTATATACTGGTCGATAACTTGAATGTATTACACTATGCTAAAATAATTTTGTCAACAGTTGGCAAAATCACAGCTTGCCTTCGAAGATCTATTTGTTAAGTGTACTTGTTCCTACTAGGATTTAATGAACAACACGCCCTAAGGTACAGTTGACGTAAAATGTTATTATGGTTTTATTAGTATAGCAGAAGTAAAAATATTGAGCATTTATTCACATGATTCACAGTTTCCAATCGTTTTGCATATCTCTATTAATAAAAAGCAATATTTTAAATATAACAATAACTTAGCTAATTGATAAGTAATTATTACATTATAACTCCTTTATATTCACAATGTCATTTGCAAGTCACGCAAACTTAGGGAAAATTAATTACAGTAATTTGGATTCACTTTACAGAGGTCACCTAACAAGATTTCTAGAGTTCCGAATCGCTCAGTTTCCAAGTTACTTCATGGATTTCGTAGTTCACAATACTTGGTTTATTCTTTCTTCTCTCCTTCCTACCTGTCTTATCCTTGAACAGAAATATAATTCACTTCTCTCGCTAAGAGAATTCTGAAGAGCATAATTCTGCGAGAGGCCCTTAAATTCCAACAACAAACCGTATTTACGGTCTTCGAAAACACTCATTGGAATAATTTCGTCGAAATGCAAGACGTCTGCAATTCAATATTACTGCCAACTCGGCTGGCCGTACTTCCCTTGATTGCGGGATTCCCCGAAGGGCGATTCGGGGAAGTTCGGCGTCGCGCAGTGGCAGTTATCGGAAGGGCGGGGTAACGAGGCGGCGCGAAGAGGAGTGGTGGGGATTGGGGCCGCGGGGCAGGGACGGTGGCGATGGTGGAGTCAGCGGCTCCGTTGTGGCAGGAGAGGTAGCAAGTGGATCACGTGAAGAGCAGTCAAAGTTACAGCGACGGGGTGGCGGGGAGCAGAAACAGCAGGAGTTTCGGTGGCGGGAGCGGAGTGGAGGCAGGTGGGGCCGGTATCTGGATAGGTGGAGGAAGGGGCGGGGTAGATAGCGGGGACTGTGGAGGCGGGGGACGGAATGGGAACGGGGGCGGGGGCGGGGCCGTTGGTGGTAGTTGGAAGCGGAGTGGAAGCGAAGGGGGGACGGAGATTGCGGAGGCAGGATCGGTGGAACCGGAGTCGGGATTAAGCGAGCGGGGGAGGTTGTCAGCGGGGAGTATGGACGCGAGTACCAGAAGGGGAACGGGGGCAGCGACGTTGGTGACAGTTGGGTGCAGGAGCGAAGTGAAGGCGGATTGGAAGTGAAGGCGGAGGACGGGGGGTGGCAGCAGTTGGGGCGGCGTGGGAAGCTGAAGTGGGGGCGGGGTGGAGGCGGAGGCAGAGACGGTGGAGTGTTGCAAGCCCCAGGGACCCCCGCTGCATCATTTCGCCTCCTGCGATCTCATCTGGCGTTCGGGCTCCGCTTAATTAGCATTCCTCCTCGCAACCGGATCCCTGCCGTGGTCCGCTGACACTCTTCCGGGCGCCGCCAGCAGGGCAGGCGATCGACACCTCGTTCCGCGAGTTATGGCCTATTTTCCGGATGACACTTCCGCATCCGTAGGGCCAGCGGTGCGCAGCTTCTGATGGACGTTACCGAACTATTAAGGAGTGGAGTTATTGGTCCTTCCAGATGAAGGAAGACGTGAATCAACCTGACAAGTTTTATAATGGCCTTTAAATTGGTTTCATTTTAAAATTGAAGTAATGTTCTTTTCTGTTTATAACTTGTATCGTCAATATTCAATTAGGGTTGTATGTGCATCAAATGTGAATATGATGTGCTAAATAATATTGAATTCTTAGTAATTGAATATTGAATTCTTAGTAAGATCTACTAAAATAATATTGAATTCTTAATTATGAAAGCCATCTTTCGATCGTATTATTCATGAACTACAATAACTGATATTTTTTATTAGGTGTCATGGGGTTATCGAATTTAAATATAAATTTTACTTATTCTACGAAATATTGTTCTTTAAGGTGATATTTGTCAGTTGCGACTTAATCGTTTGAAGATAATTGCTCGTTCATGAGAATAAATTAGAAAATAAATGTACTTCGTTAATACTACTATTTCTGAGAGAGGAAATAGAAGGGTAAAGCATTTTATTTTTTTAAGCTCGAAGGAAATAATGCTTTCTCTTTCATCACCACTTTATATCATACAAAGAAGTGCAGTTTTTATGTAAAACTACCTCTTCACCAAGAGGTTCCAACTCGCTGCTCCAAAGTTCTAGAAATGAATTGAGCTTTTACTCCGTAGACATCATTTACAAAAAGGAGGTTGCTCCTGTGAGCGCCAGCAGCATTCCTCAAGTGTGCATTTTAATCCGGGCTGCTCCCCCCTCTCGCGCCGCCTAGGCTGTGGGAGCGGGCGGAGGAAGCGCTGTGGGAGCGGAAGAAGGCAGCGGACGCCGCCCGCGCGAGATTTGCAGCAGCGGGGGCGGCGACCGAGGCGGCGCGGCGCGGCGGGAACGAGATACAAAGAGCTGGAGGCGAGGGCGAGTGCAACTGTAGAGGACGGTTAAAGGAAATGGCAAGAGCTGGTCGTGAGTAGTCGCAACGGAATAATATTCTGTCTCATAAAGGTAAAAAACGTAGGAAATAAGTGATTAAAAGTGATATTGAGTGATGTAACATGAAGAGGCGACGTATTATATGTAAAAAATGTATAAACGGGACTGTTACTCAATGTGACAACATTGAACAGTTGACAAAATGAAAATGAAAGAATCTTGCTGTCTCATCCTCAAACCACAAGTGGGTGGTAATGGTACAATGGACCCAAGTGATGGACTTCAAAGCAAAGGACAGATGAAAGAAAGAAATGGGAGGAGGGAAAGATGCCGAGGCGTGGGCGCAGAAGCGGAGAGGGAGTTGATAAAAATAAGGGGGAGGTGCGGGCGGAATTGGGAGGGCAGAAAAGTGCTTAGGGGAGCACTGGGGGGAAGACCTGCGGGAAAGGCGGTCTCGCGGTCTTGGAGAAGTTGGCGCGAGGAATTTACTGCCCTCTTCGTCGTCGCTAAGTAAAGCGTCTTCATTGCGGGGGGCAACCCCACGGGACGGTGGCGGCGGCAGAGGCAGCGCCGGGGGCAGGGGCGGGGGCAGGGGCGGGGGCGTGGCGGCGCCAGCGGCAAAAACACCGTAAACACAGGCTCTCAAACTATGCCCCGAGAGGTTCTTGCGCCCATGGAAACTCATTTATGTTCGGGCGCGGGGGAAACGTGTTCGAGTGGAGGGGGCGTGGCCGCGAGTGGAAAGGCCTCAGGAGCGTCCTCCCAGAGCAGGGGCCGTTGCGTTGGGCGGCGCGGGACGGCGCATGCGAATTAAAAAGGTGAAGCCGCGTAACTCACCTGGCGCGGGCCCGCGTCTGCCGCCGCGGTGCGGAGGGGTGACGAATGCAATAACCGATGGAGGCCACGTCAATACAAAGGAATGACAGCTATGGGAGAGGGAGGTTGACAAGCGACGAGTAATGTGACGGCCCCGCGCCGCAGCGACGGTTGACGTTTATAGGATATTACTTTTTCAGGGGCAAGTTATACGCGTGGAGAAAAGTGAAATCGCAGAAAGTTAGCGTGTTTCCATATTAGGAATACTGGTACTGTACTCTGTGAGGAGGGCATACGCACCAAAATATGATATAGACTTTTATTCGAAAAAAAAAGAAAGAGCAATGTGTTACGTGAAATTTTATGTAGTGAGTATGTTAAGTTTTAATGTTGAATACTTTCTCCAATCCCCCAAGAAAATACTTGTTTTAATCTCATTTTTTCTAAAATAAAACCTTTCTTTTTGCAATAATTTCGTGAAAATAAGAATCACCCGAACAATTGTAATAAGATAAAGAAAAAAATTCTCTGATTGAGATTATTAATGGAAAAACAACAAATTCTTCACCTTTTTACAACCTTCTATGGAGCCAACTTCAGGACCAAATAATGAATGAATGAATGGTATAATGGAGCCTTGAAGAAGTCTCTTTAGAGGGTCGAAACTGGACATCAAACGTATACCATACGCATTAATTTGGTTTTCCAAATATCTTATACAATCATAACTCTCTCGTAATCTCCCCATGAGCATCTTCAAAGGACTACAATTATTCCAAAAAGAAGAGGCCGCAACAAACTTCAGATGAATAAAATAAGGATAAAAAATGACATATAAAATGTAAAAGAGTAATTTGATGAGAAATATTGAAATTACAAGTCCGCTTAAGTTTTTTTTTCGCAAAATGTTAAAAAGCCTCGTTTTTTTACAATATACTCTCAGAAGAATCTATTTCTTAGTGGAACGTACTGTTCTACTAAAGCCCTCCTTTCTAAACCGGTGCAGTGCATTCACAAGAAAAGCTGCAAGACTCTGTCAGCTACGCCCTCGTTGAGATGCGGGCATTGGTATACAACTAAAATGTAAGAGGATAACGTGTTCTTACTTGCACTTTCTGTACGTGACATTAATTAAAAATTTAAAACAACTAAATAAAAAAATCTTCAAAATAAGAAAAATCATGACAATATTCGTACAATGGCTTCTGAATTTGGTTATTCTTCATCTAGATATCTTGAAGATATGTTCTCAAGATTAAGAAACACCATCATAATTACATTCAATTCTGGTCTCAATGAATAAGTTCCTTAAATGTAAACAAATTGTCCATAAATATATTTTTTTAATTCGCAGTGCTAAAAAATGGAACAGACTTTCTCGTAAGAGTTCGTTCTTTTAAGTCGACGCTACCTATTTGGGTTTTCTCCACCCTCTAACGTATCTACGGAGGAATCAGGAAGAAGAGTATCCTCGCGCTCCCTGTACATCTCGCCCAAGTAGCTCTCGTCACTGCATCATTTCATGTAGGCGGATGGTTGCCCACAGACCCATCTTGGTGCATGTGGCATTGTTCTTGATGTTAGGATCAAGTTTCCCAATTGCATACACAAGCATACCGACCGCACACACAATTGTCGGTGAGGGCAAGGAAGTGTGGAAGCATTAGATTGACAAGTGCGGGACTGGGAATTCCCCCTCACCACCAAACCAAGGTAAAACATTCATCCCTCACACGGGTATCGAGCTCACAGTCATAGTGTCGGAGCACCCACTCTGAGTTCATGTGCCGCGAAGTCTGCTCACCAGATCCTTCTATTTGTAAACGTGTTACGGTTTTGTACAATAATAATACTTTTTTTTAAATAATAGCAGTTGTAAAATTGACTTTTTTGTGCATACGTGGCCTATAATGTGAATGGAAAACGCCAAACCTATGTATCGCTAAGGCATTTAACACCATTCTTTCCTATAGCAACAATATAAACAGTTTTGCTTTTCCTTTAAAAACTGTGAACATAACACTCATTAACGAACAAATCTCTCAAAATTAAATAACTTTACATAAAATATTGTGGAATGAAATATTTACAGGTAATCTCTATTAACACAATGGTTTACTTTCTTTCCTGGCTTATTTATATTGGAAAATCGTGTTTTATAAACAAACTCGTACGCTTTACATTTTCTCGTTTTTTTCTGTCCCATTATAATTTAATTGATATGAGACTTTCAAAATATATTGAAAAAGCGTCTCCTCGTGTTTCTGAAAATGTTCTTAGAGACAATTTGAAACATTTATATTCACTAATGCATTAACTTATAAAACATACCTCTATGTGTGTATTAATGATGAGAGCAAAATTTAAAAAAATTGGTATCATTTTTTACAAATAAAACGTTTTTATCAAAACAGCACTTTCTTCTAATTTATTGAATTGAGATCTATTCGTATGAATAATTAAAAGTACAAATTTGGAGCCTTTTTAATTTAATTTTTCGTTGTATTCGAAAAATTGACTTTGTTTTACTCAAAATTTCTAGAAAACTACTCACAGCTTGAAAAAAATACGGATTAAAGATCTATTATTGAAGAACAGTTGTTCATTTGGGAAAACCATTCCTAGCATCAATATCATAGTTGTAAGAAAGGAAACGTTTAAACAGTTTTAAACTTCTGCAGTTACAGAATTTCTTTTTAAACGAAAACTATCCTGGGAATTTTTAAAAGCGCTCTTTTCTCTATTCGAGCAAGAAAAGTAGATAAAAAATTGACTCTCTTTTGAGTAAAGTTTGAAAATGCCCCAGGAGTTTCTTTTCATTTATTCTAGAGACTAATTTACTACATGTTGGAACTAGAAAATCTATTTTTTATCAGTATCCCACAGAACAAGTTTTTCTTTCAAAAAGTCGGCACTTTCGCAGCAGAATTACAATACTTTGTGTGTGTTACCCACATGAGAAAGTAAAACAAAAAAAATGTGTCAGTTCTTTTATATGACGCAGGGACAATAAGCTCGGCAGTGAAAGAATAACGAGACGGCGGACATTAAACTAGGCTAGACCGTGACCCAACAAGAGTGTATGAGCTCTCAAAAGAAATTCCGATACTCAATGCGAAATGAATGTCACGTTTTATGTGATGTATTGAATTGAAATTGGTTCCAGAGGTATTAAATTTTTAAAAGATGAACACTACTTACATCTCACTTCAACGTTTTAGGTACGCAGGTTGAATCACAGCCATAACACTCCTTTTACAATCTTATCCGTGAAAGTCAAAAAGGTGTTGTTTGTACAATCAATTATTTAGGCCGATATTTAAGGTATTTTGTTCTTGTTCTAATGTTTACTAAAAAGATTTAAAATCAACTTTGTAAGTAAAACTTTAAACTGTTGATTTATTAGAGTGGGCTTATAAAAACAATTTCAAATACGTGCGTATCTTCACATTTAAGGGAATAGTGTCTTTCTAAGGGAAAAGTTGTGTCGCAATCCATTATACACATGAAGATGATGATGACGATCTTTGTCGGCCAGCATTGCAAAATATATGGCACCTTTTTTCGCGGATAATCTTTGAAGACATTTTCCAAATCTGATTATTGAATATCAGCAAAGAACAAAAAATGCCTGTGATATCTCTCTATAATAGTTTCATAGGAATCGAAACACAAAAGCAATATAATCAAATTTTTCAGTGTTTTTAATTTCAGAGGTGGAAATCACGATTTCTGTGCTCTATTTGAGCTCAAAACCTCGCGATTCCATTATTGATGACCACGGGGTGTCGCAGAAGTAAAGTGAAATTGACACTTCAAGAGTGTACCTAACACAAATGTTTAATTGCATTTTTCTACTCGTTTGCGTGAAAAATTAAATCCGTGTGAATTCAATATTTTTCTTAACAAATGTTGCGATCTCCAATAAAATTAGGAACGTCTAAAGTTTAGACTAAGCTTTCGATGTTCCAAAAGCAATACTAATCATTTTAAAAGATTTTAATCTGAATGGGGCTAAAAGCAACATTGCATTTATACTATGTAATGTCTTGGTACTGCTATAGCAACAGAAGAGGTTGATTCGCTGCATAACGTTCCTCTGACTTGTTCTCTAACAAGATTCATGCCACGAGCGTTTGAAATTCTCGTATTTCTGAGTCCTATGAATCTGGTAAAATCTGGGATCTACAACAGCTCTGACGCTCACAACTATGATGCGCTGCGGGTGAATGAAATGGGTCTCTCCTCTCCGGCTCCTCATCTGTGCGAGCGCCAGGCTCCGCAAGCGGCCGGCGCCTACCTCTGGCGGCCCGCCTGGAGGTCAGCGCGTGGGGGCTGCAGCCGCGGCGCATTCCGCCGGGCCAAGGCGTCGCGACGCCGCGCCGCGCGGCCGAGAGGGCAGCGCGGGGCGCAGTAAACGGGTCAGGGCAAGCCGCGCGCGGAGGCAGCGGCTGCGCCGGGGCCAGGCGCGGGACGGGAGGGCGCCGCGCCGCGCCGGCAGGAAGCCCAATTTCACGCGGCGACCTGCGGCTGAGGTAGAGCCGGGGGCGGCGGCCGCCAGAACAAAAGAGCAGCGAAACCGCAGCAGCGCCACCAGCGCCAGCGCCGCGGCCGCTGCCTTTGCGCGGAGATCCAGGCGCCCGCAGGCCACTCCACTGCCATTGCCGTCCGCCGACCCCACCCATCCGCCTCCCTGACCCCCCCCCCCCCGGCGGAAAACGTCATGTTTTAAAAATCTAAAGGGATGTGGAAAGAGTAGATATTTCATTGATAACAAATCATCTATGTACTATTTTAAGGTCTTACATAATATATACATTACGTAGGTTGTGTAAAACTATTAAAATAACTGAGTCATGATGGAGCACGATGAACACGAAGTCATTAAAATAATATGGATGAATTACCTAATTATTGAAATTATTTATTCATGTGCCGATGAGTTTTAGAAAAACTAACATAGTTGCAGTATTTCAAGAAAATGTTCAATTACACAGCTTGGATTACTATGAATTGTAGCAGAAAAACAATGAGAATATTAGTAAATCTTAAAATGCAAAAAAATTACATCAATACAAATCTTTGGATAGTTTTATCCGTCTTTCATTTCTTTCCTTGTTCTGTGTGACACCGAAGGGGCTGTTGGCATTTACATTTCAAGTCAATTTCTTCTCTCTCTGTGTTCCCTAGTGTTATTCATATAACCACATGTGTCCAACTTTATTCTCTCTCCCTAATTTTACCTACGAGAACGTAACACCAATATTTCCCTAGGTATATTTTATTTTATTCGCCTCTCCGTTTCCATTGCATTAGAACTCCAACTTCCATTGCAACTCTCCAAATATTTTTTCTCTCTTCTTATTCGTTGAATTTCTCTCCCCTCATTCCATTTTTCATCCTTTATCTATTTCTCTTATTTTCTTTACATTTCAGTGTCAGTATTTCCACATCTCTCATCCTCTTTACATTTTTCTCGTTTTCCATTTCTTTCTCTATCTCTCAATTTTTCTCACTCTCGTTACCCATATCTCGCACTCGTCCTGTCTCGTCTTTCCATTCTCTCATTCTCTTTCCATTTTTATCATCCTCGTTCCTTGATCCTCATCCTCTTTTCATTTCTACTCTCTCATTTCTTTATCTCCCTTCTCTTCCCGACTGCATTCACCTTTATTCCTCCCCAACAGTGTCGCCTTAGCAGATGTCATAGTGATCCTCTATCCGACGCCTCTCCGCCTCCACCTACTCCTTCCTGTTGCGGCTCCGGCACCAGTGACGGCGAGTGCCCGTTCCCTCACACACCCCTCCCCCAGTCCCTTTGGCCACTGGCCGCGCCGCGCAATCCGTCCCCGCGCCCTTGCAGCGGCGTCGCTGGGCCTCCGCCCCTCGGGTTTATGCGCGCCCGCGTTTTGCCAACGACCTCTGGCGCGGGGCTGCATCCGCCCTCGCCCTCGCCGCCCGCGAGCACAATGCAGAAGATGCGTTTGTGAGTGCCGGCGAAACATTGTTGACCTCAAGACTGCCTCCGTTACCTACCGCAACGAGCTCGCCAACAGTTTTACTCAAGAAGAGCTCAGGGCATTGATGTCTTTTAATTTCTTTCCTTTTATTTAAATGAGAAAAACTAATCTTTGCACATCGTAATTTTAATCTTCACTACTGTTTCCTTACATAGTGATCAACTGTATGTATGTGGTTTTTCCGATATTTTCGTATAATTAATACTGATTCATACTCTCTTCAACTCTACAGGATTATCTGGTTGTTGATTTTGATGATATTACTTAAATGACAAAAAGTTAGTGAAACACAATAACTTTATCCTTCTATCCTCAGAAACGGAGTTGCATGAAAAAGTATCGATAATTACTTTAAAACAAGTGTTTCATTACATTAATAGTTTTTACTATTGTTAATTCCATGAAAAACTATTGTCAATAAATCAATCATAACCTAAAGATTCATATTAAACCGGAACAACTGTATAATACACAGATTTTCGGTACTGTTAGGTGCCTTAAAACTCCCAAACAAGTGTTTTTCAAACATTCTTCCAGAATATTCTCTAAAGATCCAGTGAGAAATTGAACCAATCGATTCGTCTTGTAGAGAGCAATCGAATGTGAACACATCCGTAGATGTCTTTAAAACTTCCATAAAATGCGTTTTAGGTGCTGGAACTCCCTCCAAACATCACGTTTTTGCAATAATTCGTTAATAATTAGGTGTATCGTCAATCTGATCTGAATCGAGTCTTAACGATTTATTTAAATGCGGAAAGATAATACAATAATTCACAGCATTTCACCAATGTGGTCGTAAATTCATATAAAAAATTTCATTCCTTTAAATCTTTTTATAAACTATTTCAGCATATCACATTCATAGAAATGGTTTGACGCAAAACATATTTTTATTAAAATTTCACGGCCAATGAAAATCTTAAAAATTAATCCCAAAACAGAAATTAAAATTATCGATAAATTGTTCGTTTTTAAGTTCTTAGTAATCAATATGTGAAACTGTTAGTTCCCAAAGGACGACAATAAAATCTGCGTCATTGATTTAAAGTTGCTTAAGGAATCTTAAACTCTTCTACTAATTAAAATCTTAATTAAAATATCTTAGCGCTTTTTATTGAATGAATAAATTAATACAAGCAGCGCATTTTTAATAATTTAGGCTACTAATGAAGGTGTAGTAAATATGTTTTTTGTATTTTTACCACGAGTCTAAATTAACATGTATGCCTTTTCAAAGAAGTGTTTGAATTTCACGTTTTATAGCATGCGGAGAATGCACTCCATATTTCCCCTTTCCGGCTTGTTTCAGTAAAATGATTTTAAATAAAAAATGCTTCGTTAAATGTTTCAAAACTCTCGCGTAGTAATGAGGTTATTGCAGCTACTGGTACGACGTGTATGACTGGCGAACATAAAGTAGAGAGGATAAAAACACATATTCAGTACTTGAAACTTAATCAGGGTTATATTCTACACATTTCTATTCCTCTTCAAAAGCTGCACGTCTGGTAGGGAAGTTACTTAATTTTTTATTTCATATGACCCTTTCAACAAATATACATACATCCACACTCATGACTCGTGCATGCATATTCATGCAAATATATCGCACGGAAATTCCTGAAGAGTAATCTGCTCCTGGCAGTTTACTGGCGTCAGTTGCTGAGAACAGGCTTTCTGTTGTTCGGTCATTTGGCACCCCGAAGCATTCATGATTTGTTGCGAAGCCAGCCTCTTGTTGGTTCCTTTTTCATATTTTGTGTAGAATTTAATAAACATACTCTTCAAATTAATAATAGTAATAAATATAACAATATTAACATTTTTAAAATCTTATTTGTTGCACATAATTTCAGTGAAAAAAATAATAGTTACAATTCAATTAAACGTAAGAAGCTCCGTCGTAACTTCGGCGATTACCTTATGAAATAGATACACCAAAAGCTCTTCCTTCCACCAAGTCTCACGTTTTGTTCAAGTCCTCAACACTTTTCCTACTCTTCTTTCTTGCGTCTTTCTCTTTCGGAGTCGCGCCAACATAGCGAGCAAGTAGGAAACGGCGCGCCGCGCTTTGCGCGTCCGCGTGCGCGCTTCGCCCACTAACCGAAGGCCGAACGGCTCACGAGCGCGCTATCGGAATCGATTATCGAATGAATATCGATATACTCTGTAGGTCGTGCCGGAGCTCGATCGCCGTGTGCCGCTTCTTCCACAGGTTCGCCAGGCTTACGGAAAAGTTCCTTCGGACATCGTATTGGAAAGGACTTGTTTTTGCCAGATACAAGGTGCCCCATTTTATGGGAGAGCTCGAAATAGAATACCGAGAAGACTTTGTTGGTATTGGGTTAGGAGGTTGGAGTTGCAAGTCAAATTGGGTCATTTGAAGAGAATGGGTGATTCGCAATGCTTACCAACATTCATACAGGATTGCTTTCGTCTTCAAGAATTTCTCTTTTGTCTGGAATTGGAATTAAACGAAGAGAATAATAGAAAGTAAAAAGTTTGAGGAACTGGTAGAGTGCTTTGAAAACGAGATCAAAAGCTAAAGCAATGAAGCGAATTCTCGAAAGAAATGAAGGTTTTTAAAAAGGCAATGATCCTTATTAAAATTATCTTATAATTGATTTCCTTCACGTCGTAGCATCTGAAATTTAATCGTCAAAAATAAATGAAGTCTCTTCTTGATTATATTTTTTTAAATTATGTTTTCGCATCACTTTTAAGTGAAATTAATATTATATATAGTTAAAACAATAAAAAAATTAAAATATTTCTTTCTTGTCGGCTGCATGTTAAGTTTTATCGTATCAAGAAGGCACGGTGCCAGTATCACACATCAGTCGTCTTAAATTAGCCCCAAAAAGTTGAGGTTTAATATTTTTGAAATCTTTTATCGCAAAAAAAATAGATTCATTTTTCCTGAATGGTTCCCTATTGTAAATAATATTCTGCCTAAAAATGACGAAATGACATCAAAAGTTTCCTGACTCGGCCGAAAAGTTTTTGATCGAAAAAATAAGTCTTTTCGCCTTTGATTTTGCCGAAATTCTGAAACATTTTGAGTTTCTGCTATATGGTCATTAATAGTAATAATATATATTTCCTATTATTTGCTATTTTTTGTTAATTTTGCTTGTCAATTAGTAACAAGTTTTTAAATTATACCACATTAGTCCTAATTTTTTGGTGCATCGTATCAACTCCGACTGACCCTAATCAGTCAGATCATTACAATCTGGAACATACATGACAAGCTAGAAGAAATGTTACGTTTTAGTCATGTCCTCGATCCATTTACAACCCCTCAAAAACGCCATCCCACAGAGTAGTTGCGATTTCGCAACCGTGGTCTCGCAAAAGCGTCGATTATCGACCAGCTTTCCATTTACGACGCGGACCACTTGCCCTCCTTCCCACCCTTTTCCCTGCCCGCGCCCCTGCCCCTCCCGCTTCCGCACAAGCCCCAGCGACCACACGGCGCGCGCGCGCGCGCGGCCTGACAGAGGGATTATTCATACAGCCTCCCCCTCCTCCGTCAGCGGCCGTACGTGTGCCCCTGTCGCTCCACCGCCACCCGCACACGGCCCCGTTGCCCGCTGGCCGTTCTCCCATTCCCTTTGCAGCCGGCGAAATGCGAATTTAAAAGCGACCCCCGGAAAAGGCGCCCTGTCGCGTCTCGCCCGCTCCCGCGCCCTCCCCCTCCTTCCCCCCCCCCCCCGGGCGCGCCCTCATCACTTTGCGCGTCGCAGCCGCGCCGCCCTAATGTCCTCCCTGCCCCGGCGCGCTCCAGCCTCTTTCCCTCGCCGCGCCACGCCGCGCCGGCGCACCTTCCCGCGCTGCGCTCCCTGCTCCTCTAATCGCACTCTATCTCTTTTTCAGCTCTATTTGCGTTCCCCTTTCGCGGCTGTGGATTCACGGTCCATGTGCACTCAAAATATCCACTCCGCATGTCTCCATACTATTTTCTCTGCTGTCTTTTAATCTTACTTCTCACGTACGGTCGCTTTCTCTTTGTGCAACACTCCTTTCATTTCTTCTTCATTAAATGTTACCAGGAATTCGTATTATCTCGTTGCTCTGCAGTACCTGACAATATTTAATGAGTACTTTTTATACTTTTGCTTTACTCCCATTTTTTGTCATTCCTCAACAAACGCAACATTATAGTGTCTTCTTATTCATGCCATTCGAGTTCCATATTCATCCGAGCCTTGCTTTCGCTCTCATCGCAACCCTTTCGCCAGAGGCGGATGTAAATAGAGATGGGCTTAACTGCTTTTCTTCAATAAATGTTATCGGAATAACAGTGGACTCGTAATAACGGTTATTAATAACAGTTGAAAAATAACCCATGATCAGTCACCTAACATGGCCGTCTGCTAAGAGTTAAATCAGTTGGGGCGACTGCTAAGAGTTAAAACAGGCAAAACGAATAACATTGGTAGCACCGTAACGCTTGTACAGCTACCTTACGGCGGTTGCTTGCAGTACTTCCCCAAACATGTTTGGGCAGGAACGGGCAGAGAAACAGCTGATATAAACAAGACTCCAACTATCAAGGGAGAGTGGTATATAGTTAATATGATGAGTAGCAAATGTGTATAGAATATTACTAAAATAACAGTGATTCGTAATCAGATTGAAAATATTCCTTCGAATATGCAACATGTTCGTAGTGAAGTGACAAGTGCCAAAAATAATGAGAAGTAGAAACTGTGTTTTACTCACCTACAGCTAAAGTGGTAATGACTGTTGAATATCAAATATTAGAATGCGAGTTATTTGACCGGAACTCATTGTATTCTATCGGACTTAGGGAAATATTAGTGGATCTCACATAAGCTGTAACGCGACAGAAAGAAGTTAACAAATATATTGGACAGATTTAAAGGACAAACTTCTTATTGTAGTATATGTATACCATAAAATATAAAAATATTGTGGCACATGGTGTGTAAAAATGACGAATTATGTGTTAATGAATCTACAATTTGAGCACTTGTTAATCACGATTGATTACATGCAGTGAAACTATAGTCGTACAAAATGGTTGCCGCGAAAGCTTGTAGTAGTTCGGATTTGACCCAATATATTGGAGTACTATGAATATCAACCGATAACAGCCAATAACAGGATAAATGAAATAACTGTTATTTCTCGTAACAGTTACTAAACGTTAACTGTTGAGAAATATAATTTTAGCTTTTAAGGGCACATCCCTAGATGTAGATGATCTGCCTTGCTTGGGGCCCCCGGCACCTGTCTGCTAGCGCTGCCTCACACAGTTGGTCAAAGTGTCTCAGAAACGCATGTTGTTGTGAGACCCAAAACAACAAAACATGTTAAAAAGTGAAGATGTTCCAATAAATGTAAAATGTTTATTTTCCGCTATTCCTTAAGCGTTTTTGCAAGCTTCGGTTTACTTCCAAAGTCTATATTCCTGACGAGAAAAATCTTTTACCTACGTTTCTTTATTAAACTAGAAAATAAATAAGACTATCAAGTTGTGCAAAACCATTCTACGTTCTTCCATTAAATAACAAATTTATTTATTTTTTAATCAAATTATTGTCGTTATACGTTTATTTACAATGAGAAATAATTGTAATAGAAAATTGTGCATTTTTTACTACTGGTGGTAATTTATTATCCCACTATTTTGCTCGAAGTAGCACATAAACGATAATAAGTAACTCGATTTAGAGCAGTGTGCTTCGTCTGTGCGCGGTCTCCTGAACCCTGTGGACCGCCTAAACCTCCTCTTCCGAAGTACCAGGCCGTGGCTGGCGCGCGGTGCCCACGCCGTGCGCTGCAGATTATGTCGGGTCCACTCGCGTCAGCGGCGCTCTCCGCCGAAACAGAACGCCAGGCCGGGCGCCCGCGGGCGGCATTTGCACGGCAGCCGCCGCCGCTGCTGCCCTGGAGGCAAGGGATTACTTACGTTCCCTTTCGACGCCCGCCCACCCACACCGCCCCCCGCCCTCCACTCACCCCCGCTCCACGGTTTCCCAACCGCCCAACCACTCAACCACCCGCTCGCCCGACAACCGCTCGCCTGCCCAACCGCGCGCCCACCCAACCGCTCGCCCGCCCAACCGCTCGCCCGCCCAACCGCTCGCCCGCCCAACCGCTCGCCCGCCCTACCGCTCGCCCGCCCAACCGCTCGCCCGCCCAACCGCTCGCCCACCCAACCGCTCGCCCGCCCAAACGCTCGCCCGCCCAACCGCTCGCCCGCCCAACCGCTCGCCCGCCCTACCGCTCGCCCGCCCAACCGCTCGCCCGCCCAACCGCTCGCCCGCCCAACCGCTCGCCCGCCCAACCGCTCGCCCGCCCAACCGCTCGCCCGCCCAACCGCTCGCCCGCCCAACCGCTCGCCCGCCCAACCGCTCGCCCTCCCGCACTTCAGCCTGACTACCCGCACACTCTCCGAACCGCTCACCTGCTTGCCCACTCACTTGCTCACCGACTCACCCGCCCGCCCTTCCCGCCAACCCACCCTCATACTCACCTACCCACCCATCCACCCATCCACCCACCCACCCACCCACCCACCCACCATCAGTACGCCCGCCCGCCCAATCGCCATTGACTGCCAGTCCATCATTTCGCCGAACTGCCCACCCCCAATCGCGCGACGGCGCCCCTCTGCAACCCGTTCAAACCACAGCTTTCGCCCTTTCCTGCGGGTTACGCGGAAGAGCTGTCTTTCGGAGAATGGTAGCTTATAAGATATGAATGAAATATCATAATCGTTATTCTTCGGGTAGCGGTCCTTTTACACGTTCGTGAGGTTTAAATACTAATACATAAAATCGTCCTTTCCTAAATTTCATACTTTGTCTTTCAACATATTTCAAGCTCTCTGGGGTTCTCATAGAGCCATGAATAATAATCGATCCCCGGCTAATACAGCTGGATATTCTAAACGAACTCTAGGCAAATTTTCTAGGGGTTCTCCCGTTCCCGTGCAGTTCATTCCAATATGTTTCTACCTTTCACTTCAAGGACATAATCACTAACATCCAGTCAATATATCGCAACTCTCAGGCCTCAATAACCTCGGTAGGTAAAGGATCTTTAATCCCAAATGTATAAGTAAAAACTTTCTTGCTTTATTTATTGTTCACGTAACTCATGTCATCAGTTATACAATTCTCTGTTATGTGGGACCTTAATATACAAACTTTTCTTTTGCAAATTATTCATTCTTCGACTATGACATTAGTTGACGAGTGTTGAACAATTTCGTTATTCATAGTTTATTTTGTGCTTTGCTTTCCTCAAATAGCGTTTGGGGCAGTAAAAAGGTATGCCATGCCAGCAAAAAAAATAATTAGAAACAAACGCTATTCGTAATTGTCAATATCTCAATTGCAATGAAAGCGTGACCTATTATGTGTCTAAATGTGTCTTGTTCATATTTATCAAGAGCTTGAAGCAAGCAGAAGATGAGTCACACTTCGTCCTGAGCGGAGGTATTATGATTTAACAATAGCGGAAGGCTTGCTGTTGCTGGTGTTGTTTTTCTTGTTACTGCCCCAAGCTTTACATTTCATATTTTATTTTCTCTTGGCGGGTCTCTCACCAAGTAATATGCCAAGTAATATTCTATTCTCTCTTTTGCCCTTATAATAGTCCATCATTCTCTGTAATGTACTCTAGGAGGTCATTTACGAAAATTTTCAATATCCTATTCTTTTACTAAAACAAATAGATTAAGGTTGTAAATCCTGTGTGAATTTTATTGTCTAGGTATAATGGAGAGTAATTATTTTGGCCTCAAAGGTAAAATGTGAGAATTCACCCATAACCCTCAAATTATTCGTGCTATTATTAATGTTTTCGTGGCGTCTATTGTACTTTATAGCGACGGTTATTCTCTTCAAATAAAATATAGGAATAGTCATGTTTAAATGCTCCCACAGCAACGGAGATTTCTCGAACATGATTGAAAATAAGGGAATGAACATTCTATTGCATCAGTATTGCTAATTACAGCTTTGGAATTCATTTTTTATTTAGAATCATTCTTTGGTTTAGGTAAAAGACTTTCACCAGTATTAAACAATTTTATAACACGTGTTGTGTCTTCATAATATAAATTCTACATAATTATTAGTTAATATTAAATATACGGTATATTAAGCAAATGTGTATGCCATATTAATTTCCATTTGACTTCCTTTAATAGATATTGTTTTTCTCTTGTTTCAGGTGAGTCAATTATTCTGCAGAAATACTGCGAATCCCTTAGCAGGTGCCTTCGGTAAAGTACATATAATACTCTTATATTAAAGTGTTTTGGATATTACCTGATCGAAATGTTTTCATGAACACTATGTAAAATACTCTTAAAATAAAACCCATAGTTGGTTGCATCACAATTAACAGATATTTTATATTTATATCTAATATTGTATCACATCACTAAAAGGCTTTTATTTTCATTATTCAGTTTATATTTTAAAAATAGTTATGTTCATTCCATAAAATGTAATTTGAACCATCCTTCGCATTCTTCAATGCCACATGCATACGTTTTAACGTTGCTTCTCCCGAGTTAATTCGGCAATTCCGAGAACAAAAACACATTTTTATGTTGGCACGGTGGGACATGATTTTAATGGTCCGGGGCAGTTGTCTTGTTGACGCAGCCGTTGCCCTGGGCGTCGGGCGCGTTCGGAAACGCAGACAGGGACCATCCGTCTGCGACGCGCCTGTGGGGCCGGTGACGGTCAGCGAAGGAGGACGAGCGGACGGACGGACGGACGGATGGTGGTTCGGACGGTTGGTCGGACTTTGGAGCGGGGACGGACGGACGGACGGACGGACGGACGTCGTGCAGACGCCACTGCCGCCACCGCCGCCATCGCCGCCGGCGCGCCGCCAGCCAGCGAAATTATTTAGCGCGCGCTGCCGTAACGTGTTGTTTATGGGGCGGCCATTCCGGCGCAACGACGAACGCTGCTCTTTTGCCGGGATAAACACGCGAGCGTCGCTCCGAGGGCCAACTCCCCCTCCCCCACCCACCCCCACTCTCACCCCGTTCCCTGCGGCCGCGCTCGGATGTTAACAAATATTTTGTATGCCGTGGCGCCGTCGCCGTCGAGTTGGCTTTGAGGTACAGCACATATATAAACGTGTCAAAATCCCAATTATCTCCCTCTACGCCGCTCCACAGATAATTATTAGCCAGTAAAAACGTCCTGGCGTTCTGAATTGTACTGTCTGTTGCACTTTTTTCTTCGCGTAAAGCCAAACGATAAATACACACGTGGTAAACGGATACTGTGAATGTTAGATAAACGCGATCGTACGTTCTGCTTCATTTCTGCTGAATATCGCTGGAACGTATGTTTGCTTTAGTCCACCAGCGTTGATTTCGCTATCGTATGACTAGTACCCTGGAGCAAAGTTTGCCTTTAGCACAGGTAAAGGTCAAGTCTTGAGAACATAAGGAAGGCAACACGAAAGCAGACCTTCAGCAAACATGAAGCGACAAGAGAAATTATACGAAAATGTATTTGTCGGTATGGTCGTAATATCTCTTTTTAAGTTGCAATAAAATTATCAATTAAATAATTTGAAAATTACGTTTATTACCTTTAAAGAATGGTCGACCTTTGATGATGATCAGGTTGACAACGATGATAATGATGATACTTATTTACTATTATGTCTCGTTAAATATTTTGCAAGTATACGATTGGAATATATTATTTTATTATATTGTGTATGTTAATACGCGTTAATATATTTTTAACTAATTAGATAATGTATCTTCAAATTTAAGACTTTTAGAAAACCGAAAATTTATTTATTTTTTCTATAATAAACAATTTTCGAACTCCTGAAAACGTACGCATAATAAAAGTTCTCATTATCCGGTCTTGGACTATTACACACATTATTGGGATCAGAAGTAGTTAAATGTTTCAACGCGTATTTGGATTGAGTGTGGTAGTATTTCAACGCGGGTGAAGGGAAAAGGGATGAGTAGCACCGCGGCAGTGGGTAGCCCCGCTACGGCAGCCCTTCTTCTCCATACGGCTTCCCGCCACTGAAGAAAAAATGACGTCTAGGTTTGAAGGCGTAAAAGTAGATGTGAAGGATGTGTCTCGAGACGGCATTCCCTGATGAATGGTGAAGAAAGTAAAGCTTCTGCATTCGGAAGGAGAGGGACAAGTGTGCTTACGCAGAGCGGGATTCTTAACTTGAGACTCTTCTGAAAGACGTAGTGAACCGCCATGCCAGTCTTATCCTCCTTTGCCACCCAGGTCGGTAATAGCATTCTTCCTTACCATAAATTACAATATACTGGATGTTATTTCAATAGGAATTCGCACCCTCATAAATTCAGTCGAATCGTCAACCAGAAAGAAATGACGCCACCGACTTAGGTGGTTCAGAGCGTCAACCAATGTCACTACAGTGCTTCTGACAGGAAGTCCTAGGGTTCGAGTCCCGACGGTGGCAGGATTTTCGACACTAGCTACAGAACTAAATCGAATTCAGACGCCCTCTGGAGAATTCTAGCACCCGGATGCTCTGATCGGTAGTTTTTGTGGTTCCTTCGATCAACGTTATGCAAATGTCGGAGAAGTACTGTAACAAGCGGACCAAGAACTGCCCGCTATCGTCCCGTCCTGTTTATTGTCTTATCCTCATCCCTTACGCACACTATTAGACATACATACATTACTCTACCACACATGGAGACCAGTCGGGATCTTAGAGCTTGTCCGGTCGGGGCCGGTGCCCCGCTGGTGGGAGATACCTGGTTAGAGGAACCTCCCGCAAAACGACGTGTAGTTCGGCGCCAGATCTCAAGCTGGGAAAGAACACAGTCACCTACCGTGATTATCACACGCACTATACTTAAGGGAACAATGACCCGTATGTACGAAAGACTCGTAAGTAGGCATTGACGCGCCCGGAACGAATGCCCGTAAGTACGCGTTGACGCCCCCGTAAATACGAAATAATCAATAAGACGCCACAACAGAAGAGTGCACTTTTCGGGGTCTGAACCTCCGCCCGCTCGCGCTCTTCCTTACTCCCATCGCCACCTAATTCGCAGGAGCCGTTGAGGAGCTGGATAACCGTTCCGATTTCCCGAGGCCTTGAACGCTTCCGGGATGAAATGGCCGCCCTGGCCTCCCCAGGGGTTGGCATCCCATGGTATGACCAGCCAGCTCCAATACAAAACATTGCTAATGCCCTTCACCTTGAATGCCGAATGTGCGGAATCTAGTCTCTAAAGAAGTGTTAATTTGCTTACTCAATTTTCTACAGATTTATGAGAATAATGAGGCATGTATATCTAAATGGTCATTGGTACAAAAGGGAAGTTACCGATTGAAGGTTACACCAAGTGGAGAGTAGGTGACGGGCTGTCCCCTTACGCTGGCGTCGTCAAATCTTGCGAAAAGAAACAGGAAACGCTAATTTATTCCAAGCTCTACTCTTCGATCCGTCGCCGCCGCCTTCGTCTCCTTGGTAGCCGAAAGTTTCTAAGTTTATTATTAGAGTACATGATTAAATTTATGAAGAGCTGAGACATAACCTTCTTCAACTGACCTCTTACATCTTGTTAATTTCAATAAATCAATACAAAATTCCACAAAACTCTAACTTTTCTTTGAATTATTGATAATGGATATGTACTATTATATAGTAAAGCTCCTTCGATACTTCTTACACTTTTGCTACCTCTTGAAAAATTAAAACGATATTACTCAAAATTATGTTAATAATACTAATAGTTCGAAGAAAGTAAATACGAAAAATCTTTAAAGATCTATTATTAAGAAATGGACTGCATTAAGAAAAATCTCTAGCTTAAATATTCAAAGGATAAGAAGTTTTGAACAAAATTTGAACTGTTACCATATAACTCAAAATTATGGGAAACCCAAGTATCTTAAATATTGTTCATAATAAGATTTAAATATCTAATGTTGAGGTATTAATTTCACTAAAAAAACATCAAAATTCGATATAGTAAAAGAGTAGAAAGATTCGAAAAAAATTTTCTGCAATTTCCTAAATTCAAAGTATTTATGAAAATCACACTTTATTAGCTCTATTTAGTCAACTGAATCGACTCCTCCGCTTCAATTTTTCATTCCAAAGGCGCTCCTCCTTGAAGTGGAAGGCGCAATGCAACCACAGGCGCACGGGTCGCGTGCCCCAGTGCGAACGACGTTGCCGACCCCTGGCGCGGGCCGGCCTGCAGGCGGCCGCGCCGGAGGAGGGGCCGGCCTCAACAACCGAGCGCCGCAGATCCTGCCAGAGGAGCAGCGGGCGAACGGAGCGGAAGGCGCGGCGCGGCGCTGGGCGGGGCGGGGCGGGGCGGGGCGGGGCGGGGCGGGGCGGGGCGGGGCGGGGGCGGGGCGAACGGAGGATCCGGTCGAGCGCGATGGGAAAGCGAAACAGTGGCGTAAGCACTCGGCGCTGCGGTGATGGCCGAGGTGGTGGCCGTGGTGCAGAAGGGACGGCGGCAGAATATCTTCGTATTATGGCGCATTCGGTTTGGTTGGATCGTGGTAAGTCCCCTGCGTACTAGCAGAAGTGCATTATTCTGTTCCCTCCAATTCAAGGTTCCGCATTGGACTGGAATTGGGCAGAGGATACTATGGAAATGGCAGATTAACCTTTGAAATTAAAAAGGGAAATTTAGGATTTACAGAGCTTTTGTTGCAGATGGTGAAACCGCAAAAGAGTTAGAAGGAAATTCAACGGAATGTCAAAATGAAGTAGGTGAGTACAAGGTGCACGAGACGTTTGTTGTATTGACATCGAACGTCGGGAGGTACTATTCAAAAAGAAAGGAATGTTGACTGAAGATACGTGAGGGCAGTCACAAGTTGTATTAGAGGCGACTCGTACATCGATGTTGTTGATTGTTGGGGAGTTGACAGGAATTAGATCCCATAATGATATATTTGGATAGTGAATGCGTGTATAGAAAAGTTGACGTGAGAGATGAGCCTGTGAATGGTGAAATCGACAGACTATTGGAGCATCTACTCCATGGAGCTGATGTCAGAATATAATTTTGCGAATGACAGACGAAGCAGTAGTGAAAAGAGTATCTCGGCCGGTACGCCAATCCATATCGAAAGTGAAAGTGGATAAGCCAAAGCCTATTGTAGTGGTAGCGAAAGGCAAAGCAGGAGCAGATATGAAGTGACCCGCTTCCAGAGTTAGTAATCATGGCGAGCAGAAGGCCTGCATTGAGAAGTGGATGATGCCAAGAAACCAAAAGGGGATGGTGCCGAGTGAAGCGAGACCAGTGTCATGACAGACCCAGAGCTTCTGGCCCTGGAGATACATTTGGAGCAGATTGATCTAAAATAATGTCGCGGGAGAAAAGGGCAGACAGTCGGCAACGACAGAGAAGGCGGCAAAAAGAAATGATAGCAGGTGGCGTGTCAAATAAAGCAAAACCATTGTTGGTTAAAGGACACTAGACTACTATCACGGTGTGATTCTTAAGCTAAGATACAGCTCCTAAATTACGTGACATCGGGAGCGAATCATCTATCAAGGTCAATGCAATTCTTAAGAGAATAGCTCTGAAGATTTTTGTTGTTTACTTTGGCCTGCCCTAAAAATGTGCTACGGGCGTGGCTCCGCCACTGCTCTCAGCCCGGGCACTGGCCCAGCGGGCGTGGGTTTACTCCCAAACTGCGGTCGGACGCCGCGCGGCGCGGCGCGGCGCGGCGCGGCGCGGCGCGGAGCGACTTCGCCGAGAGCGATGGGCCGCGCCGGGCGCCCGTCAGCGGAGGCGGTGGCGCGGGCGGCGCAGGCGGGGCGGGGCGGAGAAAGCGTGACCCGAGTACCGACTCCGTTCCGTGATCGCGTCGCTCACCGCCCGCCCAACACCAACCCACCAAACCCCCCGCCCTCCCAAAATCAACTCACCCGCCCGCCCGACCTCTCTTTCACCCACACTTCATTCCTCCCTTTCATCCACCCTCTCGTCTCCTCTTTTCGTCTGCCCTCTCGTCCTCCGTCCCTCCCATTTGCCCGTTCCCCCTTCCTCCCGTCCGCTCTCCGCACTTGGCCTCCCTGCCCTTCCTCCCACCCGGGCTCTCGTGCAAGGCGTCGGCCGATCGCGCGCTGGAGGAGCGAGAACGGAAGCCGGCGACCGGAAACGCATCCTTGGAGTGCGAAATCGGGGACAGACGGGAAGAAGCCACATAAGGTTGGGCAAGGACGGATCCGATGTCCGTGCACCTTAGGCGGAATTAGGCGGTAGGTTTGTCAGAGGGCAGGTCCATTTGAGTGAGGTGAAACGAAGACGTAGGTATACGAGGTGAATTTCCGAAGTTGGAAGTGAGCGATTAGTCCATAGTAAGGGTCTGGAAGAAAACGTTGCAAAGCGAATGAACAGATTCACTTTTAGCATAAATGTAAGAGATCTTGAAGTGTGTGCTGACATAATTATATCCTGCACAATTATAGTGGTAAATTAGAGAAACATAAGAAAAAAAATGAAAATTGTTGTTGCTGAGTAAAAATGGTAAAATAAAATTTGTTGTTGCTGAGAACAAAGGGGGGAAATGTGAAAATTTGATGTGGCCTCAAATAATGAAATTATTTTTTAGAAATAGGCTTTGAAAATGAGAAATGTAACAAAAATATTCATATGAAATGGAATCACAGCACGTTATCGGTGTTTTTTGTCATTGCATGCATTCTGCTTTCACATTTTTTCGTGAGTAACGAACAGAAGATGGATCCAATCATTAGTTCTAATATTTAAAAAGATACTATTTACTGATGCATATTTTGAATAATTTTCGTTTTGGGAATATTTTACTCCCTACATCATACTGTAGGGAGAATAAATACTGAAATCATTTCAAAAATTCGATCATGAATTTTCGGTCTTAAAATTCATGGTTGTGACCTGGGCATGAATTTTGCGCAAAGCACGAGGTCTTCCAGAACAAAACCCGTTGGCCCAATTTATACCCGCCGGCTCACCCTCACGTGACCACTATTGAGCGTGGGAGCGGGGTTGCATATTACCACAGGACGGGCCAAGCCGACGTCACCTGATTCTAAAAAATCTGCAACCCCCAACGCCGAGGCTTCTCGCTACCCAACTGTCAGGTCCGCGTTCTTCTCCCACGCAGAGCAGTCAACGTGACGCTACAACTTTCTCACCCGAACGCAAAATAACGCGTAAAATACTCATATTTTCGAAAAATTGTACATGAACTTATTTCGAAATCTATCTTCACGGAACAAATTTCATTAAGGGAAAAAATCTATCTTCATAATTGTAGTTGTAGGAAGACGCCGAACAAATTTAAAATTTTTGCAGTTTTCGAAAAATAAGAGCTTTTTTTTTTACAAAAATGAAACCTATACCATTCATAAATGTCCTTCATAATATCCAACAACAAAATTTAATGAAACATTTTGAAAATGTCTCAGGAGCTTTATGTAAAGTACCCCTCAAAATTAAAATATCGGTTTGAAATTCAGGGTCTGCGATATCAGCCAGATGGATTGGGGAATATCATTTTTGAAGAAAATCTGCTGAATGGTGTAGCTGCTAGCGTTGTTCACAGTAGGACAGACGGACAGACGTTTTGTCGTCATACGATTTTTCTGTATTAGGCACCCACAAAACATGGTTTCTGGCGACACCACGTGTTAGAAGATTTTTTCTAAATTTAGCAACTAGATTTATCCACTTTTTCGGTGCCACGGCCCTGTAATAAGAGATTTTCTCCCGAAAATTGGTGCTTTCGCGCAGCATTACGTAACTTTCTCTGTATTGCGTAATTGGTAGCGAGGAAATAAATTATGCATTTTCGATTTTCATTAAAACCTATGAAATTTTGAATATTGCAAAGTTCAGATTTATTTTTGAACCTGTTTACCATCAATATTAGAGCCAAAAGTTTCTTTATCAAGGTAATTAATCATTCAATTTTAGATATTTTAATCATGCTATGCTCTTTTTTTAAATAAAAAGATGACAAGTTGTTAAGTAATAACTAGCCAGGGGGGAACGTTTCGCTATGTCGAGCATTCCTCCTTGTTTTTGAAGAAACTGTGGGTCAAAAACTGGACAAAATACTCAAGTAGATGGGTGCTAAACACAGAAACCACAGGAGAGAGTACATATTGGAATGATTCCCTCCACATCTTCCAAGACTCGTCATTCAAGTGACGAAAAGAATGGAATACGAAAAAGAGAAATGTGAGAATTACCTGCCTTTTGTGCCGTTTGGGTTCTAGAAATGCCTCGTGCCCCAGCTGCTCGTCCCCGACGCTGCGGGCGAGGCGTGAGAAGGGCCACGCCTGGCTGCCCGCTCCTCTGCACTCACTCGGAGGAATTTACTACGGAACAATCGGTAGCAACATCTTAACTGATGGCGCTGATGTCGTGTCTAAAGGAGAGGAATTGTAATATGAACAGCTATAAAGTTCCATCCCCCTCTGTCTACATTATCTTGTGTCTGTTGGTGTACTTTCAGGTTTGAAGGTCTCATTAAGATTCGTAATGAAAGACACTATTCAAGTTCTTTTGATTGATTGATAGCACTTATCCTTGTTATAATGTTACATCGTTATCAGCTAATCATTCACTCATAGTTTATTAAAATTTTCGACGAAGATGGGATTCGAACCCACGCGTGCAGAGCACATTGGATTAGCAGTCCAACGCCTTAACCACTCGGCCACCTCGTCTACATGGTACTCGGTGCAGGTATCTCGCGTTTTGAGAAAACAGTCTTGTAGAGAGTGCACAAAACATTTATGGATCTGGGTTCTGAATCGTATGTATACCGTCACGCACAACCAAATGTCAAAGTATATCGAGATAAAGAAATGCCACTTGAGATGGCCGCGATAGCACGAAAGAAGATAAAGACGACGCTGCCCGTGCGATTTGTCTGCGTCCCAGCGCCGCGCCACGCCGGGGGCTCCGTGCCGTGCGCCGGGAAGGCACGCGTGCCGCGTGGCGTGCGTGTGTGTGCGTGCGGGGGCGTAGGGGGCGGGGCCGCCATCGGTATGCCGCGCGCCGCCCGCCGCGGCCGCCGCTGCCCGCAACGTCCTATTTAGGGCTCCCGGGGCGCCCCGGAGATGGATGCCCGGCTCCGGGGGACACGCCCACCGCCGGTCGCCCCCGCCCTCGCCGCCGCTGCCGCCGCGGCGCTTCCTTGGCCGTACGCAGGGTGCGGTCCATGGCGACCCGGGCACCCTTTTCCTTTCTGTGCACCTCTCTTCTACCACGCACAGTCTTCGTTCTTTGCTTGCCCCTTTGGGTGAATTGTTTTAAAAACTATACCCCCTTCTCCCTTTCTCTTGACTGTGTTTTTTATCACGCTCATTATTTTTATTACAGATACTCACCTATTGTATATCTTTCACTTGAATAGTTGCATCAGTACGCCTAAACGACTCAATTACGTAGCAGGTATAGACCATTTTACGATAATCCCACTTTTTTCAACCCTTGCCTCAATCATACGTACCTTGATTTTTACTTTATACCTTGTGGCATACATTACTCCCTCATGTTTAACCTGCAAATGTCTTGGTTTCTACTCTTCTAACATTTCGCTGTATCGTGATCCAATTTCACCTGCCCGTTGGATGCATCGTCTTTGGGGAACCCTCTTCTCCGCAACACTTTCCCACCTGCACCTCACGTTTCGTGTCCATCCCGTGGGCTCCTCCACTGATACTTCCCTCCGCTCCGGCGCCTCCGCTACTCCTCTCCCAAGTCCCCGGCTCCCCTTCCAGCCCCGCCCCCGCCCCCGCCGCGCCGCGTCGTCCCGAGGGAGACGGCTGGGATCCTTAATATCCCGACGGCGCCGCGCGAAGCGAGTCGCTCTGTCACTGTCACCGTGACGACGCCAGCCGTCCCGACGCCGCCCGGCGCCGCCGCCGCGCCGCCGCCCGCCTCGCCGCCCGCCTCGCCGCCCGCCCTGCCGCAGCCCAGTGGCCAAAATCCCCTGCCGAGCGGACAGCCGCCTTCAATCTCTCGATTTGCGCCGTTCCCCAGCCAGCGCAGTGGCTCTTGAGGGAATTTGCTTAGACTGTGGTGAGCAAACGAGTACATTATGTTAAAGGTTATATTTCCATCTACATGCTGATACGTTAATCACCGACAAATATGTTTTATATTATTATGTAATTCTTATTTGTATTATAATAATTCAATTAAGCTATAGTGCATTCAAATTCACAAGATAAAACCTTATTTTCATATACTTCGGGAGGAAATATCCTCACAATTATACTTCTTTCTCATAACGCATGAACCACTAGTATAAAGCTGAAAAGCAATTGCTAAAAATTTGTTCAAATCAACAATTTTTCTCCAATTCCCAAGTAATCAAACATTTGTTTTTAGGATGCCGTGTGTATAACAACTTGAATTAGTTGTTCTTTATTTTCCATATAATACAATAATGAAAACGTAGGTGTATTCAAAGAGCAATATGAAAGGTGAAAGAATAATTACATTTTTAAATTGGGAAAATGTTCTTGCATACAACTCTTCGTATTCAAGAAAGAGAGAAGATCTACTTTGTCAGTACCGTACTCATTTTTCTTAAAGAAAAGCATGGAAAACGACTAGTTATTTGAATAACATGTTAATGCAATCGGCAACTTGGCGTGTCATTCAAGATGCACATGTTAGTTAATATCATCCTCTACAGCTCTGCATCGTATTCAGAATTCAAGAAAATAACGGACTCAAGAAAATAAAGGGGTTTACAAAAGTCACGTGACTTGATTGAGGTGCGTAAATCTCCGTTCCTTGTAGTAAACAGAGTGCGACATTTCTAGATAAAAATTCCATCGTGTTTCTCTTTATATTAAACAACTAATAATTTCTTTATTTTCTCGTCTCAGGGGCTTCGATAACAGTAAAGGGCGGCTTAAGATTTTGTTTTTGCATCCTATGCCTCAAGAGCATCGCAATGCTTCGCGCTCACCAAAAGTCATTTTCTGAAAGGAATGGAGCACCAACAATAATCGACAATTTGCAGTGTAGAAGCCTTCTCCGACCAAATGAGAAACTTAACATTTGTTCATCTCAGTGTAGACAACGGTAATTTTTTTCCCGCTCTAAATGACATGTATTTTTTAGTATCTCTAACTTTGACCCTCTAGCCTCGCCAAAAAAACTACTTACGTATCATCTACTTATTAAATGAATATAAGAATGTAATGACGCAACTCTTCGTTCAGTTATGATGAACCGAAGTTTTCGTTGTGCACACACATACAAACACACATACACACATCTATCTACATACTTTTTAAATATATATTCCATTTCAAGGGCCAGCAGCGTTTCTCTTTTTCTTTTATCAACCTCCCAGACTTCTGAACTGTACGTTGTAACACTCTTGACTACTGTGAAGTAAAGAAGCCTTTTAGTAATGTTAGTGAGAGGGTTTTTTTTTCTTCATAAGACAGAGTATACTTCGTGTTGCGGTACTCCCCAAGCCCAAAAGTTTCTCAATTTCTTCTTGGCTATTTCCCATTTTGTTAAAAATTACACCCAAAAATTATATTTGTTTACTTCTTTCATTCTTCCCTCATTTTCCAGAAGAAGATATTCTGACCTCTGAAAATAGCGCGAAGGCCCATTGCACCGCGGCGGCGCCGTCCGCCGTCTACCTTTTTCGCCCGCGAAAACTCTGGCGGCGCGGCGCGGCGCCTGCACAGACGCCGACTTGCTTTCAGAACTTTGATACGCCATCTCGAGAAGTATTCGGGAAGGGAGTCGTGGAGTTCAGTTCGGGGGAAAGTTCCGCAGATGTGGGAGTCTGACGCGCGCGTGCAAAACGTGTTGCGTTATCGGAACAATGCTTTCGTCGTCTGACCAGGAGACATTGGCTACTTCCAGACACGAGAAAGGTTGAGATAAGAGAAGGGTGTTTGTTAAAACACAATGAGTATACCTCAACCAGCCTCATTTTCTCTGTTCACACGGCTGACGACATCTAAAATGTTTTTCTTTAAAGACGTGAGAAACATGTTAATTTTAAGTCGCCAGGTAATTACGAGTGTAGTTTAACAGCTACTTCGATGCGTTGTCATGAATATCTGTGGTGGAGGCAATGTGCAGTTGTACGATGACGATAACAATTCGTGTAGTTTACTGTGCTAATGTACCTGGAAGATTGATTGTCGCTGGAAGAAGATTTTGTGTTTCCGGAAGCGTCAACTACTGCAGAGATTACTTCCATGAATGTATTGCATGTTTTTGGCTTGGGAGGCGGCGGTGATCTGCTGAATGATGAGATCCGACCCCGATTTACAATTTGTGTTGCTGCATTCCCCTCCAGATATCTCCCACCACAATGTAGCAGCCAGGACGAGTTGTAATGTCTTGACTAGTCTTTTGACATATGGGATAGTGTAGTGCATGTAAGTGAGTGTTAAGGAAGGAAATGTGTGTAAGGAATGAGAATAGGACAAGGAAAAGAAAGGAAAGATTGCACGCAGTTCGTGACCCATTTGTTAGGGTACTGCCCCGACATCGCATAGCATTGATCGGAGAAATCATGGAAGCCACGCCTTAGAGCTAGTAATTTACTACATATTTAACAAGATTTACTCATTTTTTTCTTTACCCGGGCCCGGCAATAAGTGTCTCTATTGAAAAATTGCTGTTTCCCGGCGCTTTCTCTTGGTAAGAAGTAAGAGCGATGATGTAAAAAGAACTCGTTTTTAATTTGACTACAACTCCCTCCTGAAGCTCCTCCAAACAGCGGCCGAATCTGGCCCAACTATCTAGCTAGTGTAGAAAATTCTGACACAGTCAGCACTTGGACCTCGCGGACAGAGGTATTGCAGTCATATCAGTTGATGCCACATAAGCTGATACATAGCTGATCCCCCATAAACTGGGTAGCTGGAAGAAAGAACTAGTGGCGCTACCACAACACATCCTGTCTCGCATTGTTTCCAAATTTTGCAGTTTTCGAAAATTCAGAGAGTTCGACTTAAGTGAGACGTGTGCCTTCTTTTCAGCGTTCCTTATTCTATCCGATGAAAAAAACTGAAGCAAAAATGTTGCAGCTTGGAAGAGAGTGGGCAGTACCGGAAAGTAATTAAAAATATGAAAGTACTAACTAATGCGAGAAAGTCTGTGCCATTCTGTAGCATTACTAGTTTTACTATTGTTTAATGTCAATTTTTTATTACAGTTGAAACTTCCATATATCATTCGAAACTTGCGCCTGATGATGGCACACACATTACTAATTTAATAATGGAAATGAATTGTTGTCTGTGGAAACAAGTTCTATATCCAATGCAATACCGTTAATTCACCTCATTACTCATAATGACATTGCTGCGCTGTTCACTTATCAGCGCAGAGTTTGGATAATAATCTGTTCCAATTCTAATGCTGACTGATACAGTTAAATCTGCTTTACTCTGTAACAATCTGTGCGAACCAGTTTTGTGATCTGAAGTGGTGGCACTTATGGGCGTATCACGGGAAATCAGAAGTACACATAGGTTTTTTGAGTGAGAGTGAGGAAAACATTCTGACAAAAAATTAGAACGGAATGTAGAGCTCTATAAGAGCTTTGAATTTCATTGATATCTCAATAATGAATGCGTAAGAAAGGGTTCAATCAGGATTCAAATTAAGTTTCTCTTTCAGCTTTTTCTTCTAGTCCTCGTTTAATGACTAAAGCACTTGTTTATTATTCATGATTTAATTTCAAAGATTGGTAAAATATCTCGGGGAGAGGTAAAGTAAACTTGAAAATTAATCCATCCCAATTAATCGATATTAACACAAAATTTACTTAATACTGCTTTGTTTGAGTTCACAATATTTTAAAATATTCTTCATGTGATTCTTAGTTTATATTTATTCAACAAACAATTTCCTTTCTTTAATTAGAACTAGTGGTGCTAAAACAGCACTATTTTCTCGCCTGTATACCACGCAAAATTACGAGAAAAGTTCTCAGTTTCGAAAAATTGTACATGATCGTTTTCAAAAATCTATCTTTAAGGAACAAATTTCATTACAAAAAAAATCTCTATATTTAATAGTTTAGTTGCAGGAAGACGCCGAAAATATTTGAACTTTTGCAGTTTGAAAAAAATCATAGTTTTCAACGAACATGCGACCTGCACCATTCTCTTCAACGTCCTTCACACTATCCAACAGCAAAATGTAATCAGAAACGTTGGAGCCTTTTTTTTTCTTTTTGAAAATGTCCCAGGGGCTTTACGTAAAGTACTCCCCAAAATAAAAATATCAGTTTAAATTTCCAGGGGCCGCGATATCAGCCAGATCGATTGGCGGATATCAATTTTGGAGAAAATCGGCTGAACGGTTTGGCGGCTGTCGTTGTTCACAGACGCACGGACGGATAGACGTTTTGCCGTCACTCGATTTTTCGGTATCAAGGACCCACAAACATGGATTCTGGCTACATCACATGTTAGAGTTTTTTTCAAATGTTAGCAACTGAATTTATTAAGTTTTTCGTTACCAGGGCCTAGTAATACGAGTTTTTCTGCCTAAAATTTGCCGTCTTTTCGCGCAGCGTTACATAACTTTCTCGCTACTGCGTAAGCATAGCGAGAAATTAAAAATATGTTTTATATAATGAGTATACTTTTGTTGCAAAACATGAATACTGAATATTATCTATATTACTAAATTTAAATGCTCGCAGAAATTGAAAGATAAGTGTAGCCTCCGGCGATGTAAAGGTGGCTCCACACATTCATCATTCGCCGAGCAGCGAGCTACTGCTCGCCCGATCCCGACCAGCTGATGTGTTCGGCGAATGTTCGCTCCCTTTGATGTGTCCAAAAGACCGACACGGGTGGGTAGGACGAGCGCCGAATGATCGTCACTCGGCAAATAGCAAGCGACCCATCCACACTACTCGGGATTCGGGGAGCGGTTGCTCGCTCGCTATTCGTCGAATAGCGAATGTGTGGAGCCGCCTTAAGAGATGTCTATCGTTTATTGAGATAGCAAGGAACAGTAAAATTGCAAAAACATCTTAATTCCAAATGTCCAGTGCACGCAGCAATTGTAACGTCCAGCATGTGAGAGGCAGCCTCTGGCCATTTGAGAGGTGTCTATGGTTTTGTTAAATATCAAGGAACTTGGGGAAAATCCAAAACAAAGAAACAGTTTTGATTTTGATTGAAAAATGCAACTACATGATTATGTTATTTCGCCTATTCTCATACTGCGCAAAACTACTGATTTCTCATACACAGAGCGTTGCCGCTTGTGAACGAGCTGTCGTTATGCGACAGCAAGGCTCTAAGTCCGAGGGTGCCCGACATTAAATATTTGCTATTCATCTGTTGCATTTTGGAACACTTATTTGTTATTCTTACTATATAGGGAAATGTTTTCCTGTTATTGCCGAATTCGTGAAGACTTGTTTGTTTGTTAGTTTCGTTTTCATTGTGGTGTGCATGTCTTTGCAATTTATAAATATTAAAACATGAAATATTGCGATAAAATATTTAATGAAAGGCTGTTAATCATTTCATTCGTAATTTAACGAAGTATCAGATACAAAATAAAAAAATATGAATAAATTATCCATCAGCAGATGTCAAGAAACCGTCCACAGGTATTGAGAAATCCCACAATTCGGCCGGGGTCCGCGAGGCAGGAGGCAAGTACCTGTGTGCCGCAGCGAAGGCGGCCCCGGGTCGCGGCCCGGGAGGGGGGTCACGACTTGAGCGGAGCGGGAGGGACGGGCCGGTCGGTGGCAGACGCGGGTGGTGAGGGTGGGTTGGGTTGGCGGCGAGCTGGCGGAAACGCCGCGCCGGCGACTCGAGCGCAGCCACTTGTGCTAATCGAATCCCGTGGCCCCCGCCCTCGCGTCGCGACGCCACGCCAGGCCACGCCACGCCACGCCGCCAGCGCCCTCACTCACCTAGGCCGTCCATCGGGCAGAGCATCGCCTACACGGCCTCTCACTATGAAAACGTTAACGTAGACCGAAGTCGTGTACTACTTTTAACATAAAGATGCACGGACCATCCACAATGACCGTGGACATGAACGTGAATACCACGCGACGTCAATGGAAAAAATACTCGGGACAGAAATTCTGTATGCAATTGAACGACTTTAAAATAGAGGAGATTGTGATCGGATGATTATTATTTCGCCTACTATTAGTAGCCTACAACGATTTTTTCAATGGAGTGTTTCTTGGGTAATGATGTTGATGGATGGCATTTCGTGTTCTTGCACACTGCATTAGTTTTTGTGTAATGAAAATGCTAGAAGTTCTGTGGATCTTGCTGTATTTATTTGTAACATTTGTTGTGAATTAGCTTCTATGTCCGTATTGAACTTCGCCCGCAAAATCTCCTTTGATCCGGTGTATTTTATGACTTTTATAATATTCCTATTATAATAAAACTAATTCGTGAGTAAAAGAAACGTTTTTTTGTCTTTGATTTAATAGTATATTAAAAAGGAGAGAAGTGAGGAGAGCGCAAGCCCAAGAAAGAGAGCCATTTTGTAAACTGTGAGGGCATGAGTATGCAATTTTCAATTCAATTCAAAATTTATATTTATACCTCGTTGTCCAGTTATTGGCTGTGCATTTCAGTCGGTTTTCAGCAAGTCTGCACATCGATGGCCTCCGAAATTATTGCTTTTACTTTTGATGCTAATCATGTACTCCTTGTTGTATCTTCTGCTTAATTGGGAAGCATTGGCACTGAAAATAATATTTTAGGTAGGAATCTATCCTACGAATCTCTGAAAAAAATATTGCTTTTCATATAACATTTCCTTTGTAGTAAAATAGAAACTTAACTAAAATATAAAATAAAGGGATACATATTTCACAAGCTTCATAGAACGATTCGCAAATATTTCTTGTTTTCTTTCTATTTTTTGCAAAAATGTATTGAGTTTCCTTCATCTCTGCCGTTAGGAGGATTATTTTGCATGCATTGAGTGCACTCAATGGAGATGGCGTACTTTTAATAGATTATCCATTCCTGATTGTTACGTTTGCAAAATGAATTACTAGATCAATAATTTAGAATTATTGTCCTTAATCTCTCTTAATGCCATAAATTTTGATTGATCGCCTGTTGGTTGCATGTAGATTAATCTTATTGTGAGACAATGCAACAGCACTTTGAAATATAGCGATAAGAAATTACTTTGTTCACTGTTGTCGTAAGGCTTTTTTTCTTGTGAAACCCAATTAAGAACGTGGGAAGTTTGCCAGTTGCACGCATACAAGTTTAGAGTGTGAGTGTTGAAGTCTGTAAACCAGTGAATGAATATCCATACCTTAAATGAAATGTAATAAAAATAATTATTACACTACTATAAAAATGCAGTAATATTTCACAATTACCGTCTACATTTTTGTGCTATTTTGTCTGCACAAAGTATAAAGTGTATTAATTTATTTTAATATGTACTACAATTCAACATACTTTCGAGAATTCCCGAGAACAAATTAACAATCAGTACCATGTTTTAGCTCCACCCCTGTATTTTATACTCAATATCAATAAACAGTACTGGACAAAATCATACAGACTATTTAAAACCGTGTTATCTAATAATGTTCATAAGAATATTTTAGAAAAAGTAACTTCCACACACTAAAAAATAATTTCTTAAAAAATAATTTACTACTTTTAAATGCCCCAGAAATTCTCTACCATAATCATAGATAAAAATATAATTAAAGGACACCTCAGACGATTAAAATTTCCAATATGAGCAACGTAAAAGAAAAAAAAGGAGATAAAAGTCGGGGTTCACAGTACAATTTACAAAGAAAGAAGTTAATCCCCCATAATAGTCACATACTAGAATTGAAACCCCATACCACCTACACATATTGAAGACCAGTTTAATAAAACAATATATTTTTTATATATTTTTTTTTTCATTTTGCAATACAATTAAGGCTATGATCATTATTTAATGAACAAGAAGTTCTATAAAATGCAAATACATATTGTATATCCATTTAATGTTTCTGCTCGTTCACTCTTACAGCCATTAATTAATTATTTTTAACTTATATCTTAATATAAATTATTGGGAGCCTCAGTTTACTTCACTAAATCGGTAGCAGGACTAACAAAGTAACCATATTCTACAAGTACGCTCGTATCATCGTACTTTCTGCAGCGATGGTTTCAGGGGCACTGCAACCCGCATGGTTCACATTCCACAAGACATGATGCTGACGAAGCTTACGGGATGTGAGCGCACGAAGCATTGTTGGGAATTCAATCGGCAGATTCGTTAATATGCGCGACTGCAATCATCGACAACATGAATAACAAAGCAGGGATCTTTGAGTAAATGAAAATAACTTGTTAATATATTTGAGAAGCAATGGATGAAATTAAAACGCTAGTTAACCTGCAACCGAGCCAAATACCGACCCTTGATGATAATATTGTCAGTGATAAATATCTTCATCAAAATTGAGTTCGACAGTATGTGGTTTGCATTGGGGAATGGGAGATAAATAATATTTTTGAATTAGACAATTTCCAACGAAAATGTTGCATACTTTCCATTCATAGCTTTTAGTGTTGTGTTCTTTTGTTATCAAGTCTCTCTTCGTCCCTTTAAAGTTATAGAATTTCAATATTTGTTTTCATTGTTTTCATTATACAAATATCTTGCATAAAGTCAGGCAAGAGAAAATCTTTCTGCCATCCCAGCCCATGAAACAGGATAACAGAACCACAGGAATATGCGCTCGCAAATAAAAGAGGCAACGCGAAGGCCGAGCTTCAAAACGCTCAAGGTTATTCTCATGCAAGATGTAAAAATAGAATGAATCGTCTGTACTGCACAAAACGCGTATTGACGCCTTTAATTTTACTTTTTTTAAATTGAGAACAATTGAGCAAATATATTTAGTGTGCTGATCCTCCTTCGTTATTTGGTGTTACAATTATTTGGATTCATTGAGAATATACTACATAACGAGGTAACGACTGTACACTTTTCGCTCGTTCACTCTCACGAATACACCATGCATCGCCATCTTAGCATTCTGAAACTAGATTCTCCTCCCAGAGGAAAATCAAATATGGTATCTTCTGCAGTTTCCTTCCCTTCGATTTGTGTCAAGTGAGAGTTTCGGGGATCTCCGCTTTAATGGGGAGAACTCCCCGGCAGAGCGCACGGAACGAGCTGGAGATGTAAATAAGAAACAAAAGAAAGCACCAACAAAAAGAGGAGATCCTGAAGATAAATGATTAATTAAATTGGAAAATAACATTAATTTATACGGAGCGAAGTGCAGATTTCAGATTAAGATAGGGGGCGGTGCCAACAACGGCAGCAGTGGTGGCGGCGGCGGCAAAGACGGTATCTCTACGCCTCGAAGGCGGACTGCGCCTTTCGCGGCATTGTGTGGGAGCAGGCCGTGGCCGGGGGAGGGGGGACGAGGCACGGGGGACGGCGGCGCCGGAGAAGCAGTGGCGCGGAACTCACGAAAGCACGCTGCGAGAGCCCTCTAGCGCCGCGCTGGAGAGTTGCTGTTCTCCGGAGAACGCGACTTCTGCAGTCATGTGCGTCACGTGTTTTAAACTTTGACGGCTGGTCGGCGGCGGTGCCGGCGTCATCAACGTCGTTCTGGTTGCCGTGGACGCCGTCGTGCATGATATAATAAGATATTTTGTTTTTAATGAAAGGGCAGATTGCATTCTTCATCTTTATTCCACCGTAAGTCGAAATGTCGTAGTGTAATATGAATCAAACACTTTGGTTTACTCAGTACTTCTAAGACTTTATCCAAAACAAATGCTATTGAACCAAATTCTGATATATAGTTTGTACTATCATGCAATTTAAATTCAAAAATCATCACCGAGTAAGAGTAGCTCAGAGTCATCATTGCCGCTGTCTCTATGGCGACTCCAACCAGTAGATCCCAGGGTTTTGGTTCCGACGTAGGTGAATTTTCAGCACCAGCTATATAACTAAGACGAATTCCACCATTCTCTGGAGAGAAATTGTAGTGGCCAGCAGCTCTGATCGGATTCTAGTGTTCCGTGATTTTTCCAAGCAACACCAAGCGAATGCCTGGACAGTACTTTAAAAAACGGGCCACGGATAGCGCGATTCCCTTCCTCTTCTTTGTCCTATTTTCTCCCCTTACACACACGGTTACATGTTACATCACAACACATGTCCGAAGACTAGTCGGGAGCTTAGAGCTTGTCCCCGCTGTGTCGCTGCCTCGATGAGGAAAATGTGTAAAGGAGAAATCCCCGCAACTCGACGTGTAGGTAGGCGCCGGACCATCCAGCGGCGGAGGAACACCGCCACCTCCGGGCATAAAGAAGCCCGAAACCCAAAATTACGTTCTGTCTGTTAAATAGTTTCTTCATTGACGATTAGTTAAGTAATTGATGAGTAATTTTATATAGGTCGAAGTTGTCATTGTAAAAAATATAGTACGTATCGAGAATAATTTGATGTAGTTTGTATCAAATAAGAGGTTCAATGTGTTAATTATTAAAGTAAATGTTATTTGGCACGCCGAGTGATAAAATTTTCAGATATCAGCAGGGCACATCGAATACTGATAATTAAGATATGTGTGATTTTTTTCATAATCGTAACCCAAATAGTTAAAGAAGAAGAGCAGTTAAAACTTACACAAAGTTTAATATCTAGACGTAAGTGCGGTAATAGATTTCCAGAAGTAGCATCGAATCTCCAGGCAGCGTACTTCCTACAGCACCGTAGTTTTCTTAACCCTCTTTAATCTTCGTAATCCATTTAATTACAAAACATTAATCTTTCACCAACTCTGGTAATATTATCTTTTAATGAAGGAAACTATAAACAACATTGATGCATTGAGGAAGAAATTTCAAAGGGAGAGGTAAGGAAACAGAATTGTGTTTGGTCGTTAGCGCTTCAGTTATGTATACTTTATTTCATTTGCGAATAACGTTTTTTAGTTCTTTCGTGATAAACCGTTGTCTTTCCTACAACCAGAAGCCGAGTACTGTTCGTACACATACATTTTGAATACATTGTACTTCGCAAAAGTGGTACAGATTTCATCGTAATTTCAGTATCTCTTTATTACAAACACAGTATCATATTCAATTACATGACATTCAACACATACATTCTTCATATTTTTAAGCAGATCTGAAATATAAGCCGCCTGTTTTATTTAATAATATACGTCTTCCATTCTATTATTCAAAGCAGCTAAAAAAAACATTTTTTAAACAAAAGGAAGAATCAGTAACAATGTTGTGTAGGGTTTTGCCACATTGTCAATTACGAATTGCATTGCACCCATTAAGAAAAAAGAGCAAACATAACACAGAATGCGCAGCACTCGCACTCGCCGCAATTTTTCCTCGGAATGGCGCCTCCATTTTCTTGAAGGGCGCACAACGAACGGTATGAAGCAGCTAATGAGGGCACGCCGGGCGCTGTGCCGGCTCGTATGGGAACGACGCGAGGTAAAAAGGGATTAAAAGTTAATGATGATGGTTATGGCGCCAAGTTTCATCGCAATTAAATAAACAATGGCCTCCTCGGCTACGTCAGCCGCGGCGAATGAGGAGGCGGAGGCAAAGGTTGACGTGGTGCGGGCGGTGGAGGCGTAGGAAGGGGCGGTGACGTAGTCGCCGAATGTGAATAGCAGAGGAGCTGAAGTTGGAAAAGAACCAGATAACGTTAAAGAAGCGGGTATGAAAGGCCGAAATGTATCCGTGAACATGACAATATTACTGCGGCAATGATATTGAAGATGTCTCGAAGACTGCTTTAAAATATGTTGGAATGGCGGGAGTATTACAATAAAAAAACTGGGCCATAATGTCAGGCGATTATATTGCACTTTTAATAGTGTTAGAACATTGATTACATTGTCATTGTGGGGCTAGAAACATGGCAATGGGGCAATGGTGCTGGAGAATAGAGCAGTTAGTGGAGCTGTTATAGCAGAGATGGTCTGGCAGAAACCGTCCAATGGGCGGCAATGTTATTGCTGTAGGGGGTGATGATAGTGATGGTGGCTGCTGCAGCAACGCTAGCGACGCCAGGAGGGACAAAAGCTTCTCGTTCAGAGGTGTTCCCTGTTACCATATTCTCCACAACGCCCTCCGCTCTAATTAAACTCCTTTCCGATCCTGATGGCTGTCGCAGTGACGATGGCAGCTATGCTTGGCATGGCGTTGCGCGGGCCTACACGGTGCTGTTGTTTTCATGTCGTGAACTCCCTGCATAAATGAAAAGGATACAATGACAAAGGAGCCCATAAATAATCGTTTTCCAGGAAACACCTGTCGCTGCCTTCTGACAAGCTTGCGTTAAGCGTAGGTATTGTAGACAAAGTGGTAGAATTGATTAATAATCATTCTGCTTGAACGTGTTTATCCTGTAATTCGAAGTACAGTGAACTAACGATTTTCTGTACGTAACATCATAAGTCAGTCAAACAGGACGCATAATCGAAAATGGAATAATGGAAATGTGATTGTTACATAATATGAATATTATGAGAATATTCTTTTCAGAAACAATTTACATACAATATGTAGCAAAAACGATGCATTTAGAGTTAATGATGATGACCAAATTACTCAATGCTTATGACCATTTGACGGTTTTAAGCTCATATATATCAAATCGTTTAGTTCACTATGGAACACATTATATAATTCTTTACAACTGTGGTGTCTTCTCTTACTTCTTTTTTAAGAGGAAAAAATTAGAATTTGTGTTCTTCTACGAGGAATTCTAAAAGTTTGAGTAAACATGTTCAATAAGTAATTATTTGGTCAGCGCAAAATGTTGAAGTTGAAAGACCAAATAAATTAAATCGATTCATTATGTTTTCATAACAAAACTACTTCTCAAAAGAGCACAGAACCAAGAATTCTTTTCATCTAGGATGATTGCTTCTTCTTAACAGTACTTTTTGTACGAGCCTAAGTAGTTGCAGGAAAGAAATTAACTCTTTAACGGAAAAAGGAGTTCAGAACGGCGGAAGCAATGTGCCGTAACTCTAGAAACGAAATACTTCCTTTCAAGAGCTTCTTCTGTCCTTCACTTCAGCAGTCCAATTGGTTTGGTCTCTAGTTCTCAACTTGACAAAGTTCGTCTTTCCTCCTCCAAACTGGCCCAGTCTCCTGTTTTGCTTCAGAAAACTTTGTGAATGTTTCGAAATAATTATTTCTGTTCAATTTCGCAACTACTCTTGTAATTTCTCTTCCATACTAGCGTCTATTATTCTCATAATTAGTTTCCTTTAATATAAATGCAGACAATCTATAACGTCCTTTAATGTTAGGACGAAAAGAGTGAAAACATCTAATGTTTACTCACAAACTTTCAAAACATATATTTATTAGAAATCGGAAAATTTTCACGATTTCTTCTCTTGATCTCTGCGTTTCTTAATGTTCCACAGGAACAGCTCGTTAAATTTCCTAAACACTCCGTGTCTAAATTTGAAAGCAATAATTCTATGGCGTGACGAGGTGGCCGAGTGGTTAAGGCGTTGGACTGCTAATCCAATGTGCTCTGCACGCGTGGGTTCGAATCCCATCCTCGTCGGTACTTTTTTCTCCTTCCAGAATATATTAAATTTAATTACATCCAGCGGAACTCTGCTCCTTTATTCGAGGTCCCGCGAAAAGCGAAATGAGAAAGCCGTCTACTAGAATATGAGCGTCGGCATTTTCGCCAGTGTCGTTGTTGACAAAGGAACGACACAGATGAAAGGCTTCATTACCCAGCACTTCACCCGCGGCGTAATAAAGGAGCCGAGCGAAGCCGACGTAACCGGAAAAAAGCTCCGGAACACAAAATTCGAAGAATAATTGTAACGAGCTTTGTCCTGGGTAATATATCGCGCAACGGGCGGCCCGGAGCGCGGCTGTAGACTGAACCAGGCGCCTCGCGGACGCCGTGCACCAGGGCTACGCAAAGTTCTGCTGGCGAGGCGCTCGCCACCCCGAGAATCCTTGAAATTGGTCCCAACGATTTCACTTCTGCGTGACATTATTTGTGTATATCAATGCGTAAGTGATGATGTAAAATCGCTATTTTGTGTTAGTAAATGAAGTGATGTATATTCATGAATTAATTTTTTTTCAAGGAAATAATATCTTTGTATGTACAAGATGTTATACATACATTTTAAGATTTTATTTCACTATTATTATTATTATTATTATTATTATTATTATTATTGTCATTATTATTGTTATTCCTGTAAATCACGACTTAAGATATTATGTGTCGACTGAATATAAAATCTACTCCAGGTTGCAACCAGCTACCTAAGGAGCAGATCTAGGGACTGTCGGTACCTCTACAATACTTTGCGCAAAATGTGGGCTGTTCCAAATAAAGCTATTTCTTGCACTTCCCAGTCTTTTGGATTACCTGGGAGTTTAGACAAGTTCTTACACAAATTTTGCGGAACAAATCCCAGAGCTCCGATAACTATCGGGACGACCTGTGCTTTTACGCCCCACATTCGGCTGATCTCGATTTCCAAACTCTTGTATTTAAGACGTTTCTCTGCCTCCTTGGTAACGACGTTTTGATCGCAAGGTACAGCAACATCCACAATTTGTTCTCCAAATCCCGGATGACTATATCCGGTTTGTTTGCTGATATCGTGCGATCAGTTTGAACTTGTTGGTCGTACAATATCGTATACAATCCAACAGACGTCACCGGTTTCGGTGAGTGTTCGTACCACTTGGGGCATGTGTTCGGAACTTCGAGGGCGGTACAGATCTGCCAGTGGAGGTAGCTACACACCCTGTCGTGTCTTTTCAAGTATTCAGTCTTTGCTAGGATTGGACAAGCTGAGACAATATGATCGATGGTTTCTACGTGTTCCTGACAAATGCGGCATTTATCATCTTGGGAAATTTTGAGAACCGCTTTATCATAATGTCGTGTTCTCAAGGCCTGATCTTGGGCAGTTATTACAAGTGCTTCCGATTCTGGCTTCATTCTTCCCCTTTTAAGCCACATAAATGATTGATCTTTATTGATCTGCACCTTGTCCATTCTTTTTAGATATTGTCCGTGGAGTGGTTTGTCTCTCCACGATTTCTTTAACATTTTCTGTGTCTCAAATTTCATGTTAAGTAGCATCAGAAGTTCAGTGTCTCTGTCATTCTGGTTGTCTTGCATAGTCTTGTTCGCAATGCTTCTTGCTACACTTACAATGCCTCTGTTTCCCATTCTTCGGTCAGATTTCATGACCTGCCTCATTAGTGGGTCATCTTGATGGCTGACTACATACTTTCCCATCCCGGTTATTGCATTGTGCCAGGAGGCTTCAATTTGTCTGAGGCCTCTTCCTCCTTCCTTATTATTGTTATTATTATTGTTATTATTATTATTATTATTATTATTATTGAGCAGATCTAGGGACTGTCGGTGCCTCTACAATACTTTGGGGCAAAATGTGGGCTGTTTTATTATTATTATTATTATTATTATTATTATTATAATTGTTATTATTATTATTCTTGTTGTTGTTCTGGATTTATAGACGGTCACTTCAACATGTTTGGAAAAACTGAAATGTAATAATTAATACATTTTCTATCGAACATTTTAACAGTAATTTTAATAGTATAATTTCTTCAATATAACCCATAGTGTGAGAACCGGAATATTTTTTGTCATTATATCAACAACCGAAACCGAATTAGGCGTGGACAGACTACCTTCTTTTCCTTCTTTCGTATTTATTGCAATTTTAAAGATGCATGCTTCTCGTTGAGGAAAGCGTGTGAAGCCCTGGCGCATATGAAGGCGTTTTATGCGTGCTGCGCCAGGCGCGGCCCAATGGCGCGTCCTCTCGTCGCCGCGGCCTCCTCTCGCACTTTCTTTTCATTTCCTCGCGAAGAGGCCGCGGGGCCGCGCTGCGGCGAAGTACATCTCGAGGGGTGTTTTTAATCTGACAGTTATAGAGTAACCCTCGAGGGGGGGTGGAGGGGGAGACGGCGACGGTGGCGCTGCGGTCGGCGGCTGCACGCGAAGGGCCCCTGCGTGCCGTCGCCCGTCCCCAGAGCGCAGCCCCGCGCCCGGGTCCTAAGCCTCGCCCCTCGCCGCCCCCAAGGCCCGCGCCGCGCCAAGCTCTCTTCTTTCCCTCCCCACTCACGCGCCGCTAAAGGCGGATGTGGCCGAAACTAATTCTCCCATTGGACGATTATTGTTCACGTAATCCAAAACAGGGCGATGAAGTCCAAAGTAGAAGTGGATTCGAAGCATACTTCGCACTCTAGCCTGATGATGTACTCATTACATACCAAGTGGCTTGGGTAAGTGAAAAATGTTCAGGTGACAAGGAATAGCAGAGGATGTGTAAAAAACAAGTATCATACTTCTGGTGGGAAAGTTCTAAGGAGAGAGAGAGAGAGAGAGAGAGAGAGACAGGAGAGAGAGGAGAGAGAGAGGAGAGAGAGTGGAGAGAGTGGAGAGAGAGGAGAGAGAGGAGAGAGAGAGGAGAGAGAGAGGAGAGAGAGTGGAGAGAGAGGAGAGAGAGAGGAGAGAGAGTGGAGAGAGAGTGGAGAGAGAGGAGAGAGAGAGAGAGAAGGTGTGTAGTTGTAAGCTCCGTTGTGGCAGTCGTAGTTTTCTATTGAAACGATGCCATCTATAAACCTTGTCTGCCTTCACTATATTCTAACACGTCTCAGTTGACGCTTCAGTACGCCCTTCCGAGTTGGGACGACAATGCTCCACGTGAACATACAGTGACAACAAACCGACCAATTTCGTGTACCAATGTCCATCGGCTAATCTCGAACCGATCGGCGAAAGCTGGTGGCGCGCCTATTGTGTGATGGGCGTAATTGTCACTGACCCGATGGAGCGCTCGCGAGAGGTACGGTCGTTCGGCGCTTGCACTCCAACGTACCAACTACCTTGAGATCTCATTGCACACCCCATTTTGACGAATAATTCCGGACTTTTAGCGTAGAGCCCCCGGTGTAGTTGGTCAAAAAGAATTTTGTAAAAGACGCAGTGTGCATGTGGCAGCACCTTCCGCGCTCTCGGTGCTCGCGGCCCTTAGGCTCCGTGCGTTTCCACGCAGCCACGATGGAGAGCATGCACCACATGAGCCAGACGATTTGTTGCTTTTCTTTTAGCCAATGTTCGCCATCGCTTAGGGATGTAGCTATCGGATCGTGCCCGAAAGTCTACTACGAATACTGTCAATGCTGTCATTTAATAAGTACTCCATGACGTTTCGAAAGGCTCTATTGGATAGATATTTTGTAGCTATGTAGAGAAAGCACTTTATTGTGTGAATATTATTTTTAAACAATTAAACTTTCTCTAACCGATAGCCTACATTGTGTTTAGTATGAGATATTTTTTCCCAATATAGCAATGAATGTTAACAAGATTAAATTATTCTTGATTCATTCAAGATACCAAGATACGTTTTCATTTATCGCGTGATTTTGGGTGATTTTATGTGAGTTGATAGCATTCGATGATGCGTGTGTTGCATGCATTCCTCAATCAACAAGAAATGGAAAATGCTGCTTACACCATATTAGTACGTGTCATTGGAACCCCCATTGATATTGTGGTCATTAGAGCCGTGGTTCCTTATTCCTTAACTTACACATTACAACATGCATCGCTGAAATCTCGACTCCTCCGAACAACCTTCTTTGATGTAATCACACGATCACACTTAACCATTTGAATCTCCCTTACTTTGATTCGCTCTCTAAATGTGTTGTTAAATTCAGGCATCGTACCGTCAGTGATCTTTGCCATTGCTTTCGCGATGTCAGCGTTCGCGTCTTATCCTTGCGCCAACACCCTTAGCCTCTGTTGTCCCACCCTTCTCATCTTACATCGCGTCATTGCACACGCCATTGCCCAATGAGCCTAACGCATTTGCAACTTCCGTCCGCGGCGCTTCAACGCCCTGTCTTTGCCCTCCGCAATCTTCATCACGAACCCCTCCCCCTCCGCGCTTTCCATCCTCTTCCCTCTCGCGTGCCGCTCCGCCAGCTCATTTCCCGCCGTTGCCACCTCCGCCGCCGCCGCCGCCGCCGCCGCCGAAGAGCCGCGTAGGGCCGCGCGCAAGGGCGCCCGCGGGACCCGCTGCGCCGATGAACGCCCGTCGGTATAACAGAGCGCTGCCTTAACGGGGCCAAGGGCCCGCTCGGGACGCCGCCGCGCTGCCGCCGCGCCGCCGCCGCGCCGGCGCGGCGCCGCCCCAGGCCGCCCAGTCTCCGCGGCGACGACGGTGACGGCACAGGCGATGGCGGTGGGGATGGGAGTATTGGAGAAAGAGATGGCTGCGAGGTTTGGGACAGTGGAAGCAGAGACGGTAACGGCGACTCAGAGGGAGGTTTCTACAGTTGGCAGAAATCATAGCAATGGCAGGGAATGAGGGTGAGGTTGGAAACGGTGGCCGTGGCGTTGGCATGAGCTTTGCGGAGGTGGCGGTATTGAAGACGAAGGAGGTTAGATGCGAGGAGAGTGTTGGCAGAGATGGTGGCACCGGTATGAGAGCGGAGACAGTGGAGGCAGAAACGATGACTGCGACAGAGGGCGAATACTATGCAAGCGGGAACTTGCAATGGCGGGTGAGAATTGGAGTATGCGGGTGGCAGTGACAATGGCAAGAGCGCAAGGGTAGCGCACCTGAATACGAAGACGACGGAAGTAGAGTGGAAACTGGTGGCAGAAGCGACTTTGTCGGTGGTGAGGGCTGGAACAATGCAGGTAGCGGCTGCGAGGAACAGTGGGGACAGGAGCGGTGGCGGCGTTTGCGTGTGTAGAGGGGGTGATGGGGGCTAATGGTGATAGAGGAGGTTGGCAGAGGGCTGTGTGGAGAGGGGGCCGGGGACGGCTGTGGTGGCAGCGCCACTCGCTTGGTGGCTCGTTCATTCGCATACTGCTGGCGCGCCCGTTAATAAATTCCTGCGGCGTCTTTCGAGTTTATGTAATGTTGAGCAGGCGGCGCCTTTGAGGCGAGCGGGCTCCCACAGTGCCGCCGGTCTCCGCCCGCCTTCCGCGCCGCGGGCGGCCCCCGCCCCCGCCTCTTTCCATCGGGCTCCCACATCGCTTATTCCCACCGCATGTTGCTGACTTCTTTCCGATATTGTCTGCCTCAGGTTCGCTTCTTCAACTTGCACGTCTTCTAGTTAAATTTCTATTGTTATTATAAATCGTGCTGTTATTAGTGACAGACATTTCTTTGATATATCCTAGAATTACGCCTATAATCGTTTTCTGAGGTCTTTTTGTGATTTTTTTACCAATTTTGATACCAAAATATACTTTACTTTGTATCCGAATTTGTTGAAAAATAATATTGAAGGAAAAGCTTCTTCTAGTAATTACAGACTTAAGTAACCACATTTGGTTATTTATGAAATAATATATGTAATACTCAGTTTCACACAAAATACATCTTTAATCCATTTTAATATCTGAGAACGGTTAAAGTCGTTTTTAATTTCAATGATCAAAAAGTGAGTAAGAAAATGGCTATCTTTGTACGGTATAAATACGGTAATTTTGTTGTACGTGTATTTTCCTGTGTAAGTTCATAAAGCGTGTTGCATAAACTATCTATTCACTCACGGCCCACCACTTGAAATTGTATTATTATGTCTCTTGTCGTTTAAAATGTATTAATATGTGTTATGATATATTACTGCCTCTGCATAAAGTAACAATGACAGATTTTTGCTTTTCTGTCTTTGTAGAAGTGTTACGTACTTGCATTCGTATCTACTAGATCCTGGAACATACACAGAGTGTGCTGAAGGCTTTCGGTCGGAAACGCAGTACACCTTGGCCGCTTCCCGCCGTTCACGCGCCATTCCTTTTCTGTCGGCCTTCCCTCCTCACATCACCCTTTCCTTCCACCCCCCCATACCTCTATCCCCCCCCCCGCCACGGACCCAAGCGCTCTGCGAAAAAGCGGCGCTCGCCTCCTCGGAGCCTGGGCGGCGCGCCGCGGCGCGGCGGGCGCTCTCTGGAGGCGCGGCTGGCGGTTAATCTCCGCCGCTGCGCCCCTCCCCCGCCCCGCTCCGCCCCCACCGCCCGCCCTCTGCGCGTAAATACGGACGGACGGCCATCCCCTGAGTGGCGCGCCCGCTCCCTTCGACATCGCAGCGAAAGAGCCCTTGGCTCGGAGGAGTCGCACGCAGCTAAATGCCAAAGAAATGGATTAAAGCTTGTCATTGGGATTCAGGGAATTTGTCATGTGCCCAAGTCGTTTCACTAAAATTTTCGTAATAGTTAAATTTCGTTACTTCGAGCCATAAGTGTTATGTCTCAATCGCGTCTAACAATTCATGCATGCTTGGTTTCTCGCGAATTCTGAATAAATTATTGAAGAGATGTTAGCTTCTAAGCCAACCCTTTTTTTAAAAGAGAGAAGTGAAAGTTTGAGTGTGCCTCTATTCTGGTTTTGCCTTACTTGATATTACTGCCGGTGTAATATCCTTCATAAATTGTCTTGAAAATCAATTCTGTTAATTGATCACACTTGGAAATCAATAATGATTGAAAATAAAATTCGAATACATTTGTCTATTATCACTATACTTTTTTGGATAGGCAAGGGCTCCATTTCCGTCCTCACTGACTATAGCTTTGAAAAAAATCTATTTTTTCAAATTTTAATACACAACTCTTTCTCTAAAGAATTACAGTCTATGAACAAGTTTATTTTCGATTTTTTTCAAAATTACGTTTTTTATTTATATTTACGTGACCTTTCTTTTTTAAAGTTTTTGAGTCAACGATCGATTTCAAATAATCTGATATTGAATTATATTCTCTGATGCTATTTCACTATCTTTCATTTGTTGATACAGAGCCTTTAAAGTTTGAAGAGAAAATAGTACTTCTAGAAACCTGCAGAAACTATTATTAAAATAAAATACTGTAGAAAATCTTTATAATGAAACTTCAGAGACCAAATACTTTCTTTCGTTCTTGAGACTTTTTGTTGTAAGGAGAGAGTGAATCATTGTGCGTAGGTATTAGCAAGAGCTTTTCGAATTAACGATAAAGGAGATTTGACAAATGAATTGTTGGGAATCAGAATTCAATAAAACATGGATTGGGAATTTCCGTGACGAAGTATTGGTAAAGCGAAATGGCTGAATTTTATTTAAAAAAATGCGAAATTCTCGCGAAAACAAATTAAAAACTTAAATCTGTAGATCTGCTTTCCACGTTTCTAAGCGTAAGAAAATATGTGATTGGAGAATTTTTCATTCATTTTCAATCCTTAGAAATCGCTTTAGTTTTAACTTCGATCGCTATAAAAACACTATCATTGGAATGAAATGAAGATAACATAATTTATTTAAACTTCTCAAAAATATAAGCACTGAGTTCAGTTTACTTCAATTATAATACTGGTGCCTTGCAAAGCAGAAAGTCCACCTTATGTGTTCACAACAGTCAGGAAAGTGCAGTGCTATTTTTAGGAATATAATCTCATTTTGTCACTTGTGATTCTTGCAGTTAGTACGTCAGGGTCGCCAGTGTAGGTACAAAGTTGTGTTCGGGAACACAACTTCGACCTGAAAACTGATGTTGATTAGGGTTTAAAGTAATAGTTGTTCAAGTCTTGTACTGGAAATACGTTATTTGATTCTTGGTCAAGCTGTTCGTTAATTCTGTTATAAACGCTTATTGTCTTTAATTTTTATTTTATACTTCTACACTTTGTAATACAATTTTTAAAAAATACTCATTTCTCTCCGACGCATTGGAATTGATTTTGAAAGCCAAATTAATGGGAAATTGTTCATTATTTTCCACGCTCGTCAGAAAAATAACGTGACCAATAATTAATACCTCTATAGATAGGTTATGAGGTAAACCAATCTAATCCAGGTAATATACTATGTTAAAGGTAGTGTCTCGTTATAAAGAGTGTACACTGTGCACTCAAACATTTTAAATAATGAATATGTTCTCAATAAATCATACATTTTAAAATAATTTTAATGCTAACGAACTCTGCTAAAGTTCACTACACAAAGAACATACAAATTTTCGTTTGCTGTATGAGTGTATTGCAGTAAGATAATGAATATCTTCTCTTTTGGTCATTATCCATATTTGACCGAATCTCTAATCAGATCACTACAGACAGGAGATAATGAGATGCTAAAGGATGCACATATCAGAAGAGTGTATTTCAGTTAAATATGCATAAGAGGATCAGTAGATAACGAGATTACTATTTGAAATTTGCATATTGTTTCCTCTTCTCTTTCATACGAGCAACGCAATCCGAAAAAGGAACGCCGTTTGTTCTCGTGTTTTTTGAGCGACCTAATACATAGAAATTTTCATTTAAACATTCACCACAAAACAGCTTTCAAACGATCGTTATCTGTAGCCTAAGGGAAATAAAATACGTCCCGTACCTTGTCCGATCCGACCAACGGTGGTTATCCCCTTAGCTAGGACGCTACACAAAAGGGGTTGATTATTTTCTTTTTTGGCGGAACCAAAATCCAGTAATTGCTACTTAATTGGATAACGTACTGGTCGCGTACACGGATAGGCGAGACTTTGGCGGAGCCCTCTGGCGGACAGAGCGGGCGAGCGCGACCGCGCGTGCGCGGATTTCGGAAGCGAGGATCGCGCGTTGACGGGCGAAAAAAATCCGCGCTCGCGCGTTTTTGCGGCTTTTCGCAAGAGCTTCCTCCGCCTCCCGCCGCAGCGGGACGAGCGCGCACGCGTCGACGCGTCCGCCCGCCATCCGCCTCGCTTGAAGGTGCTGATGAACGCCGCCCCCTCCCCTCCCACTTCCCACCCGCCCTCCCACTATCCCATCGGCGGCTGGCGATCGTCGCTGTGCTCGCGGCTCGCCTGGAAACCAAAGCTGTCAACCGCGGACGTCTCTTCTTTGCGCCTGTTTTTTGACGGAGCTTTTGCTCCATTCCGTCGAGGGAGTGAGTGACTATGGCTTCCCAGTGCGTCAACTACTTTGATCCGTACACCCGTAAGCGTATTGCATGTTAGATCCCCCCAAGTGGCCGACTTCCTCCCCTGCTGGAACTTCAGATGAATTACTCGTATTTCCAGAATAATGAGGAAGAGAGTGTTTTGTTTTTCCAGGCGCGTCAATTACTGTGGTTATTAGACCCGTTAGTGCAGTAAATCTTGCAGCATCCGATGAAGTGTGAGATCCAACGCCGAACTAATCGAGGTTTCCTCCTCCAAGTTTTTCCCACACAGGGGCACCAATCCAGACGGAATTAGCTCTAAGTGCGCGCATGCTCTCCCGATATGTGTTGTAGGTGCCGTCGAGGTTTTTGTTCCTCAATGTACGTCTTCTCTCCCTAGAGCTCCAAATTTTTGTCGGTTTCGATGTTGGTGATTTTGATCGTTGATCACTTTCGTGTTATTTCTCTCTTTCATTCTAACAACCCTTACACATTTGTCAGTACTTCTTTTTTTTCAATAAGTTTCATTAAACTGTTTTTTTTATTTCCGTACGTGTTCCAGCACGAATCATCTCTACAATCGCGAAAACTGTCTTGTTTCTCCAGTCACTGACTTTCCAGGACTTTCTTCAGACAAAAAACTTTCTCCTTCATTGTCTCATCCTTTCTTACCAATTCTTCTTCTTACATTCATTGTCTAATTCTTTTATCCATCTTTCTTGTCGGAACTGATTTAGATGAAATTGCAATGCAAATTTCCTTGATGTTTTTATCATCGGCTTACTCCATACCTTCCTGCTTTCCTTTTCTATCGGGTGAAGAGAATTGTTTGTTGAGGCGGATTATTTCCATAGTTTCTTTTCTCCAATGTCATTAATCTTTTTCTTTGTTTCCTTCTAGTCCTCCCGTGAATTTGTCTCCTCTCTCTCGTTATTTTCTATTCTACTTTTCGTTTTGCCATCCTCGTATTCTCACCATCACTCTCATTATCTCTTCCACGTCCCATCCCCACATCCTTCGACTCCGTTTCATCTAAGAGTTTCTACACATTAGCATTCTTACTCTTGCGCTACACCGTGCCCTCAATTCTCCACGTTATGTTGTCCTCTCACCCCCACCGCAAGTATTTTCGTCACCCTCGTTAAGTTCTCTTCCGTAATATGCCGCCTCGACCCGCTTCCTGCCTCTGCGCACCAACGCCAGATCACCCCCGCTCTCCATCCCCCCGCCTCCACCTCCTCCCGCCCCGACGCCTCCGCCCTCCGCCCCGTCTGCGATCCCGGCACCGCAGCGCTCCACCCGAGTTGATTAACGCCCGCCTCGCTGTTTGTCTTTTTAACGGGCGCTGCTCTTCATCTCCATAATTCCTCCCCCGCGAAGCGCGTCTCATCCACCGTCGTCACCTTCCCGACGCCCCCCCCCACTTCCCCCCCCCCTACCTCCGCCTTCTTCTCCTCTTCCCCGCTCCCTGCCCGGATCACCAAAATGTTTTCCTCAGTTTTGGTTATTGTTGCCGTTCAAACCTTTAAAATTGCTTTTTAGTCCGTCTTTATCCTAATCAAAATAAAAAAGTTATCTTCGTGTTCTAACTATATGCTCCACTCATCTTGAATTTTTTGGGAAAAATTATCAGCATCAAATAAATATAATTGTTTATAAGAGAAATATTCTCTTCATTTTTTGTTACGTACGTACGTTTCATTAGCAAGGGCTGGCGTTGAAATTTCTTTTACTTTAATCAGAACTCAGACAAGTGTTTCGAAGAGAAAAACTCACAAGACAGATAAAAATTCAAAAAATACTTTTGTATTTAATACAATTCACGACAGTTACAGTGTGTTTCAATAAACTTTCAGTTATTACAAAAATTATATTTTAATAATTTAAGGAATGCAACTCCTCTTTTTCAAAAATGTTTAATCCACTAGAAATTTTTTTAAAAATATAAACAAAAATAAAAATGTAGATAAATTTGAAAATTTAGTTAACAAGGGTTTAGATATCCAGCGGTTTGGGGCGAATGAACCAAATGACAAATTCGATAAATATCGATTTTTTTGGCTTTTACGACCATAAACAAAGTATGATGTTGAATGGTATAGTATATCTATTACGATACGTTATAGAATTGTATCTTGTTTGAAGATTTATTTTACTCGTGCATTTTTTTCGTTTAAATGAGCCGTCTCTCTGTCTTTCTGTACTCCGATCACAGTTCTTTCTTCTCACATCCGCCGCCGCTACCTTCGCGGCTCTCGAGCTTGGCCGTCAGTGTTCCCCGCCGCGCTGTCTTCGCCCCCGCCCCGCCTCCCCGCTCCCGCCCCCCCCCCACGGCAGCCCACCTGCGCGCTCCCACGGCAGATCGCACCCGGCTCTGTCCGCCCTCGCGCCCTGCCCCCCCCCCCTTACGGGACCTGTCGCCGATCTTTGTTCTGCGACGGAGGGCGCTCGTGCGCTACTCATTTAACGACTTCAGCGCAGACGGCTGATTTCATAAGCTACATAATTGCTTGTAAATAGGGCTGTATCACGAAAGGGGGGTGTTCAATCGGAGAGAGAGAGAGAGAGACAGACGGAGGCAGGGAGAGAGAGAGAGAGAGAGAGAGAGAGAGAGAGAGAGAAAGAGACAATATCCCACGAAATTAATTTTCTATTTCAAGCGACCCCTCCCTCTTCGTCGCATCCCTTCTCCTTATCTGCCCTGTTCAATGTCGCGGTCTCCAGCCCACAGTCGCTTATTCACTGGTCTCTTGCATCCCCGACTTATTTCATGAGTTTTTACCTTTTTTCCACTTTCCCGCAATTCTTACTCGCCACCCTCTTTAACTAGTGTTTCGTTTATTGCAGTGTGCCTTATTTATTTACATGTGGATAATTAATTTTGATTTCAGTTTCTCATTTTCTTTCAAATTAATGTTATTTTATTTTGTCTCCTCCCTGTACTTTCTCTCACTTTTTTTTGTTATCCGACTTGCGTCTAATGTCACTGCGTCTAATATACTGGCTTACGTCTAAGGCACTCACTTTCATGCAAACTTCGATTTGAATTTATCCGTGTTACATCATTTCCATGCTTCTAACGAAAGTGTCACATGCAACCCAGCCCATTTCTTCCCTACACACTGGATATCAGCTCAGTAATTGTTTCCTCCCCCAATTCATCTTTCTCAGTACATCCCTCAACAGTTCATCACCAGCTCGTAGTTTTTACCTCACGCCTCCTTTAGGTCCTTTCACTCCTTTCCACCGCGTCATTTCACTCGCCCCCATTTCGCGCACCACTTTTCTTTCGATTCCCTCTCTTCTTCCCCTGCCTCTATCTGAAATTGCCCGTTCCAAGTATCTCGACCCACGCCTTTCCCGAACCCCATCCTTCCGCAACTGCTACGCCACGCCGCCGCCAGCGCCCGGACGCGAGGCGAGGTGGGTGTGTATATCGAGCGCGGGGAAGGGCAGGGCGGGGCAGGGCGGTGGCGGGGAAGGGGCGGGGAGGGCGGTTATTTTGGGAGCTGATAAGCGGATCAAACACTCGGGCGGCGGCTGGCGCGCGGCGGATCTCCCGCCCGGCGACATACAGCGCCCAATGCGGCGTGACGCCATTTCATTAGTCTCCGGAGAGGATCAGCGCGCAACGCGATCCCGCCCTCCCCGCCCCGCCCCGCCCCCTGGCCCGCTCGCGCGCGGACGCTAAGCCCCGCTCCGAGACTCCGGAAGTTGTCGAGGTCTGCGCGGCGCGGCGTTCAGCCCACTGCCCCGCTGGACGTGCTCGGGGCGGCTTATCACCGCGCTGGGTTTTACGCTGGAAACGTCTGCGACTCGTTTTGTGGATTGTTCAGTTTCTGCTTCCCTGCGGGAGCTGTTCCGAGGATTTAGCCGGGGCAAATGATAATGCGAAATGTATCTGAAATGTAAATACATTCATGACGTCATTTATTTCAATATAGAACACATACTGAATTCCATATAAATACTATTACGTTGAGAATCTGTTTGTGACCAAATCTGCGTTTGATTAGTGATGAAATTTAAATAGAAATTAAATAGAATTTAAATAGAGAAATAAGGGAAATGAACAGACTTTCCAACTAAATGGGAAATAAATTGGTATCTGCCTCATTTAATAATTCAGTGAATATTCGTAAACATTATTCGTCTACACAATATTGAATACCTTTCTTTTAAAGGGAATTAAATGATAAGGGTTGTGCCCCTCTATTTTATCTAACTGAGTACTTAGAGTACAAACTACGAGTATATTAACGTATCAAAATACAAGAGTTTGAAAGTATGTGATAAAAACAACTGTGAGAACATCCGGATAAATGTATACAATTTTTTTGGGGGGGGTAAAGCGATTATTTCCAGGAACGTAAAGAATAAATGAATTTGACAGTTTGTAGTGCTGTGAACTCCAGGTGATACTGACAATTTACGCCGAGAACAACTTGTGTCTAGTTGAGAGCGTGCCGTATTTCGTGCGAAGTTTCCTCGTCCTCTGGAGGTCTGGCTTTTAGCGCAGCCGGTGCACCGGCCAGGGCGAGGGGCAGACGCGCCGTCGAAACGGGGTCAAGCCGAGAAAATGGACCTCGCTCCGCGCGCGAGAGACAAACAGCCACGCGGTGCGGGGCACTCGCAGCGCCGCCGCCCACACGTAGATGCCGGCGCCCCTATGGTGCCGCCGCCCAGACGCCGCCGCCCCTGCATTGTCTCCAACGCCCGTCGATGTCAATATCGCCTCGACGTTGTCGCCATAGACCCAGCGTTATTGCCGAGCTCTGTCGTAGTCACCTCCACCTCGACGTTGCTGTCTCGGCCCCTACGTGACCGGTGTCCCTACGTTGTCGCCACTGCCCCTACGTTGCCACCGCCCCGATGTTGTCAATACAGCCTCGACCCAATGTAGCTACCGCCGACCCAATGTAGTTACCGCCGACCCAATGTTGTTGTCGTCACCGTTCCGTCTTTGTCACCGCTCCCTCGTCGTTGTTGTCTCGGCTCCTCCGTCGTCGCCGCCCTATGTTGTCAACACTGCCTCAACGTTGTCGCTGTCGACCCAACGCTGTTTCCGCCCGTTTCACATTCCCGCCGTTGTCACCACAACCTCGACGTTGTTGTCTCGGCTCCTACGTTGTCACCGCCGCCGCCGCAGCTGCCGCCGCCGCCGCCCCGACATGTCGCGACATTGCACTCGGTCTCAACTTCGCCAACTTCATGTGTCCGCAGTCATGGTCAACACGGCGACATCTGTGCCATCATGCGATTGCCTCCAACCTGACTTTGCAAATCCAGTTTCATGTTTCCCAAAATATTATGGCATCATCCCTGCACCGTCTCCATGAATTGACCGCAGTCCTGACACATCCCAGAATATCATCGTCGCTGCAAACTTCGTATCACTGCCTCCAAACCCTACTACTTCTTCGTAATTTTCACGTACCTGCTACCTCACCAACACATCACCTTTTCAACCCTCATTTTTTCTGCCCACGTTTTTTCCCTTGTCACCCCCTCCCCTTCAGTGTCGTGTTGACGTCACTTCCACCATCGTCGCCTCCCCCGCTCATACCACCCTCCGTCCGCCCCCACGCGTGCACTTTGCGCTGTTGCACGTCCCAGTCATCGTCGTGAATTGCAGCCGCTTCTCGCAGCCCGCAACCGTTGACCGCATACCACCCTCTCGTTGGCGTCCACCATTGTCAACCGGCTCACACCATACCCCGGCGCTTCCTACCGCCCTCTGTTGTGTTCAGAGCCACACTCGTCGGGGCTGTTGCCGCTTTTCCCAGTTCCACCTAATCTAGGTGGTGTTGCTTTTTCCCAACCGACGCTCAAATTATGTCGGTTCCGTTGCGGCCATGATGCATTACCTACTCTCGACGTTACATACGTTTCGAGTCTCTCCTATCTACATCTTTACGCACTAATATTACCACTGGCATGAACTATTTTCTTCCGTATTCCTGAAGTTCATGATGATTCAGCTCTTGTCACTATCACCTCCTCTAAAACATACACGTTACTACTGTACCTGAACATCTCAGGTACCACGTCAACCATCTCCTGGTCGTCCTTCTCTCCGTCCTGCGTCTGCAGACGCGCGCCTCTGTACTATTTACGAGCTGTAACAGGTGTTTAAGGAGGAGGGCTGGCGGAGCGTCGCGGGGTGTTGGCGGAGACGGGGGATGCGTCCCCGGGGAACGACGATCATTCCTCCCGCGCCCCCGCCCCGCCCCGCCCCGCCCCTCCCGGGCGTCTCCTGCGCCAGCCGCCCCTGCCCCCTCCCCCGCGCCGCCTGTTCGGAGACGGATGACAGTGTGCGGTGCCCCTTCCAGCGCCCCCTGCCTCCGGTCTCGCCCTCGCCGCCATCTCCGCCGAGACGCGTGGAGTTAGTTTAAGGGATGCATATTGCAAAGGCCGCTCGCTTTCCGGGAAGAGGAAGTGTGACGTGCGTTGGAAGGCAGAGAACGACCCAGTGTAGGGCAAAACGAGATGCACGGCTCGGGCAAAGGAGAGATAACGTGCGTAACCGAAGATAAGAGTGCCGGTTGAGAAAGTGTAAACGTCAAGCAAACTGCATTAGAGCAACGCAATCCAAGAAATTTGAAGGATTAGCCCTTGGAGATACGAGCAAGAAGTAAAAGACTGATATAAGCCATAAGAAGAGTTAATAGTTTGTGAAAAAATATTGAGTAATACATTTAAAGAATAAATATAGGACAGATTGAGCAAAACTGATGAAAATTAAGGGGAGGAGTCGAAACAAGGTTACAAGAAAATTGAATTACGTAGGCAAAGAAACGTGTAATTTTGAAATTTAATACGGTAACAGCAAACAAAGTCAGAAAAATATAATACAAAAATACGAAAAGAAAGGAAATTTTGTAACCTTTTTGCTGTAGTAAAAGAGAGTAAAAATAATTAAAAGGAAGCGTAAAGATTTTAACGAACGAATGTGAATAATGAAAGAGGAGTCCACAAAGAAAATTAGACGAAGTATGAGCAGTACGCAAATGAACAGAATGTCTGAGCGAAGGCAAATGGCGCCGTGTGCGGACGTGTGGGGAGGGGGCGATTGAGGGTAAACCGCGGCGGGGGGAGCGCAGCGGGGCTCCTGCCTGGGGCGGCGCGGCGTGCGAGTGGCAGGTGGGCGGCGCGGCGCGGAGGAGGAGGCACGGGCAGGCTGCCGCCGCTCGCAGCGCAGGTGGGGGGGGCGGGGCGGTGGGGTGGGCGATGGTGGAGGCAGTGGCTGAGGCGGGGGCGGTGGGGTTGCGGGTCGTTTCGGTCCCTGAGCGACGTGCCGCGCCTGCGCGGAATGGGGTGTCGCTTCGATAGAAACAGTCGCTCCACGCACAGGCGACCGGTCGGGGCGCCGGGGGACGGGGAACAGCAGACGGCGTGCCGCGGGCCGCTACATTTGCGACACATGGTTGTGGGCGGCGCTATCACTTGCAAGCGCAAACGTTGACTCGTTTTCGGGGTTTTCGTTGTTATAGTAAGTGAGAAGCAAGGAAAGCAATTATATTGAATCGCCAAATACATGATTATTTGAATAATATTGATAAGTAGGTTAATTATCACGTATGTATTATCTTCCAAGATTATATGTTTACATTTTACTTTCCAAATGTTTAAATGGTGTTATAAGTTCTTTAAAACCTTAACGAAAGTTGGTTCGTTGAACAAGATTCTGGTTATCTCGTTCTAAAAAATAGATTTTGTAATTCAATTAATTTTGCAGAATTATTTTCATTTCAACGCATGAAATAATCTGGACAAAAAAGTAATCTGGTCATCTTTCAAGTATTTATATGAATTATGAAAATGGCAGAGCGAATTACTCTAGGTGATATGTATATGTGAATCGAAAATGAAGAAATTTAGGTAGGATATGGCAGGTTATTTTATCATACGAAAATATTTCAATTAACAGAATGTTTACAATTTTTCGAAGTAGTAGTTGGATCTTCTCCATTATATTTGTTACCAGGGACCCAGAATGAGGTGAAGAGACAATGAAATGTATGTACTTTAGTAAACATTAGTTACGAAGTAACACGTATTCGTCCGTCGAATGAAACGACTCGGGAAAATTAAAAAATAATATTGTGGACTGGAAGTACATTTAAGGACATCTGGATAACATCTTTGAATATCAAATATACATAATAATAATAATGATGATGATGATGATAATAATAAGAATGGAGATAATTCTCACACATACATGATCAAATTCAAGAAATATATGCACGCCAACCTCCCCCTCTCAATCCCTCTCTCTCAAGTCCTTTCTCACTTCGTCTCCGTCACTTCGCCCCCCTCACTACGTCTCTCTCACTTTGTCTCAGTCACTTTGTCTTCCTCACTTTGTCTCCCTCCCTTCTTCTCCCCTCCCTCCCATCCAATCCCTTACTCCCTCTTTCGCTCTCTCCCTTACTCCCTCCCTTCCCTCACTTTCTCTCTCCCTCTCTCCGTCCCTCCCTTTCTTTCCCACTTCCCCCTCCCTCTCTCATTCACTCCCTCTCTACCTCACTCCCTTCCTCACTACCTCCCCCTCACTTCCTTTCTTTCTCACTCTCACTCGTACGGCCTCGGTCTCTCACCCACTCTCTTTCACACACACACACACACACACACACACACACAAATGCGCAGACTTTACTAGCAAGCACTAGTGTATTCCCACATACACACACACACACATTTTGAGACCGCGGAGGAAGCCCCAGGCCGTGGCATAGCACAGCGCGGTGAATTGCGGCGGCAGATAACTCGGCCGAGGATCAGCGCTGCGGAGTGACGGCCGCAGCTCAGCACCTTCTCGGGCGCGGCGGAACTGGGTGAGAACCTGAGCCACGCGCTCGGCCGCTCTCGTGACCGCTTCCTCTTTCCGCCCGAGCTTTTATTTTTATTTTGCTCTCTTTCCTTTTTCTTTTTCCAACCTCCTTCCTCCTTCGGAAGGGCTTTCCTGCGCGTCGCTGCAACACGTTTCCCTGGGCCGTAATGCACCGGAGCGCCCGCTCGATGCTCGCGGTGCATCTCGACCTTCCGCTCTGCGGGCCCACCTCCCTCCGCTCTTCTCTTGAATTAGGCTTCTCTTTGTTCTAAAAAATGCAGTCCCTGTTCTGCAGTTCTGTGCATGTTTCGAAGATACGATATACTGGTTTGGGATATGGAATGTTTTCGTCAGCCGCACAGGTCATAGGGGAGTTTTTTATTGGCCTCAAGATGAGATTGTGTTTTGTTTTTAAAAGGAGATAATAGTTGTAAATATTAATCCTTTAACTTTGTTGTTTTCTTTTAGTAACAAGGGCTCGGTTGCTGGTTTGCTGAATCCACATGAATTAATGTGAAACAAAATTAAAATGTTGTTTACTGCATTTGCATTTTAAAATAAATTCTTAAAATATAGAAATAGTTTATAACAATAACCAATACTCGAAACAGATGTGACCCATTAAAATTATTTTTGAACATAATATGATGTTTAGCAGAAAGATCTATGCATTGTTAATGTTTGGATTATGCAGATGACTGCTGTTCCCTTTGAACGACTATTGCGTTCAGATAGCAATGTTTTATTTAGTGTGTGCTTAATTGAATGGTTTATTTTCTGTGTTTTATTTAATGACTTAATCCTCCGTATTTTACAATTTTAAATAATGTTAGTAAATTTTGATCGCTTAAATGAAAGGCAGAGATCAGAAATTAGTAAATTACTTTAATGTTCTTGTGTAACAAATTGTTATAAGCATTAAACATTCAAGTTCAGAATTTTGTTGCGATATAATATTAAATAATGTTTGTCCAAAGAAAAGTGTATTTATCGGCTTTGTACGAACTGTCCATGAATGAATGGGGAATGAATGTTTCCATGAATGCCGAACAGTCAGTGAAAACAACACTTTGAAGAATGTTCGACGAAGCGGAGAACCACGACACATCCCATATTCCTGCACCTGTGACACACGGCTAACCCTTCCATTGCCTGTTTCCAGCACTGTCTCCCCTACGGTTTGAAACGAATATTGCTCTTCTGCCTACCAAATCATCCTCGACACCACCCCTCATTTCCATGCATATCAGAAACACAAGAGCCGACCATGGCGCGCCTCCCCGCCCCGCCCTCCTCGCCCTCCTCGCCGGCGCCGCGCGCGCGCTCTCACGTGTCACCACCGAAGCGAGCGCTGCAATCGCGATCTGCCCGTCTCTCTGACGCAGGGGTCGACAAAACGCGGCCTGCTGCGCGAAGTTAAGCGTCCTAGATACTTTCTTGCTCCTTTTTCTCCTACAAAGAAATGCCTTTATGTGTTTGGTGAGCCATGCGTTTGATTAGCCATGTAGTTGGTGAGACAAATGTACTATGAGCCGAGTGTTTGGTGAATAAAGTGTATGGTGAGGTAAATTTAGCGAGGCAGGCGTTTGGTATTGGCAAGTATTTGATGAGAAATTCAGTGAGTCAAGTAATTGGTGAGCCAAGCGTTTCTTTCGTAAGCTCCTGTTGAATATTGGCGGAAGGTATGATCTGTTCAATAATCTACGATTAAGTTGCAGTACCTTCCACCGTTGAAAAAACTGCAATCACATTTATCTTGTATACGTTTCCTTGAGTACGCAATGCATATTTTCTATTCCAGACACTATACGTACAATATTTCTCTTTATTCATTCCAACTCAATGGAGCTGTTGAATCAAGGAGAAGGAAACGTTGAAATAATTCTATCTCACATGTAGTGCAAAGAAGGGAAAGGCTGAATGTAACTCCAAAGGAGGGATAAATTAAAGAATGGAAATCGTAAAATGGCTTCCAAATGTCAGTACATGTTTGAAATTCAATTTAATTTAAAAGCTTGGAAAAGTATGTTAGTGTTTAAAATATAAATGAACAGTTACAGTTTTGTTGCAAAATCTTCTGACTGTCTTTGGGTTTTAATACAATTTCTTTGTTCTCTTCTATTTTAGACAGTCTAATACTATACGTCTGAAAACCAAAAGGTTAATAAAAAGCCATATTTTAAATTTGGAAATTTATTGAAATTTGTTTTTTTAATGCTTTTTGAAATATTACTATCTCTCCACAGTTACATTTTTGTCTTATTCATGTAAACTTTCGTGCTTAAAAAATACGCGGCAATAAATTTACTTTATTGCACTTAAATTATATTTCATCCTTTAGCCCCCTCTTCTATTTTTATATTACCTATTCATTACTACAGTTTACAAAATATATTCAGAAGCATTAAGAAACAATTTTAACATAATATATCTCAAAATTTAATACCAAACATTTTTAATTGGCTCGTGAACAGAATTGGGCAGGCAATGCTGTCTAATAATATCTCATCAAAACAGGATTTGCGACCCCTGACGTAATGAATACGAGCAGACTTCAACGCGTCTGTGACACCACGTTCCGCGGTCCGCCTCGAACCCTGGCACAGCCGTATACATTTCCCCCGGCGAATTCCCTTTGCGCGGGGAAGCGTGGCGGCGCGGCGGGAGGAGAACGTGGGCGGGCGGGCCTGGAGGTGGGACGGGCCAGGGAGCGTGGGGGCGGGCGTGTGGGGAACGAAAGTGGAGGGGATAGGAAGGGCGGGTCGAGGGCTCGCATGCCCGTTCACGCGTCATCGATACATGCGTCGGAGCGAGCGGTCGCGACGAAAATAAACGCCGTGGTGTGGCACCAGGTGTTGGATATCCACTCGCTCAACTGCACTACAAGGAATCTGATCGGGAGCAACTGTGTTCTAAGAAAGACTTGCAGAAAGGTGAAAGGAGGTGGCTCGCCTTTTTGCATCATATTATGCTCAATAATAATAACAACAACACTAATAATAATAATAATAATAATAATAATAATATTTTCTTTTTATGACTCAAGTGTTTACGTTATCATTTTGTGGTAAATAATCATTCACAGATAGAATGTTGCGTGCACTTGAATATAAACATAAATTTAACTTTTTTTGTTTCATTTGTAGCAAAACAATTAATGAATGATGTGTACTGATGTACTGATAAATCTGTACACACACTAAAAGAACATTTGAGAAATAAATCTCCTACGTTTTGTATGCTTACACTTATTACTTTAATTATTTTAAATTATTATAAATAGAAATAGACGTTGGCAAAATGGTTTTGATACCAGAAATCATTGTACCAGAAGAGTTAATAGAATCTCAATGAGAAAAAAAATACATTGGAATTCTTAGGCATTTACATTGAAATGTTAAAATGATCATAAATGTGTAATTTGTTTTATTGGAGAATTTGTGTCGTTTTGTACCTCCTATTTAAAACGTTTATGTAATCTATCTATATGCTCTGCTGATGGCTTTTTCCAGTCTACAGTACTGAAGTCCTGAACTGTTCAATAAACAACATATAAGCAATGGCCTCAATAAACTCTGTTGAATATCCTTACTAGTGAAAGAACGTGAATGACGCACTCGAGTCTTCAAAGAGCTCTCAGTGGACGCTTTAATGTGTGTGAGATATTTCTAGGCAAGAAGAACAAAAGGTATTTCCTTATGAGGCGTAACTATATTTTGAATGTTATACTTGTAGTATGTATCTGTACATTGTACACCTACTTTTACACATTAAGTGATAATCTGTGACTATAAGGTGGAAAAGCAAAACAAGAATTTGGACATATGGTACTTACACTATTCTGATCTTTTGAGGAAGAATTTTAACGTTTTGGGGGAAGGTATTAGCCTGAGCAGAATTGGAAGATTTTGAGAAAACTCTTATAGGAAGATTTTCCTTTTAAATGCACCTCAAACGCGTAAAAGTGTTTGATGTTCAAGTGAGTGGATATAAGAACTTTAAAAATTACCTTTCCGATGAAAGCACTTTGTTTTTCTTTCATGTTCGTTATACAAGTTTTTAAAGATGCGGCTCTGAGAAAATTATGTGTTAAAATGATCAAAGAAAACATTATCAAACAATAAAAAGAAATCTATTTTGAACACTCCCAATTTAATAAACTTATTAAATGTGTAGTTGATGATAATAATGTGACAAACTATCATCTTAATATTTTAATAGGTTTTGAATGATCATCTTTTAATTATTCCATGTTAACTCGAGTTTTATTGTTAATACTATCATTAGATTCTTCTTACAACAGCTATAAAAATATGCTCCCGAAACTTTTACAGCGTATTCCTACTTAACTTTAAAATTATGCTTAGTGACAAGACCTTTCGCACGTAGATTTTACGATTTCATGCTATTGTTCTAAAAAGAACAACAAACAGTATTGTTAATAACGCTCTTCTGCAACTTACTCAGAGCTTCAGTATACAATTACTATTGTCATGTAAATGATAATATTATATTTGTTTTGTCACTAGATGATGATGGAAACCAGTTATTTCCGAAACTTTGTGAAGAATATGTATTCCATTTAATATTGTATAAACTGTTATTTCAAGAATTTTTTCTGCCTTTAAAAATGATGGACCAACATATTGATATAATTGAAAACATAGACAGAAACTAAAAATATTAATTACAAGTGTTGTCATGTACTGGCCATTCCTTTCCAACCTTTCCCATGTATTCAGGAATGTCCGTCTTTGCGAAGCCTGTTCCGAGTCTTTAGGTCATAAGTCTTCTCGGTGTGACACAGTTCAAAAAGTGCGGGCGGCAGGCGCGGATTAAGAGAGTTCGTCGTCCCGGACGCGGCGCGGCGCGCGGGGCAGGATCGTCGAGCTGCCATCCAAAACTTGCGAAGCTTAACTCCTGAAAATAAGCCCCTGCAGCTCGCGAACGGAATCTTTAAAGAAAACACACGCCTTCTTACTGCTAATTGTGAACAAACTCTTGGAGAACTTAAACCGTTCGCTGTTGGAAGTCAGGAGAGAAACTCTTTTGTAGCACTGCAGAAACGACTGCATGCGAATTCACGATACGAAAAAAAATGTTTCATATGAGATTTGTTATTCCCAATATGCTGAGTTCATGTTAGGTCTCACGGATTTTGAATCGCTGGACCACTAATTCTGTTGTCAATATCCATTTTATGAAATATACATGAAAAAATGCGTAGATTGTTTTCAAATGCTGAATAAAAGTCCTGCAGCGGTACAAGCAATTTACGTATTCAATGCATCGTGTAATTAAGAGATTATACTGAAAATACTCGATGTAAAGTTATGCACATGCTGAAACAATGACCAAATATTTCAACGTGCGGGTTTCCCTTTGCAGACCATATGTATTTATTTTAACATTCTCCGACCAATAATTAAAAAGTAATGCTTGGTGTGATTTGGGGTAACATTAACTAGAATATATTCACATTACATATTAAAATTATAAAAAGATTTGCAACATTTATTGTCTCTCAGCGTAGTAAATGTTATTTGCATTTTTTTTAAATTTTCTTATTAATTTTGTGCTATTAATCGAATATGTAAATCAAAATTTAATATACGAGATGTATGAATAAAACAAAAGTAGGAAACTATATTGAAATTGCCTTCGAATGTGTCCATATACCAAAAATCACTGCGGACCATGACATAAAATGATGCACATTATTTTGAAAACATCTTCTTTGAGAAGAATAAGGGCAAAATATACTTTTCCACTCCATTTAATCGTTTATATCTGATTTCACCTTTTGGAATGTATATACAGCAACAAGAAGGATATTAGAAGCTTATGTTCACGATTTGAACATTATAAATTCTAGGTTTAGGTCCATATCCGCTAAAATATGGTGATAAAAATGACAGGATATGTCTGGAATTAAAAGTAGATTTGATTGAATGAGTAATTCATTCAAGTAGCATAGTTACACCGTTCGCATTATTAATAAAGCAGAATATCTGATAACAGGCGAGGAAAATGTAGATGACTTACATTGAGGAACTGTGAAAGTATGTCATTGCAAACATTTTAAATATCTGGAAGTGACACTATCTGAGACTGGTAAAAGCAAAGATGATACAATATGTAAAATTAGTCAAGGAAAGAAAGCAATACGGCATTTAAATTGTGTGCTATGGAACGACAAAATTACAAAGAAAACTAAAAGAATAATATATAAAAGCCTCGTTGAGAGTATATGTACTCGTACATACGGCTCTGAAACATGGGAGCTAAATAAAAGATACAAAAAAATACTGTTAACTATTGAAACTGCTAACAGCTGGATTTTTGGAGAAGGACTTGTGGCATTTCCAGGATATAAAACGTTCGAAACGATACCATCCGTAAAGTAATGGAAATTGAAAATAGCATCATAGACATAATTGAAACAATTAATATGGTACGGTCACCTTTGAATGATGGAAGATACCAGATGGCCCAAAAAAGTTTGGAAATAGAGCTCTCCAGAACGCAGAAAACGGGGAAGACCACCAAGATCATGGCAAGACGGAGTTAACGGCTATGTAGGCTACAGGTCAGCGGGACAAGGATTTGGTCGACCGAAAGTTCTGAAAAATGGGATGCGAGAAACGGCGCCAGCCGTAAAATACTCGCAATACACACAGGGTGAGTCACATCTCCTTCAGTGATTAGTGTGGTCCCAGATCCAATCGATATTGCTTCCTAGACCAGTCGAAGGACCGTGATTGAGACCGAGGCATTTGAAAAAATCAGGAAAACAATCCTTCAGAAGTTAAATTGCACTTATTCCGGGCAACAATGTTTCGTGGAGCTTTGCGTCCACCTCATCAGGTTTAATGGTGGAGTTCACATACACATACCTGTGAGATTTCCGTACTCAGAAACACCAACGAGAGGGAGGACCGCCGGACCGCAGAATAAATAATTGAATACAATGAAGGAAATATATAAAAAGTACGTGAAGATAATATAATAGAAGGAACATTGTATGAAGTCAAGAACAAATAATACATGTATTTATCAATATATAACAATCTCTTACAAGTTTGTAATGAAATATTATCAGAAATTAAGGTATAACTTTGCTATATAGTACATTTGTAACATTTCCTGTACATGCGATCCATTCCGCTGGGACATAGATGGCTATGTCCTTTTATGAAATTATAGTTCGACATTTACAATGATCCTCCTACTACACTACTGTTATTTTCATCGACAGACTTCAAAATAAGTTTGCAACGTATTTTGGGCAAACTGACTGTAAGAGAACGCTGAGATTTCAACGAAGCGTTTACACATGGCAACAGTTTCGATTTCTTTGACTAGTGGTAACTATCACTAGTGATAAAGAAAGGCGCAGAATGGCACAGAATTTTTCGTTCTAGTTAAATATCTAATTTCTTTGGTGTGGGCTAGCTTTTCGATCTTCTTGCCCCATCCTCTTTCCAGATACCATCTATCGCCCCACAAAGTACAACTCAGTCAATTTTCTCAATTTTTCGGTTTCGTAAATTTTTCTTTAATTTTCACAGAAAACGTTTGAGTTTTCGAAAAACTTGGAATTAATTTGAAGCACTCACAAATGCGCAGATAAATATTTTTAAAAAACTTCTTTTGCGTAATTTAAAAAAAAAAACAACCAAAGAATACTGCAAGTCGTCGTCCTAAACAGCAGTTATTTAGCACTATCCGTACAAAAGGATTGAAGAGAAAAGGAATCTTTTTGAGAAAACGGCGTTTGAGCGTTTCTGCAAATGCGGAATTTTGAGCTGATTTTTGTACAAAATGTTTGAGAAACTTTATAAAATATCATGTACACATTAATGTAATGGTGCATACAAATCGCCGTAAGTGCAACTATTAACGATGTGAGAGAAATGTAAAAAACAAATCACAATTGTGTAATTTAAAAACCACAACAACAAAAGAATAAAGGAAAATGGCGCTTGTTACATCAGTTGCAGTACATGTAACACCTTTTGGTTATCAGGGAACCCAAAACGTGTATTTTAAATGAAATCTCAAAATAGATTTTTCTCAGCATTACTTAATTTTATCTATATTATGTACATCGTATATACGTACGTATACGATACAGTGAAAAACCTAAACAATGAAACTGGTACTATTTACCCAATGATAAGGAAAAAATTACAATGGGTTCCTTCGTTGTCAGCCCCTCTTCACACACAAACACATATTATTATGTGTCCATTAAAATTACTTCGATCCCCAATAGTCCTTCTTGATATTGATTTACAAAAGTATTATTATTATTATTATTATTATTATTATATCATTATCATGATCATCAACATCATATAGCCCCTCAGATGGCTCATGGACACCGTGGAATCCTGATCAGAGGAAAAACAGAGCTGTAGCTTTCAAATTTCTAACGGCGTGTCTCAGTTTCTAACAGCGTGTGACGAAAGAAAAGCTCAGGTAGGCCTAGTATAGATAGTTGAAGAGAGTACGTCATGTTCGCCACATGTCTCCTTTACCGCCTGGTGTGGATAACAAATAGCAACGCAACTCCGCTATCTGGGAAAAGTCAAATGAATCTGATCCTAAAATGCCAAATACATACCTTCCTATTTTTAGATTAGATTTATCACTAATTCTGCAATTAAGTTTAAGGACTTGATAGCAGGATACACTACTTTAACATTACTTTATTGCTATTATCATCACTACCATCACCAAATGAGGAGAGCGGCCGCGCGTTCGGGTCCTTCGCCTGGGAGCGCGAGAGGAGCGCCCTCTTGTGGCGCGGGCGAAGGGACGAGCTGGCGAATCAGCGCCTCGCAGCCGCGCCGCGCCGCGCCGCGCCGCCGCTGCGAACCGTGAACAAGCGTGCAAACGTGCGCCGGCGCGCGCATGGCCTCATCACGCGCGCCTTCCTTACGCCCGTCACGTCGCCCTCCACTCCCAGCCCGCGGCTTCGCCTCCTTCGATTCACACCGGCGCGGCCGCCGCAGGACGCGCGGCGGGATGGGCGCTCTGACTGCGGGGATTGCGTGGGTGGACTAGGCGGTGACACGAACATTCAGTTGATTGGGATGAAATATACAGAAGAATCTCTGCATTCCCCAAAGGGCTGTAGTGGTTGCTTAGCAAGTTTTTATTTTTTTTATTTTACATTTTTTTATACAGCGAAACAAGCGCTTTATATGAGTGATTAGAAATGGAATTCCAACTTAGTACGCATAGCACTAATAGTCACAAATCGGAGAGCGAGGATACTCCCACAGGAGACCTCAATAATCAATCGTTATTGTGTTATATTATTGTATAGGGGTGTAGATTACAATTACAGAAAGAAAAATGTTACAGAACGTAATTTTGGGAAATCATGCCTTTATCGTTTGGAAATCTAGATTTTACTCTTCGGCGTTGGTTATAGGTGTTTCCTAGTTTGAATGTGAAAGTTGCAGGGGAGGATGATTAAGAAAGAAAAATATTATTTGATTTGATTATTTGACTGATACAATAATCAATCGTGTGAAGAATAAACTCTCTGAGGAGTTGCTTGTTTGATACGTACCAAGGCGCTTTGACGGCAGTGCGAAGAATTTTATTTTGGAAAGTTCGGAGGAAGGCAGTGAGACTTATGTTTCGTCTTTTCAAATATATTGAGATTATTATAAAGAAAAAAGAATAAAGGTATACCAAATGCAACAAAAAGTTCAACTAACCCAACTAAAACAAATATCAACCGACATGTAGATAAAAGATAGAAAGAGCAAATTTTGCCCTCAGAATCCTCCAACAAACTCAATTTTTTATTAATTTCGCAACTGAGACATTCATCGAAATTACTACTACTGAAACATTTTGATACCAAAGTCATTTCACTATAAACAGAAAATAATTATGCATAAGAACACTTAATTTTTGTTAATTTTTTTGAAGTCTCATTATTCATCATTATCCGTGTCCCTGTACCCCAGTACAATTGCTTTCAAGCGAGTTTGTTGCACGTAACTTGATAATAAAATACTGTGTTCCGTTTTTTAAAATTCGTAGCAATTGTATTCAATAATAATGTATGTCTCAGAGCCTCAAGAAGGGAAAATTTATCACCAGGAAGAGAAAATGCAAAACGACCAATAATGAAGACAGGGTATGAGTTCTATTAGAAAATGTTAATGAATCTCTTCGCAAAGAGCATTAGTATAATTAATATGTGAAGTTAATTTAATCACTAATAATAAATAAATGAAAGGCTGTTGCAAAATTTACCCCCCCCGTTATGGAGCTGCAAGGATTACGTAACACGTTTGTCAAATATTATCCAGTACTTATAGAAGAGAATGCCTTTTGCGAGTAATCTACATTGCTGGAAAAGCGTTACTGAAGGGAGAGGAGGCGAGCGCCCTCTGGATCATCCGGTGGAGACGAGCAGGGGGCTGGCGCGCGGCGCCGGGGCGGGACCCGACGCGACGCGACGCGACGCTATACGACGCGCGGAAACCCAATACAGTGGCGCGGGAACGGGCCGCTGGGGAATCAGATGCGATTTCTAGGCTCTCGTCACGCCGCGCTATGGAGATTGACGACGCCGCCGCCGTCTCCGAGGAGGCGCTGGGCCCCGTGATAGACCAACGCGACAGATCTCTGCATCTCCAAGGGATCTGCGAGCGGATTGGACGAGAAGAGAGAACTTGCTGAGATAAAAATAGAAACCGAGATATCCACTGCCTGCAGCTAAGTGAATTGTGTGTTGTCGTGGCTTCTTTCTGGGCAGGTGGAGAGGTTGGGAATATCAGCTTTGTGTAGCAAAATGTGTAGGTTTATTGCATGAAAATCCCTTCGTATTTAGTGGTATTCGAACGAACTAGTGACCCCGCATTTCATTTATTGTGAGTTATAATCATCTGTACTTTTTGGATATGGAAAAACCTGGTTCTTTATCAATGTTTGTCTTATTTTAAAATTCGATACAATTCAAAACAATCAATCAAGTTAATGTTGGAATTATCACGATGAGAAAATTTATTAATAACAATTATCATTGTTATTAATTATAGATAAATTCTATCAATTCGTGTACCATTGGTCTATAAACATACTTATTAAATAAAAATACTAATTGAAGATTGCATTTACAAAGACTTAATCTTCAGTATCCAATTACGAAAATGAAACCGAAAATTTGCTCATCTGTCGTTCTGAAATACAGTGATATTTTAATATTAATTTTTACATTTAATACTCAACATATTCACCAAATTTCGTCTTCTCAATTAAATGAAGAATGTAAACTGCGCTCCACTCGTTTTTCTTGAGTGTTTTCGATCGGTCGGAGATAAAGAACATAACCTTCAATCACCCTGCTATGACTTCTTCGCCAACCACTCAATTTGTATTCCGGCGGTGGACGGAAAGCCATACATCCCCGCCCATCCTCGATTTGTGTCTCCATCGCAGCACTATGTCGATCTCTGGAGAGCGCGCGGCGGCACGCGATGACAAATGCCGAGCGCGCCGCGCAGCTCTCGCTCTTTATTAAGCGCCACCGCCGCGCCGCGCCGCCGCCACCTTCGCGGGGCGGAGAAGTAAACAAGCTGGTTCATTAATCAAATCGCGAGGATTACGTGCATTCCTTATTCCATCGCTGCTCTATTGGCGATGTTACATTCAGCGGGAGGTGAGGGGATGTAGAAGAAAATGGTAGAAAGCGCAGCGAATACGCATTTCTGGTGAAAGTTTTTTGGGGGTGGTGGTGTAAAAAAACAACAAAAATCCTTTCAAGAAGTAGCGAAGCATCCTATATTCGATTGGTCAACGGAACCTTGAAGTTATTCACCTCTGCAGCTTCCGCTGTCCAATTATTTCTTGCCTTTTTAAAAGGGAGTACTTCAAGATGCCCCCAGGTGACACAAGCTATAGCTACGCATTTACTTACGTTTCTTTAAGACTCTGGCGTCGACCGCTTTTGACTGCGCATTTTTCTCTACCCCCGCTCAAGCGTAAGAGGTGCCTAATGAAGGAAGCGGGCGGGCGAAAAAGACGGAGCACAAAGGCGCACACGCGCACGAGTGCACTCTGGCGGGCGCGCGCTAAACCTTCCGATAAGCCTGGAAGAGCAGCTTCCTTTGTTTCCCATTGTGCGGTGACGCTGGCGTCGGGGGAGCGCCTCTATCGGAACACGCCCCGAGAAGAGCGCGTTTAATTTACAACACAAAATGTCGCTGGAGCGTTTTCCTGTAGTCGTTACCATCCTGAACGCGCATCTTCTGAATTAAACGTGATAGGAGGCGACCGGTGGTGATGCGGTCAGAGCACTCGCCTTCCATCGTGGGGATCACTGTTCCCGTCGATCCATGAGTTTATGATGAAAAAGGCTGTTTGCGGCTGGTTTTCTCGGGGTTCTATCGTTTTTCCGCCCTCTCATTACACCTCTGCTCCACCAACAATCATGTCCTATCATCATTCATCATATCCACCCAACCATCATCTCATTTATCCATTCTAGGTATGAACTTAAAGCTTAATTACTAATTTCGTAATAAAGAGTACTCCATTTTCAGGTGGGATGCACATTTTCTAGAGACAACATCGCTCAGCTCCTAATTACACTCAAACAATGTGGGCAAGTAATATGACGTGTACATCCAAAATTCTGAGTGATACCATTAGAAAACATCGAAATATTTATGACAATAGAATTAGGTTGGATGACATCGTCGCAGTTTGCAGGTTGCAATTCCGTCGAACGAAAACGACGAAATGTTATTTCCAAATTCAAAACACTAATCTATAATAAAATGTAAACAATTCATGTAACTTAATTAAAACTAAGTTTAATAAAAATCTACATGGAAATATTACTTACATTATTTTATGCGCAGTGTCTATGTCAGGTATAATCACCCCCCGCGCACGTGGTTCTGGTTTTGATTTTCAGTGGGCTCTCAAATTTGTTTATTTAGTTTTGCAATGAGATAACTGAGGCGCTCTGAATAATAACGACCGATCCTAACCGACCACGCATTTTCAGTTGGAAGTATGTGGGTAAACTCCTACCACATTCATAAAATTGGCTGAAATATCAAGTGAATTGGGTTATGGCAAAACCCTCAAGTTCCATCTTCCAAAATCTGTCCATAGTGAAAGTGATTGTGAACGAAAAAAAAAGTCATTTTTCTCGAAACGAACTTCGGTTGGGATCTTCCGTTATTATTCTGAACGCTTCAATTGACGGTAATAGAATCCATACAAAACAAAAATAGAAGATGGTTTCGAAAATACGGTGATCGCACTCCATTTCTAATCAACAAACACTATTGTTGGGACACTTTTTAAACCCATAAAATAATTTTCTTTCGAAAATTACACTACCCTGATGTACATTTTACTAATGAAGATCGTCGACACACACTCAAATTCACAACGCATTCAGACTCTAACTCCGCTGTAACCGTGGCCGGAATGATGCACCACCGTGGAAGACACAAAGGGACTTCCTGCCAAAACGGCCAAATTTACACAAAGAACTCATCAAATGTACATTTTAAACCAACAAACCTAATATGAAATGAAAATAATTCTACAAATATCATAAGTAATACATTTAATGCCGCCAATAATTGACTGAATTTGTACTCTTTCAATAACACAAGATATTCATAAAATTAGGTTGCAGTAGAGCCAGACGACATAATATTGGTGTTCCCCTTGAACTATCTTGGACACTGCGCATCGTTCAGCGACAAGGCCCTATGTTGGTTTCACTGGTTGCGCCAAGGAAGGCCCTATGTTGAAGCGTAGGGCCAAAGAGTAAATGCAGTAATAGAGCCAAGAGCGTGATACGGTGTTATACTTGGGAGTGCACCACACTGCGAAGAGAGAGCTAATTGGGCGGACTTTGGTTTGAGGATGATTTCATATACATCGCTATTGCTGTACCATAGATTGTTCTGGGGGTTGCACAACCTTGCATTCTCAACTCGAGCCGCCACTCGCCAATACATGAATACGATAATTATTAGTATGGCAGTTTTGGTGCGATTCTTCATAGTTCTATCAAGCATTAATAAACTTAATAGACAGAAAATAATTATGATATATTTTCAAAATGTTTCATGAATACAAGAAAACGTCAATCTCTTCGGCTAATGAGAATTTGTCGCTTTTGTAATCAGATCCTGCCAAACATCATATACAAAAATCTTAACAAAGGGATTTGTCTGCCAAAACTGGTTCATGGGTAATTCTACGCTTTACAGACGGTTTTAGACTAAGTTGTGTATAATAGGGCTTCATAAAAGAATATCGAATTGTTATTTGTAAGAACAATTTTTTTGCGCGTGAACTTAGCCACAAAACTCAATATTCATTTTCGTGGCGGAGGCAACACGTGCTCTGTCATTCCCTGCAGCGATACGTGCAAACACTGCTTCACCAAAGAGGACGCGTCCACAGCACGTGTGACTCCCGGTTGCCCTCTGATTCTCGCCACGTTGGGTTCCTAGAGGCTACCGCTATAAGATAACGAGTATAATTTACCGGCGAAAATGTGCTGGCGCGCTTTCCTGCAGCCGTTACGCGCGGCCCGCAGCGGGCGCCGCGCGGGGCGGCCTCCCATTAGCGAGTGTTGGGGCCGCATGTGCTGCGTTCTGGCGGCGATCAGCAGCATTCGCCCGCGTAAGCCCTTGGGCGATTATCTGATAGCGCGCGGCAGAAACACCCCGGTGCAGCCCCCGCCGCGACCCGATGCAGCCCGCCCGCCGCCGCAGGGCTTTGTGCGGGCGGCGAGCGGCCTGCGTGGCGGGCGCCGGGCGCGCGCGGGGACGGCTTCTTGTGCTGCACAGACAGCGGCGCTGCTGCCTCCTTTATCGGTTCTTACGAATGAACGCAATTATTCTCACTAATGTAAGCCAGATTTCATTACCAATCGTGAAAGGTTTTTCGATATCAAGGGAATAAACATTGAAATTAAATATGAATTAATGTATAATAACACACAGTTCTACACTTTTGCTGGTGCATTTCATTACGCGTCCTGCAGCGTTAATGTAATTTGTTACATTTAGAATTCCGAGAATATTCTCCTTTCGTATTTTGATACAAAAATATGTATGGGAATTATGAGCGTCAAGAATCCATTTTAAAATAAAGGAATGAGCCTGACTAACTTGAAGAATTCCTGTGTGGATTTTGAAAGGAAGTACGATAAAATGAGGTTTACCTTCAGAGCTCTAATTAAATATCGGAAATTTTTTAAGTTCTCCGTGATTAATGAAATTTTAGATACTTCTCGAAGTAAAAATTGAAACAAGTATGTTTTAAAATGAAACGTCTATTACTTTCAGAGCTTAGGAATCAGTTGACATATCTCGATCCATGCGAAAAAATATAATACTAATATCCAAGTAGGTTCTTGCGATGTGATGGGTTTCCTTTGTATGTAATGTTATATACGTTCGTTTTAAAATGACGAGAGAAATACAATAAGCGCGGAAGCTATCTGAATTGTTTAACTCTCCCTTCGTCGTTAATGAGTTCACTTTCGCACTCCAGACATCGGATTCGCCCTCGTGTTGCTATGGCAACGACATTACCAACTGAACGAGTTTCTCCGCACTTTCTCAGCGCGAGGGAGAATGACGTATTGTGAATCCATCGCTCTCGAAAAGCGTTTAAATTATTCAATTGGTGTTATTAAAATTCAGTGTCAGCATTTCCGAAGTTATATTTGTAATTGTCGTGTCAAATGGAATTGAAGATACGAAATTTAATAGTATAGTTTCGAAATGAAATTGAAGATTTCTCATAAATACTTTTCAGGAATGAAATAAACCAAAATATACATGTGAATGGATCTGTGAGTTAACGAAGAATATCAAGAATATATTTTTATAAATAGTTGATATATGTTAGTTACTTTCTGAGAAATTTATTAGTACGTATGTATTCTGAAAAGTAACACATAATTTTGTGTGTAACTGTGAATTTAGTTAGAAGCAGTGATAGCACATTCTGCTCGCTTATCGGTTCAAGCTTCACTAATGGAAGTTCTGCACTTCTACCATGAGAGGAACCCGGATTATACTGGAACGATTGAGGATGTGCAACAGATCTATATCAGTGACTCTGATGCAACTTACTGAAACGTTTCTTAACGGTGAAAAATGTGCCCAGCCATTCATGGTAAACGATGGACATTCATGATAAATTGAAGGCTTTTTACGGGGATCAATTTGTGTGAGAACTTCACTTCGATCCCCAAAAAAGAGATTATACAACAATGAATTATGTCGCAATGAATCACATCCGCTAAAAATGTTCAAAACTGTCGTGAGTAGGAAAAGGTCTTTAAGCATATGATAGCGGGATAGATATTGATATGGAATGTTTGGCAAAATCTATTATCTTATACCATAGTTACTGCAAGACAATGTGAATTGAAACAACAAAACTGAATGCACGCATTCATAGTGTAACAACCAGGACAATGATAATATGTCAGATTCAGCGTTTTGGCTTTGGTCATCTTGGCAGTCTTCCATACAGTTCTGCTTTGCGCCGTTGGATTTTAATTTGTACACAAAACTGAAAGAACATCTGAGAGAACATACATTTGATTTGGACATTGTTTAACAAATAGAATTTAGTATGTGGTTTTGTTGTCTAAGTCGAACATTACACAGTGTGTGTTAAGAAATTGGTCACCCATTGCAAGAAGTTTATTTAATCAGAGCGATTTTGTCGTCAGTTATGAAGGTAAGTGCAAACTAGTGGTGCTACAACAGCGCTATCTGTGGAAAAAATAAAGAAAAATTGTAGTGGTGTTTGAGATCTTTTTTCTTTTGAAATTATATAAATTTCAGAAACAAATTAAGCGAAATCTGTTTTAAAAAAATTATCTTTTTTAAAGAACTAATTTTTTACATGCTTTGTAGTTTAAGACAAAAATCTTCAATTTCGTAGTTTTGACATTTCAACTTTTTGCAATTTTCGAAAAAAGGAGTTTGCTAAAAACTAACACCATATTTTTTACCGTTCCTTGACACATATGGGAAGAAACTTTAAACATAAAATTTGGAGCGTTTTCCAGAAAAAATGTTTAAAAAGTTTAAATTGCGTACATTTCGCGCAAAATTACCCAAAAACTACATCTATTTTCGAAAAACTGCATGACATTGTTTCAAGTTCTGCCTTTAAAGAACAGATTTTATTTGAGGAAGAAATCTCTCTCTTCAATGTTGTAGTTGTAGCAAGACGCCCAAAATATTACACTTTTCGAAAAATGTAGAATTTCAACGAATATGAGATCTGCGTCATTCCCTTAAGCGTCCTTTTCGCTATCCGAGGAGAAAGTTTAATCAAAAACTTTGGAGTCATTTTTGAGAAAATTTTGAAAATGTTTTTGAGACTTCACGTAAAGTACCCTCAAAAATCGAAATATCCCTTTGAATCTCCCAAAACCTCGAGTTCGTTTAGATCGATGGGGAATATCAATTTTGGAGAATATCGGCTGAACGGTTTAGGCGCTACCGTTGATCACAGACCGGCAGACACATTTTGCAGTGAATCGATTTTTCAGTATCAAGGACCCACAAAACATGGATCTCGCTCGCTGCATCACGTGCTAGTGGAAATAATTTACTATATATAGCAAGATTTATCGACTTTTCCGTTACCAGGGCCCTGGAATAAGAGTGTTTCTTCTGACAATTCGCCGTTTTCTGGCGCACGATTACATATCTTTCTCTTGTTGCGAAGTAAGTGCGAGAAAGTAAAAAATTGTAGAAACGAAACAGTTTTTGTATTTCACAAATGCATATTTTACTTCTTCAATAAATTATTCGGTGGCAATTGATCATTAAATATGTCGATTTCCCCTTCACGTACAATCTCATCTTGCTTAGGAAAAGTCATTGTCCTCTGATGAACGCCAAGTCAATGTTGGTATCCGAAAAAACTATAATGATTTAGTTTAGTGAGCCTACTCCAGAAAGAAAGTATTTTGCGTATCGAATATATTATTGCTATGTTGAAAGTCCCTGAAAATGAAGAAACATAAATACATTTTTAAGAAATTTGTATATTCACTTACGATTTGGCAACAAAGAGCCCAAAGAGGCCCCAAATATTAGTTTTAATTTAGATTTAAGTAGTATATTTAAGATAATGCCCTCATATAGCTCATAAGCTCCATATCCCTAAGACTGAATAAATTCCCGCCCCTCCAGGACAACTGGAAAAGGGAAAACAGAAAAAAAGGCAACAAACAAACCTGGCGAAATAGGAAACTGAAGATGTGAGATTAGAAGCATTCGTAAGAAACGACTATTCAGATGCTCTACTTAGGACATTACAATGTTTTAATTGTTGCAACACTACGAAATGATCTATTTCCACTAAGATAGGTTGCTGTGAACGCAAGGCGAATGGATCACAGCTTGAGAAACCCTGCGCCCGCAGCGAGCGAGCTGTATACGAGACAGAGAAGGGAATCCCCGGGGCTACGCTGGCGTGCAAGAAGGGATTCGCGGTCGTCCACAGAAAGCTTCGGCGCCCCCTCCCCCACCCTCCGCTCCCGCCCTTTGCCCTCTCTGACGTCTGACCTCCCTCCAACCCCCCACCCCACCCTCTAAACACACACTAACACCACCGCCCCGCCCATATACCGTCGCCGCTTTCTCAACGCAGTGGGGGCCTTCGTCTGACTGGGCAGCCCCTGACCCTCCCCCACGGGGCCCCCCTCCCCTCGCCGAGGCCGTTCTCTCCGGGCGCGGATCAGGGACCAAAGGATCGCGGGCGGATTCCAGCCTCAGTCCCCCGCATTCCTCCGCGCGGCGGAAGACGCAGGAACTTGCCGCGGACTCGCCCCGAAGCCATGACGGAAAAGAGGTTCGCCATGAATAATTCATGAACGCCGCTTCCGTATAATAAATACAGCAAACGGCGACTTCCAAAAACTTTATAAACAGAATTAAATACTCTGTAATACGCAGCGCACTGCTAAGCGCGGTATAATGTCGCCGGCATTACAGCGGAAGGCGCACGTAAGAGTTTCGAGGTGGAACGAAATCTAGGGCGAGTTTTAGGAAGCGCATATGGGGCAGTATGTTTTAGCGGCGAAGAAAATTAAAAGATAAAAGTAGTGCCCTGTAGAACGACATTAAACTTGAGTTGAGCAATAAAGTTAGCCTGAGGAGAGACTATTCAAAAAGTTTTCAACGTGCAACTACAGAGATGAATATTGAATATATTCATAAATTTTCTTTCACGAGGAAAGTGTATAACCCCAATGTCACTCCTCGCCGTTAGTTTAAGTTGAATGAAGTTAAAGTAAATTTTAGAGTTTTGCTTGCCCGTATAATAGATATTAAATGAGGAACATTTAATTTTCTAGGTTAATTGTAAAGAAACATCCGTTAGTCCATTTGCGAGAAATAGAAGGAAATAACAACCTACATCATGGTGTCCTACGATGTGCATAGAAATTCTGTGGGTAATGAGAAGCGAAACAAGACGGTGCTGCAATTGATTTATCCAGCACAAAAATTGTAAACTAATGATGCCGTTCAAAATCCCGCCTGTGAAGTGCAACCATTATGATTTTGGGTTGCTCGTAAAGAGCCCGGTAGAAAACAGTATGACAACTAGGTTGAGTCATTCAGAGTCGGAATCCGATAAATTCCGTTGTGGTTTGGAGTTATTAATAATCGCCCGCCCGTGTTTGTAGCACCTAGACATTTTGAAATAGTGGCATTAATATATTTATAATTAATACATTGTTAATATATCGTATAATAATAAATATATTATTTATATCAATGGGATATGCTGTGATGAGTTTCATTCACTGGTGAGGGTTTTTTACAAAAGACATGAAAAATTTTGTAACACTCTATCTCAAGTTCTTCAATCTGAATGGAAATTGTGTCGAAAATTTAGGTACAGTTGTAGTTTTTAAAGTATAGAGTAAATATTTGTACAAGTGAATGTATTTAATTCAAAAAGCGCGCCATCTTTCCGAATTACCCTCGTGATATTTTAAAAGATACATTTATTGAAGTTTTGCTGTGTTAACTTCACATCCAATACTGTTACAGAATATTTTTGGAATGTCTTTCAATAAACGGCATGTTCGTGATTGTTAGTGAAAGATAAATGTGATAAAAATAGACCACGGGGCATTGTGTGTACGGATAATCGTTACTAATTGAGGAACATTTACGTATCCCGCTGGCTCACGGTTTGGGGGAGAAACATATATATTACAAATACACTTTCGCCCTGTGCTTTGTTGTGACCGGAAGCGCGGCCATTTGCATTTTAAAAGGCCACAAGCCAACGGTCTGTTAACTCATTTTACACACGGCCGGCGCATTGAAATGGCTACCACAACCTTTGTTTCCGATGCCTTTGTTGCACTCCCGAACGGAACGAATAGTCGGGGCCAGACCGAGGCGCAGTGAACATCACAAGGTGCGAATTCAACGTCCGCAGAGGGCATTCGAGCGTGAAATTATGATAAAGCTGCGCCATTAGAGCCACTTCCTACTCGGCGAATAGGTGGAGTACGCAACGTGAAAACTAGTGCAGCACATGTGTTGTAAACGTTATAGGTGGCGCGAGGAAGCGAAATTTAGTGGCCAGGGCGTGGGAACAAGGAGGGAAGCAAAAGAGATAATGGAAGAGAAATAAGCATGGCTAAAGGATGTGATAAAATGCATTATTTGTTAGATAAAATCCTTTTAATATTTGTTCCTGCGATATTAATAATCGGAATTTTATTAGATAATCTAAAAAGAAGTGCCGTATTGTGAATGATGTTTGAGCACAATCGTAAGAGTACTGCAGTTGTCACGTATTGAGTTATTAACATTTCGTGTTTTTCATCCTTTTTCAGTTTGATGTTTTCCATTAACTGGTTATTTTTAGGTTCTTCTCTTTAAATAAATTAAAGTGCTACACTTTTCTATTTTTCGACTAATTATTTACATCGCTTAGAGATAACTTTTTCTCAGCAAATGCAATTCACATTGTCATTCCGAAAAAAAAAATAGATATGTCCTATGCTTTTCACTAGCTATGTAGTTAGGTCGTTTTCAGCGTCTGAAGAATAATTCTAACGGTCAGCAACCCTGATCCGTGGCTCCGTTTTCCATGGTTTCTCTGATCGACACAAGGTGAATGCCGGAGCAGAACCCCAACAGACGTGCCACGAACCGAGCTCGATCTTTCCCTCATCCACCTTATTCGATCTCCACCCGTTTCTTACAGTTCACTTGCATGCACTGCACTTCCACACATATCGGGAGCCTAATCAGGAGCCCAATTGGGAGACCAATCAGGACCAACTTGTCCTGGCTAGGGCGAAGCTCCGTTGGTGGGAGATACCTGGATATGGAAAATCCTTCAAACCAATGTGTTAGTCGGCGCCGGTTATCACAAACCAGGGGGCAGGACCGCTACTTCCCGAGATAAAAATTTTTTTTTTTTTAAATTTATTTTCTTCCTGTTCGGCAGTTTTGCCTTTCAGGGGTTTTAAATTTTACATAACATTACTTACATAACATTTTGGGCAAACAACCTCTTATTATTGTATTTTACTACTAGCTATTTTACAAGTTTTCATGATTATATTTCTATCACATGTAATCAATTTACATACAATACTCAATTTTTATCATTAAACATTCTTAAATCTAGATATTTCTATAAACATTGAAAAGAAAATTTATTTTTAAACATACAAAATTATTGAGGATACTTATTTTTTTTTTTTTTTCATGGGGGTTTATACATGTCCTTCGGGTATCTTGAACGTATTCTCTTGTGATTATTCAATGTTTTTCCCATTGTAAATTTTGTACAGCAAGGAGAGGACGGAAGAAGTGTAAAAAATTTATCACAGTTCTTTCTTATATGGTCGATTAGGGGCTCAATTTGAAGTTCTCTTTGAATTTGTGAATTTGAGATGAACCAAAGAGCCTTTGCACATTTTCTTAAAAATTTATTCTGTATTTTCTGCAGTTTTTCAATGTTGCTATTTGCTGTGTTATTCCAGACTGGACAGGCATATGTGAGCGATGGCCTAATAATCGATTTAAATATTAACATAGCACATTCCAAATTTAAGGCTGAGCGAAAGTTAATTAACGGATACAGTTTCGATATTTTGGCATATGTTGCACTGGTTATTACTTCAATGTGCTTTTTCCAAGTTAACCTGCTGTCAATGTTAACCCCAAGATATTTTACTGGTGTATCAGAGAGATAAAAAATGCCCTATACTCACAGAGCTAATGACCACAGCTGTTGATGCGTCCGGAAACACTAAACAGTCGATCATTCAATCACATGTGACGTAAAACTAAATATAACAACTTTGCTTCTCATGAAAAACATAACATACCAAATTTTTCAAGATCCCAAGTAAACAAAATACTGCACCTCGTCGCTTTTTTTAGATAGATGTAAAATGTATTGCTTCACTTTTGTAGCATACGGGCATTGTTATCTTGCTGAGGATACACTCTTCCAGTGACGTCACGATACTACGGAAGAGCGGGTAGATTGATGCGCTCATCATGTTTTATCCACTTCGGGTGGAGCGAGGAAGGCGGCGTGGCAACGGGCAGGCGGAGCGCTGAGGAACAAAGAAACACGAATGAGGACGAGGTGAAGAGAAGAAACTCTCCCAAAATACTTTTAATACACGAGTAATACTACCGTTTTCAAATATATGAGATAAATGCCGGCCACTTTTAAGTTCACCCATTTTGGAAGAAAAAGTACAAAACAAAAACAACAACAAAATCCTAATTCTACACTTGGAATTCTGAAAACAAAATCAAATATTAAAGAATAAATATTTAAGAAAAATGTGAAAAAAATGGTGTAAAAAAAGATTCTTTTTCGTGTGTTCTAATTTCGCATTTTTGTCAGTTATTTCACATAAATGAATATTTTATTTTTTAGCTAACTTTTAAAACAAACACTTTGAAAACCTTCACTTAATTAGGTATTTCTTTCTTCGTATAATACATATGTATACATAGCTTTCGTTATACACGTTTTGAATTTGTGAATTATTCATGCCGTTGTTTTCCAAATACGATCCTTCAGATTTTGAATTCCACAAGGATTTCCCGGCACAGGTATCGGTTCTGTAGCCCATGGCGCACAGAATATGGCCTACCCTGTGCGAAAGCAAGAGGAAAATTAACAGCGGGTTAAGCTGCTATTGCCTGCAATATTGGAAGCATGGCTGCGAGACTAGATAGCATGCCCAGGCGTGCACGCGGCTTTTGTTTCAATTATGTGGAGGGGCTTCCGTCGATCGTCGATAAGATGGCGCTAAGTTGGCATCTGAATTTTTGCTTTCAAACGCCAAATGCAGCGCTACCCTCGTGGACGGTCACTGAGCAAATTTAATAGACCGAATCGAAATGGCGAGATGAATCTCGTGACGAGATGATATCGAAGCGCGTCACTTTGTCGATGTTCTGCTGTTTTTCGCTGATTGTTTTCAAAAGCGATCATATCAGAGGGTTGCTAGTACCACAGCCATTCAACCTGTTCGGATTGATTGTCTGCATGATTTTCCACCGATGGATTTTTGTGAAGTGTCATTCGCTTTTAGGGTTAAAATATGTATATACAGTATCAATTTACTCTTCATCTTCACATCTACATTGACCATCCTGTTTGTGTCCTTACTTTTTAGATAATAACGGAAAAATCAGATTTACTTTCTGTGTTTCATGTTGCAGTTATTGTTCTTTATCTGGTTTGACGGACATGTCCATGAAATTGATATTTGATGCAAAATTACAAAAGAATGAGAGAGCGAATATACAAGGGAGCCAGAAAGAGATGGGAAACGAGAGAAATGGAAAGAGGAGGGTCTAGTAAAAGCGTCCGTGCGTTAACACAAATATCTCCAAACGTGTGTGTTTTGATGATTGAAGTCCGAGGGGGCTACACGATTTCGATGTTTTGCTGATTGAAACCCGATATAAAAAGAAACACGTTGATGTCGCACTCGCTAAATTGCAGAGACTCGAGTGAGCAGATGCGAATGACTCTCGAGCACTTCACGAGCTCGCGCCGCGCGTCGGGGTAATCGCGGCAGTTTTTATTGAAGTCCGCCATTACGCAAAACTGTTTGCCACAGTGAAAAACGACCTAGGTCGTAAATGAAATGCGTCAAGCGCATGAGATTATTTTGCAGTTACCGCTATTATCGCGTGGTGTTGTAGCCGTATGCAGGTTCTGGATTTGTTAATTGCTTTTAAAGTAACATCATATACTTCAAATCTCGGTAATTGATGAATAGTACAGTGTACTTATATGCTCTATGGCATATTTCAATTGTCCAATAGGACTAGCAGCTACTCTGTTTTAATATGTCGGCGGAAAATAAATTGGAATTAGTTCAACTGACGAGGCATTAAAGTCAATAAATTGATTTAAAAGCAATTGAAGAAGAAACGAATGATAGAAAATTAAAGTTAGTGAATGCTAATAAATAATAATTTCTGTAAGAGGTAGAGATGCTGTTAAAGCATTTCCCCTAAAAATTCAAACATTTTACAAAAACAAAGACAAGGCACAAAACATACAGTAAGAGGTAAAAGTGTACTACATTTAATGAGTTTCTAGGTACTTCTCAGAAATCTTTCTTTCTAAATCCCTGGACTTGCCCATGTACATTCCACACGACTTCCGTCACCCAAATATCTGCTTCTATGGCCTGTGGTGCATGAGAAACATTCTATGTTAAAGTGACACTTTCCTTCCACGTCCTTTTTCCTCCCGCGCTTTTTTTGAACGTAATCTTACCTCTGCCATTAGTGTTGTTGTACTTTCACGATCGTTTTTGCCTCCACATTTTCCAACAGCGTTGTTAGAACGTAGTTAAAATGTGGAATAGCATTAGATGTGAAACTAGTGAATTTGTAAAGATATTTGAATAATTACATAAGCTATACAGTGCGTCCCTTCCTAGCCCCTAAGGCTGCATGTTAGACTCCTTTTGTAGGGTATCATTGGCAAACTCGCATTGACGGGGTTCGGTTGGTGAACGATGCAACGTTCTTCATCGCCTTTACTTGCTTACTATTTACAATAATATCCGATTTCTATCGCAGTTCGTATATCAAGAGATTCATTCTCATAAATAAATTATTAATTGTCTTTCAGTATTGCACTTCGTATTCCAGAGCGCTAGCAATATCTTTCTACGTGTATGTCTTTAATTTCTTTCCGATTCTTTTACTGACCCAAATTCTCATGAAGGGACAGTTGTATTGATATGTACTACAAATATGTATAAATATGTCCTGGCATGTATATATTTCTACAACAAGGGTCTGAGGGAGGCTCCTTACGTTTTCGTCATGCGAAGCTCTCGGCTACTTTAACAGCCCCTCAAGGACCCGTTGGGCGAGAAGCCTTCACGCCGGACGAACTCCTTGTGCGCGCGCGCGGTGCAGGTGGCGTGCCCGCGGGGCACCAGTCAGCCCTCGGGCGCGTCCTGCGCAATGCCACCGCGTCGGGCCTACAATTACGCAGCATTAGTTATTAATACCGCAATGATTCTTAATAATAGCGGGCGTATCAGCGCGGGCGCGGGGGTGGGTAATAGGAAATAAAACGGGCTGGGCGGAGGAGCGAGCGGGGCAGGGCGGGGAGAAGAGTGGAAGGGAGCGGGTGGGAGGGGAAGAGGAATTAATACGGGGCACGGGATAATTAGGGCGTGCAGAGGGGTGCAGCGCCGGTGCAGGCGCGCTGTATAATTCAGGCGGGGCCGCGTGGGGCGGCGACCGCGCGCCCGCCGGCGCGGCCCGGCCCGGGCTCGACCCGGTCTGGGCTGGTTTCAATCGCCCGTTAGGTCGGAGGGGCGTATTAAATTATTATAGGCGATGCGGCCGGGCCTCCGTCGCCGGTAATGCGGCCCCTGCGCCTCATTACCGCCCTACGCAGCTACGCGCCGCACGCCCCCTCCCCTCCCCACCCCCACCCAACCTGCCCTAGCCCTCCCCGCTCCGCCCAGCCCCGCCCCCGTCCGTGCCACCGCCATGCCCTTCGTAGCGGAAGCGGGGCCGGATAGCCAAATTGGTCGCCCATGGGGGTAGATGGACAGGCCTCTGACGCTCCCTCCCCTGAGGAATAACATTTCCGAAGATCCTATTTGCGTTTCTGTAACGTGAAATTTCTCTCTGTAATTATTTGTGAAAATGTAGGTGGGGCGTTTCACAATATCTCTCCACCGAACCTGTGTTTTGAATCTTCGTTACTCAAGTCAATTACAATGGAGGTTCACTCATTAAAAGACCAAATCTGTACTTACCCACAGCGGCAAAGAGAAGAAATAAAATTTTAGATTTTGCAAGGATCTTATTACAAGACATTCCGTACTTCTATTGTTGAGAATCGAAGGAATCGACTTATCTTGTGCTGATTTTCTACAAAAATAACTATAGAGTGTCTGCAGTGCGGGAAACGTTCTCGTCCCTCTTTCCTTTTCTTTTTCCTCTCATTCCTCCCTCGTAACATCTGTGTTTTCTGATCTTCGAATCGTGTGTTCAGAGTCTTCCTCTACCACTGAGGTCTCAGGTCTCACTCGGCTTCATTTTTCGTGTTCCTCTATTCCTCTTTCTTCCTTCTTCCGTTTTCTGCAATTTCCAATCCTCTTTATGGTTTGCTTGCACTTTCTTTCTTTCAATTTCCTCTCTCTTTCCTTTAATCCCTTTACCTCCGCCGCCTGGGGCGCAGCATTAGGCACGGAGCTTCATTACGCTCCCCTCCTCCTCCTCCTCCCCCTGCCCTGCACGTGCGTCCTGACGTGGGCCGTGGCGCTCGGCGCGGCGCGACGCGCGGGGTGCGAGATCTGTTTACGCACGCGGCCGCGGGGCGCGCCGCCCTCGGACAGCGTTTCGCCATTAGGGCCCGCGGAAAAATTGACGGTCGGCCCCCGCAGGGCGTATCGCGCGCGGCGCAGGCGGATATCCTCCACGCAGGGCCTCCGCTCATCGGTCGCAGGGAGGGCGCGAGGTGCAGGGTAGGAGGGAGGTGAGGGAGAACTAGCCTAGTGTCAAGGAAAGGGGTAAGGGGACGAAAAGGCAATTATAATAAAATTTAAACAAAAAAATGAAAAAGGGAGAAAGAAAAAATTGGAAGTCGCTGATAATTCAAACGACCCACTTAAAATCTAATTAGAAAGTTTTTTTTGTTGTTTTTGACTAGTGTTGTATACTGATCTTATTTGTAACAGCCTATAAACCTGAATTGGAACTTCACAACGCAATATACATACAGAACCTCACGTCATTTTTATAACTTGATACCAGTACCAGTCTTGATATTTGTATAGAAATTTAAATAGTATGTAATGAAAATTATCTTAGGATAATATTGAGAAATAAATTATAACTATTCTCTACAGTACAGATGTTTCAGAATTGAAGAACAATATTAGTTCACGGATTATTGGTTTTGAGAGAAATAGCCTTCAAGTTTTGACCCTTGTCGTGGATAAAAAGAGATTAGTTTTGTACATAAATTAGGACAGATTATTAATCAGAATGGAATATTTAGTCATTGGGAATAAACAGATGTGGTACTGAAAAGATTTTGGGAACTGTTAACTGTAATGATAATTTCTAAGTTAACAAACTGTTCCTACAACTTCTTCAATTATCTTTTCTATGAAACAAATTCCGACACTTCATGAATGTTTTCTGTCAACAATTAATAATTCAGGGCACTAGTAATTTACGGCACAAAGTATATTTCACCGTCCGAGGTACCGTCAATGTTCAGGAACCCACGAACTTGAAATATCTATTGTAATACCCACTGTCGTAAAGTTTTGTAGAGTTAAGATTGTATTTATGTCTTCTCCAAGCTAAGATGTCATTTCAATCTACATTCTGAAAACAATATCATTTTTGTGTATTTAATTTTATATATTTTATATTATTACACAATATTCATATCTTACTGAAAAAAAATTACAGAATAATGACAGAATTTGATTGAGAATATAGAGTTAGCAGCATACATGACCGCCACAGTTGAGAACAAAATTATACAGCATGACCATGTGATCGATTGGAATGATAATATAAGTCGTCCGCAATATTCGACAGGTAAGCGGATCCGCTGTTACATCGCGTTCGAGATCGAGCTGGTGCATGCGCAAAAGCTCAAAAGTGGTGCACGCCAAGGTGGTTCACGGTGTGCAAAAAGTCTCCGCTGATTCGTATGGGCGAAGCGGTTCGGAGAAGCACGTAGTCGCCCGCTGCGAGGCGTGGGCGGCGCGCGGGAAGACGCGGTGGGGAAGGGGGCGAGGGCGCCCCCGAGGGCGAACACGCCCGCGGTTACCTGGCAACGATCTCGGCGCCTGCGAGCTGGCGATAATGGAAAAAACTGTCGGGAGAGGTCGTATCGAAATATCGGTGTGTTTATTTCGGCGCGGGTCGATGCGTGGGGCGCGCTCGGGCCGCGATGATGGCGATGCGGCGCCGCGGGTAACGAGCGCTCTGAGGCGAAGGAGGCGTGCGACTGCATCCAGTATTCTTCTCTGGTGGGCTCATTCTCTTGGATCGGTTTTGAAGAGGCCTGTAGAGAAATGCACTTTGTTTTAACAATTTGTTAAAATAATTATTAATTTCACAGCTGTTTCCAGTGCTCTATGCCAATTTCAAAATAATTGAATTCAAACTTATTTTGCACTTGTTTGTTACAAAGTTCAAAATTATTCTCTAGGTTAATCAAGGGTTTCATGTGTTTGCGAACACACTCGTGGATTATGTAAAAGTCTCTTGCTATCACCGAGGGAAGGAAGGAATTGACATAAATAAAATAATAAGAAATGGGCTGAAGATAAATGTGCAAAACAAAAACAATTTCTGAAATTCAAGAAATTCAAAGATGTTTTTGAAATTTAAAAAATAAGTAAACTGAAAAATTATAATAATGAAAGATTTTCTTCCTTTATATGACTGAACAGCGGTTTCAGTTTTCCCTTGGCCAGTCTGCAACACTAGAAGCAGATTTTTTCTAGATCAGTGGGGGATGGGCCATTGAAAGGTGATGTCAGCCCATCGCTCGGTCCTAAGGATGAGGAATGGAAAATCATCGCGTTAGGACCGTGGCCCTAATTCTTGGGTGCTGCCTCGACATTCGCCTGGAAGTGATAATGGAAAGCATAGAAACCATTGATCTGAGCAGTCGGCCTACAGATCAGATTCCGGAGCACATCGGTGCTAAACGCATCACGCACATATCCGGCTCCTGGCGGGAATTGAATCCTCTCTCTACCAATCACCACTGCGCTCGAGCCATAGGGTGTTGGTACATTCTCAAGTGATAGCTACATTCTTACTTACGTATTTGATCTTTGAAACTTATACCAGGCTTCATCACAGTGAAAATGTGCAAAACTTAAAAGAACATCAGTACATTTATCACAAACACTGCAAACATACCCGAAGTGTTTGATAATCATGTTACCAAAGAGGTAGGAGCCGTTGGATGCAGCTCTCAGGTTGCCCCTCAAGGGCCTCTGGTGCGTCGACCGCTGCGCGCATATTTTGCGTCCCCTGGTCGCCTTTTGTAGCCCGCGTCGGGTGGCGCGGATGCGTTCCTTTGCGCGAACGGACACGGCCTTCCGGAGCCTCGAACTTTCGGCGGAGCGCCCGCGCCTGTTCATCTTCCGCGGCGGCGTGGCGCGGGGAAGGGCGGGGCGGGGCGCGGCGGGGCGGGGCGTGGGTCGGAGTCGCTCCGCCCCCGCGCTTCCGCCCCCGCCGCCGCAAAGCGAACTCCCCTCCCCCCCGACCGGCGCCTTTCACACCTCTGACGCTGCTCCCCCGACCCATTCGTACGTCTAAGCTCTTCCGCTTCTTCGCTATTCCTCCTCCTTTTCGTCGATTCCTTCTCTCTGATCGTAATCCACTCTGTCGCTTCTCTCCCCCTCCACTCCAAGCCACTTCACCATTCGCTTTTTCTCCTCTACTTCGCCGTTGATTCCTTCTCTCTCACCACACCACACCCCGTCGCTTCTTTCCCGCCACACTCGTGTATCCGAGCTCTTCCAAATCTTTGCTATTCACTCTTTCTTCTCCACTTCATCGTTGATTCTCTCATTTACACCGTATTTTACCTTGCCGGTTCTTTCCCATTTCTAAGTTCTTTTGCGTCATTGCTATTCCCTCATTCACTTCCAAAAAATCGCTTAAAACTACGTGAAGGTCGACGCAAGTTTTCACGTTCCAGCAGGAGAGGAACACTCCCACCTTGCTTGATACGAAAGCCATTATGTACAGGGGCACAATATCCTAAGTATTTGTCTCGCCCGTAAACAAATACTCGCTCACATTTTTTCCTCCGCTTTCTCGCCATTTGCGTTCCTTTCCTATCTGTTTTATTACCCCCTTTCGACATTAATTTTTATCATCACATTCCACCTTTTCCACTACCCTACAATCGCAGTTTCAGCTCAATGGATAACGTTTCTCTTTCCACCTGTTTTGTTATTTTCGGCCCTCTTCGAACATACCAAAGCACTCTTTCATTTTCTTCTCTCTTCGCTCTTTTTCGAACCTCTCGAACGAAGCCCCTAGTGCACCCGCACTGTCCCACTCTCGTGCGCCGTCCCTTCTTCTCCCTCTCCGACCCTCTCCCCGCCGTCGCGCCCTGCCCCGCGCAGCGCCGCGCCAGGGCGTTTGATTAAATACAGCGCCAGCCCCGCAAGCAGAAATGGGAATCGACTGCGAGTGATTTAGCGCGCGTCCGAAGCCTCGCGCAAGTTTCGAATGCGACGCCATTCCGCAGATAAAATTTTAGAAAAGAAACCTTTGGAAATGCTCCCAGCCTCATTTCTTTCTTTTTTGCGGTGAGTTAATCCAGAGTTTTTTCTCCTTCAGAAGAGGTACTGTGAGGAATCAAACACTGTTTTGTTAAAAAGCGAACGCGTGATAGTAATGCCTTGAAGCAAAGCTCAGTTCATCACTTCTTAATTTATTGCGTTTAATAACAAGGAGATAAATGGAAACAGATATGATTAAATTTCAATTTTTGCTTCTTCCGTCTCTCTTTAATCGTCCTTGGGGTGATATTTTAATTAAGAGGCGGAGCTTCTTGTCAAGGAAGGGAAGCGTGAGGAAAGCATTCTCATGTAATAGTCCCTTCCGGGAACAAACAAACTTGACCTTTGAGGGGAAGTTCCCTTAATAAATGAAATTGCTCTTAATGCGTTGAATCTAAATGAAATTGTACTGAATTTCAGTCTCAGAAAACTAGGTAATTAGTAAATTAATTATACAAATGTATAATTTTTGAGGCGGTACCGGAATACTATTTGTGTTCCTAATAAAGAAATAATATCGGTGATAATTTTTTTCATCATTTGAAGGATTGATTGTATTGTGGTATCAATTGAATCTTTTTTACATATTTTCGTCATAAAACTGCGTTATAATAAAGATATATTTTTACATAAAATGTGTAGTTTTAATGTTAATACGTAGGTGCTTTTAAAGAATTACGTAGGTAATAATACGTAGGGGCTTTTAAAGAATTTATGTATGATGTAATAACATCCTGGTACAAAAATGCCCAACGGAGGCAGTTATATTAATCAAGACAAATATTTGTAGGCGGTAAACTACGGATCACATTTCTGCTATTCTGTAATTGTTTCTTACGATTTCATATCTGCTCTACATGAAAAGAATTACTCTAACTAAATTCTCTGTTTTAAATTGAACACGCTCACATTCAAAAACATATCCCATCCCAAGAAATCATTATGGAGTAAACAAGTTTCTGGTGTTGATTGTACTGAAGATACAGGAACTTGAAGCTACTTTTAATTAATATTATACTTCTAGTTAATTTTGTTATAGTGTAAATATTCAAATTACTTAAAATTCAAACTCCATTTAATTCAAGTGTCCAAAATTAATATTTTATAATCGAATATTTCTTCTCAGAGTTCGACGGAGACGACCTGTTTCCCACTATGGCACCCCTCACCTCCTGGAATCCCTAAAAACATCACCATTACTGGATGCCTAGTAGACCTTGAATTCGAAATGAAGCATGCGAATTCTGCTCCGAAAACGTTGGGGACACTTTTCACGTGTTACAGAAGCCTGGCGCAAAATTAATGTAATCAGATGATTATTCAGGTGCACGGTGAAATGAAATTAACCTTAATGGGATATTTCCTCTCGGGGTAGGAGAGGATCGTGTCGCAAGAGGATCGTTTCGCCAGCTCATGAGTGAGTATGTGTACGTGGGCCGCGTGTGTGTGTGTTAGGGAGAGAGAGAGAGAGAGAGGGAGAGGAAAGAGAGAGAGGAGTTCGTGTGTAGACACCGCGTGACCTCATAATGACGCGGGGTGCATGCATATGGCTGCCGCTCTGACATTGTCGTGAATGTAGATCCGCCCCATCCCCGGCTGTCCCCGCCCCCCGCTCCCCACCTCTTCCTCTTGCTTCTGCTCGCGCTGTCGTAGTAAGCCCTGCAAAAACCCATGTCGCCGAGCGGGGCAAGTAACGGGAAGGAGAAAAAGGAGAGCCTCGCCCACAGGCTCTGTATAAACCATATTCCTCGAGCGTTATAAAGTGGATTTGTGTGTCTCGCATCAGCCACCGGACTGAGTTGGCTGTTGCGGTGCTCGCGCAAGGGCCCCATTGCGGGCGATAGTCCCTGCTTCGAACCTCGTGAAAGGACGCGCTTTAGACGGTTTCCTTCATGGAGAGTCGGGAACAGCGTTTTTGAAAATTCGACGACGTGTTACGATACCTTCGATTATCTATTGAGCTCCATGCGATCGAGATAGATTGTTGTGTCGGCTTTATCGGAGCTAGGGGCGCCTGAGAAAATCTGGGTTCCTGTAAGAAAATGAGTGTGCCCTTAAACGAAAAGGTACAGGCTTGTGGTATATTATTATTATTATTATTATTATTATTATTATTATTGTAGATAACACTGATACATTTTAATACGATACATTATAATATTAATATTCATTTATACTGATACATTATACTATCTATCATCGCCTTATTGGTGCAATAATATGCGATAGTTTTGAAGAATACAATAAAAATTAATTACATGAAATGATATACAAATTTTAATGAAAATTATAGTAAGCTTTGGGCTTCTCTTGAGATTCATTAACCCCGGGACGTTGTACTACCAATTGTCACACCCTCTTCTCAGATAACAGCGAAACTAACATAATATACTTTTCCGTTTGTATGTGATCCTTCCTAACGATTCATGTGATACTTGCCCTTGATCACTGTGGAGCACATACTTATTAATCAATGTTTTGAAAACTAGTTTCAAGGTAGACCCTCAAGAACTATCTAGTGTTAGACATAAGTGACTATTAGATTGGATAATGAATTCTCTCTCTCTCTCTGAATGGAAATGGGGTTCGATATCTTCAATTTCTTGATTGATTTTTCAAAACTATTTCAATGAAGTATATTTTACTGAAGTTTGTTTAATTTTTCCATAAATACGGCCTATATTGTTGTAATATATAAATTGCATTGCTAAATGCAGCCGACTATAATTCCTCATACACAAGAATGCAAACTCATTAATTTTCGTAACAAAATGAAGGAGGAGAAAAAGTCAAATTTCTCTCGAGCCTGCTCAGAGTAAAAACAATATGACGATCCGTAGATAATGAAGAACTGGTTCAAAGCAAAATTAAAAACATAGTTGACATCTTATTAATCTAATGCTGTTAAGTATAAAACGGGCCATTCTGAGAGTACAACTGACTTGTTAATTTTTTAAACTTTGTTCAACCATTACAGTGGTACTTTTCGCGTGTTAAATCCCATTCAAAAGAAAGTTTCAAAAATGTCTATACTATGGGAAGGAAACTAAGACGGCCTTCAAGAATTTTTGCTGATTTCTTTAAAGTATAAATAAGTTGCCAGAATTCATAATGTAATATCGCACCCTCTAAAATGAATATGAAATGATAACCTTATGTGTCTTAAATGAGAAAATACAGGCGGACAGATTAAACAAAATTCTGCTGAAAATTAATACATCAAATCACAATGTAATGATGGCAAATATTTATACAAAGAAGGTTTATCGGTTCACCCTCCTTGGTTTCCGCCCGGAAGTGCCGGTGACAAATGCCGCGCGGCTGCCGGTTCAATCTACCGCGAGGGCTACGCGGACAGCTGGCCCACAGCGCCCGGTGTACCGCGGAAATTAAATATGGAAGAGAGGCCAAATGGAATTTGCTCCCGGGCAATAAGAATGACGATCGCAGTGCGCAGGGCAGGGGCTCGATGCTAATGCACGGGAAACATAAACATCATCTGCTCACTCACGATGCGACTCCCGATGACGGCGGAGAACGAGCTCAATCCAACAATGGTTTCAAAGCGTTAAACAATATCACCTCCACTCCATTTCAATATATTTTTGAAGCCAGAGGAATTGTTAACAGGGTTTAAAAAGAAATTTGTGGAAAAAATGTTACGTTGTTTGCCTTCACAAATCATGTCGATTTTTCAAGGATTGCATTGTCAGTACCAAGTATTTGACAAGTGGAACTGACGAATGTCTGAGCTGAATTGGCTCAGTTAAATTGACGGAATGTTCAATACAAATGCGCCTTAAATGTGAAAGCAAGTACTCTACTGTAGTTTTGATTAGAAAGCAATTCTTTCGTGAAAAACAACAGAAATTTACGTATCAGTGGGACGACTACCTAGAATGTGAAATTTCCGAAAACAATTGTTTGGTAAAATATGTTTGAATCAAAATAATTTGTCCCCAAACTAAAAAATCACTTTGTAGAAAGGGATACCTATGTTCTTTAAGGTCCAAATTGAAAACATCGAAGAAAGATTTTTACATAAAGATGATCCATGACAAGGGAACTATTATTTAATGGCCCGGTTGTGTTTTGCGTAGTTCGACGGAGTTGTTTCATGCACATCAATATCCCGATAGGAAGCCCTTTAAAAGCTTTCGCCCGAAATGCACATCGACTCGGGCATCCGCCACCGGATAACGCATACATTTTTTATACGTGCGTATGGTCATATCCAGAAATATTTACACAGTGCGATGCGAATTAAATTTTGAGATCCAATTGTGCAGGTATTTCCATAAGTGATGAGTTGGTAGATTCTGCACGCAAGAATTATAGAGTAAATTGATGAACAAAATGTGTGCTTAATGCGAGTGTTTTAATAAACTCCCAATGAATACAATAGCTCTTTCCTGTGCGATTCTACCTTTTTTGTATTTAATGTTTTCAAAGATATTAATGTGCAGACAAAAATAACAAATGACAATTGCTGAGTAGGTGAGTTTCTCACACTCACGGAACAAGTTAGTTTAATAATTCAGTATATCTCATGTGTCGGTTGTATTGTTTATTATTTATTACTGTTATTTATTATTGTTTTTTACTATTATCTGAATTCATATGTGATGTAGGGAACGTAATACACAAGTTTTAAATAATTTTAAAATACAGAATTACTTAGTTTGGAGTTTTTCAATTTTCATAACTTGATTTAAAATTTTTACAATACAAATACGAAAATTAAAAGCGTTGTTTTTCCCTTGTCTCTCATTGCCAAATTCTGCATTTCTGGAAGCATTACGTAGTAGCTTTTGCATTATGAAGTAGCATGATAATAGATTATCGTTCAAATCCATAATTAAGTTTCTCATGTGGAAATAAGCATAATTTCCTGTAAAATATGAATAATTGAAATTATCGAGTTATATCAAACCTTCCTAATGTTAATGTGTGGGTACTAAAAGCGCTTTTTGAATTTCAATGTTGAGCACTTGATCGGAACTTTGTGAATATAATTATATACTTATCTCATTATTTACCTAAATTGTCGATCTAAGAAAAGCTAAAAGCTAACGATGAACGAAATGTTTAAGTTCTCTGATTCATTTTGACACAAGCGAGGCTAAACGTTCTTAAATCTAATATATTTAATTTATACATATCTTAATTATTTATATTTTTATAATAAGAAATGAGTTACAGTAGTCGATGTATTCTTTCATGAACAAGATCCATATTTCAAGGAAGCAGAAATAATTTCATGTAATTTTATTTCGACGGATTCCACCTGCTTTTCTGAGTCTCTGCAAACATTTATCTCGAATAAATAAATCCAGAGATATCCAGAAGAGAAATATGATAGTTCTGATGTCCCTGCCGGCTCACTTGTCACGCACTCCGCCCCTCTGTCTGGCCGCGTGCGTGCGCCAGCCCGTGCGCCGAGCTGCTCGCTCACGCGGCGGCGTGCGCTCCGCCCGCCCGCCCGCCCGCTCGCCGTGATTTAGTGCACAAATCCCGCATGATGAATAATATTTTCCGGCTAGATTAGCGCTGATGCAAAAATATCGCCGTCGCCTGTCTCTCTGGCGCCGCCCCTCGCGGCCACAAACTACCCCACTCGGCGCTCCCCGCGATAGCTGATCTCCAAGCTTCCAAGCGTCATCGCACTGCAGGGCTGCTTCTGATTTTTTTTTACCGACGATTTTTTGTACGTATACCTAATCACGCGTGGCGGCATTTATCGATAAAACTGAAATTAATATTCGGCGTTTTTCGATTTTGAGAGATCCATAATCAATTTTTCTCATTAACTGAAAAAAGAGAGGGTGGTAATGGTCGGATGATGTACTCGATGAGTCATGAATACTGGGCCGTGGCTTTTTGAAATCTCTGAACATTCGATGCTTTCCACCTTGTCATGAGGGATGTATGCCACAAGTCCATAAAGTGCGCTCTAAAGCCCACTTTTTCATAAAAATAGGTGTTTTCACCTGTAGTCTCTGGAAATGGCCATGTTATCCAAGTTAAATACAGATGGATACGAATATTTCATAAATGAAAAGAAAATAATGCAGCACACTCAGATCACGTAGGAACCTCAATTTTTAAAATATATTTTACTTGTACACCATTTCTTAAATATAATATAAAGTTTTAAATATTTAAAAAACTGAAATGTTAATTTATAGATGAACAAATAATGTTTATAATCAAACAATTAAACATTATGAAGCACTGTAAATTATGATTAATTAATTTTTATATGACGAAGATACCACTCCTACCTTCTTTTCTGGAAAGTCTTGGATTTTTGTGTTTAACAGTACCTAATATGTTTGGAATAGGATCATTTGTGTTATTGATTATTAATGATTAATAGTATACACTTATGCAATTATTTTGTTTTACTTTCATGCTACAATTTCATAACGAAGACTTTGTGAAGTCCCATATTTGAGCTCTGAGTATTGAGACAAAACATAACCAATTTCATCATCAACTCGAGATTCTACGTCGCCATATTAGTAATTGATTCTTTTCGTAAAATGAAAGACCATGAACTATCAATTACGTGTTTGAAAATATTGGTTAAAATACCGCTACGTAAAGCTAATACTAAGTTCAGTTAGTTAATAATCATCTTAAATTGCCAACTGAGAAAAAAATGTGAAATACCTCATCTATAAAATGACACATACGTCACCAAAGGGTTCCATTATGAGGCAAATATTTATTAGTTTTTAAAAATATCACAATTTGGACTACTGACCAAATAAAATATGGCAATAAATCGTAACTAGAGTATCCGTGCGAGAACTCTGGCAATTCATATCATTTCCTTAAAACATGTGAAATAATTCTCTCTTGTTAGCTTTTCACTTTCCTTGATAGTCAGATTGAAAATACAGGATCAGCAAGTACAACCTTTCTCTTTGCAATATTATTTAATTTTATTTCTGAACAGAGAGGTACATCCGTGCAATTCAATCGTCTCGAATTAGTTTAATTTTCTATACAGTTGCAGATGCTGCACTTCCCTGAATAGGTGTGATAGAATCGAGAAGCGCTGAACCACCAAAAATGTATTAAAATGTCGAAGAAGATCTCATCTTGTAGATTACGGTGTGAGGAACGTCTCTTTGAAACCTTTGGCCTCAAAATTCCAGGTTTTAAGGTCCTAGAACGCTTTGTTGTCGAATTATTTAATTATATAGATTTTATCAATGTCCCCGATTGTTTTGGGTTGCATTTGAGATGAATATTTAGATATATTTTTTTCAACAAATCCTTCATATTTTTAAAATCAAAGCGCAATTCGTCAGGTCTCCCTGAAATTCTTTTTCTTTAGTCTCTTCATTTATAAAGATTCGTTCCGTGTGAGAGCTGCAAAACTTATATACAGGGTGAGTCACGTAACTTTAGCACCTCCTGTAACTTTTGAACGGTTGACGTTATTGCAATGCAGTTTTCACGGAAGCGCATGAGGGAAAGGGGCTAATTGATAGTGCATTAATTTCTATTTTATCACTTGTATTTTACGAGATTTTTTAGGTAACTTTGTTTTTTCAAATGGAACTATACATATTTTTCAGTCCACCATGACGAGCGTAAAAAGACGAATCCAATGATGTACATATTGTCATATGTTAGATAAGCAGTTTTTTGATTAATTTTGATTTTTGCGACTGGGGTTTAACGGTAATTTTGAATAGTCCACTACACAAGGTCACGCAGGGCTCCACCAGCACACGTGCGCCGGGGAAAGGAAGGGAAGGAAAGGGATCTTATTTGAAAATACGAAACATAGTATTCCAAATATTCACAAAACCATTGCAGTTTTTTCCTGAACTGTGCTTTCCATTCTTCCGCATTTTCAGATTTTTGTCTTTCTTTGATTGAAGGAATTAAAGGATGGAAAATAAGGATTTGTCGTAAGTTTGTATCGAAATAAAATTGTTTATAACTTCAACTCCATTTAATGGGGTTTCATAAGGTAAGTATTAATGGGATCTTGAAACAAAGCACAATAAGAATAAATAATTAAAACTGTACAAAAAATATTTCATATTTTGAACAAACAATTTCAATGTTAATAAGAATATAATAATAACTTAGGGATAGAAATACTCTTATTTCAATAAATACTACTTAAGACAAATCCGTATTTTCAATCCCTAAGAAACACAAAATATCTGAAAATGGATCAGGATGGAAACGAGAGTTCAGGAAAAAAAGCAACAGTTTTGTGAATATTTTTCGTATCCTCAAGTTCTAAAATTCCTTCCCTTCCCTGACCCTGCGTTTGCTGGGGGAGCGCTGAGTGACCTTGTGGGGCTGACAGTTACAATGAAAATATCCGTTAAACACTAGTCGCAAATAAATCACAATTACTCAAAAAAATGCTTATCTAACATATGACAATATTTATATCTTTGGATTCGTCTTTTTACGCTTGTCATGATAGACTGAAAATATATGTATAGTCCCATTTGAAAAAACAAAGTTACCTCAAATATCTCGTAAAATACAAGTGATAAAAGAGAGATCAATACACATATCAATTAGCCCCATTCCCTCATTCACTTCCGTGAAAACTGCATTGCAATATCTTCAACCGTTCAAAAGTTACAGGAGGTGCTAAAGTTACGTGACTCACCCTGTATACTACTGAAATAATATTGGAAACAATTGTGATACCGGAGAACGTGCAAACAACAGTCTGGCGTGATTTTCTACATCATTTCTTGCATGTGTGTCACTGATTTTGTAATATCTCATGTAACGAACTCAACATCATTCAAAAAATTATTCTGACTCATTGACAAACAAATTTCACGATTTTAGGCAATTAAAAAATAAATAAAACATCTTGTTTCCTTCGCTGAAGACGGACGGGAAAATAACATACTGTAAAAATATTCACATTATTTATAAGTTCAGAGTATTGAGTGTTATATGTATGTTTGGTCCTGGAAGAATTATGTTCACTGACGAGACGTCCATGAGAAATATTGTACAAACAATTTCAGAGCACAGTCTACGACTGATAAGTTAAAACTCTCCTCATTTTAGCATAAGTGTTTAATTGACGATGAACAGAAGATGTTTATTGAAAAGTGCTTGTCTCTCTCGTTGCAGGCGGCTGAACATGCGCCTCGTGCCAGACGACTCTGTGTTTGCGGAGGACGTGGAGTTCGAAGGTCCGAGCGGCCCCATCGCTTTCGACCCGGGAAAGGCCTACGTCGGGTGGCTGGACGGTAAGTGCACCAGAGCAACTGATGGAACAAATCTTGACTCTTCCCGATTCTGAATTGGAATCCGTACATAATTCTCGAATATATCACATAATTTTTCATAAATAATAATAAATGTAATGATGTACGTATGTATTTGCCATTTAGGATCAAATTCATTCTATCCTATCTCGCTTGTTAGTGACATTGGTCATTTATGGGACCGCGTAGCCAGAGATAGAATAAAGTGGAAAGAAGTGATTAATGAAATTCTAGAACGAACAAATGTGTAAATATATATGTAAATAGAAATGTAAATAATACAGTTTACGATAAGCGTGAAACATGCAAACGAGTCTAGCAAATTATTGTTTAACAGTGAATATAGGGCTCCAGGAAAAATCAAAGGTTTTCACAAGAACCAGGGGACAATATATCTATGAAATTGAATTGTAAATATTAAATAGGAAAAAACATTTAACTTCGCTAGGTTTTAGCTCATCTGATAACATTTTTTCGAAAATTCTAAAAATGTACATTTCAAAACTTCAAAATTGGAGATAGAGATTTTTACCTTAAAATCTGTTCTAAAAAAATATGATCTTTAATAATTTTTTGTAAAAGATAGTAGTTTTCGTATAATTTGTGCTTGAAAAATTATGCAATTTATAAAACAAACGTTGGCTCAGAACCGCTCCGAATTTTTCCTTCAATTTTTTTTCCAGTGATATGACAATGAACACTTAAAAGAATGCAGTCGATGCCATGAAAAAATTAAGTTGCAAAAAGGTATTTTGATTTTAATTGAATTTAGTGTATAGTGATTGTGACGGGAAATGCTCTTGCTGAAATGGTTAGACAGTGCATTTTACAGAAACTTATCATTTTTTTGGAAGCAGCAAATATCTTGAGGTCAGAGTTACTAAAACTATCATCACGCATCAAATATTAAATATTTTATAGGAATAGTTACCGCGCACTACACATGTTGCCAGAACAAGTTGTCCCATGTGCTATAATAATTATGTTAAATTATTTATTTTTGTAATATAATATAATCCGGAAAACACTTTAATTGTTGCATTAAAAGATTTAGTACTAATAAATACACATGGAAAATATAAATTATTGGCTTGAGACCGCGATCTCGTTAACTAGCGATATTCATGAAATGTTTTCCCAGCAATCCAGCTGGACATTTTATGCTATCGAATCCGTGGTTCAGCGCGTTGTGAACGGGTTAGTGGAATCCGAGCAGCTCACGCTAGGCACGCGAGCCTCAGCATAAAATTGCGCTCGATTTTGGGCGAAAGTGCAGTCTCGTTTCTCGCCCTCGAACAGTTTAGCGCAGATTGGAGATTAAGCGAGGCGGAAGGCCTGGAAGGGCGGGCCGGACGGGTGGGGCGGGAGGAAGCGCGGGCGGGCAGGGGGCACTAATTCGCGGCTGGCGTCCCGGCGTCGTCGCCGCAACCGCCGCTTTTCGGCGAATTAGTCAGCCTGCGATACGGGCGGCAGCGGACAGTTGCGGAAGCGGTGGCGACGGCGGGGCGTGGAATGGGGAGACGTAAGAGACGGGAGTTGAGTGAACGGCGGAAACAGGAAAGATGATTGAATAGCTTTGAATAAGTGTACTGAAATAAATAGTGGGTGTGATGACGTAAGAGCTACGATAGGGGGAATTGAGAAATTAACTTTTGAAGCAGTATTGAGAGCATCGAAATTTGGGAAGAAGTTGAGTCAATCAGGCATAGGGTGAGGGCTGCGTATGAAAAATAGAGAAGAAACTGGTAAGGAAAGAAGTTTGAAATAGAGAAATGAACTCTAAAAGTTGGTACCTGAAGAAGTGTAGAATTAAAATGGAGAAATGACGCTATTTTGTGAAGAAACATTGCAACGATAAAGCAGTAGGAAATTATTAAATGAAAGAGCAATGCAAAAGTTTGCTTTGCTTGCTGAAAATATTGCAATCAGATAATTTTTTTCAGAAATTTGAAACTGAATCAAAACTACAATTACATGTATTTACCATGTGAAAAAATTTACGGAAATGAAATATTTAATGAATATGTATCTGTTGTTTAATTTTAGTAATGGAATCTTCATTTCTTTAAAATTAGAGTAGCAATTCTTAAGTTATTATTATTTAATGTTTTGAATTGAGCCTAAGAACTAATTGTGGGATTCGGGTTTAATAATTTGGGTCTTCGTTAGATTTGACTGCGCATACTCATAATTACCATATAGTGACATGCTAGTGAAAATAGGCTTGCCACTATATCGTAATTAAGAAATCATTCAGAGTATGTTAAATTAAACGATCACATTGCTAAAATGTAGGCGCCTTTCAGGCCCTTCAGAAGTTCGTCTTTGTAATTGACTGGAATTTTAATGCATTAGCGTAATTTTAAACTATTAACTGACATAATATTTTCTGGTGACAAAATAAATAAATATAATTGTAAAATTCAATCAATTCAATATTATATTTTTGTAAAAAAATTAATATATATTATAATTAGAAATATCCCCCACTTTTGATGCATAACTTTACATTGCCTGATAAACTGACATTTTAGGCAAAATAATTCAAACATTTTGATAGCAAAGAAAATTAAAGGAATATAAAATGTCGCATTTTAAAACAAGTGAATTCTTAACGAGGAAAGAAACGTAAATTTGATACCGTTGTCATTGTAGTGGCATAGCGTGGTGATCATCTGAGCAAAGCATTATAGAGCGAAATATATTACAAAGAGAAGTTCGCAACTCTGAAAACCGTAGAGAGGTGGCAGTTGTTGGGAGCGGGGAGCTGGGCGGCAAAAGGTGGAAGGATGGCAGGGAGATTTATTTTAGGAAATACAAATTGTCCTGTACCTATGCAGGCACATTAATCAGGACTTTCAATTTATGCATCACATTATTTACAACAACAAAACATTCAACAATCAAATATAAATTAAAAATAGAATAGAAGAATTTTCTTCGTGACCGACTTTGCCTAATAACAGAATTTGCATAAACAATTAAAGTCACGATGAAGCGTACACTGATTAATTGAATAAAACAATATCTGAATAAAAGAATAACTGAAAAAATACGGAATAAGATGAAATATAGTTTTAATTGCATTTGCAATAAAATGCGTTGACAATATTCTTGAAAATTTTGAAAGAAACTGAATTGTGAAGTGTTCCATGCTACAAAATGTTAATGTTTTCAATTCAAAGTTTGTCCGGAAGCCATCGTGTGCTGTACACTCACATAAAACATGGCAAACGGTTTTCACGAATACACATTAGTGGGCGGGAGAGCGTGAGCGGGGGGGGGGAGGGCGGCCAGGGGCGCGGCGACGCCGCAGCGCGGGCGCCGCTGCGTTGCGGTGCCTGCGTTCGTGCACGCGCCAATAAAAGTTAAACAGCACGGGATCAGCGCGCGTTAATCAAACATTTATTCGCCCCGATTTGTCTAGCGAGCGGGTGAGCGCCCCCGCGCTCCGTCGCTACGCAACAGCACGCGACGCCGCGCCGCGCCGCGCCACGCCGCGCCGTCACGCCGCCTGGCGGGCAAGACACACGCCCCACAAAAACGGCTGCATGCTCCTCAGCTTCATTTCAAACTGGTAGCCTGTAACGGCAAACATGCTGCTGAATAAAATCACAAAATACGCTCGTTGAATATTGCAATAAATTAATTATTTTAACATACAGGCATAACAGGTATTGCAATAACATTACAGTATATATTAGTACAACAGTTTTCTACATACCAAGAATATAAAAAATTGGATTTCGTAATGCAACTCGTGAATAGCAAATATTTAATGGCGGGTGGTCTCTCCCTCGGAGTCAAGTCAGCTGTGTTGTAAGCTGACGCACCGAGTGTGGGAATTCATTCTGTACGTGCAGTATGAGAAAAGGCGGAATAACATAACAAATATTTGCATTTTTCAGTCAGTGTCGAAATTGTTTAATTGTTTTAGTATTTCCCGCACTCCCGTATTCCTAGGAATCTAACAAAACCACAGACACCTCTCACATGGCTGGACACTGCATAGTTTTGTTTGGATTTCTGGACTCATTGGAAATTAGTGATTTCAAGTAGTAGAGTACGAGATATAGTACCAGTATGAATGCGACCATCCATGACATTAAAGTATTCGGTACCAGTGTTTGTGAAATCATATTAGGATTTTTGACCCTAGCCACAGAGATTAGTAGAATTCTGCCTCTGTGTGGAGGAGATTATTCTAGCGGCTGGCTCTTGATTGGTAATTTTCCGTGTTTCTTCTATCAATATCAGGCGAATGCCGGAGCAGTACCCAAACTAATGGGTCATGGATACCGAGATTTTTCCTTCGTCTTCCATGTTCCCTCCTATCCTCTTACAGACACAGTTACTCTTACATTCACTACACGTCTATGCCGAAAGACCAGACTGCAGCTTAATGATTCTCTTGGCTGGAACAATAAGGATGGTTTCTGGAGGAGGAGAAAACTCCGCAAGCCCACTTTAGGTCAGCACCAATTCGCGATTCGTTTGGGAAAGAAAACTGACTAATTCCAAGTCACAATATAGACTAAACTTGCGGGATAAAGTCTCAGAAGACAACGAATAGCCGATAACACAATTAATCACTCATCAATATTGCTGCTGCAATATTGCAGGCTGTTAGGGTCCCGAACAAGACATGTCCGACAAGTAACGATGCGAAGGAGATCCATGTTCCTCAGCAGACTTATAATATTAAATTAACAGTAGTACTAATTATAGTAACTGTAAGAGTGTGCTTGGTCATAAAATTAAACTAGTGGTTTCCTTCTGAGGGTTGCCCTTCTAAGTATCATTAGCAAGGTCACCTAATGGGGAAATATTTGAACTAAGATCTACTGTTGCATTTAATTTTGATAACACACATTTTATTAATATTACTTTGACGGTAAAAACGGTAACGCGCGAGGACGGTAACGCGTCAGGACGGTAACGTTCGTATATGGAATTAAACGTATTTCACTTACTTGAAGGTGAATGGTCTACATTTTCACCATGTTATCTATAGAAATTTTAAAAATATAATATATTATTAACATTCTTTTGATCGATGTCAAATACTTTCGTAGGAATCGCATTTTACTCGAGAATACGGCAGTTTTTTGACAAGTGTCGAAAAAGGAATCAACATGGATAACAAACATTCATATTGTTTTGTATCTTTTTTTCGATTATTTTTAGGCTATTATTGCAGGATTTAACTGATTTAATACGTTTTTATGTGCGTGCATACTGTAAAGTTTTGTGTTATAGTTTTAATTGTTTTTTATGGCATTAATAAAAACAAATGTGCATCATTATCCTACATTTAAACCGGGGAATCGAGAAGTCCGAAGATCGAAAAATCGAGGAGTCCAAAGTGAGCGCTTTAAGGATTCACCTGTCCGCCTCTCAGAAGCAGAGTTTGGTTCGCGTGTTGGTAGCCTCGGCCAAAGGACGTTTCACTGCGGTTTCTCCCCCTCTTTTTTATGAAGCGGCCATTTAATTGTAATTTTCCTTAAGTATATATAATTTTACCTCACGGAAATCGTGCATGACATTGCTAACTGAAACTCGTTCTCCATCTTACAAAAACTCATTATCTATAAACTCTTAATTTGCATTGACGTGTTTGCATTATGAATAATTTTAAATGGTTTTAGTGCATTTATTTTCACATATTGACTACTTTGAAAAGTCCATAGAAAGCAACAGTACGCTATTCCTTCAACTGATTTATAAGTTGATTTGTTTTATACACCCTTGTGAGTATTCAAGTGAACAGGATGAGAATACCTTTCGTTTGGTGTAATGATGATTATTTAAAATAATGTGTGTGACAAATTGATTGAATCAATGCCTAATAGACATATTTACTAAAAATTCCCAAGGAGCGCACGCTAAGTATTGATAATTTTATTAAGGTTAAAAATTAATTGTTTTTCACTTATTTGGTAAAGAAAACTTTTTTATGAAAATTTCTCTGTGTTAATATTAATAGACAGAAATGTGTATTTAGCTTTAATTCTTTACTTTGAGTCATCTGATAATCCAAGGCTGTCTCTAACCACTAACGATGGATGGTTGTCATCTCTAGGTATCTTAATAACATGAGATGATGAACTTTTTGACTATAATTTTCTTTCTAAACGAATTCTTTTTGACCTTGGTCGTAATTCATTGGTTCTTTTTGTTGTGTTTTTGTTGAGGTTTTTCCTTCAACCAAAATCTCTGTCTTTTATCTCTCTTCCAGAATGTCAAAAATATGTTGTGGCTTAGATAAGAGCTACATGTGGACATTCGGTTTCTTTCTCATCTAATATTTCAATTTTTTCCTTTTTTTCCTCAATTCTATCTTCCATTTTTTCGCTCGTTCGACCCCCTCTCCTTTTCTCCATTTCCTTTTCGTCCACCATACTTTCTCGGTCTCCTCGTCCATTTCCTTCACATTTCCGCTCCCTTCTTCTCCTGCGCCAATTTCGACCCCGTCTCCCTCGCCTGCTCCTGTTCCTGCGAGGGGCCGTGCCTGCCGTTCCGGCTCCTTGCCCACAAAATAAAATCCCGCGCCCCGCCGGAGCTATCACTTTGGCATCGCGGGGGCGCCCCTCCGCCGCAGAGCGGCCGAGCGTTGGATTCGGCTCGCGCGGCGGAGACGGAAGGAATTGTTTATAATAAATTCTGGCCGTCGTTTCCCGAAGCTCCCTCAACGCGCTGGGTGACGGCTTTCCTCGGCAGCTCACGCATCCCGCGCCGGGCCGGCGCGGCCCGCCCTCGCCGCCACGTGGCTCATCACCCCGCCAAGCTCCCACCCCCTTCAGCACTTCGCATGAGCTTTCCGACTCCACCCATCACACCGTCTTTCCCGTCGTCGTGTAGTACACCCTGACACGCCCCTCCCCACCATTCAGCACCCCACGTCCCACTTTTCTGCTATAGCCCTCGGGCCACTAGCTAGGATAACTCAAGAGTAGTATTGTTGTCTCTTTAGAAGCGTTGACTGGGAGGACCAATGATTCGGATGGTGGCAGGACGTTCGTTACTAGTTAGATAAAAGGCTCGAATTCAACCTTTTCCTGGAGAATTCTAGCGGTTGGCTTTTCGTTCTACGATTTGTATCAAGCGAATCCTAAGAAATTTGCACGAACCTCTTACGATGTTTCCTTCATCATCCTTGAATTCTCCTCTTCCTTTACATAAATAGGCTGTTCAGTACTACACAGAGAAATGCTGCCGGAAGCATAGATCTTGTCCCTTTTGGGGCCCCACGGGGGGATGTACCTAGAGGGAGTCTAATCCACGATCCGAGGTGCAGGTGGCCTTCGGATGCCACGGGTTGGGAACATTGCTGCCTCCCGGGATATAACGTGCTCTTGAGGGAGTAATTACCCCAAACGTTGATGCGCCTGGAATCGAAAACCTTCGCACCTTTGTGGCACCTTTCTGACACCTGCCATCACACTTGGCACCTTTCCGACACCAGCCATCACACCATATTTTCCGTCACTTCATTCGATTCCACATCGATTCGAGACGCCTCACCATGCTGCTTTCGCCATTTAGCCAACCCCCTACTTTTCGCCTATACTCCGCGTGCCACCTCTTGCAAACCCGCCGTACCCCACTCCCCTCCGCGCCTCGCCGCGACCCTGCTTCCCCGTGCCATCCTACGCCGCTACACGAGTATCTCTTTTTTTGCACTCTCGCGCGCCGCAGCGAGCTTAGCACGGATACGGCCCGATAGAGGGAGCAGGGACGGGGCAATCCGCTTGTCGCGTCGAGCCACACACGTGTTCGCATCTCCCCCGCCTCCGCCCTGTCTGCGCCACCACCCGCACTCCCGCATCGCGACTCCCAGAAGTCGGGGGTGGGCGTCCAATACAGCCCTGATTGGCCCAGCCACGGCCCCGTGTAGCTACACACGCCGGCGCCAACTTTTTTCCACGCGACTTGACAGTCAATTTCTTCTTCGTTGCCGTTTTTTGCCCACACAGTTCGTGCGCCGGTGGCGTCACCATGATCGTGGAGTAAATGCTGTTACTTTGCCGCGAAATTGGCTGGCCAGCCGCGTTGCCAGGCGACGGGGAAATGCTTGCGAAGCGGATGCGGGAGACATGCAATGCTACAGAAACAGCGGCTGGATAGGTGGGATGTAGGAACATTTTTGTTCCTTACTGGATGTTATATCCTACATGCAATCGTGATGCACTGCTTTATGTAATTTTCGCTACGCAATAACCACTCAGTATTCAAACGTATGTTTTTTTAATTTTTTTAATACTTTTTGAAATCCTTTCGTCGTCATATTTATGGTGTAAATTATTTCTTTGTATATTCTTTCTATTTAAGTTTCTAACTGACTTCGATGTCCACGCATTCTTATAAGAAAAATACTGGTTTTCATTCGTTGGATCGAATTGGTCAGAATGGTTTAGCATTATACTCTCAAATACCAGATATAGAGAAACATTCAGAAAATTTATACGTAATTCGTTTTTAAATCTTTCCTTTAAAAAAATCGATGGATCTTTTTAACACAAGAAATTTTTTATATTTCTCGTTAAAAGTTAAAGTATTATAAATATAATTGGAGAGGCAACATTAATGCTTTTAGTGAGATTCCATTGTTTGTCCTCTTTGTTTTTATATTGACATAATTAAGATTTTTACTGAACAACATCAAAATGGAAGGTTTTCTGAAAATCTAATAAAAGTGGGTGTAAAAGATTAAAAAATTCTGTTCATGGTTGGTACTGCAAGCAGAAATAATTGGTAAATTATTACGTAAGGAACATTTCAAATGACCAGAAGTGAATCAAAATGAAAATTATTACTGTCAGATGGGCTAATTTGTTTTACGAAAACCCAAAAGATATGTGGAAGCAATTTTCAGCCATTATTAGATCTTTTAAGTGAAAATGTAATGTGTCCAGTACCACACTTGCCTGAATTTAACTCTGTGTGATGATTGGAGTGGATAATAGTTAATTTTAGAAATCAGGAAAGTTAAGATTTTATCCCAAGCAAAGCAACCATTTAATCTATCATAATTCTCTGAGACCTGCTCAACTGGTGGTATTTGTGGAGATAAGAATTTGGTTTCCAAATAATTTACTTCAGAGGTTTCTCAGAAAACAAGGAATGTGCCATTTATGGACCCCCTACTTTGAGGGAGTCCGTATTGGGCCAGATGAGTTGAAATGAAACGTGATCACATCAATTTTTAACAAAATGTTCATATCTAATGTGTTATTACGTCAAGGAAATGTGATACTTCTAGATAATCTACCTGACTGCTTTTATTTGGTATTCGCTGTGATGAAATTAGTTTTTCCACCACCAGTTTTTCTTTTTTTCACTCTACAGCGATAATTCATTAGCTTCTAAACATTCATCGTTAAGAATCTGCAGACAGTTGTATATTCGTCATTCTTCATTTCCTTCTCTTCACGAATACAACTTATATCTCAGAGAAATTTCAGAAAAACATAAGTTCACATAATTATTTCTCTTCATTCATGCTTATGTTCTAGATTCTAGATCTTGTTATGTTGTAGATTTCAAGGTCATTATTCATATAGCTGGCAAATACTAATATTCTTGCTGCATCTTCTTTACATTTTCTTTCCTCCACATTCCACTATACAGTCTGCGTATCTTATTGCTGCTCCTCAGCCCCGGCAAATCACGGCTACCGCGCCGTGTCTCCCCCCTGAACCCTCTTCGCCCCGTCCTGCCCCGACCGCCGCCGCCATCCGAACACGCGGGGGCTTTGAAAGTTGAGGCCTCTCCGCTGTTTAAGTTCATCCCCTCGCCGGAATTACGGCTCGCGAGGGATGACGCTAATGCCGACCGCCAGACGTTTACTGCTGGCGGAAAGAAAGATCGGCGCCGCCTCCGCCCCAATTAAGAGCCGGGGGGCGGGGCGGAGGTGCCGCCGACGCGTCGGCGCGGGCGCGGGCGCGGAGGAGCGCCGCAGGAGCTGGTTGGAACGCGGTGGCAAGTAGCGGTGGCGGTGGCGCGGGCAGCAAGCAACCAAAATAGGGATGGTTGAGTATACAGGAAGTCTCAGGATAAATGTTGCAAACTTCTAGAGCAAAAATGAATATATCTTGCTCTCTCTCTCTCTCTCTCTCTCTCTCTCTCTCTCTCTCTCTCTCTCTCTATATATATATATATATATATATATATATATATATATATATATATATATATATATACAGGGTGAGTCACGTAACTTTAGCACCTCCTGTAACTTTTGAACGGTTGAAGATATTGCAATGCAGTTTTCACGGAAGTGAATGAGGGAATGGGGCTAATTGATATATGTATTGATTTCTCTTTTATCACTTTTATTTTACGAGATATTTGAGGTAACTTTGTTTTTTCAAATAGGACTATACATATTTTTTCAGTCTATCATGACAAGCGTAAAAAGACGAATCCAAAGATATGAATATTGCCATATGTTAGATAAGCATTTTTTTGAGTAATTGTGATTTTTTTGCGACTAGTGTTTAACGGATATTTTCATTGTAACTGTCAGCCCCACAAGGTCACGCAGCGCTTCCCCAGCAAACGCAGGGTCAGGGAAGGGAAGGGATTTTAGAACTTGAGGATTCGAAAAATATTCACAAAACTGTTGCTTTTTTTCCTGAACTCTCGTTTCCATCCTGATCCATTTTCAGATATTTTGTGTTTCTTAGGGATTGAAAATACGGATTTGTCTTAAGTAGTATTTATTGAAATAAGAGTATTTCTATCCCTAAGTTATTATTATATTCTTATTAACATTGAAATTGTTTGTTCAAAATATGAAATATTTTTTGTACAGTTTTAATTATTTATTCTTATTGTGCTTTGTTTCAAGATCCCATTAATACTTACCTTATGAAACCCCATTAAATGGAGTTGAAGTTATAAACAATTTTATTACAATACACACTTATGACAAATCCTTATTTTCCATCCTTTAATTCCTTCAATCAAAGAAAGACGAAAATGTGAAAATGCAGAAGGATGGAAAGCACAGTTCAGGAAAAAACTGCAATGGTTTTGTGAATACTTGGAATACTATGTTTCGTATTTTCAAATAAGATCCCTCCCCTTCCCTTCCCTTCGCCGGGCGCACGTGTGCTGGTGGAGCGCTGCATGACCTTGTGTGGTGGACTATTCAAAACGTCCGTTAAACCCCGGTCGCAAAAATCAAAATTAATCAAAAAAATCCTTATCTAACATATGACAATATGTACATCATTGGATTCGTCTTTTTACGCTCGTCATGGTGGACTGAAAAAATATGTATAGTTCCATTTGAAAAAACAAAGTTACCTAAAAATCTCGTAAAATACAAGTGATAAAATAGAAATTAATGCACGTATCAATTAGCCCCTTTCCCTCATGCACTTCTGTGAAAACTGCATTGCAATAACTTCAACCGTTCAAAAGTTACAGGAGGTGCTAAAGTTACGTGACTCACCCTGTATATATGTACAGGGAGAGAGAGAGAGAATAGAGAGGAATAGAGAGGAAGGAATAGACAGGAATAGAGAGAGAGAGAGAGAGACATATATCCACACACACACACACATAAATATATACCTGATTTCTAGGCAACCATGTATGCAAAGATGTCTGGCAGGTACATGAAACCTTGACTGCCTGCGAACATTATCTGCAGAGTGTCTTTGATACAGGTTGCCTAATATTAGAAAAATGCAACACATAATTGGGATATTTCATGTAACTCCTTTAAATGCATTATCCCAATTTCGTCGGTAAAATGTGATCATTTTTGACTCGTCTGCAAGCCCTCGAAGGTTGTAACATTTATTCTGAGACTCCTGTACTATATTGAGGTAAAGGGGATTTAGATACATTGGTGTGGTGTGCTAACGGGACGTGAGGGAATACAGGAGATAGCGAGGACTGGAGGCAGAGGTGGGTGGCAAAAAAACAAGGGTGGAGAGGGAGGGTAGGGAAATCAGGATATGGATGCGACGAAGAGCGCGAAGGTAGTATGTGCGGAAGGTTAACCGATTCTGACGGTATGGACAGCAAACCGAGATTCCCAGAGTGGGTAATTTGGAAGGCAGTGAGTGGTTATGACGAATGTGGTGAAAGCAGGATCCGTGTGAAATCAGGGGGAAAGTACTTCGTGTAGCGATAATATGTGTAGGAACCGTTCGTTACTGTCTTTTCTTATTTTGTGAAATATGATGCGTCTCTAGTCTGATCATATTTCGAATTGCGGGCCCTTTGAACATGAATATCTCTAATGCGTATAAAGTTTACGAAAGTGCCGTCGTGAAGTTTCTGGTTCCTTAAACAAGGGTTGCCTTATCAAAGGGGAAGAAAATTGCTCATAGTTTGGAAAATCGGTGTGTTAATAGGTTCTCTTTCCCCTTTAATGTGCGGAGATATTTTGTTTCAAGCAGTTCTGGAAGAGGACTAATTATTCACTGTTCCCTAAATCTTTGCTTTACATAAACTTTACAATTTTTTCTAAACTCAAATATTTAGATTAACAGGTCCACGAATGTGTTAGTTCATGAAATGTTTGGAAAATATTTGTGGTGTATAATGAGATGTCCATCCAAAGTTTTTAAGCAACATATAGTTCTCATTAGATTGTTGATTTATTTATCTCTTTGTTAAATTGACGAAAGCGCTATTAATATTTTACCATTTAAATATATTCTCAAAACAAAATAACTCCCGTAAAAACCAGACGCAGTAGCTTCTTTTTCCATTACGGCTCGCAAAAAAACGAGAGCTATGGGTAACGTGTTTCATGTGACCTTTAAAAATTATTGCTCAGAATAATCGGCCCCTGTGCAGTAATACCCTTCAGTTAATATGATTTATATGAAACTCTTCTCGCAGCTCCATCTACCGGTAGTCCATTTCCATTCTTTCATCAAGGTAGATCGCCGAACGATTCGTTTTATTGTTGCACATAAAAGTCGCGTGGAAATTGTGGCGCGGACGGCCGGGCCCGCGCGCGCCGGAGCCTTTCTTCCTCCGATGATCGCCCGGCGCTCTCTTCCGGCACTAAAAAATATTTAGGGCCTGCTTCCAAGATTTTACGCCCGGGACGACAAAGCCCCCGCCCGCAGCGCGGCGCTGGCGCCGGCGCCAGCACCCCGCCTGCCCACCACCCGCCCGCCCGCCCGCCCGGCCACCCGCCCGCCCGCCCGCCCGCCCGCCCCCCCCGGCCGCTCGCTCGCCCGCCCGCCCGCTCGCTCGCCCCGTCCGCCCGCTCGCTCGCCCGCCCGCCCGTTCACCCGCCCGCTCGCTCACCCGCCCGCTCGCTCACCCGCCCGCTCGCTCACCCGCCCGCCCCGCTCACCCGCCCGCCCGCTCACCCGCCCGCTGGCTCACCTGCCCGCCTGCCCGCCCGCCCACCTCCCGCCCGCCAGCCCACCCCCCTTCTCGCCCGCCCGCCCATCACCCGTCCGCCCGCACATCTCCCGCCCGCCCGCCATTTCCAGCCCGCCCACCATCTTCCGCCCGCCCGCCCGCCATCTCCCGCCCGCCCGCCTCCCGCCACCTACCGTCCTCCCGCCTCCCGTCACCTACCGCCCTCCCGTCATCCGCCGCCCGTTCGCCGCCCGCCGCCGGCTCCCCACGCCCGCCTTTCCTGGCGCCATTCCGCCTTGCCCCGCCCCGCTCCATCTTCCTTTTTGCCTGGTCCAGCTCAATCCGCCCCGTTCCGCCCTGTGCCACTTTCGTAACACTTGGTACCGACCCTCGTGACCCCTGCCCTCTTTGTGACCCCACCAAGCCACTCCTCTGTCGCTCCCCGTGTTGCTCCTATACCTCTCCCTTACCCTTCCCCCGTTGCCCCTCTGTGCGGCCACTGTCGCTCTCTGTGGCGGCCTCATGCCCCATGTGCATCCGTCCCTATCGTCCCCTTGGTGCTACCCGTGCCGGGCAATGCCGACACCTGATTCCCCTTTTCCGCCCTCGTGGCGCCCATCCCACGCCGCTCTCGAACTCCCTCTGCGCCGCGGCCTAATCCTCCTCGTTCCGCCGCCGCTTCAGCAAGGCCCCATCCCGGTTGCCATTGCCCGCTACTTGGCGCCACACACGCGCGCGCGCGCGCACACACACACACAGATACACGCTCGCGTGCGCTCGCTCCTGTTGCGGGAAAATTGTCGTTGATTAGAGAGCAGTGGCTCTCAATGCATGTGGACACAAATCTGCGAACCAACTGTTCTCGGCAATGAGTAGGTATCAGAGAAGTGTTCAAAAGCACGTTTGACAAAACAGAGTGCGTACTTTCAATCTAATTCGATCTACATTAATCGAAATTGTCGATTGTGAATGTAAATTGTGTAATAAAAATTTTGTGTGATTTTCTATTGAATAGTTTTTAGAACGAATTAAAATGTGTATTTACACATCTATAATAATAATAATAATAATAATAATAATAATGAGCAAGAAATTCGCATCATGGATCGAAAAAACAGAAAACAATGCATTATGTCGCCCACTCTCGAGCTGATGTACATAGAATTTATGTGTCACGTAAGGAAGGAGGAAGAGGCCTCAGACAAATTGAGGCCTCCTAGCACAATGCAATAGTTGGAATGGGAAAGTATGTAGTGAGTCATCAAGATGACCCTGTAATGAGGCAGGTCATGAAATCTGACCGAAGAATGGGAAACGGAGGTATTGCTAGTGTAGCAAAAAGCATTGCAAAGAAAACTATGCAAAACACGTCGAATAACATAGACACTGAACTTCTGGTACTACTAAACATGAAATGTGAGATACAAAAAAAAATGTTAAAGAACTCGTGGAGGGACAAACCAATCCATGGACATTATCTACAAACAATAGACAAGGTGCAGATCAATAAAGATCAATATTTATGTGGCTTAAAAGGGGAAGAATGAAGCCAGAATCGGAAGCAGTTCAAGTAGCTGCTCAAGAGCAGGCGTTGAGAACACGACATTATGGTAAAGCGGTTCCCAAAATTTCCCAAGATGACAAATGCCGCATTTGCTGGGAGTAAGTAGAAACCATTGATCATATTGTCTCAGCTTGTCCAATTCTAGCAAAGACCGAATACTTAAAAAGACACGGCAGGGTGTGTAGTTACCTCCACTGGCAGATCTGTACCGACCTCGAAGTTCCAAGCACATGCCCCAAATGGTACGAACACTCATAAAAACCGGTGACATCGGTTGGACTCTGTACAATATTGTACGACCGACAAATTCAAACAGATCGCATGATAGCAGCAAACAAACCGGATATTGTTATCCGGGATTTTGAGAAAAAATCGTGTCTACTTTAGATGTTGCTGTGCCTTGCGATCAAAATGTCGTAACCAAGGAGGCAGAGAAACGTCTTAAATACATGTGGGAAGTAAGAGCACCGATCGTCCGGATAGTTATCGGAGCTCTGGGATTTGTTCCGCAAAATTTGTGTAACAACTTGGCTAAACTTCCAGATCATTCAAAGGACTGGGAAGTGCAAGAAATTGCTTTATTTGGCACAGCTCACATTTTACGCAAAGTATTGTAGTGGCACCGACAATCCCTAGATCTGCTCCTTAGGTAGCTCCTTAGGTACCTGGAGTAGATTTTATATTCAGCCGACTCATAACATCTGTTGTCGTGAATTGAAGGAATTATAATAATAATAATAATAATAATAGTAATAATAATAATAATAATAATAATAATAATAATAATAATAATAATAAACAAAGTGTATTACACATTAAATGTGTTTCGAAATTATATTTTACTTTTCAGTTGTTTTATTTTAGTATTTTGAATTGGCATTTACATTTTTTATTTTTAAGTTTTCTCTAGTTTTGATAGGACAAGTATATTGTTCTCCCATTACAATGTCTTTCGTCAACTCGGATAAGCAAGATCAATTCTTGAAAATTTTGTAACGAAATGTTTTAAAGAAAAATGTTTCATTAAAAAAGACGGAGTAAGGGTTAGAAAAAAGTTTACTTTTGGAAAATTCTATAATTTTAAAGAAGTTTGGTCGTTCATCACATTCATAAACGCGTTTTCTTGTATTCGAAAACAAATGATTTGAATGAACGATTTTAGACGGTTTGAAAATTTCGGCCGCGTCAACTACTAAGTCATCGTTCCTGTAAGTGTAGTGCATTTTTGTCGTGGGAGGTGGCGGTGATCTTTCCCTTCTGGATGGCGAAAACCGGCGTCGACCTACCGGTCGGCTTATGAAGGGTTTCCCCAACCGGGTATCACGCCCAAGCGCGATACCAGCTCAGCTGGGAAAAGCTCCAAGTTCCCGACTGGTCTTCCAGCATATGTAGCATTATAGTGCATGTAAATGTGTGTGTGTAAGTTGTAAGGATAGGACAAGGAAGGGGAAGGAAAGATCGCGCGCGGTCCGTAGCTCCTTGATTAGCGCACTGCTCCAGCATTCGCCTGGCGTTTATCGGAGAAACCGCTGAAAATTGTCGATCAGAGCAACCGAAGGGGCGACTGGAATTCTCCTCCAGACAACGGCTGAATTCGACCTAGCTATGTAGCTAGTGTCCAAAATCCTGTCACCGTCGGGACTCGAATCTTAAAACCTCCCGGCGAGAGTCACTGCAGTGACATCAGTTGATGCGCAGAGCCAAACAAGCCAGTAATTTGGAAAATATTACATGAACTTCTTAAATATATAAGAATCTTAAAATTAGAAAATCCATTTCAAATTTGCAGAGGCTGCAAGTTTGGTCACTCGATTGTATATCAATTTTTGAAAAATGTCCGTGTATGATTTAAGAACATAACGTCGTTTTGTTGACTTGTTGGTACAGCTAAATGGTGCACCTCACTTCGTCTTTGTATTTAAACACTAAAGGTTTTTGTTTGATAAAAAGTTTTTGAAAAGTTATAACCCGACCAAGCGGAGTGTAAGACTGGCGATGAGGGCAGCACTGCTCATTGTTTTGCTTCGGAGAGAAAGATAACTATTGGTATACCCAGTGCAACTGAAAACTGAATCACTGATCTAGACCAAGGTTTGAAGACGTGTACATGGCCTTCTAGTAATGTCATCTTAGGTACAACAATACCCGTGGCAGTCCATTTAAAACCACGGGAAAATGCTGACATATTCTAAAATTATATTAAGAAATACTGATAACCATTTAAAGAACGACACTATTTTGAGTACCTAAAAGTCATGCTACACAACAGATTCTACAAAGGATTACATTACATTATTCGATTTAGTGAAAAATATCCAAGATTTTTATTGTTTAACTTCCAGATTCCCATAAAATACAACGTAATGGAGATGTGTTTCAAATCGTTAATGGGTGATCAAATTATTAAGTGCCTTCTGTGTGATTAAAGTAATGTTTCTAAGGAAAATTATCTGAAAAAAAATTAATTGGGCTGATTAATTAGCATTATGTACTGTGTTATGCAAAAATGCTTCATTACTTTGGAACAGAGCATGAATACACCAGACTAGACCGCCGCAGCGCTAAAGCATGACGCAACTGTCGCCGTTGTTAGTTTATAGATGCGCCGTTCCCTCTTCAGTCCTACACTTTGCTTGATCGGGTTATATCTTCTCAAATAAATTTCGTGATTTTCGGTTTAAATGAATGAAAATGGGAGCCAGATGTGTTACCGTTTGCTATTACTATTTTTTGTTGTTATTTAAGGTCGCTCCAACATCTAGGTCTTGAGCGACCAGAAACACAAATATGCTCGAGGTGGGACTCGATCCCGCGATCCTTCGGTCAGAGATTACTTCACTACCGCTTTAGCGATCTCGGCCACTGGGGATTATTACTCACTTCCTTTATAGGAGAAACACTTACTTTGTGAAATTATAGAATGAACGCTCATCTGCCGTCATTTGTTCCTTATGAGGAGTCATTTGGTTGGATCAAGGAGTTCTTGGTCTAGCGCGAGCAAGCATGTAATAGTGTGAGTTTGTATGATTAGCAAAACGATGATAGTGACATTTTTAAGCTCGAAGATCGAATGTTTTAAGATTGGGGAGTGTATAGAGACGTAATGTCCACCAGTCTTTTGAAACATGCATTCCATCACCAAAATCTTATTACAATTGTATGATGCACAAAAATGTTTTAAAATTAAGGTGGATAGAATGAATTTCTGCCATAGTCCACTGCAACAGTCACGTACAGAACTTGGAACTTATACAACATTTAAATTATTCTTTTAGAAAAATGTTAAATCTGCGATCACACTGAATAGTGAATGTATTGTTCCATATTAGTAAACCTCTCACATATCATGTCTTCGAGAACAATTTCTGAACAACATGAAACGGGATTTTTGGGAGAGTTTTTTTCGTATAATGCATAAATTGTCTTTTCTGTTGTAATTTTTCTACTACTCATCCTTTTGCGCAAGTGTTCAGCTAGTTATTTATTATGATATTTTTGGAATACGTAGCTCCAATACTTTACTTTTTAAGTTAAGTTTTCTTTAAAACGCGTTGAATTTTAAAAGCGACTTTACTAATCAATGTATCTATGCTCCATGAGAACAAATCGTAGGGTATGGCATTCCGGTTATATGAATATACACAGTAAAGAATACACTTAAACTATAATTACTGTACGTTATACAATACGTTATGGAACCTGATGGAGAGAATGGCGTGGTTGGTGAGGAACCCCCCAGTTTTAGTAACAATTGTTAGTTGTCAGATTGGTCGAGAGAACACGCCTGTATACGCGGTCCGCATTCCCTCCCAGCACATTACGCTGAAGCAAGTGCCACGATTTCTGCGTGTAAGTCGGCCAGGAGGCGGCAGCCGGTGGCGCGACGCGGCGCGACGCGCTGCGCTGCGTCGTCGGGGCTTTTACCCTAATTGTAGCGCGACAACGCATGGCGCACCGCGCTCTGCCTATGGCCCGGAAACGACCGCCGCCCCCCTGTCGCCACCCCCGCCGTCCCCGCCGTCCCCGCCGTTCCTGCCGCCGCCACCGCCGCCGCCCTTCGCACAACGCTGTGGCTTCACCCTGCGCCCCCACGCCGCGCTGCGCAACGAGCGGATGGAAATGAAATTAAATTACGCGGAGAAAACCGGAAGTGCGTAGGGCGCATCGGTGCGCACGCACGCCTCTTCCCCTGCTGCTCGTCGTTTGACGCGGCCGGCGCTGAAGCGGGTTGCGGCCGTGGGGACGATGACAGCGTTGGGGGATGCCACGTTGTAGTTGAGGTCTGGGTTCGCCAATACTGAGACGGAGATTGCCACGAGTGGAGGGCACATATTCTAAGCCGATAGTGGAAATGGAAAGATTAAGAGAGAATCCGAGAGATGAATCACTCATATACTTACATGTGGGAAAATGTGTCTTGGGGGGATGGGGTATTACGTTCCAGTTCTGGGACAGAAAAAAACAACATCTTTTTTAAAGTACAAAAATAAAAAAAGCACCAAAAGTATTGGGAAGAATGAAAAACAATTGCGCGAGGAAGGTAGGCAATAGTAAGAAATAAAGTGGAAGAGTTATGGAGTAATGGCGATGGCTCGGACGCAGTAAGGTCAATGAGATAAGGGGAGCGAGTTCAGCGAATGAGAAAAGTAGCCGGGAGCGAAAATCAGGAACTGAGAGACGACGTGACTGGTGAAAATACTCCCTAGTTGTCAGAATACCCAGTGGTTGTAGAATACTCGGTCGGCGACCGCGGTGACAATAACGACAGCGAAAGTGACGGCAGTAGCGTCGACATCGGCATGGGCGACTTGGCAACACAGCGAGGATCCTCTCGATATTGCAGCGCGCAGATAATCGATTGCTGCGCCGCGCCTCGCCGCCCTGCCGAGCGGACACGTGCCTGAGCCCTGGCGGCGGGCGCTGGGGCGCTACTGCTTGCCACCTACCTTCGTCCCCCGCTTGACCCTTGCTTCTTCCAGGCCCTTCGCCCTCGCCGTCTTTGCCTTCGCCTGCGCCTGAGCATTTGCGGAACTCATCACGCTCCCGCCCACGTGCCTCTCGACCCTCTCTCGACCTAAACAAACTCTCCGCCCACGCTCCACGTGGAGTGCGCTGCCCCCAAGGCGGAATTGCTCTCTTCTGCGATATTTCGCCTTACTTTCCCACTACCTCGCTAATCGAAGCCGTCTCGTACATACTTAATTGCCCTGGGCAACATCAAAAGTTCACTTTTCCCTTGGAAAACAACTACTAGTAAACGAGCAGATTTCAAAATGTGTTACACTTTTCGTAAAGGTTTCTCAGTGATCCTGCGCTCAATCAGATCGTATCTTGTACGGTCCAAACAAACATAAAATATAATTATAAATGGCAGTATTTTACCTTTGGTATTATCGCCAAAATAATTATTGATTATTACAACACGATCAGCATTTGCTTGAGAACTTCAAACTCTTCATCAGTCATCATCACGATGATTTTGAACTTTTTCCCTTCCCTTTGCGTAGATCATTTAGGCATATTAACTTTAGTCTCATCAAACTTCTAGTCATCTATCTCCCTTCCTCATCGGCTCACTCACATTCCAGGTTCTCCAAGAGTCCCGTCGGCTCCCACGTGTCACTCCCTGTCACCTCCAGGTCCGCCGCCAGCGCCGCCGCCCCGCCGCCTGAGAACCATTAGCCGCCCCCTTAACACGGAACGCCGCCCTCGGCCCGCCCTCGGGGTTAGCAAGGCCTCCCCTGTAATCGTGCGGTCGCGGTGGCGGCGGCCGCCGCCGCCTCCTTGTAGTTCGTAACTCACGGCCCCCGCCCGGCCGCGTCACGGCCGTCTGGAACTCCCCGCGCGGACAATGCAGGGCGGGCGGGCGCGCGCCCGCAGCCGCCTCCCCCGCCGCCGCAGCCCACGCCGCCTCTGCCTCGCTTTACCTTTGCCACCGATAGCCTTATCGCTACAGTTAACAAGCAACGTGCCATCTCCACTGCTCCTCCTCTGCGCACCGGCTTCATCGCGCTTCTGCACCCACCTTCCATTCCACCGGGAAACACCCTCACCCTTCCATCCTCACCCACCTTTATCACATTTCCTGCGTTATTGTAGCAACCATGATCACTAAATTTGCAATCTCCATCGCCAACTACAACTAAGTCTTTTCTAATTCCATTAGTGGTAGTGTCATCTCTTCCTCTCGCCGTAATATCCGAACTTTCTTATTCATGCTGTTGGCACTTCCGTCACTGTGTCGGCTGCCCTCACCGCCACCGCTGCTGCCAGCTCCTGTCCTGATTTCATGGGCGTCGAGAACAAGGCAACCACCTCGACCTGATTCAACTGCCCTCGGCACGAAACTTGCACCTGAACTGCGGAGCACGTCACGAATTAGCTAAGTGTCTGTACATGGACCATAAACCTAGCGCAATTCATTGTTCCTCTACAGCGCACGTTACAACTTGAAGGCAATCATTTTGCTCCTCCTTTGTACCGAACTGTGCCAAGCATCGCCAACTATACGGGTCTATACAGCTCTCAGGCGGTTTATATGGTCGTGCGTTAAACTGAAACCATATAGAAGAGATATATTTCTAAAGTCGGCTCTACCCAGAATACGAGCCGGAGCTTACCCCTGCAACGAATCGAGCGCCATCTTTAGGCTTTCCCCGCTCGCGAGTGCGTATGTTACGGCGAAAATGCAGTGGAGGGAAGCGGAGGGCGAGGGCTTAGCGCCGGCCGCTGCTCCAGGTGGCTAAGTGCGGGAGAAACGAAACTCGGACCGCGCTCCGCTTAAATCCGCCCCCGCAGGACCCATACAGACGGCCGCGCGCTCGCGGTCGGTGCTCGGGGCCACGGCCGCCTGAATCGGACGGCGGCGGCGGCGCCGGCGGCGGAGCTGGCCCTCTAAAGCGGCGCATTTAACGTCCAGAAGCGGCGAGAGATACATGAATTCCCGGCGAAACGTTTCAAAAGGCGCGGCTCGACGCTCGCTCAAAGGGAATGGGGACTTCCGGGAAGCCGAAAATGGGCATAAAGAATTCGTTCACCCGTGCACCGTGCACTTAAAACGTTTCAGTGGTCTTAATGGAGCAATGAAACAAACGACGTTGGTGAAGCATTAATGTACTGCATTGAAGGCTCAATTTGAAGCGTAAAGAGAAATTTCTGTTATACCCGCGGGAGTATGCTTTTATTACTCTATTTTCACTAACACAGAGCTTTCAGTCCATACGTTAAATCAAAAGTTCCAGAGTTTTTATTTTCGTTTAACGTGATGATGTAAAAAGATAATTTCAAATTATTTTTTTGGCTTTCACTTCAGATTTAGAAATAGATTTAGAGTACAATGCAGTTATTTCAAATCGCAAAAAACTTTTTATTTAAAATGAGATGTATTTAAGAAATTATTTTAGTTTTATCACAATTTATGTATTTCAACAAACAATAAATTCGGTGTGATTCTGGTCCTTTATATGAATACGCTACATTAGACGATGAAAACATAAACAAAAATGTGATGTGATACGCAAAATAAATTTGCAAAATTCATTAAATTTCATTTCAATATTTCTACCACGAATATTTTAATATTGCGACGAAATTAACCATTCATTTTCAAGTGTTTCATTAGTTCTTTAACGAAGAAATCGTTAATGAAAATAATCCTCTCTCAAGAAGAGAAATGAAGCTTTTGAATCTCCGAGGACTTATCTTCAATGGGCAGTAAACTCAAGCACTCGAGATATTGCATTCCAGAGAACCTTCACGATTATTCACGTACTACAAAAGGAGGACCTCCTTTATCTAACAGCACCTTCAAGGGCGAAAATACTGCCAAACATTACACGTCCCCGGAGTCCGTAGTTGTAAAGCGACGCCGTTCCGCGGATGGATGGTGCGTGGCTTGCCTCAGCCGCCGCGCTCTCCGTGCCTCCCAGCACCCGCCCTCTTGAGGCACGTGCCCCTTGCCACCGCCGCTTCCATGGGCACTCACAGCCCGCGATAGCTCAGCAGCAACATCCTTGTCCCTGAACAGCGTCGAGTCTCGGCGGTGGTGAATTTTCTGCCCTAGTTATACAGCTGGGGCGAATTCAACCACTGTCTCGAGGAGAATTCTGGTGCTCCGTTGCTCCGATCGGTACTTTTCTGTGTTTTTTTTCTTGATCAGTACCAGGGGAATGCCTGAGTAGTACCTTAACATATGGATCATAGATCGTACGTAGCCTTTCCTTCTTCATCCTTATCCTCTTCTCTTCCCTCAACCCACACACGCTTACACTTACATTCACTATGCTACCACACACGTCGGGAGTCAGGCTGAGAGCTTAGAGCTTGTTCCGGCAGCGGTGGTGCCCAGCTGGGGAAAAATATATAGGTGGGGAAAACTTGCAATCCGCATCCACGTGTAGGTCGGCGCCGGCACTCAAATTACAGAGGTTCAGCGCTACCCTCCGAAGTATAATTTGCACCACACTTAAAGGACGAACTAGTTGACGCGTTCGGAAACGATACTCGCTCTTTCACTCACTCCGTATTTACTCTCAGCCCTGCGAACACACAAACGCCTTGACCGCCACCCCTTCTATAGTCTCCCATCAAGCTGTTTACATCACCTTCGCTGTTTTAACCAGGAATTGCCCTCTATGCTGTCCTTCATTTACAATGATATATTGCTACTGTCATTATTGTCACACAAAGCACTGATGTACGTTTTTTTGGCTATTTAAGGTCGCATCAACATCAAGGTCATTAGCGGCCACTATTGGGTTCAAGGTTGGGTTAACTATTGGGTTTAACTGAAGATGACGTGATATGGTGATGATAGAGGTGAAAGGACGAACACGAATACAACCTTGCCCGAGGCGGGACTCGAACCCGCTATCCTTGGGTCCGAGTTCGCTACGACACTACTGCTTTAGCGATCTCGGTCACCAGGGATCGGCACAGACGTACTGTCTATCCAGAAAACACTCCTCAAACGGGTTACGTATAGTGTGGTAGTCGTCTTTAACTTTAGGAAGGGAACGTATAGACAAGAACATCGGTAATGTCAGGGGCCCGGCCCGGCAGATAGACCGGAAGAGAAGTGACCTCGGTGAAGTTGTACGGAAAGAATAAAATTCGATGTAATGAAGGAAAGAAGGTGGAGGAGTGGGTAGTATTTCAGTGCCAGAGATAGGGGTGGGAGAGGTAGGGACAGAAGTACACCAGGATTTGTTGCAAGCGTGAGCTAATAAGACGGGAGGAAAGTAGAAACCTTGTGTAAAGGTTGACTCGGCGAAGCAAGTGAACTGCAGTGGGTCGACCCGACGTCGCTGCGCAGTTCACAGAGATGATTGTTGGGGCAGCGGAAAATAGGAAACGGCATTGCCTGCGTAGGCGAGCGTCAGAACTTAGGACACCAGGGGGGCGTTCCCTCTCGCGGCAGAGAGAGCGCAACAGCGCGGGGCAGCTCCCCCGAAAAGACGCGCGTATCTCCGCCGCCCGCCGCGGGGAACGGCATCTGCATCGGGGCTTAAATCTGCCCCGGGCCGCCCCCGCGCCACTCTGAGGGCCGATAGCAGCGCCGATAACGCGCCCCCCGCCCCCGCCCCGCCCGCCCAACGCCGTCGCGCTGCGCTACGCGCCGGCGCGCTCCGCCGCCGGCTTATCCGCTCAGCCCCTGCCAGCGCGCCTCGCGCGATAAGCAGCAGGCAATTACCCGCTCGGAGAGCGCTTACTTTTCCACGTTATTGCATATTTTATGCTGTTTATATTCGACTTGGGATTTCTCTAACTTACGAATATTAGGAAGAAATTGTAAAGGCGTTATCATACGTTGTACTTATACGAGTATATAGTATAACTTCATACACTTCACTTCTAGCAACATCTGTTCTTCGAGTGATATCCTAATATACTGAACGTATTCGAGAACGTTTCGAGAACAAGAATGCAACTTTGCTTTACTCTAACGTAAGAAAAACTAGCCTAATAAATATTACTGCTTTACATAATGATGATTATTTTTAGGAAGAATGAATAGTTCTAATAGGTGCCATTCTTTTGAGAGAGATCAGATTCTCAAATGTCTCTGGTAAGGCATTGTAGTTTGCAATGTTTAACATACTGTTGTTTTACCTATCTTTTATATGAGAGATAACATTCTATTCATGTCATTCGTAAATCATCAGCCCTTTAAACAAAATAAAAAATATCAATAAGAACATTGCGTGATTGATACCGTTAATCGATTCAAGAAAAACGTACTGAAAGAACTGAAAATGACATCTGATTGTCACTCTAAAATTGTCTGGTTCAAAAATATCTCTTCATGGAAGGAAAATACATTCAGACATTTTGAAAAATGAATTCGTAACTGAAACTGACATTATAATACAATGCATTCGCGGCAATAACGGAAATAAAAAAGAGATGAAATAGGAACAAAAGGACATTGTGAGGGTGAATTGATTCTGTTCGTGTAGTTATGTGGAGAAGAAGGGTTCTCTCAATATTGTCTGGAACAGTGGAGAGGAACGTGGAGTGTGCTCCTAACAGTGCTCGCTGCAAACGTAACATGTTTGTAATAACATAACCTCAGGGTGTTTTCTGTGTAAGTATTGTTGAACACGATGTAGTACGTATTAAAGGTATGTTATCGCACGTCATATTGGGCGACAGTGCGTAAAATGCAAACACAAGAAAGCTACATAAAAGCCTATCTCCGATGTACTGCAAAATATTATTAAAGTAGATATAACTGATTATACTGCACTGTTTTAAATCAATCGCATTGGAAGAAAATGTACACAAATGCGTACGAAATAGAACAACATTTATTCGAACACATCACGAATGTCAACCGTGAGAGTGCAATGCAAATGGAGACAATAATTATCGTTATCTCTGGGGTTAATGCACTTGCGGTAGTTACAGATGCCTGTGATAAACGCATTCCCAAATACTGATTCAGTGGAACGAGGTATGCATGAAATGCGCAGTAGAATAGGATGTACAATTAGTTTCCCACAACCTTTACTATATGTGTTTATCTCCCTTGGTTTCGAAGTAAACAATTCCATGATGGGAGTTTGGGCTGGCACATTATTTTGTGCTAAATATGTGATATGGTGTGATAAAGAAACAAAAAATATGATTAAAAATAAATGATAAGAAATTAAAATGATTGCAGTATAAATTGTAAAAAATTAGCCTTTGGCCTGGAAACCAAAGGTAGAAATAGAATATTTCAAAATAAAGTGGTTCCCCTGGTCAAATACTAAAATGAAAGGAGAAACTGAAAGAAAATAAATACAATTCGATTAATCAAGGAATTTGATATCCATTCACTTTAATAAAACATTGATATTTTAATTTAGGAGCCACGACTTCAATAGCGTTTGTAGCTGCAATTCTATATCTGAAGCTTCCACTGCCGCGAGTCGTGCGGCAGGTGCTAAGGTCGAGTCACAATATTGGAAGGATTTTTAACAGCAGCTAATTAGCTTGGTTGCGCTTCACAACAGCCTGAATGAGAATCTAATTGCTGATTTCAGTAACTGTTCAAGCACCAAGCCTACTAATTTTGGGAAAAAGGAAAAACAAAAATGTTGTGCATCGAACTAAAATGTTTGCTAGGAGGTTGTACTTCTTTGATGAGAATAGTATAATATACTATATTATAATACATAATATAATTATATTTCAATATATTTTATTGAGGAGAAAAAGGTACGTATGTGCATGTAGAAAAAATACTCATTCTCTTATATCTTGGTACTTCACTGGTTTGAGAAATAAGCGATTTCATTCTGAAAGTCGACTTCTATAATCGGTTGTTTCCTCTAACCATTTCCGTGGAAGATCCTTCCTTCCGCAGTAAATGGTCGTACGCAGCCTTTGGACAGAACCTTTTCCCTCCTATGTCCCTTCTGTGATTGTCATAACCTTGAGCAAGCATCAGAGAGCCAGGATGCGAGTGCCTGCCTCTACTCACTATTACGGATGCGACATCTACAAAGAACATAGATGTTTAAAATTAAAACGTCCATGTTAATAACATAGCCTAAGGCTACCCCTAATATTTTTATTCATTGATGTTTTTAAACTGGTTTGATAATCTCTAAAATCTAATGATAGAAGCTCTATCATCAATGTTCACACGGAGGAGAATTTAATGTCACAGCAACCGTAAGTAAATAATAATAATAATAATAATAATAATAATAGTGATAACAACAACAACAATAGTTAACAAAACAGTACCTTGGAGCTCAGGGTTATCTCAAGGGGTTACAACTTCCTTCCTCCGTAGAAGGGTTCGGAAAGAAAGAAGGAGACCCTAGGACTATCTGCCCACTTTGACAGCCTATCCGCGTACGACATTGGAGGAAATGCGTAGGAAATGCCGGGGTATCGTGGTCATCTCTCCGGCCAGAAAAAGTCTGCTTCATGAAGGTAATACAAACAGCGTTCACTTCGTTTCAACTTATAAAATGACAATGGCATTTTCTTATTTGATACTTTAACGTTTACAAAATGTGATTAGGTATTGAACTTTTTCATTCTCAAAGATAACATCAAAAACAAAAAAACCATCGAGCACTACACATCGATAATAATAAAAACCACCCGTTGTAAAACATCGCTGTTTAAAACAAATGTTTCTGGAAAAGCATCGATGTTTTGAAAGCGGTCTCAACGATCCCTGTCTTCTGGTGGATAACCAAAGAAAACAATTTAGAAAACAACTCACGCCTTCACCCTAGTACTTCTACAGAATCGTTGCCTTTCTAATTACATTTCCGACGCCCCCAGTTCGCACCTTCAGGGGATTCAACGGCTCGGGAGGGCGCTCATGCACCCGGAAGAGATGTGTCGGGTGAGGAGCGCGCGCCGTTACTCTCGTGTTTTTCCTGGAGTGCCTCAAACGAGCGCGCCGGATGTAGTTTTCTCTCTTTTTCTCACCCACTTGAAAATGATACTGCGGTTGGGATGGAGACGTACAGTGACGGGGCGAAAATGGAGGAATGAGAATGTGATTCACGATGTCAATACAGACAATATGACTAGTAACTCGTGTGGTGAAGACGGATGTATAACAAAAAGCCGTATCAACATTAATATTACAGCTATATTTAGGTCGCGAAAATAAAATTGCACGAATTGGTGGCGCTTTGTTTGTCGTAATCCCGATTGTCATACACGATTGGAACGCGTCGAATCTATGAGCAAACGCGAATCTCCGAGGAACAGCCTCAATCAGAATGTGATTGATGAACAATTTGTAATTTGTGTGTAGATATTTTGTTGAATTCTGTTTGTAAAACACTGACTTGTCACTTTACCAAGATTATCGTCCTTCTTTCTCGCTGATGTTCAAAGAGAAAATATACAGTATATTTTTCGTGTTAAAGTTAAAACGTATAACTTGTATACGCCTACATATATAGTATCTAAAAATTAAAATTAACTGTTGTTTCCTTCCCAAGGTGATTTTTGGCATCCCAGTGCAGTTTCCTTCCCGTTACATCGAGTGAAGTACGGCAAAATCTTGCATCGAGAGAACGTCGTGTGGTGTGAACGATACCAAACACATATTTCACTGCTTCCGCTCCGCCGCGACCGCGGCCGCCTCCGCCCCCGCTCTCCACGTGTCATCAGCGGCGCCTTCTCCGCCCTGCCTCGCCCCCTCCCCGCCCCGCTCCACCACGGCCCCGGCGGCGCGTCGCCGCCACGACCTCGCAAAAAGAGAGCCGAACCGCCCCAAGCGCCACGGAGGCGCGGCAGCGCGAGCAAACACAGCTCCGAGCTGTTGTCTCCGGATTTTCCTCTCCCTGGCTGAGCGACGGCAACACACAATGGGGCGCAATCCGACTCTCTGAGAGCATAAAAACGCCATCTAATTCGGAGGGATTAGTTTTGTGTCTTGCAGACAAAATAATCTGTAGGGCTTGGTTGGCATCATTGGCACTGTTAGAAACTCTTTTGTTTGTGTCAGTATTGTTATGTTTTTCTATTTGCTTTCCTTAGAATGATGTCACTTCTCTCGCATTTATGAGGGATTATCACTAACAAGGATACGTTTAACAATTTGTTAACATGAGTTCCTCTAAATTAAAACTTACAGATACTGATTTTTGGTTTTGTGGTGAAATGTCGTTGGCATTTAAAATTAAATGATCGCAGATGTTGTTATTGCCAACAATGTTATTTATTTCAACAAGAGCAGCTTTCGATGGCTTAGCCATCATCATCAGTTTTCTAGTACAAGAAAATAGCAAACACTTAATTAAACAATTAAAATAAGAGATTAAAATAAAAACAAGAGATTAACATTAGGAATAGCAGAGTACTAATAATTTTAAAACAGAATTAACATTTTATGAAATGAAACAAAGGGAAGGAAATAGGGAGTTTTAAAGCATTTTTATATTAAAGTAATTTGAATCTACGCAAGAAAGTTCATAAAATATTAATTCTGTTTTAAAATTATTAGTAATTTGCTATTCCCAATGTAAATCTCTTGTTTTTTATTTTAATCTTTTGTTTTAATTCTTTAATTAATTGTTTGCTATTTTCTTGGACTAGAAAACTGATGATGATGGCTAAGCCATCGAAAGCTGCTCTTGTTGAAATAAATAACATTGTTGGCAATGACAACACCTGTGATCATTTAATTACAGATACTGAATCAACATGTTGTTTTTAATTATAAATAAATACGGTTAAAATTTTTTGTTATAAAATAATATAAAACATTAATTATATGGACTGACATATTATTTTTTCTTGTTAACCCGGGAGTGCTCGCAATAGATCTGTGAGATCCAAGCCACGGCAATTTTATGTTTCTGAATTATTGCGATGCATTAGGCGTCTGATATTTCATGTATTCCTTCATTTTACTTTTCTGAGAACGTCTGGCCTTCTATTTTTATTTTTTCGATGGGTCATTGCCCGTTAGCATGCTGAAACTTGATCACTGCGCTGCACGATATCTGTCATACATGTTGGGTACAATGGCGCCAGTGCATTGTGTGCTCCTGGCGTAAGCGGTACGTATCACGATATTATTTTCAGGCGTGTCTATGACAAGTGTATGATTTATTAACAATTGCATTGAGAGACATATACAAACCAAATAAAATACGTATTTCAGTAAATAGAGCTTCAGATCATTCGCATTCTCAAAAATTGTAACTTTATCTGAGCGATACATTGCGGGCACTGACGTGAATCTACCTATTGCGGGCACTCCCGAGTTAAGTGAAATTAAAATCTAACAGTACAAAGGTGAACTTACTTATTTCTACCAACTGTAAACAAACACAATAGATTACGGACGTACAATTGAACTCATTGTTCCAGTATCCATCTTTTGTAAACTCCGATGTGTGCAACTAGGCCTAAAACTGTCATTTTCATCTATTATGTTCTATTTTTGGAATAGACTGAAATACGTAGACCTATACTCTTGCGTTGCACTTTTTCCAACAGTTCTATGCAAGGCTCTCCAACTCACTTTGACATCTAGTGAAAGATCAACAGATCAATATTAACAAAATTACTTAATGAATAAAATATCAACAATATAATAGTAAACACGGTATTTCATAAGTAATTGAAAAGAAAAATGAATTTCTCTCGAAGAATACTTTTTACAATTATGCTCGCAAGAGGAGGACTCTGGGTAATACTCTGATCACCTGAAAGAAAACTGTATCGTACTCATATGAATGCTCGATTAAGTTTTTTTCATATTTCATGTAACGTCATATTGAGATTGCAGATGGCTTTTTGATAGGACACAGTCGGATATGTCTATGCTAGTCGTAGCTCTAAGAAGGGAGATTTACTGCATGTTGCATTCGGAATGTGAGTGCTTTGAAGCATGAAAATAATAAAATAATTCTTGATGTTTATCTTCCTATATAGAAAAGTATATACAGAATTTCTATTCCTCTGAAGGGGAGAGAGGCACAAAAGAGGGTTGAACGCAAATTATATTTGTATCGTGAGGTTTCCATTTTAAAACTTTTTGATGTAAAATGTGGGAAAGCGTAGTGAGACCGTTAGTATCGTTTTCGAAATAAAAACAACAAAAAAACAACGAAGCTCTGCCTTATTCTCCTGAAAACAGTGGCGCTCTTCAGTAATCTTATTCTTTTTGTTAGACACAAAGTTCCACCACTGCTCAGTCACGAATGCCAAATAACTACCACGTCTATTATAACACCGCAAGCCTTGATAAACTCTCATTTCTCCCAAGTATCCCCTTTAAAGCAATCTTCTAGCTTCGCCTGAAATGTGCCCGAATGAGATTGCCGCTCGTTTTTCACGGTCGAGAATTATGGGAAACATCGCATTTATCCAGGCCCCAGTGAATCATTAACTGTTATCTACCTTACTGAGCGGTCACGTAGTCAACATTTCTATTACAATGCTGCGTCAGAGGGTCTTGAACGTTCTCTGAAACGAATGTGGAAGTCAAAAGCAACTGCTGAATTTTCCTAAGTCTGTTTAAAAAATTTTCTGCGAGCTTCCGAGAGCGGCATTTTGTGAAAAACTGTATTTTGGTAACCGTATGTACGATTAACTCAACATATTTTAATGTAATTAGTTCGTTACTTATGATGCTTGTATTTAGTTTTCAAGAAAATGTTTTTACGAATAGAGTCTTTTACATTCATTCTCTTGATTCCGTTTTGAAAGTCGAACACTTGTATAAATTGATAGTTTTCTAATTGTTTCCGTTAATGAGATTACCAAGTAGTCTTTGAAAAACTCATATTTGAAATTTAGGCTGAATTTCGCCGTTTCTCAATTATCAATCTCTTCTTTTCTTCTATAGCTATACGTGTCACTGTTCATGTAAGGCAGGCGTACTACATCCACAATCCAACGCCCTCCGTCCTCTGAAACTCCATTAGAGGGCACGGAGGCGCCAATCGGCTATCGTGCGTTTGCCAGAGGGGGACTTGTTCCCTCAATCAGATGCCCGCCCACTGTGCGCAGTGCTTTAAGAGTGGGAGCGGTAGAGTCGGCGGGAAGGGGCGGGGGTGTATGGGGGGTGGTGAGGCGGGGCGTAGCGGGGGCGTCGGCGAGGGGTGACGGCGAAGGTGGCGGGGAGGAGCGAGGCGGGGCGGGATGAGTGGGCTCGAAGGAGGGGAGGAGGCGACGGCAGAGCGGCGCCGACCCGGGCGTCCGCAGAGAAACAGCTCCCTCGCAGCTGCTGCTGATCAAAACAAGGCGGCTTCGCTCTGCCGGAGGTGTAATCTTTATTTGTCGCTTGCCGTCGGCCGGGGGCCGTGAAGGGCGAGTAAACAACGCCATTTTCAATTCAATTCCACTTAGCCGCAGGGGCGCGATTCAAATGTTTGTTTTCTTGTTCAGCGCTGACACTCAGTAATTCCACCGTCAGCCTTCATTACGTCCCTAGTCCGGATAGGAGGAAGTTATTGCTCTAGTGAATGACGCGCTGATGACTATTTGAGCTGGATGTGAAATAAAGCTACAGAATAAAATATTACCTCCAGTAATTCTTTAGGTAACAAACGAGTTAATTAATTTTTCTTCCTCTTCATAACTTTTATTCACACTCATGAATGCAATTAATAAACTGAATAATAGTATTATTTTCAGTAATAAATTTGACACTGCGAAGTTTGTGTGCTTCGTAAGCGTGAAAACAACAAAATTCTTATCAAAATAGTAAAATGTAGACAAGATAAAAGAAACTATAATACTAAACGCTCAACTCACATTATCACAGACTTTATTGATGTGTTAATTTATAATATTATTCTTTAAATCGGATATTGATGTATATATTCTATTATAATTTTTTTCTATTTCAGAAATATATACTGTAGTGAAAGGAAAAATTAGAAAAGAAACTTTTGCATTTGGCATTCGTTCATCAAGTGTGAGGGCGAACCCTCAAAGGAAACTTTCGTACCACAGCGTATTACCTTCCACTCCCCACAGTCGATCTTCTCCAACTTCAGAGAAGGACTTCCAAAGTGCTGAAAGAACATCCCCTTTCATGTTGATACAGGGCGCGCTCGGTTCGCCGCCCGTGAGCGCCGGAGACGCTTAGATTCAATCCAAGAGTTTTCTGTATTACGGACATTTTATCGAAAAGTTTGGCGGACAGAGAGGCGACTCCATCACAAAGGGTCGTCCAGGCCGGCCGCGCTCGGCCGCAGTATTAGAAACGGCTCCCCTCGCGCGGGGGCGCGCTGCACAAGGTGCTTTTGATTGGCCTCGGAGAGAAGGATCGCGAGAAAGTTAGCCGCAACTCCCGCGGCACCACGCCGTGCCGCGTCGCGCCGAGGTTTTTGCGGGGGTGCGGTCACTGCCGCCACCGCCGCCCCCGCAGTCGCTGCAGTCAGAGAAAGCGCGGAGGTGGCAACGGCACTGGTGGCGGCGCGGGAGCTAGCAGTGTTAGCGGCGGCGGCAGCAGGGGCGCTACCACTACGAAGTCGGAGGTCACGGTGACGAGTGTTCCGAAGGCGGGAGTGGGAGAGGTGTGGGTATTGGAAACATGGAGGACGGTAGTACGGGTGACGGTGGTATGGGTGACGGTGGTACGGATGGCCGTGACGTGGATGGAGGTGACGCGAGCGGGAGTGGTGGGGGCGTGGGCGTCGGTGGCGGAAGCAGCGGTGGCATGGATTGCGGTGGCTTGGGTAAGGAGGGTGAGGGTGACGGTGGGGCGGTGGCGAGGACTACTGTGAAGTGGGCGGCGGTAGTTTGGGTGATGTTGGCGTAGGTGGCGGAGGCGTGGGTAGCGGTGGTGCGGTGGCGAAGAATGCAGTGCCATGGGCAGCTGTGGAATGGTTAGCGGTGGCGTGGATGGCTGTGGCGTAGAGGGCAGTGGTTAGGGTGGTGGTGGCGGGTATGGTGGTTGTCGCGGTGGTGGTTATGTCCGTGGGGTATCCACTTGACCGCCTCATGCCGCTCTGGGTGACGGGTGGCCGCCGCCGCGAAAGAGCGTCACCCCTGATTGCGACCACACATTTTTTTCCGCGTCAGTCGTCCAACGAAATTGTGGCTCCTGATGGCTGGAGGATGTCTTAGACTGTTTTAGCATGTAAAGAGTTGCTACATTTGGTTGATGATTTGAAATACTTGAAAATAAACTCATTATTTTCAAGTATTTCAAATTAGAAAGAGAAATCAATATTTCTCGTGTCCTGAGGAGCCATACACTCAAAGGTGTCAGGTTTTGTTCTCGTCTCTTCCCGACAATTCTTACATCTCACTGAGTATATAAATTTGTAGATTAATAATGTAAAACAAGAAGTAAGTCGATAACTGACTGTTAAAGTGAGTTTTTAAAATGTATCCAGTATGGGGTAATAGAGGGTATTTTGTTCATTAGGTAACGTAGAGTAATTGCTTTTAGCAGTTGTACATAATTCATTTCATTTTCTTCATGTATGTCCAAGAGAGTTTACAATGTGAAATATATTACTTGACATAAATATCAACTCTCCGCAAAAAAAACAAACAAACCAATATCATTTATAATTATAACTATACTTTTCAACAATTTCATAGTGGACATTCCATTCCTACTCCACGTCTTACTTTAGTTGTTGAAGCATTCGCTCAATCTTCTGAAATTACTGCTGTAACTTTCTACACATTTTCATGCAGTCTTTTCATTATTATATTTAACTCTCACATCTTGCTGGATCGAGCAGTTTTCTTTCTCTGTATTTTTACTTTTTTGAAACAATTTACTTACTTATTTCTAAATAAACATGCTCGTTATTAATATGAAAAAATGGTTTCGTAAATGACTAGTATCCCTAGTAACCTTAATACTGTTTTAAATATGTCACTAGAACTGAGACTCAAATGAGAGAAAGCATTGCCATTGTTATTCAACATTTACTGGACTTTCGATTTTAATATATTCAGACAATTGCTTTGCAAATACATAGAGTGAAATATTAATCTGTTCACATTTAATTGCATGGTAATTACCTTTGAAATCTTTCATTGATTTTCAATAGTTTACGTTTTTTATAGAATCAGTCCATAATTTTAATTTCATTTTCATTACATTCATTTACTGCTGCCCTAGGGAATGTAGGCATTCTATATACATGATCCATTCCACTGGCTATGAATGTTTTAAAATGAATAAACTCACAAGTGGGAGTAAATGAATTACAATTGCTGTAGACTGTTGGAGATGGACTAGTGAGGCTACGTGACGCTAATTACTATTTCACAGGATTAATTATTAATTTATTTTGTAATGAAAGGGGAATTATTATGTAGTTTCCATAAAATCTTCTTTCCTCTTTACCATGAATATGTGTTGCACATATTTTCACGTTTGCATAAAGTGATTCCGGGCGCGTCAACTGCTAAGGTCATTGTCATTAGTTCCGTAAGTTTAGTGCGTATTTTTATCGCTAAAGTTGGCAAAGATCCCCCTCCACTGGATGGCGAGATCCAGTGCCCATTTACCGGTTGTCTTGCGCTTTTTATCCTCAGCTAGGTATCTCTCACCAGCGGGGCACGCCCCAGCCGAGACAGGCACTAAGCTCCCGACTGGCCACGCGGCACATTTTTCTGTGTAAGGCATGTGAATGTAAGTGTGTTTAAGTGAAATATCACGAAAGGGAAGGAAAGATGCGCGGAGTCTGTGGCCTGTTTGTTAGGTACTGCACCGGCATTCACCTGGTGTTGATCGGAGAAGCCAGGGAAAAAAATACTAATCTGAGCAGCTGGTCGCTACAATTTTCCACCAGTCAGCAGCTGAACTCGATCTCTACATGTCTAGTATCGTAAATCCTGCTAGCGTTGGGACCCGAACCCTAGGGGATCTCCCGAGGCGCACTGCAGTGACATCAATTGACGCACTGAGCCACTAAAGACGATACGTTTGCACTGATGTTGTATAAGGACTATATCAATATTCTTTATAAATTCGGAATGGAATATGTGTGTGTATGCGCCCGCGTGTGTGAACGCAAATCACTGGAAAATCTCAATGATTACTTTAAGAACGGGAAAATGATAATGAGATATATTTAACGATAATGAGATATAACTAACGTAGTACTACGTTCAGTATTTGTGAAGAAATTTAATGAATTGTGAGAAACAGGCAAGAGATTTCACATCATTTAACATTTATCTCTCAAATACAGAGAGTGTCTTGTCTTTAGACATTTAATTTCTCCTCCATTCGTCCGTTTGCGTCGCGATGGGGTGATAACGCAGTGAAGTGTCGCCTCCGGACACCCTGGCCCCATCATTACGACCCCAACGACCGAGGCGGGTCAGCACAAAGGCAAAGAGCGTCTCCCCCGCGCGGAGACAAACATAAGTAATTTATCGACGGCGGAGCGAAGCCCCTCGGTTTGGAGCGGATCCAACCCTCGCTGTAGGCTGTGGGCGCGGCCGCGAGGAGGCGAGCAAGGCGCGGGGGGCGCGGGGGGCGCGGGCGGCGCGGCGGGGGCGTCGGGCTGTATTGCTACGTCACGCCGCGAAAGGCATTTGCCGACCAAGCAGTACGACTGCACAACGCTGTCATGGGTCGCAGCACGACGAATGCTAGTAGGGTGGTGGGACTGCCAGTGCACGCCTCGAAGGAAACGTAGTGCATTGGAGAGAAAAGCGTGGCTTTGGTTTTCAAACTCAAGGTTCAGGAGAAACTCGTGGTGTACCCGCTACCACGTTGGCTTTTTATCGTGCGGACACGGGATATATGTCTAGGTCCCATAATGCAGCTTGGGGTGGCAAATGCGCGGTTGCAAGTGGTTTCCTGTGTTTTTTCGGTTCTCCTGCCTTTCACCCCGGCAGTTCTTTGCACTCACTCATGCATAATTATCATCATGATGACATCACTTATGCGCCTTTACTTGGTATGAACTGTTGCCCTCGTATGTACAGTCAAGAATAAGACAAAACTTAGAACATTCGACTTTGTTGAGATATTGGCTCTGTATAATGCCTTTACAGCAAATGGAGCTCACGCCACTCACAAGACGATGGTCGGAGAACATGTATAAAATCTAAACGTTTGAAGCAGAAAACTAAAAATGACTTTTTAATTTCCTACGAATTCAACTAAAGGTTACAGTTGCTACAGAAGAACTATGTACGAGGTATCCCATCTAAAGTTTCCTTGTTATTATATAACACTACAGCGCTTGCATTGTAGTCAGGATGAGGGAAAAGAAACAAGAAGACCATCTTTCTACATTTGAAGGATTTCACAGTTTATGAATTCCTATATTTTAATAGACGTGGAGGACTCACGTGAATATTTTGCTCTGGAGGAAACATTTTAAAAGAGGAAATAGCTTTTCTGGAAACTGTCTTTCAGTATTTCTGCTGACCCGTGTTACGGTGTGAGGAAACCTTCCAAAAATGTAATAGATCGTCCAAAAATCTCATTTTATATATTACAGCATGAAATCAAAACTCGTGTCCCATCGGAAACACGATAGTTTGGTTTGGACCCTCGTTTTTTAATTTTTCCGGATGGTTAAGGGCATTGAAAGATAATGGGTGTTGCCGGTTGCACGTGCGCCTGATTTCCATCTATGCTTTAATTTGCGAATTTGTATGTTTTTCGTTTTAAATATAATATTCATTGATGTATGTCTTGGGGATAATTTACCAAATAGCATTAGTATTCTTACAGGATTTTGGGTCGTTGTTTTCTTAGAAATTGTAAAAATCCGTAATCTTTTCTTAATGTATATGTGTAATGGCGTATAGAGGGGAAGACTGTCAACAGATCTGTCTAGAAAATAGCCAATTTTACTAATGTATTGATATTTGTCTTATTTTCAGACTATTTCATACATATTTTTCGAAATTTATTAATGATTTTCAATAGTTTGAGAATTATTTAATAGATTCCTTATTATCTAATTTTTATTTCTCATATTTCTAATATATTTCTTTTTTGTTTCAGGTGAGTTTTCAGTCTCTGGAAATCGATTAGCACACACGGTAATGTACTCGACGAGAATTAATTTCCATTGTTATTAAAATTAATTTTATTTAGATTCATGTTCAATATTAATCGTTTATAGTTGTCCTGCACCGATCAACAATTCTGAACGTTCGTCGCAGGTAATTTTGATCTGAAGAGAGAAAGCATCTACACTCCAATTCTATGATTCTTTATTCTTGATGTGGTGATGCAGAAGAAGTAATAATGATAATGATAATAATAATAATAATAATAATAATAATAATAATAATTATAATAATAATAATAATAATAATAATGAAGATAACTAATTAGGAAAATTCTAGGAGTAAGACGAACAGAAGACGGTTACAGGCTACAATCAGTCAAAACAGTAGAACAATTTTCAAATATTGAAATCAACATTAGAAAAATGAAAATGAAATTGTTTGGCCGTGTTAACAGATAACCAGAAAATCGATTTATACAAAAGATATTAGATAATGTAACCTCACTTAAGAACACAACACCTTGGCTGAACCAAATTCGGAAAGACCTCAGAAAAGATAGCATAAGATCACAAGATCACAAGACATAGTAAAAAGAGACACTTTCAGACACAAAGTTTACAAGTGGGAAGTTGCCCCAGAGCAACCGAAACAAAATACAGACCAAAGTGGTCGGATGAACGTAAAGAAGCTTTCTCGGAAACAATGAATGCCTATTGGAAATATAAGAAGAACCCAAAGAAAAATTAATTGAGTCTCTTGCTTAACGTCTTCCATCTATGGGAAGAATTCGCCTATAATAATAATAATAATAATAATAATAATAATTAATAATTCGAAGAAGAAGAAAGGAAAGAAAGAAAGAAAGAAAGAGGAGGAAAATGTAGATTAAGGCTAAGGAACAATCATTTCGAAAATTATGGCTAGTCAAACAAAAATAAGCAAATGTAAGCACACCTTTTTACACATAATGTAAATGACTTTTTATGACAGATTGAATAACCTCCGTTCAAATTCTGTGAAAAATTGAAACCAATCCATAGTATTAACTCAGTTTAGAAGATAGCGATGGGGTGGACGGAGGTGGTTCCGCGGCTGCGCCCGCCGCGCCCGCCGCGCCCGCTCTGCATCCGGCGCCCTCCGCGGGCCGTCGCCGCCCTCTCCCTCTGCCCGCCCTCTCCCGCGCCTTCGCCCGCGCCCTCCGGGAGGCTGCGCCCGCCCGGAAGAGGGGTCACTTCTTTTATGCGCGCCTTTCAGCGGCCCAACTAGGTTATTTCCTGCTCCCCCGGCCCCGCCCCGCCCTGCCCAGCCCAGCCCGCGTCCGGACGCTCGATTTTCGTCGGCCGGCGGCGAGCGCTGATGGCCTCGGGGCGGGGGACCGACCGACGGCACGTGCCGCCCCCGGAGACACACCGCGCCGCGCCGCGCCGCGCCGCGCTGCGCCTTTCGCCGCCAGATCCCGCATGTCGGCGTGCGCCCGTGCGGAAGATGCTGTCACAGCCTGATAGTTTTTCTTTGCGAAGCGGCCTGAGATGTGTAGCAAATTTTGTTGTCATGCGATCCGTTCCTACAAGTATGGTTTTGACGTTTTCCTCATCCGTTGTTTCAGAAGCAAACGTAGCGTTGGGTACAAGATTACCTTTCGTTTGTAATCTTTCCGACGTTGCAGGAGTTGACTTCACTGTGCGGTGCTGTGTTGCGGTTCCGGTATGAATTTAAAAGAAAAGGCTTCGCTCTTGTTTTGATATTAGCCACGATTTCGAGTTTCAGAGAACTCCGGAATGTAACAGTACTGGTTTTACTCTCTGTCAAAGTAATATGTTTCCTGACATAACTCCCCCATTACCAATATAGAAAGATTAATAATTTCCTCTGAAGCATTAGACATATCTTTCCGACTTATAATGGAGATTAAATATGGAGTCAAATCAGAGAGAGAATTTCACTTTATAGGAATAATCTTGACGAATGTTGGTTTGGACGTTTGTGTGTATGTGTGTGTAAATAAACAAACTAATCTAATAGGAAACGTTTTTAATGTCGGCACTTCATTCGCTTTCCATGCTTCAAATGTTTATACAAGGAAACTATGGAAGGAGTTTCCTCTTAGAAGGTACCGTTTCTATGGAAACAGCGAGCGTGGCTCATTACTGGAATACGAGATCTGCAGGTTGACTCCCGAAATTACAGCACCCATTTACCTGTCGACCCATTCCTAGGGATTTGCGTCGGATTGGCAAAGCCGTCGCGCGTTTCCAAATGCGGGAGAGGAGAAGGTGGCGTCTCCACAACTTGGTAGGTCAGAGTTGAGTGTTTGTGCAGCTCGCTTGAATGGCCGTCGGGACGCTAGAAGACTAGACACCCTTCTCCGTTGGCTGGTAGTTGAGACTTGGAGTGCGAAATCAATGGATCAAAAGGCGTTGCTAGTTACGTATTATTTGTTTCAAAATGTAATCGTGTATTTAAATTATAACCAAAAATTATCTTGCGGCTACGTGTACATTAATTTTACCTACAATATAAAATTCGCTCTCACAGTTTAAAATCAGCATCACAATATAAAATTCCTTTCACAGTTTTAAATCAGACAGAAACACTGCAACTTTTTAATTGAAAACACATACTTCATCACTTTTGAAAACTGTATAGGTACTTCCTTGCATAATTATACACAAATATTTCCAACTAATATCACATATTCTAACAGTTACAGAATAATGGATATCAGAAGTGGATAGTTGACGTACTTTCCTTGTGAGATGTGCTTGATTATTTCCACTCCTCCCGACAACCGACTTGGCATTATGCCTAAAGGGCGCTGCGCTCCTCCACCTCGTGGAGCACCTCAAAGTTCATAAACAGCTAATATTACTCTAGGTGTTACGTGTAAAAGCCGCCAAGTGCTCTGTATAGACGCTTTATTAGGTCATCTTTCTCAGTGCTCTCTTTCCCCTCCCTCTTCACCTCTGACTTCTTCGCAACTCTGCTGCCTTGCCTCTGTAACTTCATCTCCCTCATGACTCCCTCTGGGCGCGCCATAGTCGCACCCACGCAGTGTCCGCCGCCCTCGTCGCCCTGGCTTTGCTCCCGCCATCTCACCCACGCTGATGCCTCCTCCCTTCTGTCGCTGCCCTTTTCACCCGTCGCTCTTGCAGCCCCTCCCCCGTTTGTACACAGTAATTAATCAATACGTTGATTGGGCGCCCCGGTCTGTTTAGTCCAAAAGTTTACTTTTGAATATTTATATTTGAATTTTGAAAATTGTTGCAGGTTTCATTACCGATTAAATGAAGGCCTTTGCCAACATTTGATATTCTCTGCTACACTTACATTTTCACTGCAATATTCTCAGGAACAAAACAAATATTATGACAAAATATTCCTTGTAGAATACACGACTAATGCATATGCGAATGCAAAATGTTAATATTTGGACTCTTGTTAGGTAGTGTACAATATTTAGATATCAGTTGCGTAATTTGGTTAATATAAAGTAAATCGCTTCATGTAAAAACTACGTGTACCAAATAATCAACAACAAAAGGCAAAGCTTATTTCATGCCTCTTCGTCATTACAATGCTGTCCGCCATCATTCCAGTTAAATAGTGTAAGTTCTCAGAGAATTTGCATTATGTCAAACCACTTGTTCACATTTACAAATCGGGAGACTTATGCGCAGCGCATTAAACGGCTAATTACAGAGTTAAATTGTGCTTTAAAATGGAGATTAATGTGCTATTACTGCGAACCGGCTCCCCTCTGCAATTAGTATCATCTTTTTTTCCACAAAGCTTCAGTATGGGAACAAAGCTGTGCTGGCGATTGCAACATAAATGAGAGCAATGAATGTTCAAAGCATATTGGTAGTTGATGACAAATAATATTGAGCTGACAATGCTCCATCTAATCTGAAATAATAATTTGACAATTAATAAACAATTAAAATTGACTTGTATTCTTAAAGAAATTGCTTATAACTAGAAAACTTGCAAGTTACGAAGCAGACTTTCATCAAGAAGCTTTCAATATCGATTGCTATTAAATTCTACATACCGCGAGTACATCTTTGAATGATCACTGCTTCATTAATGAAATCTACGTAATCCAATTATTGATATTCACGTGTCTTTATTACAAACGAAAGGCACTATGAAGTCTATGATTTGAATATTTGTGTTTTTAAACAAATTAGCATATTTCGATTACGTATTTACTCTCTAAGTTCGTGATGAAAATATTACATTACAAATAATTGGGATTTCTAATTTCGTACCGAAAAGGAATAACTGGGTTTTTGTTAAAAATGTTGACTGTTGGACTTTCTGTAGATGAACAGACTTTATGTCTCATGAATACACAAATGCGTGTTCACTCCACTATATACAATTCAATATAATATAATACATAGCAACCAGCGTCATTGCTTTATTTTCAGCAGGAACACAACAATACCTAGAGATGCTGTCCTCGTTGCTACGATCTGCATTGTAATAAACAAAGCGTGAGATAACTTCATCTATCAGTTTCCACATCGTCAAGGAACTCCACTGCACTCAAATAATGCACTTTTGCTTGCCCAGTGCTGTATCATGCCATCTATGTCTAAAACACTCATATTCGTCGTACAACAATCCCTTACAACAGATATGTAAAGGCAACATTTCCTGGTTGCTTCACGTAAGAAAGCGTTCAGGAAATATGGAGGGGGCGATCGCCCTGAGCGAGCGACCGCGGAGTGTCCGAAGGGCGGAGACGCCCTGGCCGCGGCGACCGAAACTACAGGGGGTGGCGCCGCGACCGCGGGCGGTAGCGGCTGCAGTATTGTGTTTGCATGTTAAACAAGCGCACAGCCGCCGCCGCCGCCAACGGCGACGCGGGGATGGTGGCGCGGGGGAGGGCCCCTCGCGACTGAGGGGGCGTGATTGCCGCGAGACTTCGCCGTCACCCCTCGCCCCTCCGCCCTCGTCCTTCACCCCTCCACCACGCCCCCTGTCCCTAGCGCCGCGGAGCGGCAGAGGAGGGCGAGAAGGGAGGTGGTGGCGCTTCGCGGGACGGGGTGGCGACGAACGGCGCGGAGCTGAGCAGAACGACACAGTGCGGCGTGGCTCGGAAAGGGGTGGTGCAGGACGGCGCAAGGGGCGGCGAGAGGCAGGGCGAGGAGGAGCGGAGCGAGTCGGGTTGGGAAGGGACGAAGCGGGACGGTGCAAACGGGTGGGTCGGCGCGGAGCCGCGTGGGCGGTGTGGGGGACGGAATGAGGTAAGGTGGAGCGGGTTGGCGCGAGGGGGCGGCGTCGGAGGCGGCTTGCGATGTCGGGGGAGGGTTTAAAGGGGATGAAATTGTCGTGGCGGCCGCCGAGTGCCGCTTCGGCGACGGCTGTCACGAGGGCGACTTAATTCCCTGGCGTGGGGAGAGTGTTTGCGCGGAGTGGGTGGTGCCTGAGTGGGCATCTGGGGAGGAGACGCTCGCGAGGGTGGATAGGGTTGGCGAGGGCGAACAGAGTGGTTGGGCACCTCTCGAAGCTGGGGGAACATAAGCTGGACTGAAGGAAAAAATTGTGTACAGAGTAAAGCAAGTGCGGAGGGAGGGCTTATGGACAAGGGAGAGATAAATTATTTCGGAAGAGTGGAGAAAATCAAAAGGGAGAAGGAAGTCATAATGCAAAGATGAACCGAGCTGAATGTAAAGAAAGCAGAACCGGTAAAGAAATATTGTAACAGATTATCAATTCCGAGGCATGTGATATAGAAATAAGAAAACGAGATTACTGATAAAGTTAGTGATTTAGACGGACTACGAATTACAATAGAAGTAGTGGTGTGCGCTTAGAACAAAAATTGAAAAAAATAAAGGAAGATTGTATGATAGAACGAGGTAATTCGTGGAACAAGTACCACGAATAAAAAACTGTATTGATACGAATAGTAAATCCAAATCAGAGATATCTGTATGCATTTGGTGTATGGTGAGATATTTCAAAGTTTTTGATCACGAATGGCAGAAGAAATTTAAAATTAAATGAAATTTAATTCAAGTGGTAAAATTGAGATTATCAGAAAACCTGCCGTGCCTCATAACGTAAAATAAAATGAGGTTGCGACGAAATTGACTGATGAATTTTTCGGACAACTATGATAAATTTTGTCCTTTCGCTGCGTATCTACATGTCACTACTGAAATTACTTCCTATCGAAGAAAGCATGATGAAAATAATTATTGTCGTCTGAATATTTCACGCCACTCTTGAGTGATAGATCTCGGATCGTATTGTCCGTGAGCGGAGACCTCTCGACCTTCCTGGTGAGGCTTGGGGTGACAGAAATGGCAACGGTAGTTCGTATTGACGTTTGCGGTGGGCAAGACAGCGTTGTTAGCGGGGAGGGCAGAGCCGATTGGGAGGTGCGGAGCGGCCGCTGACAGAAACAGCCACTCGAGTGAGGGGGCTCGCGGCGCGGGCGGGGCGGGGCAGGGGCGGGGAGGGGGCGCGGCCGCCACTAGCCAGGGCGAAGGAAGCGCTGCGGTGGGAAGAAGGGCCACCGGCGCGCTGGGCGAGTCCCTAATATTTTTTTTCCGGCTGTGTTATGCGGCCGTGGCGATCAATATGGCTTCTGTTTGTCGTCTCTGATTGGGCCCGCCCTACGCCACTGTAGCTCACCCGCCCCGCGCCCCACTTCGACCCCTCCGCCGTTGGCGGATATACAGCCGCGGGGAGAGCTTGCAAGGGAAGCAGAATTCGGGCCTCGCATCCGTCCCCACTGCCGCCGCCGCCGCCGCCACCGCCGCCGCCGCCGCCGCCGCCGCTGTCTCCGCAGCCGCCTCTTCCGCATCTCCGTCCCGCTCTCCTCCTCGAGAGTTGGCGACCCAGCCGCGGCCACTGCCACAAAAATGCAGACGCACCAATGAAGTGCTTTCAGAATGCTTTTCTTTCTTAAATACATTGGTTTTAGGATTTATGTGAAATTAAAAGCGGTGATATTCCAAACTACAATAACAGGTAGTGTGTGTATGTAGTTGTAAAAACACACCCTATGAAGTTGTAATAATGTGACCAACTTCCTCTCCGTCGTACATGAGGTCATCGTGCGTTTAGTAACGTCCGCTGTTGATGCTAATAGAGCGTGATTGCACACACGTTGGGCGCCAATCGCATGGCTTCAATTTATCGTTGCGTAGCTTCGAGAAGTCACGCCCGGAAATCCCACTCCCAGATAGCCACGAGAGAGGGACTGTTTCCCAACACTAGAACCGACAAGCGCTTCTCTAAAGTTGTTTCTAAATGATATCTTTTGTGTTCCCCTTCTCACAATTTCCTTTACTACATATCAATCATCACCAAAATGTTTCGTATGTCCGTTTTGAAGCTTCTATTTAGATGAAGTATTATCGGATCCTACCGTTCCACTCATTGGAAGTTTCTCATTATCGACCTTTTCTACCACAAAGACCTAACCCTCCACCCTGATTACTCCCATTTTCACGATAGTGACACCCCCTTCACTGGAATCACCGCCCTTCGCCTGGTACCTCCCTCCCTCCACTCGTCTCGTCCTCGCCCGAGCGGACGTCGTGGGAAGCGGGGGGGGGGGGAGGCGGCTTAGAGCTGCACGACGGCCCGCGACGTCAATTGATGTAATTTCCTCGGGGCGTATCCTTTTATCCCGTGGCTCCGCCGCGATTTCCGCTGTGAGTTACGGTTTACGATCGCCCAAGTTGCTCCGAAAGAGCTCTTCCGCAATAAGGGACGGCCCTGTTTTGTTCATACGGCGTCCTTCTGCTTGCAGTAATTGCGCCCGCTTCGAAAGGAGCGCGGAAAAGATCGGAGCAATTACGATCGAGTCCACTGCGAAAGCAGCCCGGCGGGGGGAGGGGAGTGGGAGGGGTGCTTTGCCCTCGATTTGTAAAAGCCCTCTGCTCTATTAACCACTCGGAGGCGAGCCGGGGTGCGCCAAAGCCCTCTGTCGTCGGCTGCGCGGGGCGGCGCGGCGCGGCGCGGCGCGCGCCTACGAAATTGGCCTGCGCGCCTGCGCGTGCTCCTTCAGAAAGGGAAAGCGCCCCGGCAACTGTCCTGTGCAATACCCGGTGATTAGTTTTGCTTTACTTCTATTCACTCAAACAACCCCCTTGTTTTAGAGACAGTGGAGAAGGAATTTTCAAGAAGAGTTTGTGAACAATTGACAACATCAAGAGATAAAATTCACTGAAAGTTCGTGGCAATTGTGCATGTGCTAAGGGCTGTGATATATCCTACAGATTAATTCATTCCATTTTCTTGGTATTCTACATTGTCTCATGAGGTTATTAATTTTGAAATAAGAGATTAGAGAGTTTTGTTTATATTTTGAACAAGTATGTATAACTTTGCTTTTTCGAATCGTGAGTTATGAATTGAGTATTAAGGATTATTAGAAATTTCATTTCGATTATAACATTTGGCTATTTAAAATAATGATCAAACATATTATTGTAAAAGAAATCATCCAAAAACAAAGCAAAAACCAAAGTATTCGTTCTCATTACAGAACTGTACATATTTTTAAAGAAGAGGAAATAATAATGGAGGCGCTCGTACTTTTGTAATATACGGTGAATGAAACTGCAAATATTAAAACGCGTTCACTCATTAGCACATTGCAGATGCGGGTAACTTGCAATTTGTCATTGCGATGTATTACCTTCATTAGAGCATTCATGAATGTATTTCGTGATGGAATTTAACTCCATGACCTTTCAGATATGCGCTATGAACGTACCAGCAAATGGGCAGTCCGTCTGTGATTGGAGGGGCCGGGAACCTTTCATGGCGCGTCTCGCCCAAGCGCGGACTCCTCCCGCGTCGCTCCTCGGGCGTAACGCGATTAACAGGGCTCCCGGGGCCCCGCCCGGCCCGGCCAGGCCCGGCCCGGCCGCGCAGCGGAGCGCTGGGCGCGGGGCAGCAGCCAGGTGTGCGGCGCAGGTAGGCGAGGTGTTGACGCAGGGCGCGCAAACTCCCCTCCCCCGCCCCCGCTCCACTCCACGCACCGGCCGACGCGGCGAGACGAGGAGCGTGGCAGCACCGCCTACAAAGCAGCTCTGGTACACCTGACGCCGCAGCCTACAATCTGTTGATGCCGGCACTAGCTATCTCGCGTTTCTGTCTCCGCCACCAAAGTCAAGCTCACGTATTGTCGTTTATAGGGAGCTATTGATTTAGTTGGCCTACTATTCTTCAATTGTACCGCTACTCATCATTGTTCTCGTTCTTGTCATTATCATTATTATTATTAATTTAATTCCATTACGTTTACTTGTTTATAACTCTTGTGATGTGGAAAAATATTATTCGTTCAATATTTATGATTTTTACCTTCAGAATTTTGTTATAAATAGTTTTATGAAGATTGACAAAGTTTCTAAACCTATTCTCAGAAAACCCTATCATCAACCTACCACCATAACTTGTGATTCTAAGAAACGCCTTGTCGTATTTTCCAGAATCTGCTCCCACCTTCACTCCATTAATTTCGTCATGAATGTCAACGAACACCATCGTGGCTCTTTAACTCCTTCAATGACGTCAAGTAACTAGTGTTTTCAGTGTACCCTTTTCAACATTCGGATCGTGTAAGTAAACGTTATTATCACTTTTTTCTTCGTCTTTCCCTCAGAAATCGTCTTTTTTCTTCGTCTTTCTCTCAGTTAGGTCACACTCTCTGTCCCTTGCTATCATTCGCAAATCTCCATTCACTAATACCTTTCCTGCCCGCCAGTGGTAGCCATTGCTCTCCTCTCTCTTCATGCCAAAGTTACCCTATCCCTAAAACATCTCTCTACTTCATCCATTACCACAACTACATAGCCGTCATACCGCCTACAAGTGCAATAAATTCTTCCGTCACTTCTGGCTTCGTCGTTTTTCGGCGCGTGCGCGCTCTCCGAGAACCGCTCCGATTAAAGATATCACCTTAAATTTTCACTTCTCCCGCTTGTACCAAACTTGCCACCTTTCTATCCAACCGCTGTCGTTTTCTGTGTTAACGTCACTCTCCTCTTACTTCGCCACGACCGTCGGCACAGGCGCCATTGCCTCCATTTCATCGCCGCCTGCACCCCCACCTCCACTACTGCTTCCCCGCTGGTCCCCACCCCCACCCCCGCTCCGCCGCTGCCTTCACCGCTGGCCTCCCCCCGCCCCCGCTCCGCCGCAATCGCCGCCGCTGGTCACCCAACGGGGCGACTGGCTCCCCAGCCGTCTACAAATCAACGCGGGTCGCCGTGCCTTATCGCGCCCCGGCGACGCGGATAAACACGTCGGGGGGGGCGGGGGAGGGGGGCGAGCCGGCCGGCTGGGCGGCCGTTTGCGAGCGGGCGCTGAGCACGGGGCTGCGCAGCCGCTGTCTCGGCGAGGGCCAGGGGCGGTTTTTAGCCGAATTGCTGCTCCATCCGGATGAGGCGTGGGCGCGGGTGGGCGTGAGCTCTCCGGGTTGCTGACGCCCTCTGGCGATGTTTTTCTCTGCTTTTTCCACGAGTTACAATTAAGTTTCCGAAGGTGGGAGCAGATTCTGGAAAACACGACAAGGCGTTTCTTAGAATCACAAGTTATGGTGGTAGGTTGATGATAGGGTTTTCTGAGAATAGGTTTAGAAACTTTGTCAATCTTCATAAAACTATTTATAACAAAATTCTGAAGGTAAAAATCATAAATATTGAACGAATAATATTTTTTCCACATCACAAGAGTTATAAGCAAGTAAACGTACCATTTCAATAACTTATTGAATAGAAAAGAACTAAAATTACCATATTAAACATTGTTCGTACCTCTTATGTCCAGGCAATTATAGTTATGAAAGCAGTGGTAAATGTATTTTTGAAGCATACTTTTGCCTGCAGATTCTGTTATCATGCGACTGAAGATCAAATAATATATTAAACTGAAAAGATATAAAAAACACTAATTAACAAATAAGCGCTGAAAGAAATGAACAAAAAAGCCCTAATGAGCTTTCCACATATTAAAAGATCCTTGGACGTTTGGTTCAACTGAAATCGAGAAGTGAGATACGAGGTGAAAGAGATAAATTGTGATAAAATTGAAAGGAATACTTTAATATGTGTAGTGAGATACATTTTAATTGGTAAAAATGAGGGGTAAAAATTGAAAAAGAACTAGTGATGCTTCAGAGTGGCACAGACTTTCCCGTATTAGTTTTCAATTTCCTTTGGTCCCGGCTAGCTATTCGGACTTTCCACATTCTCTTGCCAGCTGCCATCTATCGCCGCCCAAAGTTTTTTTTTTTGACATTTTCTTAATTTTTTGGTTTCCTAATAGTGGAACGCAAATATTATTTTAATAACATTAAAGAACAGTAAAATCTCGTCCTAAATGGCAATTTGAAAAATTTGGAGCCGTTTGTAAGGAAATGACGTTTAAGCGCTACTGTAAAAGCGAAATTTGAAACTGTTTTCCACAGACAATTTTTGAGTTTTCGAAAAACATCATTAGAAATCATTTGAAATATATCAACTCACAAACAGAATAGTGTTTACAAATTGTGTGAAACGTCCATATTAACGGTGTGAGAGATCTTTCAAAAAATATATTTGTGTAAATTTTGAAAAAACGAAAATATACCTCAAATTGAAGTTTAGTCATATTAAAGAGTGCAATTAGCATTATCAGTTCGACAAGTTTGGACAAAAAATTAGGAGCCATTTTTGAAGAAATTGCGTTTGAGCGTTTCTGAAAATGCGGAATTTGGAGCTACTTTTCACAGAAAACGGTCGAGTTTTCGACAAACGTTACTTGACATTATTTAGAGCTCATGTTCTCAAATATAATAATGTGAACAAATTGCCACTAATGTAAATATTAACGACCTGAGAGACAAGTAAAAAAATACATTTTTGTAATTTTTGAAAAAAAACAAAAGAATAGAAATGTTTGAGAAATTCTTGTTTATGTATTTTTTTAAATTGCACATATTGCATGCAACGTTGCGCGAAAACTACTAAAATTTTCAAAAAAATTTGCATGATGTTAATGAAAGAACTCACTATGCAGAACAAATTTTATTTGAAGAATAAATCTCTATCTTTAATTTTGTACTTGTTGGAAGAGGCAAAAGATAACAAGCATGAACATTTAAAAAAATCTTAAATTGGATTTTCAAATACCAAAAATTGAAGATTCGTCATCGATTCGACCCTAGTCTCAATATGTGTGCCAATTCCAGTCGCAATAACTATTGCCAATATACGTGTACAAAGTGAAAAAGAGTCATCCATTCGTTCCGCAAGCTCTGGATAAGAAAATCTTCCGTGGTTTTGGCTACTCGCTGCGAAATGACGCGGCTGCCGTCGTAACGGCATTTGCCGTTGGCGGACGAGGTCCTTCCAAATCACATAAGTACACTGGCCCGAACTGGGTCAAAAGGCACCCAAAGGAAAGAAAAACAGAAATAAATTGCATGCAAGATTGATCTGATTGAATGGAGTAGGGTACTGTTGGTGAGTGTAAGTGAATTTAAACTATTATTAATTCCTGTGAAAACCACACTTTTCTAGTTTTAGTTTTAAATGATACAAAATCTTGTAGGTACTGATACATACTGTAGGTACTGGTAGAGCAGATACGTGTGTGTCTGGTGCAGCACACATACTGTGTGGCAAAATACTAATATTCTATTTACATTGTTGTTGCACTAGTTCACTTTACCCTTAAGATGTGAAAAATCTTTTCACAGTTTCTAATACTAAAAAAATGCTGCTCCTAGTCATACGTGGTATTCGAGTACACTTCAGTGAAATAAACGTTCAACAAAAATCTTAAAAACAGTGGCTGAAAAGTGGAACATATTTGGTTAATACTGTTTTATATACTGTTTCCTCCATGGCAATGAAAGTCATCAAATATCTCAATTGAATTCGTTACAACTATAAATCTACAAATGAAAATAAATTACCAATTCAGCATGATTGAAAGAAAATCTTAAGTCGGTTGGGCACTACACCTAGAAAAACCTTTTTGGCGCCATTAATGTTACAAAACATTTTTCACTGTTGCTGCTCGAAACGCTTCGATGGAGGAAGCGGAGGGGAATCCGCGTTGGGCGCAGGAAGGGCCCACTGCGCGCCGCGGGTCGAGGCTAGCGCTGCCGCCCGCGCGACGGCTCAGCGGGCATAAAAGAGAAGCACTCGCCATGCGCGGGGCGCGAGGGCAGGTCGGGGCAAGGCCGCCTCGAGATGGAACGGCCGCGGCCCGACCATGGGCCCGGCGGCGCCGGTTGCTGTTCTTCGCCACCAGTGTTCCTTCGGGTCAGCGCGAGGGTGGTGAAAATCGAGATTTCTACTATGCGATCTGTCAAGCGTTTATGTTAATTAAATTATTATCTGTATTTGCATGAAATAGTTCCAGTTTTGAAGCGATTCTTCTCAATTTCGTTGCGGCACGATAGAAGCACAAGCAAGAATCTTAGTAGATTTTAGAGGACACTTTGTTGTTGTGAAACTCATTCAATGAGATTCAGAACAGATTTTCTGTGAAAGATAAATTTTATCGAAACTTACGTCGGATTTCTTCTTTTGCTTGAAGTCATATGATGAAAAAAACTAGTTATGTCATCTCTCGTTTCTATCTCATTTCACTGACACAAAGCATTCCCTCCGTGAAGATGTAAGGTGAGTTAAAATATTGTCAACCAAGGGGCCGCCCATAAATTACATAACGCAAATTTCGAGTATTTTCAATACCCCTCTCCCCCTTGTAACGTACTTCCCTATCTCTATGTAACGCAGCGTAACTCTGCCTCAGACCCCCTCCCTCAGACCCCCGTTAGCGTTACGTAGTTGATGGATGGATGACCCCCAATTTAATTTCACTGACTGAAAATTCGTTGGGTGTGTTGCAAAATTCGATAAAAAATTGTTACGGTTATAAAAGCGGGTAACATTAATATCATTAATATTGAAAATATTTATAAAAAAACGACAAACATGTTAAAAGTGAATCTATCTTTTCTCCGTATACTAATCACATTAAGTTGTTTACGTCTACAACATCCCACCTCAATTGAGATGGTTCCCGCAAAACTACGGCCCAGTAACTTCGTCAGCAGCGTGCACCGTGACCTCTTCCGCAACGTACAAACGCACAGGTCGCGCGCAGGCCGTCTTGCGGCCGGCGACGGGGCCGCTTCGAGGAAGCGGGTGGGCAAGTGTGGGGTCAGCGCGGGGTGGGGGGCGAGGACAAGGGCGGGCGGCGACCTCGCGATTCCTTGTCGCTCGCGTTCGCTCCGCGTCGTTCCCGCGCGTGTTTGCTCTTCCATCTGCGCCACAAGGCCGTTCGAAACCTTTATTGGCCGGGGGCTACGTGGCGCCCAGAGACTCATCGAACAGTGTAGAAAATGTTCGCCGCGACCTTCGTCTGCCCTTAGCTACAAAGGGAATGCTTGCTCCAACGTCTCTCCAAAAGCACGAGACGTAGTTGGTGGCCAAGTGAAAATATTACTTACTTTTCTCTGGGGTTAAAGAACATGTGTTACGTTGGAAAGTAGATTTCTAATCCGTATTTGTAAAAAGTTAATTATATCAACGAAAATATGGTATGCAAGCAGCAAGTTGCATGGAAGGTACTTCCTGGTAATCTGTTCAGAAGACTACTTAACATATCACATTTAGTTATTTTTTCTTTTGCTAGGATATCTAACGTTTGTGTTGTTTCCTATTCTAAAAAAATGTATGTGTATTTTGTCGTATGTAATATTTTTATTTTCTACCAGGATACCGGAAGGGAATGCAAATATTTTAAATCATATTATAATTGAGTAAACCTTTTGTGAAGGTAGCACAGTAAAATATCTAAGATACACGGACATCATTAAAAGATATAGCCATTAAAAAGTAATTTTTCTTTTAAAAAGGATTTAATGCTTTATGTAATACTATATTTCTTTTTGCTGACGAAACTTTTATTACGTTGTAGACTTTCAATGAAAAAAAAACATTAAAATGTTAAAATTAACTCAAACTAGCACATTCTATGAATTACTGGACTAATGATCAATATTAAAAAAAATAATTAATTTTGAAAATGAATTTAACTACTAAAACATGTACTTTTTGAAAACTACTCATTACCTAGATATTGTGGAACGAAATGTTGAAATGAAAACACAACAAAAAGGTTTCGGCTCACTCCAGCGTAATGTATAATTTCCTAACGTTCAGACGTGTTCTTATATTAATTCTAAATTATGAAGTGGGTTGTTGCCCACTCTGTGCCTTCATTATTTCACAATAACGCAAACGATTCATTCTCATAATCCACCTGCATCGTGCCGAAAGAAAGAACAGAGCACGAGCGAGGAGAGCTGACTTTAAATAATGGGCCAGGAAAGAAAGGCTTGGGGAAGACCGATGACAGGAATTAGAATTTCGCGAACACCTTATCTAACCGTTCCTCCCTGAGGTGCGGGTTTACTGCGACTTCACCGGCTGATGGTGGTGGGCTGGGTGAGTCTGGGTAAGGTTTAGAGATGTCTGAGGGAGGCGGAGGAATGGCTGGGAATGGTTGGGGGAGATGCATAGGCAGACTGGAGGATGGCTAGGAGACGCTTAAAGATGGCAGGGAATGGTTGGGGAGGCGCCAGGAAGGCTGCGGATGGCTGAGGGGGGCCGAGGGAGTCTGTGGGTTGGCTGGTTGCGGCGGGGGAAGAGGGGGCGCGAAGGCGCTGCGACGATGATTCGAGCAGACGATTCGCGCAGAGGTTTCGCGTGCCCTTATCGGAGCGGATGCGAAGCGAAAAGACGCGAGGCGGAGCGACGGCGAAAGTCGGCGCCTGGGGATTTGGCGAAGGAGCTGGGGGGGAAGGGTGGAGGAGTGGGACACCGCGACGCCAACGGCGCCTCGACGTTCGTCTTCGCATTTCTGCGTCTCGAGGTGCAATCTCCCTCTCAGTCAGTGTGCAGACACGTAGCGGCTTTGCGACCTACCTGCCCCACATCTTTCTTGCTGCCTCTTCGCTCGCGTTGGGTTCTTACGCTCCTGGTGCACCCGGCAAAGTATTCGACATTTACGTATTGCTCTTAAAGAGGGGATTTGCTCTCGTACGAGATGTCATTGCAAATCTTGCAATTTGTTCAAAATAGCAAAGAAAAAATATTTTATAATATAACTGCTATTCTCCTGGATAGTAAGGAGAACAGCATTTATATCTCCTATGTGTACCGTTGCCAATATTCCGGACTTTGTAAATCGCCGTTGTTTTAAAAGTGAGTGTACACTCGAAATAAGCAAAAAAGATTTAAAAAAGGTTCCGTAAATATTACAGAGTTAAAAATATAACTTGTGTCCTTCAGGAAAACGAAATCACAATTTTAAGAACCTCGAACACATTGTTTATGAGTCATATTTGTTTTGCTTATTAGATAGAGAGAGGATCAGTTGCATTTTCCAACTTTTTCAAGGTTAATTTCATGAATATGTCGCATACAAGCGTGATGACACTTTTTATTACGATTCTAGAAAGCGGACCAATTGAGAATCGTTCCCATCTACACGCTACTAAAATGCTCTCTAAAAATAGTTTAATGAACTCCCTGCCTATCTATGCCCTAACCCAGTTCCGGTATTGTGGCATGCAAATCTCTGTGATAATCAGTGTATTGAACAGACGGAAAATAAAGACGTTAAAAAGTTGGACTGTATCATCTACACGGTGATAGGTAATTAGGCAATAGTCGATGAATAAGAATGGAAGAAAAATATCTACGGGTGATTGGGAGCATTAGAGGATTTAATAGAACATTTTTCACTCTTAAATTATTTTTATAAGAACACTGTATGGGGGAAATATTTAGAAGAATACATTTCTCTGAATTGAATTCAACCATATTTTATGTAAAGAATAAGTATAGATCTGTACTACCATTTAATTATCTTTCATTCAACAAACTTTTCTCTATAAGCAGTTGTCGGGGAGCCGGAATCAGAATTTTGTTTGCTCAGTTTTTGAACATAAGGAATCAAATGGTAAAACGCCACATGAAAACAGAACTAGGAAGCAAATAACTATAATGAGAAACGTTTGTTCTTTCTTGTGAGGTCTAAAGAATAAGTCAAATCCAAGGACCAGTAGTAAATGATACACCATCGTGAATGGCACGAAACTGGGTATTCGACTACAATTAACGGCTAAAAGACTTCACAACCATGCTTCATATTAAAGCAGTAACATTTTTAAAATAATAAATTAATTAATGGTTCGCAAGCAGAATATTGTCTATCCGGAACATGATATATTTTCTTTTGCAATGTTTTCTTTTTAAACAGCTTATCTCGTTTGCGAGCTGAGATGAGTCCCCGTTCTACGCCCCGCCCAGTCGCGTAACGACCATGCGAGTTGACACTAGTTAATTGGCCCCCTCGCGTGCATTTATTATCACGCAGTGGCAGTCTCCAGCCGCGCCGGTCAGGTCAAGCGGCGGGGGCTTCGGGTTCCCTCTGACGCTCCCGGCGCCTGCGTAAGCAGACAACCCGCACTACACGAGAGCAGCGCGGGATGCGGCGCCGCGCCGCGCGAAGGACACCTCGTTAGCTGCTCGGAACTGCTCCCGGCGGGCGGCGCCGTGCCGGAGAGATCGGTGGACGCAGAGGAGATTCTAAGGAGAGAGCGGGCGAGGGAGGCGATGTAGGCGGAAAAGAGGCTTCCGTGAATGTGCAGTGGTTGAATAGTGGGGTGGAAAATTCGCCGAAAATCTATTGAGAGCGTAATCTGCTAGGGGATGACGTTGATGGGTAGGGCAGTTCCGAGGGCTGAACCTCTTCACCGGGAAAATGTCGATAAGGATGAAATGATGTAAAGCACCTAATATCACAATTATCTTTATTTCGTTACTGGCTTTAATGATATTCCTAAGCCTTCCTTCCTTGTTAACTCAACATTCATAAGTCTTTAGTTTCCAACTCTCCGCAATTCTTTCCACTGGAGTTCGCATGTCCTTTAAGTGACAATTATAGTGACTATCATCTGAACCTCGAACTTATTTCGAAACCCACACACCTGTTTCACAATTCCACCTTCTCCTCTCTACTTGATCCGAGCCAGTTCCTTCACTCACTATGACCTCCGCTACACTTCGCGTTCTGCTCTATATCCTCCATTCCCTCCAGCGGATGTCTTCACTAATTTGACTCAATCCTCTTCACCCTCTTCCTGCGTCCCTCTGCACTCTATCCGTCCTCCGTTCACTTCCGCAGCTTCTCGCTCTCAATCCTCCTCTGCTCGCCTTCCATCGGCCTCCGCCCCTCTGACAAACGGGCCGCGGGGCGCGTAACGACGCGTGCGCGCCGCCCCTGATTGACAATTTAAAGGCGCTTCTGCGCGCAAACGACGCCGCTTTATGCCGGCGCGCGGCCGCTCCTTTAGGGCGAGGGCGCTTTTACGCCCCGTCGCTCCGCGCGGGCTCTCCCCCGCCCCCACCTGCCACCACCATCCCCCCCACTGATCCCACCGAATCCCGCTCCTCTTCGTTTGCCACTCTGCCCGCCAGCTAATCCCCCGACCTACCTATATCCCACATGCCCACCAATCAATCCCACCCTCGGTTCTCCGGCCACATGCGGAGGACCATCCATTAAGGAAATGGGTGGCCGTGCGGAAAGTGGGCGGGGAGTGGGGGAGAGTAGATAGGGCGCGGACGGACAGTGGGCAGCCAGTGGAAGGACAGAGGATGGTGAGAGTGTGGGGAAAGGGCGGGCAGTGGGTAATAAGTGGCTTGGAAGTGGACTGGGAGTGAATGGGGAGTGGGCCGGCAGTAGGAGGGCAGTGGGTGGCCGAAGGTCGAGCAGTGAACGGAGAGGGGCAGGCGGGAAGACAGTGGACGGGCAGTGAGCGTTAACTCCCGGCGCGTGTCCGCCTAATAAGGTTTGAACGGTTAACCCGAACTCATTGGAACTTTTAACTCTGAGAAGGAAGGAGCTCCGGGCCGAGCCGAGACGCGGGCGCCGCACTCCATACATTTCACGACCTACTTTGTAAAGAAGGAAAGAAGAGTTTTTTTTCGGTGCGCTCGATGAGTCAGGCTTTCAGGAAGGTCTCTTTCCTTCTAACAGGACTACGTGGCGTTTCCATTTTCCTCCTCTGGCTAGCAAGATGCTAAAAGACATGCGAGCGATAAAAATATGCCTTGTTGTCCTTTAATTAAAAGATATACTTTGATTTATTGGTCATGTGAACAAAAATATTCGTCTTCAATAAAATGTTAGCCATCTTATGTTAACCGTGGAATGCACACACCCAGAAAACTACACGACTGCATATGCAGGGCCTTTGAGGCTTTTCACAATAGGCTCTCGAGAAATGCTCATAATTTTTATTTTTAATGACTTCATTTCTTAACATGAGAGTCAGTCAAATGAAAACGAGACATACTGTTTAACAAGCATGTCGCATAAGTTGGTAAAGCTGGTAGGTGTGTGTATAGAAGTGGGAATGTGGTAGAAACACCGCGAACGTTCACCGCTCTTGCTGTTTGTCTGTTAGACGTGCTTGAAGTGCGGTCAGCGAGTCCGACACTATGGTGGCCAGGAAAGAGGAACAGTGAGGTGTAGAGCGTTTTTGTCAGCGCACGGAGTGCCGGGAGGTGCAATTCATCCCAGATTGTCTTTTGTGTGTAATGAACACAGAGGAAACTGCAAAAATCTCGTCATCAAGTGTAAACGCCCAAGAACGTTGTCAGACGGCATAATTCTGTTGCACGATAACGCCCACACACATGCTGCCAAGGTTTTTTTGACCACACTGCAGAAGCTCCGCTGGGAAGCTCAGACATCCTTCACAAATTCCAGATATATCTTCACCCGTTTTTCACATTTTTGGAGCCCTGAAGATCTTCATGGCCGTCAATTTGCTTCGGACGAAGAGGCACTCACCTGGGTACAATCATTATTCCCTAGGCAACTGAAAACATGTTTTTATGAAGGCATTGGCCATCTTGTCTCACAATGGAATAATTTTATAAATAGTTACGGCGATTACTTTTAAAATAATCTTACTATTTTCCCATCTGTCTCCTTTTCATTTGACTAACCTTCATAATTTCAATAAAAGTTACCTCCTAATGTTAAAGAAATTGTTATTTATTTAAATAACTATTAATATATCCTTAAAAGCGCTGGATATGCATTAAAGTAATAAAATCAAATTTCAGAACCGGACTTTCGTGTAACGTTTGAGACTTTTTCCTTTGCCAATGGCTGAAATGAAAGTAGAAATATAGAAGAAATATTACACCGAGTACAAGTTCTCATAAATGTACTTGATCAGAGTAAAAATGCAAAGTAAAGAACTTTTTTTTTTTGGAGGCTCCGCATGTGCATTCTAGGATTAAGGACCATAATACATATTCTTGTTAAATACCAAATATATATGTTCTTGTATTAAGATTTGTTTCAAAATTTTCTTTTAATGTTTCATTTGTATGAACTAGTTTTCAATAATTTAGAATATTAGGTTAAGGTACTTTCATCTTAAAGGCGTAATTTTAAAGTAGGAATCCAATCTTGGGCTCTTAATATTCTCTTCCTTGTAAGTCTACAATGGCCGTTGAAAATTCATATTAAGTAATTTAGGAACGAGACTCTTTTAATGAGAACGTAATTATTGATGGAGATATCTCGCTTGACGAACATTGAAATACTATGATTTGAAATACAAACGTAAGAACACACGGCACCTATCAAAAAGAAAAATAATTCTCATATTGTTTTCTAGAGAAATGTCAATATTCACTGGGAGTCACAGAGATTTCCAAAATTACAGTGAAGCACTTTTTAAAACATATTCTGGCAATAAGGTATTTTGTATTTGAAGAGTTTTCTTTGTATTGTAAGGTGTGTTTGAAGTGTTTTCTTTGACTAGTCAGAACTTTCTACACGAATGGTAACGGAACCCATCAGCATTAGAAAAATTAAAGTATTTGTAACGTCGTTAGTCTGACAATACCGGACGCTGGGAGTGATCTGTAAATGTTATCATGAAGGAAGTTGTCATTCAGTCGCATTGTCATTGCATTAAACATTTCAACATCTCTTCTTCTTTTTCTGCCTTTTCCCGTTATAAGGGGACGGCGCTAATGGGTGTGGGCTCATTTTTATTAATTTTCGCACACTCCATTTTTACACGGATTTGGCGAATGTTTTACGGCCGGATTCCCTTCCTGACGCCAACTACAAGAGACACACAAGCACATTACACATAGACAACACACGCACACTCACGAAACACACCCAACCAAGGCGGGCGGTCCGAGGCGGGATTCGAACCCACGATCCTTCGGTCCAAGATCGCCACGGCACTACTGCTTTAGCGATCTCGGCTGCCGGACCGGCATAAAACATTTCAACATCAATTAATCTTATTACCAATTCACACATTCTATTTACAGAAACGTAGAAGTTAATTACTATTACACCGATCGTGTAATATTATATGAAAATTAGTTTACACTTTCAAAAGTTCTCATACAACTGCGTTGATTTTACACAAGGATATTCAAACATTTTTCACTGCCATTTCCGTATATACCCAAGGACGTGTACAATTTTTTAGAAGAAAAAGTTTCGATATTTGTCTTAAAATTGGCGGAAAACACTTGTTTTGATATGAATGAATTATGGTAGAGAAGATAGAATTATTAAAGAAAAATTGCACGAAAGAAAATAAAAATTATTAAGTATTCAAAGATCAATTGACTTGAAATATCATTATCGTTCTACAAATTTCTATGATTTGTAATATTTTCTCATGCTAATCCTCTAAATTCAATATTTTTCATTTCCTAAAAAGGATCTAAATTCAAATGAATGATCTGGTGCCGTGCACTTTCCTCTTTTGAAGAGTTGAACGTTTGCACAAGCGTCGATTTTTCATCGTCTATAATTCACTTGCTGAATTGATGCAATTACGAGAAGAATTCTTGGAATGAGCTACTCTGGACAACGATTTTCCGGGATTCCTTGTTCTTCATTCTTCTTCCGAATGAATTACGAGGTATTAACTTCTAAATTGGAATGGAACGTTTGAGACTTCCCCTTCATCATTTCTCATTAACAAAGGTTATCTAGCAGAACACTCCCTACTAGACAGAGAGAGCTTTTAGATAAAGATTTTTATTGACAAATGACAAAGGGTTCTGTGAATAAATCCAAATTATAGGAATAAAGCATGTAATGAGCTTGATATAATTTGAAACACTGCGCACCAATAACGACGATAATGCACTTTTGACACTATTCATTCAAAAAACGTCTTTACTACACAGAACATAACTACATACAACTAAAACAATGGGAGAATCAAACATCATCTTTAACGTTGAGTTTCAGTCTGCGACTAGCAATCAATCTTGCTTACAACTTTAGTCGCGTTGCGGTTACGATTACACGACGGAGTTAGCGAGCCGCCACTAACACGCGCGAGAGACCTTCCCCCGGGCTGACCTTCTGACGCGCCGCTCCGAATTGTACTCGGAATTACCGCAACAAAGTCCTCTCTTCGCGCGACACGACCGTATAATCTTCATAATGCGCCTTCATTCGCCCCTCTTTTGTCCAAACTTTGTACTCGGCCGCGGCGACGGGGGCCGCGGGAATGATTTAGGCGTCCGCAGTTTTCCATTAACTTAAATAATAGCCCCTGCGCACCCGCGCCGGGCGCCGCGCGGCGGAGACGACAGCCAGCGGAAGCGAGCGCGCCGCGCACTGCGCTCGGGGCGAAGGGGGACAGCGCAGCGCCCCTGGGAGGGACGGCTGCAAGTTGGTGGGAACGAAGGTGACGAGTGAAACGTGATGAGAAAGAATGAGATATTATCGGATGTGTTTGGCTATTCAAAAACGCTTAGAGGCTGACGTTAAGGGAAACGTGCTCTCCCTTTTGGGAAGTCGAATGCAGGGGAGACAAGGGGTTGCAGAAGACAAATGTGGACAGTGGAATTCCGTCGCCTACCTGTGTGAACTGAAACGAGAGAATGCGTATGTCGCTATAGAGACGATGTTTAATCTTCCGAGAGGGCATAATGTGCATAAATCGTTAAAAAAAACTAGGAAGTTGAAGAATATATTCGAATGTAGAAAAGAATACGAAAGAAGACTATGAATTGTAGAGTACTTACGAGTAGATTGCGGGACTAAAAAGGAAATATGAGGAGGGTGGCTGAGCGCCCTTTGAAAGACGACTGGTTGTGATTCCTCAGCGCGAGGTCCTAAGGTTCGAGTCCCGACGGTGGCGTATTTTCGACACTAGCTTCGTAGCTGTGTCGAATTCAACCACTGTCTCCAAGATAATATTATCGGATGGCTACTCTTATCGTTTTCTGAAGTCTGCAAATACCAGAGCAATTCCCCAACAAACATGCCATGAATTGCGCGCAGCCTTTCCTTCCTCATTCTTGTCCCTTTCCTTCCCTTTACACACACACACACTCACACACACACACACACACACACACACACACACACACACACCTGTACTTCCATGCACTACATTGCCACGCAAATGGGCAGACTATTAGGAAGATTAGAGCTTGTCGAGGGTGGGGCTCTGGATCGCTGAGGGTTATATATGTGGAGGGGGAAACCCGCAAGACATGTGTAGGCCATCACCATACCTCATATTCCAGCCAGAGAGAAACGCAGCCACTTCTCGAGGCACAAAATAACGAAACAAATTGCCTAAGTAGTTGACGCACCAGAGAGCAATAAACACTCGCTCACCCGACCACGAATAAAATAATCTAGGACGTTGGAGGATATTTTCGGTTGTATTAAGTGAATATGAAAGAAGAACATGATTTGCAATATACTTGGATTGTAGGACTAAGATTGAAATATATAAAGAAAAGAAAATTAAAAAGAAATAACAATAGAACCGCCATTTAAATGAAAATATTATCGACCCGTTTTCACTCCATTCTTGTCATTTCCGTTTTCACTCCAACTTGTCCCAGAACAAATCTATTCCAAATTAGAAATTTCGCTTATCCTTCCCAACCAAACCGCTCACGATAGTCCAAGGACTTTTTATGGATATTCCAAGGTTCTCCGTAATCATCTTAACGCAATCAATTATCAAAATTAATTAATTTTTAATAAATCAATTTTTGCTTCTTTTTGTGAACGTAGTATAAGTGAAAATTAATTCATTCATCTTCAAAGTGCGATGTGACAATTATGTAAGTTATGAGGTCCCTTCCAGAGGTAAACCTCAGTAACTACTGTGTTGTGAATTTTTAAACCGTGAAAGCCAAACATGCCGACCAAGGAAGGAAATATATTTAAATAAAGAAGGAGACGTTGAGCTGAAGGGGGTGCCGAAGGAGCTTCGGAAGAGACGGGAAGAGCGGGAGCAGGGGCGCTCGAGCGCCCGAAGTCGGGGCGGGGGGCGCGGGCGCGGGCGACCGCAGGAGGCCATCGAACACTGCCCATCGCTCATCCCGGCCGACGTCAACTCCCGCCGGCCGCATTTAATTGCAGCGCGCTGCCTCCCGCTCATGTTTCACGGCGATCGCCCGCCGCGCCGCCCGCAGACGCGAATAACACGGCTCCCGGAGGCAGCAAGCGCCGGAGTTGCGTCAGCCGCGCCGCAATAGCTTTGTTTCCGAGCAATTCCACGCACCTCATCTTTCCTACAATATGATACGAATTCTGAAAATAAATGGAGATATGGAAGTGAAAATTTGGAATGTTGGCAGGTACTATATTACATTTCAGAGATAATTTGTTTGCCGATGCAAATATGTTTTCTATTACTCGGTTGTTGGTACTTCATTTAGTATCGAATTTTTAAATAAAGAAGTGAGGTAGGTATTCTGCAGCTCAGAAATCAGCTCTGCATATTGTATTTCTTTCTCATACATCACATACATTTTCCTATGATGTCTTACAGTAAATAAATAAATGTTTGTAGTTTCCAATAATTACTCATTTGTGATATTAATTAAAGCTTGCATAATGTAGTTTGGGTCAGTTGCCAGATTTGTCTATTTCTATTACATAATGTAATTGATGGCACCAGGCAAAATATTATTTTCTTGATAATGTACATGATAATGTAATGACTTAGATGTGTCTATCTATATAAAAACAATTAAATAAAAAATGAACCTAATAGATAAAACAAAATGAAATCATTAATATCAAGATTGTAATTCAAGGTTATTTCTAAAGGTAAAAATCTATATTTAAAAGTTTGGAATCTCTCCCGAAAGATTTCTTTCCTTTCTTGAGGACTTGCTAAATAGCCAGGTCGATCAAGTAGATCTTACACAGCTTTGTTCATTGAAGGGCGTACATACATTCGCCGGTAACGTACCTGAACGCTCGTTTTATCGCTTTTCTCAGCACGACTCGCCAATTGCCAGCACAACAAAGGGTTCCTGAACGGTAACGCAATGACAAATTAGTAGTATTGTGTCGTGCGGCACACACAAAGCACTTCCTTTCTTTGTGCTCTCGGAAGTACAAGGAGCTTACAACCTGCTGTAGGTACAAACACGAAGCCTTAATCTACGCGCCGACAAAGGAGGCAGTGAATTTCCATGCAGGAGGAGGCGCGCTGAATGAAGACGACCGCGGCGAGGGGCACTCGCAGACGAAGAAGGCGGCCCGCAGGGTGCGGCGCGGAGCGGAGCGCGGCGGCCCGCGCGTTTGATGTTGAGGCCCCAGGGAGGTCCTCAGAGGGGGACATAGGACTCGCGCGGACGAGGGGACGACGCGGGGCGGAGCGGCGGGGGCACAGTGGTCCAAATTGGGCCCCGCAGACCGGAAACTCACTTAGAAATATACTGAAGGTCCGACGTGCAAAAAAATGTTCAATAAAAATATCCGTAGATTACACGTTCTTATTAAGTAGATTGTGTTCTAGAGTTAAAACAGGTATTTTGAAAGATATGATGCAGTATTTGAATTACTCGGAGTGGAAATTAATATACTCGTGGAGATCTTCCTTTGTTACTGACAATTTGCAAATACAGTGTTGCCGAAATCCCATCCGCTCGCATATCTCGAAGTTTCATGCCCAATAAGAAACCTTGATCGAAAAATCTAATAATCGTTTACGGTCTATCACGCACTGCTATGTCTTTTGAATCCAGGTCACAAGGTGCGGCGACTCACGCAAAGTGATGTTTACATTCCATTGACAACGCGGGTCGGCGGGGGCTGTAATAATTCATACCTGATTGGGCCATATCCTGCCGTTACCATGGAAACATAGATGCTGCCAACTATCAATTCCAAAGTTCTCATTCCCGCAGTATCAACAAAGTTACGAATTAAGAATGTCTTGTAAGAATGTTATTCACACTTCTTCGCCAATTTTGTGGCAAAACCGTGAATAGATGGATAATCAGTAAAGTCACTTTTGCACTGGGTAGACAAGTCTCAAATTGAGTCCCACCCAAAAGCGTGGAGCCCACCAGTGCGGGCCCGCGGGCCGAGGGAGGGGGAGGCGGGCGCTTTTGTCCGGCCGCGTGCGGGCTGCAGGCACGAGACTTCCGGGGAGTTCTCCCAACTCGCACGGGCCGATTTCCAAATTGGATTTATGCAGAGCCTACGCTTAAGTATTCCGCACAGGCGCCCCATTCGGGATTTAGAGGTCACGGAAATTCAAATTGAGCAGGAATACATAACGAACTTAATTTAAAGAGAATTCCACATCGGAATCAAGACGCCTTAAGTCATACGGAATGTGTAATTAAGAGGGAGTTGAAAAAAAAACTTTCAGCAACTTTCTCGAAACAAGCTTCACTTTTCCTTTCAAATTTATTAAAAATAAGGGAAGTTATGAATAATTCTACAAGAATTAAGCCAAAAGTTTCGTGTTGAGGTAATTTGATATATTTCGTATCGTGCGCGCGGTGAGTGTTTCTTCAAAGCCGTACAAACAAGCCCACCGCATGCCTCGTTCCGGCTCTTAATGCAAGATATTTCACGGAGAGGAGGAGCCATTTCTTTCCTCAAAAACGACAGGACATACTGTCCAATTCTCGTGTGACTGCTCCTTGCAATAAATAGAGAAATAGAATAAGTTTTATGATGGACGAAGAGAGCATGTTCTGAATGGAACAATCTTGTTTTGAGTATTCGTAAAATTATGAAGGTAGGTTGTCAACGCATTTAGTCTTTGTTTCAGTATGACGAACGGAGTTTGGTTTCTTTTTACTTTATGATGCTTCTGATACATTCAATGTACAGCTAAGAGGCTGCGCGGGTTCGAGGCCGTACTAACAAGGCGGCAAACGGCAATTAAACGCATAGAAAATAACGTGAACGTTTTCAGAAGAAGGAAGGGATAGCAGAGAGCGCTGCGTTGCCTAGCCGGCTGTTCGAGGTATTTTATCGGGAAATCTCGTCAACAACTTGTAAAGATACACACACGCGGCCTGCGCAGAAGCACTAGTTTAATTGAATTCCACCGCAGTAGCGGTGGAGACGTGGATGAGGGAAGCAGCGAAGGGCAACGAGGGGCAGTGACAGTAGCAATAGGCACCGAAGATTGCGAAGCAGCAACAGGGGCAGGGACAACGAGCGTGCCACGAGGAGACGGAGCGTGTGCGTGGGGAGGAACAGACGACGATCGAGTGTGGAATGAGAGAGAGAGGAGGGGGAGGAAAAAGCGGGGAAAGCTGATGCGGTGGGGAGGCAGTGGAGGAGGAACAAAGTTGAATCCAATTACAAGCGCGACCTCTGGGAAGCCGCTGGTGCCACCTCCGGCGCCCGCAAGCCGACCTCGCGGCCGCCGAAGCCCGATCTGGATCACGATTCCCCCACCCCTCCCGTTGCACGACGCCCCCTCTCCTCCACGCCCCGCTCGGACACGCGCCCTCGCCCGCGGCCACGGCCTCGCCCCGAGGGAGGCGGGCGGCGGGGCGCACGTTATCTCCACAAACAGCACTTTCCGAAATCTCAAGAGACACAATAAAATGTTTTGTATAACAGCATTTTAAATTCATAAAAGTATCTAAATTGATTTTGGAAATAAATTTCGTCAATAAGATTTGTAGTTGGCAACATAAATGGTGACGTTATGACCTCATGGGTATCAGCCTGCGAAAAACTGTATTTGGCAGCTCGGTTTACCGCCACCTCACGATTTGCTTGCCGCAATTCGCTGTACTTTATCGCAATTATTCGTTCTAAAAACGGCTTATATGTCTGTGTCACAAAATGACGTTTAATAAACAATTTCATGCAACGAAATCACTGTTTATAATGCTACCATACAAAATAATGTGTACCACTTAAAGTAATCGTTGAGCGGTAGAAGGTTCGTCCAGCGGTGTGCTGGTTCAAGAAATAAAATGTGGTTTGTTCATTAACAACGATCAAGGCATTTTATGCATAAAAAGTAGAATAAAAAGAAAATGGAAAATGAATTACGCAAAACGTCCATCTTATTTTTCATAAACAAACATGTTCCCAATATATTTCACTAGAAGATCTCCAAATGAATAGTTAAATATAAATGTGTGAGTATAATTGTCATTACTTAAATACATTCTTTTCTCTTTGAATCAATTTCGCTATTCATTCCCTATCCCCGTTGCACTCAGCTAACTTTTAACACCGTCCCAGGGATATTATATTACTTCTGTTACGTGAAATCTATTACATCACGCTCTCAAAATATCTGCTCTACTATTTCATCCCTGAAAATCAAACTAATTTTAATCACTCTCTTAGTAATGCATTCATTTGCTCCAACCATCCGTGCTCTCCTTTCATGATTATCGCATCATTGCGTGTATGAGCGTATTGAACATGGAATATTTATGACCAGTTAATTAATTCTTCGATTTCGACATGTACTGTCCACGTCGTTCATAAATATTTTAATTTTATGTTTGCTGTTGTAAAAGTGAGTGGTTGTCGAGGAATATTTTAGCGGCGGTTTTGCAGGGCTGTTAATTCTTCTCATCCCCCAGGGTCGCCCCTGAGAGGCGGAGCCATGTCAAGGAGTAAACGCTTCTCGCTCAGTGCTGAGCACCGATAGTATCTGTTCTCAAACTTAAACAAAAGACGATGCGTTCTTTGTTAAATGGAAGCAAGTAGTCGAAAACTTTACTCATTATGCGTTGTGACACTACCACTTCACGAAAACTTGAAACGTAATTTTCGTCACTGCACTAAGAATGAATAAATAATGAAGAAAAAAATTAAAATATATTGACTTTATGCAGCTTGTCTTGCATAACACTCGTATTAAATACGGAATTATTAGATAGAGGACTTAAACTATTATTTGATGAAAACATGATAATTACTCAACTTAAGCCAAAATCTGAAAGCTGTCTCTTCTGATCCAGGTACCGAAAACTTTGGCATGTTAGAACAAGAGATAACACTTCGCACTTAGGGAGAAAATTCAATTCAGGGAGGATCATAGAATTAATCTTTGGCATTCTCAATGACCCACAAAATACACAATAATATTTATCTATATAATCTTTATATAGTATCCACCGTCCATAAAGTTCATATAGTAACCACCGTCCGTCTGTCCATTTGACTGTCCATCTCTCGCCGTTAGACCACTTCCGGTCCTCCAGTCGAGGCAAACGAGGTGACATTCGACGCATCTCGATGTCTGCTGTTAATCCATTCAGAAAATCATCAGATTTTTTTCTAAAAACAGGTATAAATGCATTTTTAGGTTACCAAAACTTAGTTTGATGGTTCTTATTGACTTACGACACTTGTGTGATCGATAGCTCATTCGATTTTCTTGACAAGACAAATTGATTGGGACAATTCTTAGTCGTTTCTCTCTACGATATATGTTAAAAAATTGTAGTTTTAATGGTTTCAATGCACTTATGTGTACATTGGTGATGGGCTGAGAATTAGTGTACTATCTTTCTGGCAATTACATGAATTAGTACGACATGATTAATCGAATTCACGATAATTAAACATACTTTTGTAATGTAAGCAAGAATTTATAAAAGTTTTTTAATCCATACTTTATTATTTAAATTTCGTATGCTTAATTTCTGTGTGAGCCTGCAAACGCACGATCCAAAACTACAGCATGTTTAAAATTTATTTTTATACTTAACTTGAAATACACAAAACTTTTCAACAAGAAAATATCCGTCTGAATAATCACGCTAAGCTATTAGATGTAATCACACTATATCTTATTGCAAAACTGATATAACACCACACATTTTTATCGATATAAACCGGCAGAGTTAGGCTCAGAGCCAGCTATACCGCTCATGCTGAAGCAATTATAAATTCAAATCTAAAGCTTGATAGATAGATCAAAATCAGTCGCTCTCTGGAGGAGAATTCTAGCGGTTAGTTGCTGTAATCGGAGATTTTCCGTGTTTTATTGGTCGATACTAGGAGCAGTTCCTCAACAAACTGTCCAAGGACCGCGCGCGATCTTTCCAGCCTATTACTCTTCCCTTTACACACGCGTGCGCGCGCGTGACACACATGTTAAGAGACCAGACAAGAGCTTAGATCTTTTCCTGCATGGGGCAGTGGCCGGTTGGAAGAAGATGGCTGGAGGGAGAAAATTCTCACAAGCCTACATGTAGGTCGGACCTTGCAATCCAGCGGGGGAAGGTCATCGCCCCCCTCCGGAATTTAATACTCCCTACACTAACGAGGCTAAAGACTATACGAGTTGTCGAATTCGGAAACATAAATCAATCAAACGATATATATATATATATATATATATATATATATATATATATATATGTATATATATATATATATATATATTTGTTTTTGTAATTTTTTTGCTAGTAAGTGAGCATTCTTCCTGAAGCGGGTTAGTAATCTTGGCGCCATTGGTGATGTGTACAATATAGATACGATAGAAATGCAACAACAAAAATATTTGATTATTTTTGGAAATAAAGGAGTAAAGTGGAGCCAGCAATCGTTTAGCTTCTATTAGTAGTCAGCTTTCGTTTGCGTTTGTTTGTTCTCTTGTGTATGCTGATCATTTGAAAAACTTTATTGACTTTTTTTATTCTAGTCTATGTGACACTGAAAACAACAAACTCCAATTTTTGAATGGAGATATCCCTAAAAAAACGACATTACTTTCCCAATGACAGCGACGGTTTTCTCCGGGGCTTCATCGGCGACACGTGCCTTCCATCCACGTGCCGGTGGAAACGACGTGCTTCCACTCCAGCGGCGGCGAAACGGCTTTCCAGTCGAGTGCGAAGCGCTGCCTCAGACGTCACCGGCCGCCCCCCCCCCCGCGCCTTTTACTCCGAATCTCTCTCTCTCTCTCCCGCACCTCTCCATTAGAGGGACGCGCCATTTTTCCCCAACGATTACCATCTCACGGACGAATGCGCCTGACGCCTCGCCACAATCGTTTCACGTCATCGAGTCGGTATGTTACACACGTGTGCTCTGCAATGAAGGGTCTTGACTTCACTCTCAAGACGTATAAAACATGTACTTTTCTGATAACTCCTCCATCAAATGAGAAAATGAATAGTCTGTAGTTTTGAGATTTTTGAATATTATAAGTTTTAAGATAGAGGCTGAATTCTATCTAGAAGCTTGTAATGGAAATCATTTTCTACTGGAAGTCAAATACTAGGACTCCCGCTCAGAGTCGTTGCAGAGATAGTGGCAACGAAATTCATAATAATTCGATTATTTCCGAGTTCATACATTTTTAATAAAGTACATATAATTTATCAATAATACATTTCCTTATACAATACTACAGGTCATATACAGTAATAATTTAAACATTTCGTACTACTGTTTTTCAGTCCAGATTTACGACAATTTTTTTCTGTTCCGTTTAGTATCATTTACAAGTATACATTTTTCATACAAATTACGGGTATTTTGTTTGATATATTGAGGATTGTGCTTTTATGATTATTTATGCTATTGCTTTCTTATATAAATAATTCAAGTGATATTTTAAAAAATTGTATTGAATAAATTACTTGTTTGAACTTGAATTTGAATTGAAGATAACAGTTGAAGGCTATTTAATTAATGACACATAATGTTTTTATTACAAATCCAGCTAGATTTTATATTGTATTAGCCTTGAAATAATTTCCTACTTTTCATGAAGTGAGTACACTTTTACGAATATAGAACTGCGATTAATTTTAAATGTAATAAAATATACGGATTTGTTTAATATTTTGATCTTAAAATTTTGTAAATACATTTTATTACATATTTCTTCCGGTATTTTTTATGTCTTGTCAAATAAGTAACGGGAAAAATACATATATTATGAATTGCATTTCGTCTTCAGTTTTTGCTGCTTTCTAATATGAATTTTTCACCAGCTAAGAATTTTTGGCCGCCTCCCAAAACTGTTTCCGTCACAAACTACATCCAACGACTTCCTCTTGACTCGCCAATTTCAGATAACACTGTCATCATCGTTGTCTCCTGATCTCCACTCGCAAAGTAGGCTCCCACGTCATACCCGGTGATGGCGCCGCCGCTAGGGGCGCACGGGGACTCTCTCGCCTGATTACGGGAGCAACAGAGGAGGCAGTATCAGTGACAGGAATGGCAAAGCATGGGCGTGGTTACGGTGGAGAAGTGAGAGTGAAATCAGGCTCTTAAATAGACGGAGTGATGATGAAAAAATGGAGTAGCCGCGAGTGATGAAATTGAATAAGAGTGTTGAAAGAGAGGCTTTAGTGATGGAAATGCGGAAACGAAAGATAAGTTGCCGGGCATTGGGGACATTCAAGTAAAATTGCTTCTGCTAGATATTGGCGCTTTCATTTGATTGAACGAGAACGAAATGTCCGAAGGGAGAAGTTAAAAAAAACATCTTAAGGAGAAAAGCTGGCAAAGAAAGAAGAGGTAATAGCAGTGATAGGTGACTGAGCAGACAACGATGGTCGAGAGCAACCACTTCGACACGTCGAGAGCGATGTTGGCCCTGGAGAAATACTGTGAATGTCTCTGGCGTGGTGACATCGCGGGAGGTCGCAAGAACGAGTGAAAACTCAAGGGGAGGGGCGACTCGTGAAAAGAGAGCGTTGGGGCACGAGAAGCGGTGCGGCGCCGGTTGCGGTGAGCGAGGGAGGGGGAGGGGGATCGAGGCTCTGCGAAGCGAAGCCGCACGGGGCGAGGCCGTGGAGCGGGCTATGAAGATGCGGAACGTGGACACTAAGGTAGTGTGAGTGATGGGGAGCAGTGCGGGAAGAAACGGTACTCCAGTGCAAGCTGTGGATTGCGACGACGGTCGGCGGCGACGTCGCAAGCGGACATAAAATGACACGGCTGAACCATTCATTGAATGAGTGATTCATTGAAAAATGATGGATTCAATGAGTGATTGATTGAAAAACCGGCATGTCAGCTCTTATAGTCATTAGTCCCGGTAATGTAGTTAATATTTTACCCAGGGAGGAGGCGGTGTTCTTTCCCTGCTGGATGGTGACATCCGGCGCCGACCTACACGTCGGCATGCGGGGAATGTCTTTCTCCAGGTATTTTTCCCAGCGCTGTTGCGCCTCAGCCGGAATAATCACAATGCTCCCGACTGGTCTCCCGGCATATGGGGTAGTGTGGTGCGTGTAAGAGTGTGTGGGTAAGGCAAGAAAATAAGATGAGGAAGAGAAAAGGAAGATCGCGCGTGGTCCGTGGCCCAATTTTTAGGATACAGCTCCAGCATTCACCAGGTATTGATAGGAGAAACCTCGGCAACAGCCGTTCAGAGTGGCCAGCAGCTAGAATTCTCATTCAGACAGAGGCTCAATTCTATCTAGAAGCTTGTATTGAAAATCCGCTTCTACTGGAATTCGAATCCTGGGACTCCCGGTCATAGTCGTCGCAAAATCAGTGGCAATGCTGGCCCTAAGCTAACTCAGCCGGTCGGCGGGACGGAGCGTGTCGGAACGGAGTGGAGCAAGTCGGGACGAAGCGTGATGGGATGGCGGAAGGGAGCGGGGCCTTGCAACATTAGGAGGGGTGGTGCTACGCGACGCGGGGCTGGGTGGAGTATGGCGTGGCGGTGGAGAGGCGGCGTGTGGCGTGGAGCGCCGGGCGCGGGCGCCGGAATTGAAGGGCCTCCGTGGGATTACGTTATCTGAGCGGCGGCAGCCTTGTTGCGCGCTTCTCGCCGGTAGATAAAGGCCCGCGCGGCGGCCCCGCCCCCGCCGAGGCCTCCCGCGCCCCGCCCTCCCGCCGCTGCTGTTGCCAGCCGTTCTCGCGCTGTATCGCGCCCCGCGTCTCTATCTTCGGACAACGCGCCCGCCCTCCGCTGCGCCGCGTCGCGCCACGCGCCGACGACGCCACCGCGGTGCCTGGCGCTCTTCCGCCCACTTCGCCAACAGGCTGGTTCGAAGGATGGCGCCCCCGGGACCTAGCAGTCTGTTGTTCATGATGTTGATGTGATTGGCCTTAATTTCTAAAGAACACCCACCGATCTATATTTTCTTTTCAATTAAAGAAGTGTTAAATGGTGTGTCATGTCAAATCTTTGAAATGGCAATGTTCCAACTGACCTTTCATTCGTTTCGGATCAATTGATGGTAAAGTTTCATCTTTCCACCTATTCAGTCAACTCCACGTACATGATTAATTTACACTGCTGATTGCAATACGTGTATGTTCTACTTGTAGCGGAAGTCAGAGTGATCCTTATACTAAAAACGCATTTTCTTCGATTTTGTCCTATGGAATCTTTTTATTCACAAGGGTCAATTTAGCTCTCCGTATAAGTGTTTACGTTTTTCCACAACTTCCCTTTTAATTTTACAAAACATATACAAAAACCTTTAAAGTACACATGTTGGAAATGAAATAAGTGTTGCATGGCGTATCATATCACTGTAACTCTCTGTATAAGCGTACAGGATTTTGCAGTATTTCTGTTTTAATTATGCTTTAGTTAGTAAGGTTTCTTGAGATGCCATTATAGTTATTGTCAGTTTCATTACAATAATTAGCTAAACATGTTCGTACATTTAAATACAATAACTTTAGATACTGAAAAAAAGGAACACGCGACAAACTACAAAATACTTGTCATCCGAAGTTCAAACCGCAAACTCGACCTTTTTAGTAATGAAAGCGAACCTTCAAAAAACCTACAGCCAGTACCCAGCAGTTCTCAAGTGGCCAGTGGATCTTCCTTCAACCGCGGGGCCACCGCGCTCGCTCGCTCCGCGGAGAACCTGGCGTCACCAGAGAAGAAGAAAAAGTGCGGGCTCGGGGGGCGGGGGCGACGGCGCGGTAACCGCCGCGCGTTTTTCTCGCTCGCGCCCTGGCCGCCGCCGCCGCCGCAGCCACCGCTGTCCGCGCGCGAAGTCGGGCAAAAGACAAACGCAGGTCGCGCTTAATGGTAACAAATGAACGCCGCGGCGCGGCGCGGGCTGGGGAGGTGCGTCACCTTTCGGCGAGGCGTCTTCCTAGCGGCCCCGCCACCGCCGTCGACACTGTGTTTCAACCTTTTCTTTGCGCGGAGGCGCGGCGCGAGAGCGCAGCCGACTGCTGACACTTCCACTCACGTGGCGGCCGCACTGCCATTGTCGTGGCTGCTGTGTGCTCCGCAGCTAACGTCAGTGTCTGCTTTACAGTCTGTTTCATCTCTGCCGTTGCTTGGCCGCTTATAGTCATCATCACCGTAAAACCCTAGTACGTACTACAGACCTCACGCTGGTAAAGGCCTCGCATTGGTATTCATAGTTAAGAAATGAGTAATTATGTATTTTTTTCGAATTGCAAAAATATAATTTGTTGATGTTTTCGTGTTCGAATTTGTATGAACGGAATTTGAATGGCTTTAGAAATTTATCGTGATGCCATTTTTTTCGGTTTTGAAAGAAATTCGCCTTCTAATTTGCTACTAATAAGGAATTGTGAAATACTACTTGACTTCACATTTTTTTAACTTTCGTCAAACAGATATACATCCGCTTTATTAGGAATATTTGAAACTCTTCTTATGCAATGAAATTCAAAAGGAGAAGGAATGCTGTTGTTTCCTGTTCCTGAGCTTGAGTGTCCTTAAACCTGGGATGACCATAACTTACATAATTTGTGTGGGTTTGCACTTATTGCCGCCATATCCACCGCAAACCACACCTCTAACCAGCACTCGAAGTGTCCATTGCTGCCGGCCGTTCCACTCGCGCCATTGCCTCTCGCAATCCTCGTCCTCATTGCCGAATGTGCTGATCCAATAACATTGTTATTACAGTAATCAACATCATATACATCTGTGACTGTCGACCGCTGTCATCGCCCCAACTACGTAATATTAGTATCGGTATTACTAATCTCAGTATTAACTCTGCCTTGACGTGCTAGCTTCTATTACGTCGTCATTATCGATGCTTTGTTCATTTTACCCCCAAACGTATTGTCACAGTCGTTACAGCATACTTTGCATTTGAAGTACTTCTTCATTATCAATATCTTTATTTTTGAAATACATTTCAGCAGTTTCAAGCATTCATTTTTACTTCATTTACATTTTTTCATGTAGTCAAAAGCTTCTATTCTACAGGGAGTGTTTCCATTAAATATTATATTTCATCTACGACCACTTCACCTTTGACTGAATTGCCAGCTGCGATCTTATCATAACATTCTTAAAGATAAAGCACTATATTAAAATGTGTGACATTAATTCCTTCGATGCGTGTATAAAGTACTGTGGCGTTCTCACCCAAAACCATCACAATTTGCCATTGGTTCCCCTTCTCCCCGTTCACTGCTGTCTCCGTTTCCGGCGCTCTCAACGCCGTCGCTTCCGCGGCCGCGAACCCGCACGGAGACAAAAGAGCACCGCGCCGCCGCCGTAATTGTGACAAATGAAGCTCAGTGCGGCGCCACCGCTGCGCGCGGGTCGCACCTGGAGGAAAGGAGAAAGCCAGGCCGCGCCGCGCCGGCCGCCCGCCCGCTCGCGGATTATTGCGTATTATTTTATCGAAGAAATATGCGAGCGCGGGGCCAGAGGCTGGAAGGGGGAGGGCAGCTAGTTTTTCACACGCACAGGGAGGTGCATACGCGAGTAACAAGTTGGCCAGCGGGCTCTGTTGGGGCTGTTGGAACCTTCCTGGCGTGAAATATGTGACTGTGCATTAATGCATAGAGATATATGCATATGTGAAATAGGGGCTTTTCTTTCGGCCACCGAACTAAACAGAATTCTCTAGAGAGAACTACGAAAAAATGATGGTACATAGTGTAATGAAAGTAAAATATCGTATGATATTCCGTATTTTAGAATGGCTATAAAATGTTCATTAATATTCTGCTTTCTTTGAATAAATTCTTAATGATTCCATCAAACATGTTTATACCCTGATATAACGTTATGGTATGTAGGAAATCATTATTATTTTAAAATAATGATCTTCCGAAAGACTATCGAATATTGTGTCACGCTGTGTGGTCCTAAAAAAATTTAAAAAATAATAAAGGTACCATCAAAAACGACTGCTTTTAATAGAATTGTATCGGTCGTCAATTATGGATAACTGCTAAAGTTAAAGTTATATATTATGTCTATTATGGATATGGTCGTCTATTATGGATAACGGTTAAAGTTAAAATCTGACTAATCTCCGAAATAGCTAGTTAAAACTCGCATTATTTAAAATGTGTGTATAAATGGTTTTCTTACTTTGGGAACAGCTTCAAAGCACACTTCGGACATAATCCTCATGAATTTGATATTAGCCAATAGGAGGTGGTTAGGATAGATGATGTACGTTACAGTGAGGAGTAACAGCACACATGTGATAAATAGGCATTCGCCTATTTGTGGGAAGTTACTAAGGACAGTAAGAAACAATGTGTCTAGTTTCGAGTTCATTGTGTCAATCGCAAATTTCTGTTTAAACGATATCACCACTCACATCTATGTACCTGAATCAATGCTTTGCTACACATTTACAATTTTAAAATCGGCTTTCTAAGTGCAAAGCGGCTAATACAATTTAATTTTTGCCAAAAGGAAACACGTTTTACTTCCACGCCACGAGAGATATTAGTCCCGGATTAGTAATCTTTATAGAGCATGTGTTAGGCACCTCGGTTCTCATATTTTAAAAGCTGACATTTTAATATCAAGAAAAATAAATTACCCTAAATCGATGCATAGTAACGTATTTTTCAATACAATAATGTGGTTAAGACTTTCCGACAGAGTGGTGAAGTCCGGAAACCGAAAATGAGCACTTAAACAAAATTTGCTATTGTATCAATTATGTTGATCAATAATTTAAAAGACAGAAAAAATCTTGAAATAATAATTTTAAACAATATTACATGATATAAATAGTATTCACTGCGTCTCAGAAATTACTGATTTCCATCATCAGGTGACAAAACAAATAAATCTAATATTGTAAACAATGGCTAGATACAAACAGAAGAATTACAAAAAACCAGTGTACACAAGTCAAGAGAAGGCACCTTGCTAAAAACTTTAGAAAATTTTAGTATGATATTGTAGCGTCGTGGCGTGCTGAAACGGTGACTACCTGCGGCAGATGGCAGGATGTTAAACAAAGGGCGCAGAAGATGACACATTGGGAATTTCTGCCTAGCGCGGAAACGGGGTGGTACGACGGAGGCAATGGGGGCGGCGGGTAGCGCGGAAAGGCCTACATAACGGCACGAGAACAATGCCTCCGTCTTCTTGTTTCTCAGCAGCGTCGGCGTGCGGTTGTGCGTAAGTTTGTGCGAGTGGCGCACGTGGGCAAGGGGCTGGCATTGTCGTGACGAGCGAGACATGCATTAGGTCTCAGATGTAGCCGTTCGATTAAAATCTCTCCTAGTAGTGGGATCTATTTAGTTAGTTAATTGTAAGCAGTGAAATTTGTTATTTGTGACTACGGTCTAGTTTATGAATAAACTCACTGTTCTCACAACCCACTCTCGTCTGTGTTTTGATTACACGCGTATGACGCCACAATATTATCTAATAGTATGAAAGGAAATAGAGAGAGAGGGGGGGAGAGAGACACTAGAATCAGACAGGAAAGTTAAAAATAACAATAAGAGAAATATCTTAATTTTTAGAAAATATGTTCAATAATACATCATATATTTTGGTAAATTTATTGGATTCTACCTGTGTATTTAAACAAGGATATGTTTTGATGTACAGCGTTTCGAATATCAGTCTAGGATCGGATAAATTTTCACGAGCTAAAATTTTAATTTCTTGGAAATTTACATGATGAGAAATTACAATTCTATGTTGTGTTAAAGAATTTTGTCTGCATGTCAGGTCTTTAATATTCCTTTTATGCTCTAATAATCGTGTATTCAATTTTCGCTTAGTTTGACCAACATAAGATCTATTACAATCATTACAATTGATTTGATAGAATACATTGTTTATGTCTAATTTTGCTCTAGTATCCTTCACGTTTTGGACTATATTACAATTATTTATTACTCTAATTACTAGTTTCAATTTGAATTTGGTCAAAAGTTCATTTTTGAGAAAAGTATTTGAGGGATGTAGGATGAACAAATCAAAACATTAATAAATTCTGTGGTATTATTTCTGCGAGGTTTCCCATATTTAACGTATTTTAGTCTCTTAGATATCATTTTTTCTATAAATTTTAAAGTGTAGCCATTAAACGTCAATATCTCTAAAACTTACGTAAATTATAAGTATGGAAACGGGGAGACAATAATGTTATGGTTCTGTCAACTAAATTTGAGACAACGGACTTCTTAATACTAAAAGGATGCTTGAATAGATAATTCAATATAATTCCAGAACAAACAGGTTTGTTATACCAAGATGTTTCAAAATTGTAATTTTTCTAAAAACAGTCACATCTTTCTAAAAACAATCACACCGAAATTGACTAATGACCGACTGAACAGCAATAAATAAAAGGACAATACTAGTCCTCAATTTTGCTTGGTCGTGCAAGACACTATTACTGTGTTATATTTCTGATTTGCAGAGGTTTCATTCAAAGCTGTAAGCTAGAAGTCTTAGGAATTAAGGTCGGTTAGGAATTAAAACTTAGCATTAGGAATTAAGCCCGCTTTTGGGAACTTCATTTTAGTACATAGAATGAAACAACATCATGATTTAGGTATCACATGATAGGCTATTTGACTATTATTGAATCACATATTGTTACTATTAGTATTATTATTAACGTTATTGAAAACACTTGAAAATCAAGTTTTGCATTAGAAAAACGTATCATACATATTTCACAGGAAAAACGAACTGTGATCGATGAAATGTTTTCGTCACGAACGTTAATAAAACGTCGTTTTTAATATAAGAACGTTGTAAAATATATAGTGCGCTATATCAAATATTTTGCGAAAGCTCTACTTACGAGATTCTGCGCCCTCATTCAACAAATAATAACGCAGCAGCTTGCAATCTCGTCGCGGAGAGTCGTTTCATGTCGAGAGAAGTCAAACGTGCTGCACCTTACTTACATCTCGCACAGAGCAAGAAGCGAGTACGGATTTTCCTGAGGAGGACGTGCAGGCGAAATAAATGAAAAGCGCGGGACCCCAGCGGACCAGCCTTCCTTCCCCCACCCCGCCCACCCACCCCTCTCGTACACGCGCGCAGCGGCGCGCGCTGCAAACGCGATGGAAAAGGCGAAGGAGCGCGTGGCCGCGGGCGGGAGGGGAGGGGGCAGGGGCGCGCGACGGAACGTAATATCTTTTTCCCGTCACATTCCGAGCGCTCGTCGCCCACGCGGGTGGGGAGGGAGGGCAGCGGGAGGGGCGGAGGGGTAGGCGCCGGAAAGACGCGGGAAAGGCGCCAGCGCGGAGACGGAGTGGGAGCCAGGGCTGGCGAGGCCAGGCGAAGCGAGGAAGCGGTTTCGTGAGAAGGAACGGGGGTTTGGAAGAAAGGATCCGATAGCGATGGTCGAGAGCGAAAACTAAGAAGAGATGGTGAATTCGAAAGAAGAAGTGGAAGAAGGAATAGAAGAAAAAGGAACGCTAAGGAGAGCAAAGGGTAAAACTTAAGAATTTCGTCTGAGTGGGAACGAGAGGAAATGGATCGAACAGGAATAGAAGTATAGAAAAAATTGTATAAAGATCGATGCTGAGCGTGTATTTGGGGGAAGATGAACGTCGGTGATGGAATCACACTGAGATCGACCAAAGGGGCTGATGTGACTGATATATACAAAGTTCGTAGATTATTTCACGGAGATGTCTGTGAAGTTGATGTGAGTACAAACAAGTGTAGGTTGCAGGTTCTTTCGGATGTGTATACAAGGGGAGACCTAATAAATCAAGACGAACAATAAAATGTAAGCGAGATAAGGTTCCACGAAAAATAATCTTCCTGGGAAGACTTCGTAGGTGCTGTAAAGAAAATACGACCTAAAGGAAAGAGGTCTTGTTGACAAAGGGACTTGTGGCGCAATGAAATCATGTGCAGGGGAAGTAAAATGACAAAGGCAGAGAGAGATGGAAGGGAATGGGAGAGTTGGCGAGAGAGAGAGAAAGAGAGAGAGGGAGAGAGAGGGAAGTTCTAGAACGAGAGGTCTTGGAATGATTGTGTTAAAAAACTCTGCAGCTTTGAACGTGCTACAGGAAGAGGGAAGATTTGTGACGCAAGTATGTAGGTGAAAAGGATAAAAGAACATCTGATTGATTGAGAGAGAAAGAGTGGAGGAATGAGAAGGAGAGATGGGGAGAGACATTAACGAGTTGAAGAGTAGGGCAATGGCGGGTGAGCCTAGAATCGAAGCGCCCGCGAGGGGAGTTGCGGGAAGGGGTGGGGAGGCGACAGGCGGACGACGACGGCATGCAAAGCGGGGCGTCTCCCGTGTTTGCCAAACGCGCAGAAATGTAATAATACCTCCACCACCGCCACCGCCACCGCCAACGTCGCCGACGGCCGACCGGCCCCGCATGCTAGTTCGCGATTTCTGCCGCCAGAGTCGCTGCCGTCGGCGGCATCCCGACGCACCTCTCCGCGATCACAATTTCCAGCAGATTCCCAGCGAGTCCCCGCGGAATACTGCGAATCTCTTCCCCACTCCTCCCCATCGTCATCTCTTCCCCTACCCCTACCCGCCCCCGCTCCACCTCCGACCTCACTCTTCTCCCCCGTCGCGAGCCTCCCACGCGTCTCTCGGTTTCGAAATGCTCCGAATGCCATCGAATACAAACAAGTAGAAACATTCTTCCTTTATGGTAAAGTTCTACTGGAACGCGATAAACCGAATCCCAGAGAGAGGTGCTGCGAACACATAAAGAATTTTAGTAGCCGCCATAAAGTCTGTTGCTGGGCGGTACGGCATGGGGGATTCGGTTACCGGACGCCGTGATCGCGTACTGTTTGCAAAGCCTTTCCGGAAAGAGCTGCGGTAGGGGAAACTGCAGGCGGTTTTTTCGAGGAACCCACGACGTTATAATATTCCAAGACTCATTAAATTCTCAAACCGAAAGGATCTAAGAAGATTCAAGAGATAGGGGCAAGTAATTATATAGAGCTCTCCTGATGAAGATGCACTTGACAGTTCTCGCGAACAATCGATTGCGTTTGTTCTCCGAGTTCTGCGAAGGTGCTTTTGAACTTCAGCAACAAACAATGATTATCAAGCCTCAAATGTTTAGAATGTTAGCAATTCCAAAAAAGGCGAAAAATACTAGCATACCCCAAGGTATTCAGGTTCTCGTATAAAATACTGAAATATTACAGTGGGCTCTTGAAATTTTGTAAGCAGATTTTCAGTAATGTGTTTGTCTTTGAGATTCCTAGTTACTCTCAACTTACAATGACAAAAGGCTGTTTCATTTGTATCATTGTATTTGTTGCGTAAACCTAATTCAAAGCTCGCGGCAACCATCTCCCCATCATTAAAGCATTACAAATGGCGTATTCCATTGCTCTATGTGTTTAGGAAACTGACTGCAAACGGTACCATGATCAGACTTCCAGCATGTTTAGCTGGGCATGAGGTGTTTGAAACTACCATTTTATACCTAATGTCAAACACCTCGTCCAACATTAAAATCAACACCGGTACTAGTTCCTAATTTTGTAGTGAAATAAGAAATGTATTGTAAAATATCTGCACAAAACATAAAAAATGTTGCAACTTCATACCTAAGTTAAAATAAAATACGTGATTGACTCGTGTACTAAACAGCAAATCGTTTTTCCAGTTTCATGCGTTGTTCACCGATTTGTAGTTAGATTTGAATATTATTGTATCCTATAAGAGTCAGTCACATAATTATTTTAATCTAGCTATTTATGCAGTTAGATATAAATTATTTTAGTTTCATTTAATAATATGTATAATTCTGTAAATTTGTAATAATCATGTTCATTTGCATTAAAACCTTAAATGTGGTTCTCTGTTTTAACTCTGACCAAAAACTAAGACATTGGTTATACTGTGTAGGTTAAGGTTGCACATGTTGCTACAGCATTTGCCGCTCTTGGCGTTTTCATTGAATAAGACTCCCAATTCCCATCGTTATGTGTGCGAGGGACACTGTAACAGAGGTACAAACGCGTATAGTTAAAAACTGACATCAAAACTTCAAACCAATCGTTCTTGAAACATGTCAAACTGCTACCTTAGCACCTAATGATTTTGTCATTATTCCAGTCCTCATTATTTCACTTCATTATTCCAGTCGCTCTGGATCCCTCGGCTCTGGTAGCCGCATCCAAGGTCCCTAGCCCTTTTTCCATCAGATGACCGCTGCCGGTTGCATTCTTCGCCCCTTCCATTCAGGGGACGGGATGGTATTTCTTTTACGAGGCATCTTTATCACGTAAGTTTATTTTTACCCCAAAACCTGGGATCATCGGTACTCGGAGTATCATGTTTTCCATCCATCCTGCAGGTATGCAAGTGAAGCATACTTCTCTTTGACTTACCGTTTTATAAACTTTTAATTTCTCGACTTACTTTGAAAGAAGAGAAAGTACTGAAATCGTGCCCTGAAAAACGGCGATTTTTCGACAGAAAAGCTCTTTGTGCCTGACCCTGGTAAGGAAGAAGTGAACAGATCTGATTCCTACATGTAGTTAATTATTTACTCTGTCACTTTCAGTGCTCAGAATCCTTGTTTTGTGGTCAAATCGATTGTCGGGAAAACGTCTGTTTGTCTGCCTGTGGTCAAAGATAGCGTGTATATGCCATTCGGACAAATTTCTCCAATACTGATATTCCACGTTTAATCTGATCGAACTCGAATCCCTGCAAAATTGAAATGGATATTTTTATTTTTGTGGGTACATTACATGAAGCCTCAAAAACATTTTCCAACATTTCTCAAAAGTGACTCCAAATTTTTTATTAAACTTTGCGCTCTGGTAGCATAGAGAACGCTTAAAAGAATGTCTTTGGTCTCATTTTCGTTGAAATCCCTGATTTTTCGGAAAATGCAAAGTTCGAATTTTTTCGGCATTTGCCTACAACTACAAGACTGAAGATAAAAATCATGAAAAAAGCTCATGTACAATTGTTCGAAAATGTGAGTACTTTTCACATCATTTTGCGAGAAATGCAGGCAGTTAAAAATATATTAAATATTTTTTCCTCAAAAACAACTACAATTTTTTTCTTTAAATTTTCTCCTCGTATGAAAGGACGATAAGAAAATTATGCTAGTTCTTTTACCAGCGAACTCTAAATTTTCGAGAATTGCGGGATGTTAACATTTGCAAAAGTACAATCTCAATGAAAGAGATTTCTTCTTAAAGAAAATCTGTTCTAAAAATCAGATCTTTAGAAAAGGTCAGGTAAAATTAATTGAAAAATAGAGTAGTTTTTTCGCAATTTCTGCTTGATGTTAATGCACATTTTAAAAAAAATTCTCAAAAATCGCGGAAGTTTTTTCTTTATTTTTTTTTCACGAATCGAACAAGGCTAAAATGTAATATATTCATTAATTAAATTACATTTTGTTACACCACATAAGGCAAATGTGAACCTCGAAACGTTGCAATTTACAAACTGAAGTGATGATGTAATAAATGCAATAAAAAAATTTTAAAATGTGTTTGTCGAAAATATAGCCATGGAACATCATCAATAATAGAGATTGACGAATAATAAGTATGAAAAGAATTCTTTACATCAAATTACGTATTATAACATAACTTCAGATGCCGTTTTAGGCTTCTCTACCCAATATCTGCCACGCAGTTGTTCCGTCTAAACAGTAATTAATCCGCAGTAACGATTTTCACCACATTCACCCTTACGCTCTCCCGGTGATCGTCACTTACGGTGCAGTTCTGGGCCAAGCAACAAAGGCGAGTGCGGCGCCAAAGCAGGCTCTGGCCGGGCGAACTGCAGAGCGAGCGGACTTGAGGGCGTCATCTGTGCGTCCCATAATTCCTCTCTGTCGTCTTCAGCCCTCCGTTGAATGCGGCATAATTTCCTACGCCCATTAATATGCCGGTCGCGTACGCTCACGACGCATTACTCTTCGCACTCTAACTGATGTAGCGAAAAGTCCGATAAAAGAAGGCGAGAAACAAAATATCTGACGGGCATTACGGGCAAAACTCGCTAATAAATGGCGAAACCGCTGGAACAAATGACAGCGAGACAAAACACGAGCGCCCGCCGCCACCGCGCGCGAGAGTTCGCGTCGGTCGGAGAGGGCTGGAGGAAGTAGGGGCGATTGCCGGGGCCCGAGGTGACAGCTGCTGCTGCCTAATGGAGGCGTACGACACCCCGATCTTAATTTCGCGGCTGGGCGATAGGGAGCGCGCGCGAGGGGAGGGAGGCCTCGTGTGGTGGCGGGGAGATCGCAGATGGAGGGGTGGGGCGTTCAGAGAGAATGGGAGCGGCGGGCGCGGCGGGCGAGGTGGAGGAGACGACGGTGGAGGAGGTTTGGGAAGTAAGAGGAGAGAGCGAGAAACTGCGGGTTGATGAGAAAAGAACGGGTGTATGGCGGCGCCGCGGATGTCCAGGGGGGCGAGGGAAGGACAAAGGCGCGGTGGGCGAGGGCGATGTGATCAGCGCGAGCTGCGGGGGCGCGCAGTGTTTGACGGCCCAGACGTTCCCTCGTCGCAGTGCGAATCCCGCGGGGCGGAACTCTAAATAGGAGACGAGCGAGAGCGAGGGACCGTAGATTGGCGGGGCGGCTGGGGAGCGAAAGGCGACAGCCAGGGGACGGGGAGGTCGCAAAGTTTAATTTCTGAGCCTACCGGAACTTCTAATGGAAGGGTAATTGTTCTATTTGATTAGTTGGTGGAGTCCGTTCGAAGGGTACCTTATCCAAAAGCATCTAAATTACTTGCACAGGGACTCTTGACGTGCGCACATGACGTGTATTACAGAAGTAAAACAGAAATATAATATTAGTTTTTCAAGAAAATTTCAAGTAGACGTGATGTTTTCAACACTACGGTCACTGCATTTAATGGTTTGTTTCGAACTTCTTGCTAGCTTTAAAAGTGGTAAAATGACGGCGACAAATTACGAGAGTATATCTAAAGAACAACTATAAATCATCTCATATTTTTACTCGTTTTAGATAAAGTATCCTCATAATTACTGTGATGAAAAGCTAGTAGAAATGCAAATTGAGTACCAAAGTTTAGAAATAGTACAGACGCGTAACATGTCAGGAAAATCTATTATCACAGAAAACGTTGTCGCAAGTATGCCGTTAACGTTGCGTGTTTACGACTATGCAAATTTGCTGGTGTTTCCGCTCTAGGAAAGACGAAAGCCAATGTGCAAATTGAGGTTTCACATTGTGAACACGTGTGTGGGTCTTGCGAGTGGAGCCTGCGATGTTTTGCTGCCGTGAACGGAAGAACGAATAGGAAAGACATGAACTTACGAACTTTCGTGTGTTGAACGGGAACCGAAACTGCAATGAAATTCTCAATGTGAACTACAATTTTCACTTTTTACTAGCAAACCTACAATTAGATTTCTGCTCATGTTCCAAATTGTTTCTTTTCTTTCAGGTCAGCATAGTTGTGTTATCATGACTAATTGCACAGGGAAACAGATTAATCTGAAGTAATGACATGAAATTGTGAGAATAGCTACTGCACGGTTGCAAAAAGTCTATTCACTATAAATTCAAGATGTAAAAAAATACGTAATTTAATTTTGTCTCGGCCTGATGTAATTTCTTTAATCACATTGGACATAATTAATCTGTCTTGCGCTAAAATGGGTTCTACTTATTCTATGTAATAATGCATGGCAGCATTTCCGTTATAGCTCAGTTTCAGGCGCAAGTGACATAGGATAATGTGCTCCTGAGCAATTCATTTGTACAACAGATGAAAAGTATTTGTAAAACTCTTTAATATTAATGTATGTAAACTCTTTAATATTAATGTATTGAGATTATGTAATATACTGTCTCTTTTGAAATGTCGCTTGATTTTAATAAAATAATCATCGCCATTCAATCTTTTCTTACCAGTTTGAATGAATTGTGTCATGTGGATAAATATTACTTCCCAAGAATTCTAACCCCTCGAAAAAAGAACGACGTAAAAATACTAAATCTGTTTTCGTTGAATTATATCAGCAACAATTTCACTGCAAAAAGGATGGATTGAGGTGCGTTACAGCAATGAAATTCTCAACCAAGTGGGAAATGAGCGTTTCTAGTAACCGAAGTTAGAAATGCAAGTGCAACCACATGCAAACATTAAAGTAAAACGAAAACAAAAATACTTGTTCGCGAGAGCAATGACCCTCCACATGTAAAGAAAATATAAAATCCTATTCCCAGCCAAAGACACGGAGGAGTTCATGGGCGCAAACGGCGAGCGTTAACCCGGCACCCGACGCGTTTCGTGTCGCGGCGTGACAGCGGCGGCGGCGATGCGGGGGCGCCCAGGGCCCCATCGCAGCGTCGCCCGCTCCCTGGCGTTCTCGAGGGCGGCGCAGCGCAGTGCTGCGCGGAGTGCGAGGGTGGGCAGGGAGGGCGACGGGGGCGGCGGGGCGAGCTAAGTGGGCGAGCGCGCGTCCCTAGGGCAGAGCGCGCCGCCCCGCCCCCCCCCCGCCCCGCGCCCTAGACTCCCTGGCCGCCCCTCTCCCTGGCAGCGCCGCGTCGCGCCGCGCCGCGCCGCGGCGGGGCAATCTCGCCGCGGGCGCCCAAATAAATAAGTAAACACATTCTTCGCGCCCCAGAACGCCCGCACGCCCGCCAGCCGCGTCTGCACACACCACGCGCCGCACGCACTACGCGCGGAAACTACGCCAGAAGCGCGAGGGCCGTATTTTTCTGTGATTTCGATGCAAACATTTCAGCAACAACAAAACACTTTAAAAAATCCCTCGTATTGTTCACGCGCAGAGCGCATTGTGCAGAGCTTAATGTGAAGGGCAGCGCAATGCGGTTAATTTTTTTTCAAATTGCTTTGCACTACTACAAACACTTTAATAGTCATTATCTATTTCATTAATTCTTCTTCTTTTTCCTTCTTCTTTTTCTTCTTCTTCGTCTTTTTCTTCTTCTTCTTCTTCTTCTTCTTCTTATTATTATTATTATTATTATTATTATTATTATTATTATTATTAATATCGTCGAAGGTTTATAGATTTTGCTATATGAATTAACTGCAATCTGTTATACTCCGCAGTATTGTAAGTAAATATTTTTTAAATGTAAATTAACAATAAGAGCGTATTTTTTGTTTAAGTTGTTTTAAGTTTTACTTCGAACATGTCAATTTAAGAATGATAGTACGCGACATAGGGTCACGAGGTAAGGGCCAGTTTCTAAACTTTTAAAACGTGAATAGAATTACATTTTTTATCTAAACGAATGATATCCGTCGGTTAGTCGTGCCTCACCGTTGGTTGCAATAAAATATTTCACAAAAAATAAAATAAATAATCTCCCGAAAAGCTTGAACTGAAATGTTTTGTCATTGCTTCTAGATCATCACTGAACTACAAGTCTTTCCAGATGAGAAAACAATATTTAGTCAATTATCATTAGCCCGCTCTATTTCATAATCAACTCATCCTTTATGACCGGAAAGATGGGGATTTCGAGATTGTAAAATAGATTGCTTCATTTTAATTCGCCCACCTTGGGTCCGCGCTTCTTTCGCGAACTCTCCCCGTCGCCATGCGACCGCATGGAGCAGCAGTGGTGCTCTTCGCCTTGCAACAGTCCCCAATTGATTCATTGATTACTGTTTCTGGGCTTGTCTATTGCTGTCAGTAGTCACGTAAATACAGAGCATGTTTTGTCTCGGTATGTGGCAATGATCTTCCTCCACTAAATGATGAGACTCGGCGCCGACCCACACGTCGGCTTGCTTTTTTTCCCGGGGAGGATCGGACAAGGAAGAGGAAAGAAATACCGTGTGTAGACCGTGGCCCGTTCCTTAGGGTAGGCCTACAGCTCCGGCATTCACCCCATGTTGAAAGGAGAAACCACGGAAAACTACCTATGAGAGTAGCCGGCCTATGAGAGTAGTCCTCCAGACAGCGGCTGAATTCGACCTAGGTTTATAACTAGTGTCAAAAATCTTGCCACCGTCGGGATTCGAATCCTAGGACCTCCCGATCAGAGGCAGTGCAGAGACATCAGTTGATGCCCTGAACCACGTAAGTCGGTGATAGTCCCCGCACTTCCGCAATTAAAATTTCCTTCCCTCGCGAACCCACACCGGCCTCTAGAACTGCCGTGAACCCAACTCGTTCTCGCTGCGGACCTCCCACTATCCACGCTCACACCCCAACACCGCCCCATTTTCCCCATGTTTCACGTGTCGACTCTCCTAGGAACACTTCAATTCGCAGGCGAGCTGCGTTGTTTTATCGTGACCATGTTTGTTCTTCTATATCATAGGAACAGTACGACTAGATAAAAAACGAAAGCAAAAATATAGTGAATACATACGCTGTTTTAACTTTGAATTTTTAAAAATTATTTTCTGAATTTTTTTGTATTTATGATTTGTTTAATTTTATGATTTGTTTAATTTTATTTAAAGAAGATACATTTATATTTGTTTTTCTGGTTAATAATAATAATAATTACTATTATTATTATTATTATTATAGCAATAATAATAGTCAGTTGCACGTTTTTGTTTCGCGTGGCACAGTTCCCCAGAGTATTCCATTAATATACTATTATATAGATCAACAATTTAATATTTATTCTTATTTGGTGACAAATGGATTTGAGTTCTGTCTGGTGCCTTTCTGTCTTACCTATATTTCTTACTTAACATATTATGTGGTAATGTCTGAGACAGTTCAGTTCATCCATTTATCTTTTACATTAATACGATTTTTGTCAATGAACATTTTTTAAAAATTCCCCCCTCTTAAATATATTAGTCCACATCCCTCATATATTAGTATATTTTAACTCAAATATTCTGTACTAAATACTGTGTGATTCATGCAACACAAATTTACAAAAGAAAGTTATGTTTAATTCCATACTCTTAGTGATTTCAGAACGGGTTTCCAAAATATCCATTTTTATGTTATTTTAATGCTTTTCTGTCTTCCAATAAAAAAACATCGTTCGCTTGACAACTCAGATTTCCGAACAAAATGCGATGTCACTGCGTCGAGAAGCTCCGACCCAGCCATTGCCGCAGCCGTTTCCGGCGCCGGCGCCCATGTGCACAGGGGTGTCCTTCTCGCCTAAGGAGCAAAGCGACCTCTTCCGCCCCTCTGCAAATGAAAGGCATTGAAAACTAAATACTACCACTGATGTGCTCACTTCGATTCTTATACAAATAGAAATTGATATTCATGACATTTGTTCGTTGCGAAAAATTCTTTTGAAGTATATATTTCCTTGAAAAATAAGATTTGATATCGAGTTATTAAAAATTTCAGATTTCCCTGTTGTATTTCTTTCCAAATCAATTAATAGTGACCTTATAGGCAGATAACGATTTTAAAATATATGTCAATCAAATCAATATGTGTAGCTTTGATAAGCAATATTAATATGAAACTATTGAAAATGTTTCGAGTTATGGAATTAATATAGAATTAAAATTTAAAGTTAATGAAAAACATGATTTAATGGATTGGAAACATGAATTCCACCTTTTCTTGGTGAAAGTGAAAAGAAATTTCATTGATGACGTATAACATTGAGAAAATTACAACAATAAAATGTTAAATAATTGGCTGCCACGATTGTCTCTGAAGATAGAAAGGGATTGCGGGATGAACTTAATGCAAAAAATCAATTTAAGATCTGCGTTTCAAGAATTTTTGAAAACGGTATCTTATTAATATTGTTGAATATTATGCTGCATATTCTAAATCTTTTTGATACACATTTATTTTAATCACAGCAAACTAATAAATTGTTCTGATTTTTACTCCATGTGGTGAATTGATCCACTGAATTAAACCAAAGCCATAATATTTCTTCTTTTTATTCGAGGCTTTCTTCTGTACAACTATCTAAGCGATACTGATCAAGTCGCGTACGTAGAAGAAAGGGTGTTACGGGCTGTACCATTTGCCTTCATTACTTGTGAGGTGTTGTCGTGGAACAAATGCATTCGCCTCACTTCGCTTGTTTTGCGCAGCCCTGCCTTCCCTCTCCCTCTTCTCCCCACGCCCCAGACGCACTGACGCCAAGATCCAGCCTCCACCCGCGCGCCCCCCGCCCCGCTCCGCTCCTTTTCCCCCGCCCCGCGGCCGCCTTGCCCCCCCCCCCCGCGTCGCCGCGGCCCGACCCACACCGCTCCACAACCCGCGGCTCCGCCCCGCCCCGCGCCCCTCCCCGCCCCACGCCAACCCCCGCCGCCCCGCGCCGCTCGGCGCTCGGGAAACCGCAAATGGTTGTCGCTGGCCTCCGGCTGCCAACTTTTGCCCTCGGCGCGGGGCGCTGGCGGCGGGCGAGAGCAAGGGCGCGGGCGCGGGCGAGGGCGCGGGCGAGGGCGCGGGCACGGGCGTGGGCGGGGTGGCGGCGCCGCAGGGGCGAAGTTGCGTGCGCCGTAGGCCTCCGGGGCCGGGAGGCGGAAGACGGATGTGGCGCCCGCGAGCCCCCGCAGTCAGCAGCCCACCGGCCGCCTCGACGCGCACCGCGCTAAGACGCCGGCTTTGCTGCTAGTCCTTGCACGCCCCCCCCTACCCCCTTACCGCCTCCATTGCGTGTGCTCTCCCTGCAGCAGCCTCATCACCACAAGCTCACCTTTGCCATCGCTTCACAGCTATCACCTTCGTTTTCACTACCTTACCGTTCTTCACTTACCGTTTTCTCAATCTATACTTTGCATTCCGCAGCCCTCACCTCACTCTATCTACTTCATCACTTCCTTCCTCTTTCGCCATTAGATTTTCTTTTCTTTTGACTCGTTCTCTCATTCATCAAACGTGTTTCGTTATTATTACCTCTCGATTGGATCTGTCTTAGAGTGCCCCACTGTTTTTACTACAAATATCTCTACATTGTGAGATGTTACAAAAATTGGCAATTCTCAGGTTTACACTACCACACCTCTGCGTCCTAGTGGATTTTCTCATGGAGCACTACCTTCTCTGCGGATCATGTTCCTCTCCTTTTATCTTGAGTCTCCTCGTCTCTCATTCTCCATCCCGTTACTCACGCACCTCCATCTGTTCCCAGTCTTCCTTTTTTGCTAGCACCTTCCATAGAATGCTGCCTACCCTCACATCTCCATCCGGCCCCTACAAGAGCTCCCCCTCTCCGCCGCCTGTCGCGCGGCGCCGCTTCCATCACCCCCCAAGGCCATCCCGCGTCGCGGCGACCGTCTGCCACGCGGGCACGTCGCGTTTTCTCCCTCCGCCCCCTCCGCCCTGTAGATGCGCTTCCGCCCCGAGGTGAGACACGTCGCCGGGGTGCGTTCAGATAACGCGTCACGCGAAGGGAAGACCGCGTCTCCCGCCCCTCGAGGGGACTTGTCGGGCGAGGAACATCTCCAAGGATTTCCGTCACAGACGCACGACTTCCCTGATTTTTTCTTTTTTTTTTCATTTCAGTTTTAATTTTTTTAAACTCCAGTGTTTATATCAGAGTGCTTGTGGGTTAATCCCTGCCATTTCCATTCCGAGTGCGGCCTTTGGGGCTGGGGCGGGGGAGGGGGCGTGGTCGCTTGCGAAGATACCGCGTGCGTGGGAGGCGCTGATCCTGGAATTCGCACGGAGGAGCCTCGAGTAAATCGGGGATTACCCGCGACCTCTTAGATCTAATGGGGTGCTACTCCCCTGTTCTCAGTTGACGTAAAATATTGCTCTAAGGAGTGTTTAATTTACTCGCGCAGTTACTTAGAGACGTGAGTGAGCTGGTAAATTTCTTCTAATCTCCTTCTAGAAGCATTCAATTTCAAGCCGCGGCTTTGTAATGGTGATAGAATGAGAGAGAGCTATCTAATAGGAAGCTTGGGTTTGCAAATGAGGATCGCATACTAATAAGTAAGATTGTCTGGTGCTCTCTAGCGAAAAAGCGTGTAGCATACGTTTACTTTCATAACTCATGCAATATCGTTTGAAGATTTATAGCCGTTCTTTGAAGTCGCTTATCGTATTTAGGAGAGTTTTAATTTTCCTTGACATTTGCAACAAGTTACAGTGATGCGTCTTAGATGAAAAGCGCTACATTGAAAAAGTGCTTTTATCGCGCTCACTTGAATATCGGTCCGTTCCTACAATGAATAATGAAATTTTCAAAACCCATAGATCAACTTTTATTAAATTCTATCGATGTCTATGGGGGAGGGAGTCGACTTATCTTCTTCCTCATTCCCGGGGCGGCTATGAAATGTAAAGAGTGAAAGTACACAAGCGGCGCTCGTTGGAGGGGCCTCTTTGGTTGTCTCTTCGTGGCCCTTCGGCGCTGCTCGACTCATTACCTCGACAGCGCCTGGCTGCAGAAGCGTTCACGAAATCTCTAAAGGAAACAAAATTAAGACGCCCAAATTCGAAAACAGTGAAGGGCTAAAAGAGGAACAACTGGCGAAGGCGGAAGTCGCCACTTTTCAGCACGTGGGGTCGGCACCATGCAGTTCAGTGCGACTCTTGGACCACTTTCAGCCCCGGAACGAAACTTCTTCGAAAAACCAAACAAGGAGCAAAGTTCGTTAAAACGAAGGAAGCAACTTTCCTGGCTCCGAAGAAAGAATAAACGGAACGGCTTTCCATCGAAACGGCTCTCAATTATTTCGAAATATCAATTGGGGAAGTTCCAAAAAGTAATTTGGCCCTGCCCTTGGGCCAGGATTACTTAATTCCGGCACGAGAGGATGACGCCGGAGGTGCTGGCCAGGCGTGGGAGGGAGTGAACGAGGAAGGCCAGGGGAAGAGGAAGGCCGAACGAGACTGGAAATGACCGCCCCGAGGGAGGGCAGGTCCTAGAGAAGAGCCAGAGGGGGAGAGGTTCGGGAGGTGCAATGGGAGGGCCCAAATTCGCGCTGCGGGCTAGGAGCGGAGTGGGGGCGGACTGCGACATGCTCTCCAGAGGCCTCCGCCTATCGGTGTCGGCGATGCGAAAGCACGGCGGCCGCGCGGGCGATGTCGAAGCTGAATTTACAATGGAAGTGGAAACGCGCACAAGATCCTTTGCTGCACAAGAGCCGTTCACTGACGCAAGTGCGGGAGCGGTAACGGGGAAGTGGAACTGAGGGAGATGAGGAGGAGAGGAGAGGTTGGTAGGCTCGGAAGGAACGTGGAAAAAGGAAACAGCGACAACCACGACCTCCGCCTGCAGGGATTATTCTAGGATCCCCATTGAAATCTAAAGAGAAGTAGATGCATAAGCACATTAGACGTATGCTTGAAAGCAATAAAGTGTAAGAAAAGATTTGCAGTATGAAATGACACGTAACAATATTCAGAACAAAAGATACACTTACAACTGGTAGAAAAAATATTAACAAAGACAATGAGAGAAGCAAGTGAGGTAAGAATGAAACAAATTTCACATAAGAGAAAACATCGAAGGATGCTTTAGAAATTAAAAAATGAATCAAATGGTAAGGAAATGAATCATAAAGACATGATTGGTGCGGAAAAATATTGGATGTAATAATCACGGATATCTCTTGATAAGAACATTATGCAAATGATATCGCAAACCTGAAAAAAGAGATCAAGAAAGCCACGTAATAAGAGAAGGAAGGGCAGCAGCAAGGACCGCGACGGCGAAGAAATGCGGGTGGCGCAAGAGGAGGGGGGTGGCGTCCGTGGGCGGGGGGCGGGGGCGGCGGCGCGCTGCGCCGCGCGGCCTCTGGGAGTCGTTACGGAGTGCGCCTAGTAACCCACATCGCGCTCTTTCTCTGCGCGCTGCTCTCGGAGCCTCTGCCAGGGTCGGGACTCGATACGGCGCCGCGTTGGGACCCGAAACATCGACGCCGCAGAGGGGCCCTGGGGTGGCGGGCGGAGCGGGGCGGAGTGGGGCGGAGAGAGGTGGAGCGGGGCGGAGAGGGGCGGAGCGGGGCGGAGAGGGGCGGAGCGGGGCGGAGAGGGGCGGAGCGGGGTGGCGGCGGACGGGGTTGGTGGGTGGGGAGGGGCGGGGCCAGGCGCGAGGACTAGCGGTTGGGGAGGCAGCGGTCAAGGCCGAGAGAACGAATGGCCCGAACGGGAATGCGCTGATTCAACAGCGGAGCGTGGCCGACTTCTAAATGCCTCGCGCTCAACTCACACGCGGACGAGCTCTTGTCCCGCAATGGCTCGAATATATTTTTACCATTGCTAGATCTTAGTCCAGGCTCACTTGTATTGAAAAGATAACGTTTATAAAAAATATTCGAAATTAACGAACTAGAAATTGAGAATTGTGTTCGATTTCATAATTAAAATTAATTTTTGAACTTTGGTTTTTAAGTTTGAAAGCATGTTGTGATTATAATTTCAATATAATGTGTCTATTAATTCCCTCAAACACTGTTTTGAAATGAAAATTCTACTAATTGGAAACATATTTTTAACACTCGAATCTTCGTTAATTTTGATGCGCAATGCTAAGATCAATACTATGTGATTTTACGTACACTTTGTTTTAAATGTACTGTGTTTAAGAATGTCTCCATTTGATGATTGAACTATTAATATTATTTTATTCAGCACCTTCCTTCAATGTGTAAAATAAATTGTTACTTTTACAGAGCATGAAGCTACAGACATAGTTGTGCAAGAAGTGGAATCACTTGTGAATGTGTTACGACGGATAAAGTATAACAGGAGCCGTGAGGAGGACTGTTAGATGACGCAATCTATAGACAAAACGAATGATGGTAAAAGAAATGAGTAAAAGAGTTCCCCACCAGAGATGAAGATAGGAGGGACTAATTAGGAAAAGACAAAAAGGAAAAGCATTCAAAGTTTGCTAAACTTAAAATTATGGATGTGAAAATCGCTGAAAAAGATGATAGAACAAATAAATGAAAAGTGTTATAGAGGAGCCAACCAGCAATTATTTAGATAAAGGAATATTAATCAAAGACAAAATATGGACAGAAGAATGGATAAATGACAAACAAATGAGTGTATGTATACTGAATAATTACATTTATGTGTTATTTCAATGGTTCTGACCCACCGCCAAATTGCAAAACAGGTATATGAACAAAGATAAGTTGGATGCAGACAATCTAATTAATGTATCTGTAGAATAAGTTTCCGGAGTGGACTATAAGGAGAGTGTTCTAAGAGAGGAAGAAGGATCTACTTGAAAAGTAGAGTGCTATCAGCTATCACCCTCGACAATCACGCACGCAAACGATTAATCGAGCGTGCGGCTGCCACGGACAGGCAGTAGGCTGCGTGAAAGAGCACTGTAACGAGAAGATTCAACTCGGGGGGTGGGTGTACGTATGAAACGCTTCGGTAGCTCAACTGCACTTCAGCGATATCACGTTTCCCAATTTCCACCAAGCTCATGAAGCAAGTCAACGCCTTCTACAATTTCTTGTTCACAGAGCAGTTTAGATTGCATTGGACAAGTACGTGTATGGACGTTCTTAATGACCGAAAAAAGCAGAGGGCGAAAAAAAATTCCTTCGTTCACCGCGTGATGTCATGTAAGTTCAGTTGAGCCGATTAGCTTCCGACAGTTTTCATATATTAGATTTAATCATAGTGTTCTTTGATTGTTCATCAGCTGTTACGGTGTTATGCAATCAGGAGGTTGAACGTCACGATAGTGATGTCACTGTCATGTCGTTTAAGCTCCCAATTGGATGACACCGTAACAGCTGTTGAACTGTCAGAGGACACAAAAAATGAATCGATGCATACGTACCACCATCCTCCAACAAGGGAGTTGAGCCTCCTTACAGACTCCGTGGCTGCGTTCGAGAGAGGTGCGAGCGGGGCAGCGCGGCGGCGACCCAACGACCTACCTACACGCGGAGCGCAGGGCGTAGGCACGGCGCGGTGGGCGGAGCGTCTCGCATGGCACACGCGCGGCCGTAGCGGCGTCACACGAGAAGCCCGCGCCGCCCTTGTGGGACTTCGTAAGACACGGCGGAGGCGGGCCCCGGGGAAGCCCCGGCGCGCGCCCGGGGAACCCCCTGGGAGCGGCGAGCGCGCTCAGATTGACGCCGCAGACGCCGCCTGCAACCCGACACGCTGCGCCCGCGCCCGCGCCCGCACCGCGCCGGCCCATCTCGGGTGATTGCCCACCGGCCGCACTGCAATCCCCGCCGCAGCCACTCATTCTGTGATCTCAATTTAAGTGCACGCAGTCCAGTTAAAAGATATCTGACCTAGGAAAAAAATATTGGGTCCTCAAAAACGCCCAGTCGACTTTCAAAAACGTGTAGAACCGTTTAGGGAAAAGAACTTTCGGAATTTTTCTTTGATTAGGCCCTTGTGAGCACAAATTGACTGGACTAACGTAGTTTTTAAATATATTTAAATATGTTTCCACTCTAGCCTGAGGCTATGGTAAAGCAGACCCAAGACTTCAAATGAAATCTCGAGTTTCTGATCTTACAATATTTTCTCACCCCTTCCGCTAACAATTCCACAAAACATCAGTCCCATCAACTACGGTCCATCCGCCGCCAACTACTGATTCCCTGCCAACTCTTCCCCATGTCCTCCCACTCCCATTAATTGAAGCTTCGTTTGGAACAATATTTTAAGCGATATATTCTAAATTTTACAGGAGACGACAAAATCTATTACCTCTTAAACTTTTACTGTTATCGGTGCTGTATGCTCTTCTGACACTTTTAGGTGTTTTCAGAAATGTGTTTTAGAAAGGAAAATTCTTTAGAAAAAATGATCTACGACTTATAAGCGAAAGTAATTTCATTCCTTGGAAAAACGTTACATATCCAGAATACATACATACATAAATGGTGTTATTCTAATATAGTTATTCTGGAAATTTTAAAACGGCAGGAAACCTTGAAAATGCTTGAGAACTTTTTGATTCCCCTTTCTGAGGACATGATTGTGATATTCAGATCTGGAGATAAGCATTCCTTGTTTACCTTATGTCCTGCCACCTCCACGCCTCATCATCACTCTTTTCACTTCATTCAGTATTCCCTGCAAAATGGCAGGAAGGCCCCTGCTCTTACTGGGATCTTAGGTGCATAATAATAATTAACAATAATAATAATAATAATAATAATAATAATGTGTGTGCGATATTGTACGACCAACAAATTCAAACTGATCGCACGATAGCGGCAAACAAATCGGATATAGTTATCCCGAATTTGGCGAAAAAATCGTGTTTACTTGTCGATGTTGCTGTACCTTGCGATCAAAACGTCGCGTCGGTTACCAAGGAGGCAGAGAAACGTCTTAAATACAAGAGTTTGGAAATCGAGATTAGCAGAATGTGGGGCGTAAAAGCACAGGTCGTACCGATAGTCATCGGAGCTCTGGAATTTGCTCCACAAAATTTATGTAAGAACTGGACTAAACTCCCAGGTAATGCAAATGACTGGGAAATGCAAGAAATCGCTTTATGTGCAACATATCACATTTTGCGCTAAGTGTTGTAGAGGCACCGATGGTCCCTAGATTTACTCCTTAGGAAGCTAGTTGCAACCCGGAGTAGACTTTATAATCAACCGACTCATAACATCTGTAGTCGTGAATTAGAGGAATAATAATAATTAATGAAATGGTACAATGCCTAAGAGACATGCATTCTTAAGTTCTTCATTTCTACTCTGAGATCGTGACATACTGATGTGCTAGAAATTATCAATGTTTATCATAATATAGTGCACGGAACTTCTCAAAGAGCTGTCCATTGAGGGCACAATATTGTTCAGCATTGAATCCTACCCATCATTTAGAGGAAACATTCTGAAATTTTGACACGTTGTTTCACCCACCTCGTTTGGATACTCCAATATTGGTTTTTCTTACATTCTTAGAGCATTTATACTCTTCACCGGAATCTCTACTCATTTTTCTTACTTTACATTTCCACTTTTCGACATTCCTTCTTCTTTTCATGTCCCTATTACTGTACTTTTATACTGAAGTATTATAGTATATAGTATTATAGTGGACTGTGAAGTATTGTATACTATGAAGTATATTATACGCTTGTTTTGCGCCATCTTTCCAGCACTTACAACATTCCATGTTAGTCAATATTTGAAGCCTGATTTTTCACGCAAAAATAAACTTAACCATTTTAATAGAATGCCAATGGAGAAGATTCATATCCATCATTGTTCCATAGAAATCAGCATACTGAAAAATGTGTCGTTTACATCCTTGTTCCAGCCGACGTTTCAATTGTAAACAACATTTTACACGTACCCGAAAAAATATTCCTATCAAGTTTGAAAACAGCTTTAAGAATCAATCTACAACATACAGACAAATTATTAAATTGTCTCATTATCGACTTTGCGTCGAATTACCTATAATGTCCTGCCTAAAGCAGCTTTACACTAGCAATACGTTTCCGCAATACCTTCAGGCAATTTGTTTCTTGCAGACATCTTTGTACTAGTAAGGGCAAGATGGGGCGATGTTTTGTTGGAAAGATTCTGCCGGAAAGATATTGCAAGTTGTTATACGAGAGGTGTTCAAATGAAAAGGTGCAAAACGACACTTTGGATATAATTGAAGTCTATTCAAAAGTAATCACCAGAGGCCTGAGCACAACTATCCCACGTTTAAAGAGCCGAAGGATTCCCTGTTCCCAGTGGGAAGATTCCGTGGTTGTGACAAGAGCCAGTCCTCTACTGTGTCCTTCAGTTCGTCGTCCGAGTTGAAGCGCTTCCCTTTGAGATGTTTTTTTTAGCATACCAAGCAGATGCGTACCAAACAGGGCGACATGTCCGAGCTGTAGGGAGGATGCTCAAGCTGCTCCCACTTTAACTTGGCCAGTACACTTTGTGTGACCCTGGAGACGCGTGGACGCGCGTTATCTTGAAGCAGAATCACTCCCTCCGTGAGCAGCCCAGGCCGTTTGCTCTTGATGGACTTGGGGGACGTGGGGTACGGAGTGTTTCACAGTACGCGTCACTGTTAATAGTTTTTCCGTGCTCGAGGAATACGACCTCGGACGTCGAAAAAGACGGTGAGCACCACCTTGCCTGCTGAGTGCACAGCCTTGAATTTTTTAGAGCAAAGTGACGACGCATGCTTCTGTTGTATTCCTGCTTTGTCTCTGGCTCATAGTGATGGCACCAGCTCTCGTCACCGGTGACAATCCGCGCCAAGAAAGGAGGATCTTCATGAAACCGAAATAGGTGTTGCAGTGCTAGCGCCGTACGCAGTTTCTTTTGGGGTTCGCTGAGCTTCTTCAGAACCCATTGCGCACACACCTTCCTGTAACCCAACCTGTCGTGCACAATTGTCCACACTGTTCCAACGCTGGCCCCCACCATAATTCGCATTGTGACACGCCGATCACTTCTCACCAGCTCATTCACCTGGTCGATGAGTTCGGCCGTGTTTGCCTGGCCTAGTCTCGGGTCATCACTCAAACACTCCCGGCTATCACGAAAACGGGCACTCCCCTTTTCACTTATTTGTCGGACACAGTCCCCCCCCCCCTATATGGCCACTATCCGAAGATGAATATCGGCGGTTTAACACCTTCCTCAGTCAGGAAACTGATAACACGTCGCTGCTCCTCAACCGTCGAATTTTGCAATGTGAACGCCATGATGTCCTTACACGCACTGCCGCGTCAATTGGACGGAACACAACTGCCTGCTTCTCTCCTGCCTCAGGTGCGGGCGCCCGCCCATGCGCACAACCAGGCCGGACCCTACATTCGCGTCCCTAGATGCCGAACTACGTTATCCCAAAGCGGCATATTTAAATTTCGTCCGGTTTGGGTATTAAGATGTTTCGTACCTTTTCATTCCAACACCCCTCGTACATTAAGTTATATTAATCCCCTGATCCGTCTGGCTGATGTCGCTGTCACTTGAATTTGTGACATATTTTAATTTTTAGGGTAATTTACAAGAAGTTTGAAAGATATTTTCGACTTTTTTTCAAAATTGGCACCAAACGATTATGGGAATATGTGTTAAGAGGCCTTTAAAAATACATTTGCAAATGTTAACCATTTCTTATTCCTCTCCATTCTTTGAAATCGTAACACAAACACTCGGTAATATGAGTTCTATTTCGACCCCTCCCTTTCTTTTAAATATAAAAACTTGAAAAAATGTATTTTTAATTCATTTTAATACTTATGAGATACATTTTAGATTTATTGTAACATTGATTTATATTTTGAAATTAATAATACAACAGTTATTACAAATGATGAGAACTTTCATTTTTCATCAACTTTCCCTCTCATTCGATTTGTCGCAATAAATGGACTCTCCAAAGCCTTTTTTAATGGCTCCTAAAAGAAACATATTGATATAACCTACTACTTTGCTATTTTTCTGCAAGCATTCCTACTTTCCCGCCTTTTATAAAGAGAGGTAAATATAAAGCAAATCCCACTCTTTTACGATCTGCTTTAAGCGTACGTAATTTCTGAAAAATATCTAAAATCTGCTTCTAATCTAGCCTGGAGCAATGCAAATGTAGACGCAAGAACTAAGACTTCAAATGAAACCTGGATTTTCCCACTCACGCCAGATGATACAAGCTTATAAAGAGCTTAATGCAGCAGACATGCCCCAAAGAACTGCACGTGAAGTTCCCGAGGTAGAAATGTTCTGATATCATTTCCTTTCTGTGGTCTAATCCCCAGTGACGCACTTCTTTTTTATTCCGCCCCGCGAAGCCTTTGAAAGCATAGTCCCTAGCCATTCCCACGCCCTCGCTGGCTCTGCACTCCGAGAACAAATAGCATGGTCTCTTGTCCGGGACAGTTCCAGGAAATGTATTTGATATGTCTGCGCTTTTATGGCGACGCACGAATACTTCTATTTATAACGCAGGCAATATTATTCGCAAATCTCATTGTTACTCTATTTTATTCAGAACTGTCTCATGATACACTTCAACGGAAACTACTGAAACAATGCGTGCCAAACATTTACAGGATTTGATGGAAGTTCTGTTGCCTATGGCCCTCAGTGCTCAACACGTCATTCATCGGAATGATATCGATTTATCACCATCATTGTGTTAACTGAGGTGTGATGCGATATTTCAATAATTTGAAATTATCCAGATCGTAGTCGAGTTTAATGTTATTTTATGTTCATTAATATGATCACATGCAATTGTAATAAAAAATATGTTGCAATGCAATTATTACAAATCTTTGTTAACGAAATCTCATATCAAATGTAAATATGTAATTTTTGACGAAATAAAAGCCGAAAAAGTGGCATACCTTGTTACAATTGTTGTACCTCACATCAAAGGGAATAATTTTTCCTAAATGAATGTTAATGAGACAAGTTACAAAAACAATTCTTAATTCTTCTCGTTTGATGTCTTGCAGAATAGGTATTTAAAAAGCGTCATGAAGCGCGAATATGAAGCGATATTAGAGATATTTTAACCCAGGAAATTTTTACTGCTTGATCATATTTCAAGAAAGTTCTAATTTTTTCTCATAAAAACTTATATAATCTGCAACGTAGTAGAACACTGATTCACGAGAACGCAAGAACAACCATTTTACTTAAACTTAGATGAATATTATTTTATTAATTGCTCTTAATTTAAAGATTTCACTTGGCTTCGGTTACTTATTACTTTACGACTGTATCTACCTTTGTGTGCATTTTCGTTCCATTTTCCTTCTGTACAATCTGAGACGGGAGAATGTTGTTGAAGCAGACGAAATAACAGTGTGTTGCCTTTGTGTGCGCAGAGAACGAAGAGGCGGTGGTGCAGGGCGTGGTGACGGGGGACGGGCTGTTCGACGGCTCCGTCACCACCACGTGGAGGAGCTGTTCATCGAGCCCGCCAAGCGCTACCTGCGCCGCCCGCCCGCGGGCCTCCACACGGTGCTCTACTCGGCCGGCGACGTCCGCCCGCCGCCCTCGCTGCAGGTCAGTCTCTCTCCAGCCACTGGGTGCAAAAGACGCCAATCCAGCGAGGGAGTACACACGCTTATTTGTGGCTATCATTCCCTGTTTTATGAAGAGCTGAAGCAAAATGTATACTTTGCCTTCTCGTAAATTATTGTGATCTGAGAAAACTGAAAACAAAAACCTCTCGTTACAGTTCTAGCTTATAGCATGAAAACCATGTACTTTGTGAAAGATGATAATTCTCGAAGAAGTTGTTTTATTAAAGATGTTTTGATAGAAAAATATTAAAAACAGTGGCAAAAGTGCAGAAATTTTGGCAAAAATTTCGCACTGCCAAATCGTATACTTTTTTAAATTTTTGTGTACAATTCCCACTTTTTACGTAAAACAAAAACACATGATTTTTTTTCTACAAATATATCTCTTAGTAATTTTCTGTCAGACGAACGGTTTAGGCGCTAAAAACTTCTTATATATTTTTCTCTACCAAAATACCATTCGACAGGGCTATAAGGTCCATTTATAATTTTTAAAAAAAGAAGCGAGAACATAAAGATCTTCATTTAATATAATCTTGAACGTGTCATTTACAGTGACCGCGCAGTACGAAAACTTGAATAAAACCACTCATCGATAATTATACGGTAAATATTTTTCGCAGAAGTTATAAACGCAATTGAACGACATTAAGAAAAATGGACGCGATCATGCGTGAATGATAATTATTTCGTATACCACGTGCGTCAAGAATGGTTCTATGTATTCACGAGCAATTACGGGTGATGAATTGCATTTTATGTTCTTACAAACTCAAATTGTTTAGTGCGTAGAAAACCTAAGAAGTTCTTTGCATGTTGGTGTGTTCTCAGATCACATGAACCGAAACGTGTAATCTTGCACCTTGCGAATTTTCACGGTCACGTTTTACGTTTCATGTTTACATTCCCGTTCAAAGATGTGAGTGGTTCCATTCAGTAAAATGGCACCAACCCTCTATGTTATGTTATTTTACAAGGCCTCCTCGCCGTTATAGGCCGGTTTTGATACGGTACATTAGGGATGCGTCGGACAGCACACAGACGGGAAATGGGAATTGGGTGGTGGGAGGAACTGGCCCCAGTATTGCCTTGGGTAATTTTCGGGCCACAATGCCCTCAATGGAGCTCTTGGTCAGGCCTGAATAGCGTAGTGGTTGGCCAATCAGTCGATGATCAGTCAGCTGAGAGCACCTCATTCCTCTTGGGATGCGTGTTACATTTATATTTCCTTTCACATTACATTTCAGTTCCACAATCCCCCATGTTTTTTTCTTGTGATCGCCTTTTTAGAACTATGTAAGACGCCCTCCGACTAGCTACTAAGTGAGAACATCTTAGGGGTCCACCATGTGGAAAGTACCACTCTACCTAGAGCTCAACCTCTCTTGATCTCTCTCTCAACTTGATACGCCCGCCTGCTTCCGCTAGCGCCGTACCGAGGAAGCTCGTAGGCCCATCTCAGTATATGCCTTTCTGCACCATGGTAGTTCGCACGCGTAACTCAGCACTTCCAATTTCTCGAGTGAGTCCTTGATATAAAAAAATTGATTGAAGGCAAAACGTCTGTCTGTATGTCCATCTGTGGCTCCGACAACGCCTAAACCGTTCAGACGATTTTCTCCAAAATTGAAATTTCCAGATCGATCTGGAAAATGTCTCGATCTAACTCGACTCTGCGGGTTTAAAACGAATATTTAAATTTGTGAGAGTACTTTGCATGAAGATCAAACACATTTTCAAAATTCATTTTGCCTGAAATGAAAGCAGTTTTTAAACAAATATTTTCTCAAAACCTGCTGCGAATTTTTTCTTTATTTTTTTTGTCTGACAGTAATAGACAATGAAGAATGCGGTGCTGGTCTCATTTACGGTGGACTCTCTATAGTTCCGAAAATTGCAGAAAATTTACATTATTATATACAAAAATAGTACAATATTAATGATTGACGTTTTTAGAATGGAATACATTCCAAAATATGAATGGAATACATTCATAAACATTTAAAGTACTTTTTGCCTAATTTCTTTTTGAAGATAACGGAATTAAAAAACGGCTCCAATTCTTTCTTTATTTTTTATCTCGGGTAGAGCAAATGACGTTTAAAAAAGATGGCTAAGATTTTATTTCGGCGAACTTTTTTCAGCGAAGGTACTATTTTCGAAAATTGTAAACAAAAAATTAACCTTTCAAAACTACAATATTGATGAAAGAGATTTTTTCCTAAATGAAATGTGTTCTTTAAAACTAAATCTTTTAATAGTGGGAATGGAAATCGTCTCCAAATTTTGAAAATTGTAAACACAAACGTTCAACTTTCTTTTTAAACGCCGAAAAGGTTCAGTATGACTGGGTGGCTGGTGCTGTATGGTTATCGTGACCGGCGTGTGAACTCTAAGAACCTGATTCGCAGCGAGAAGGGAAACTTTTTGCTGGCTGAAAATACTTTGGATAGTTCATTTAGTATTATAAAATTGCGTAATCTTTACGAGGAAGTATTGGAATACCACCAGATTTGGATTTGAATGATTCCTTGCATACTTAGGACTGAGAGAATGACAAAGCGAGTGAAAAGGCAAAAAGTTCATCCTGTCAATTGCTCTAGTGCTTATTAACTACCAAAAACATTAGCCTCCGCTCGTGTATGCTTAAATCCATAAGTTCATTAACGTTTGCGTTGGAGACAGTTTTTTCTGCAGTAGGCGTGTGATTCTCACCAAAGAAGCGATAAACTGTCCGAATGGTCTCAGGCTCCGTTACTGAAACAACACTACTGTACGTATTGACGTCCTGTCAAACGTGTTGACGAACCGTCCGAAATCCTCTGTTGACTTCATTTTTTAGGATGGTACTGTAACACAAGAAGTATTACATCTGTAATGTGTCATGCTATCTACTAAAATAATGTTTTTACTTGTTAGCTGGCGTACTAATATTTCGCTTTTACTAATGTCGGTTATCTTTCTTGGGGAGTACGTAATTTCTTTCTCTGTATTAGGTGTTGTATTCATGAAAGCTGAGGAGCATTTTAATAGTGTTTTTAAACTTTCTGGGAATTTTAGTCATCTGTTCCACGGATTCCTATTGTTGTAGTAAATGTATTTTAAGTAGACAGTCTCGTTAGGCAGTTGATCATCTTCACTTGAAGGGAAATACGAGTAATACTTTTTAACCACCAGTAAAGATCAATCATCATTTAGAGGTTTTCAGTTCATGATTGCTGGAAGGTGCCATCACATATCAGAACCAATGCATTCTGATTCTTGGATTTTTCTGGTTGAACGTGAATTACAAAATCTATTTTTATTATTATTCCCATTATTCACACGAGTTCTATTGAATGCAGGGAATCGCTCTGAGTTCATTTCGTCCTTTCACGCTCATAACCCCCATCCATTACAATTTCGGCGAATGTTCTGCGAATCGTCCTTGGCAATTTGAGCGACACAAATTCACGGGAGCGCCCCTCGTCTCCCGGCAGCCCCTAACCGCAGCGACGTGCGGCCCCGTGCGACGCCCCCTACACTTGCTCGCCCGCGCTTTTCCGCTCGTAACGGGGGAATACGCGCCCTCGTGATTCCACGTCAATTCTATTTTCGTCGCTCGCCTCTCGCGCCGCCCCTCTCGAGTGCGACCGGTAACTGGATGTCTCTCTGGATCCGGCCGAGGGGCGCGCTTGGCGGCCGCCCCACGCACCTCCGACGGCGGCGGCGGCGGCGGCGACGGTGGCGGCGGCGGGCGCTCGGAGCTCATACGCGCGGCGGCCCTCTCCAGTCGCTCCGCGCGCCTTCCACCGCTGAAAACTGCGGTCGAAATCTTGGACCGTCCCTGTGAATTTTTGTCAACTGCTATGGACATTAGTCTCGTTAGTGCTGGGCAGTGGTGTCAAGGTCTTCTAGTGGTGGCAGTGGCACGCGTCGTGGCGCCGTAGCATGCCACGACCTTCTCTGCACAACTAGCGTCGGGAAAGGAAAATTTTAGTAACCCGCCGTTTTACAATAAGGGTGGCGTTGTCTCTGGTGGCGGGGTAATGAACTGCGTGGAGGGGCGATTTCGTCGTGGCACTCGTTATTCCCCTGTTGGATCGTGAGATCCACCGTTGACCTACACGTCGACTTGCAGGAGAATTTCCCTCTCCAGGTATCTGCCCGTAAAGGGGCTCCGCCCCATCCGGGACAAGCTCTAATCTCCCAACTTGCCTCCCGGCATGTGTGGAAAGTGTAGCATGAAAATGTAAATATGTGGATAAGGAGAGAGGAGAGGACCAGGAAGAAAATATTGCACGCGTTTTAATTTGTTAAACCATTTCATTTTCTACGAATTACTCATGTAGACTACTTGTAGATGTTTTTCTGAATAAGTTGCTCATTCTTTCAGTCTGTAAGTACAATATTGGTTACGTAATTGTAATGCTAAGTACAATACTGCATAAACCTTCTTCCCTTCTTTTCGAATACACTCTGAATCTCATTTCATTTTTCCAAAACGATTACTCATTTCAGCAATAATTCTCAGATTTTGTTTTCTCTTGAAATTGGTATAACTGGCTAATTAATATTCACTCCACTCTTCCTTAATTACCTCTGCATATTGAAATTGAATTTTCGTATTAATCACGAGAAGCGCTGCAAAGCAACTTCCGTCATTCAAAATAAAGCAGGTGTCCCCGCCCTCTCTCTCCGCCGGGATTTCCACGCCGCGCCCGCGGGGCAAGTCTATCCTGGCGCAGGAGGCCTCTGGGGCCGAGCCCCTGACCCGCTCGTTGCGGGGAACGACCGCCTTATCCGCGACCTTTCCTCCCAGCCCTGCCTCCCCCACGCTCGCGCCGTTAGTGCCAAAGCGAAAGAGGAGGCAACGCGCCGAACGGAGAACATATCGGCGCAACGAGGTCGGCACTTGAATGAGCAATCAAGGAGATAAAGAAAAGTGAAGTTGGTGACGGCCCGGAAACAAAGAAAAGAGCTGATGAGGGGAATAAGAGGAGCTGAAGGAGGTGAAAAAGAATGAGAAGAAGAACGAGAGACTTATTTAAGAAGGAAAAGATTCTAGAAAATAACCAGAGAATAAGGAAGGGGAAAAAAAGAAAAGCAGAATACGAAATTCGGAGATCGCGAGCTTGGTATGACAATGATACAAACTCCATGGAAGTGGGATGTGAAGGCGGGTTAAAAATAAAGATAAAATCTGTGGAGGTAAGATAATCCTAGTATAGAAAAACAGAAAGAAAATAATGCGAAGAGAAAAGCTGAAAGTGTCCGAATATGTTGTGGCACAAACACTTGTTTACGAACTCAAGATATTGTGTGGATGTCGGAGGAAGATTAAAAAGTTATGAGCCATTTAAAGAGTTATAAAGATGAGAATCTGGTTCCAGAAAATCAGAAAGAACCAACAGCAGAGAAGGACGAAGGGAGAGGGGGAGGATATCGGCTAAAATCACGTGACAGACTGAAACGGGAGATGGACGCCCAAGTGGCGCGGCGCAGCCGCGAGAGATCGCGTCGAACGCCAGGGGCGTAGAGTCGCTAGATACGGAGAGTAGCGCATTCCATTGTTCCACCGATCCCGCCATTTTATGTCCAGTTGATAGGAGAATTAGAACTGTAAGATATTCTGTGAGTTGAGAACCAGGAATCTATCGCAAATCAATATTAATAATCTTAAACATGTCTATAACGTCGCGAATTGTTATAACTTTTCTTCAGCTCCTAATTGCTGTCTGGTGGGGCTATCGGGTGAGAGGATATTAAACGGCGACGGTTGCGCTACTCTCTGTATCTAGGGACTCCACAGGGGCGCTGGGAGCCGCGCGGAGGCCCTGCGCGGTGGCGGTCGCCGCGCCGCGCCCCCTGGGACGCGTCGGGTCGCGCTCTCGCCCGGCGACCCCGCGAGCCGGGAGACGGACCTCGCCCCCACCCCCGCCGCCACTCCCTCAGCGCCACTCCCACAGCGCCTGCCCACACACACACACGCCCACTGCTCACAATGCGAGGGAGGCAGGCGGGTAACTGTACGCTGGGGGAACGGAATCCACGGATCCAACCCCAATAAAGTGCACGGTGCTCGACGGTAAACGTCATAAAAACGCTTTTAGGCGTAAAAGGAAAAATATGTCTGTTGATAAGCAGCGTCGTATTGTGCTGATATGAGTGAGTTTCTTCAGTTCATATTCATACGGTTAATATATTTTTAAGAAAATTATCTGAAAAGGCACAAATGGTAGAAGTAATTTTACCCTGTTTCTGAAAAAATTTAATTTTTGAAAAAATGAGATGTGACAGAAGTCATGTGTCATTCATCACGACAAATATTGTAGAAGTGACATTATTGTCATAGAAGTGTGTTTATACTTACACATGGACATGAAAAATAGTTGCAAATGATTTATATTTGCACTAGGCAGACACTTTTACTACAAACTGTCTTATTGCTAATGATAAGTAAAACACGTGCACGGGAAAAGCCTTCTTGCATGTAGAGTCGACTGTCTCAGCACGTGTATGTCACGATATAATTTTTGTGAGTTCCAAAAGGGTGATATCAGTATCTTAAGTTATAGCATCAGTGTACCTGTAATAACCTGTCACTGTCAGTCACACACATCTGGATTTTGAAGAATTGATGTCTCGCTCTCCTTTCCATCGCCCCGAAGAGTCGCAAATATCGGGAAAATCTACAACTGCCGTCGAAGCAGGTGATGCGCCACCCCATGAATCATCCCCATGACGGACAGCTGGACGCTCGAGAATCGATCACAGCGTCCCTCCGTCGCGCGACAGAAGCGGTTAAAAGGGCCTTGGGAGCCAAAAAGTCGCCACTTCCATTCAATATAGCACCGCCCCGGGAGGGAACGTGTTCGCAAGCCTCATTCGCTCCCCTCGCGCTTTGTCTGCCGCTTTTCTTTAGCGCCCCTCCCCCTTATTTCCCCTTCTTTCACTTGTCCCCTCAAATTCACGTTCGTCGCTTCTATTCACTTCTAGACTCTTCAGCTGATGAGTCGCTACTTCCTGGTATCATTTCACTCATTATCTATTGTATATAGATGTGAATTTAGAAATGTGCTGGGAGAAACTTTACCCCTCTGTAGCATTGTGTGCGTTGAGAAAATGGGTGAAAAGGAGAAATTCTACTACTATTCATGAAGATGCCCTCTTTAATTTTGCTTTAAGACATTTATGACAAAATCTTAATACAAACTCGTTTGGCTCGAGGGAAAGTGGGAAGTAAGATTGTTACGAGTGGGTATTTTTGTTCAGACTTTCAAGAGAGTATACTCAAAACAATCAATAAGTAATTTACATTTCACAGAATAATATTTTTTGTTTTCTTTTGAAATCTTCTTCGTGTTTTAATTATTATTGGCATTTTTTCCCAAATCTATTGTTAAAATATGTACGAACATTAAACCTTTGAATCATTGTACTTGATACTTTCTTCACATTCTCACGACTATCCGGATGGTAAATAGTGCAATCAAAGTACAATCTACGCAGCGGATAAATTTGAAAATAGAGAAATATTCTTGCAGTTCTTGGTTCTCTACAAATTGTCTTGTTTGAATGATCTAATATCTGGTTTTAACACGTTCTGAAAAGGCACTGCGCTTTGCTTTTAATGTATATTCTAGAATATATTACTATCTTACACAATTATCCAATAGAGAATACTGCGTCATGTAAGGAAACGCACTCCCACCCTTGCCAAAATGTTCTCTTTCTCGAGTGCGTGCTAACTGTACAGACTCCGAGGAGCGAGCGGTAGGCCTGAGGCAGACTCCGCCCGCTGCCGAATCTATTATCCAGCCCGCGCGGATAACACCGGCTCTTTCCGCACCTTTTCAGAGCGTCCGCCCCTCGCTGGCTCGCCAATTCCAGCCCCCGCGGCCTCCCTCCTCCGCCCCCGCCCCGCCCACTGCTTTTCATCAGCCCCTCCGCCACTGTCCCCTTTCAAGTCTCCCCTGCCGCGCAGGCCGGAGCGGCGCCGCCCCACCCCCACCCCCACCCCCACCCCCGACCTCCCTCATTCAGACTCCACCGCCGCGGGCCCCCGCTCGCTCCCGCCGCCGCTTCGCCTTCTCTACCTCTCTACCTGAACCAATGTGCGTCGTCCATCTCTTGCTCCGCCCCCATTGTCCGTGATGTCCAATCTGTCGATCGCCGTCGCCCAATATTCCCCCGGGTAATTTAGGTCATAAGCTGGTAAAAAAATGTCTGACTATGAATCCTGTGGGAATATTGTCCATCATAAAAGTTGTAATATTAATCTTGGAAATACATTTTTATGCAAAATTATCCGTAAAAAATTTGAATTTTTGTTGTAAAATGCACATTACTAATAATGGTACATTCCGTCATTCAAGTGTAACAGAATTGCAAACAGTTTATAAATAATGTTCGTGAGAATTGTCTACAGTGTTTGCTCCAAAACGTGCCAAAATAATTAGAAACAGGGAACTATGTTTGAAATGTAGATAGTGCCCTTCTACACCCCTCTCCGCATTCACATTTTCAAGAAAATGCTTTAAAAACGTTAAGAACTATTCAGGATTTCTAATTTAGTTTCGCGCCCTATAAAACTTATTGTGTATTTAGCAGTGAAGCAAAGGTTTCAAATAAGGATCCCACGAGATCCGTTTTAAGGTAAATAATACCTCTTCGTAGACACCATAAAAAAATAACCAGCTTGAAGAAATAAACGAGGAAACAATCGAAGAAAATCTGAAGAACATAAGTGTTGTTAGATATTCTGATAATACGGAAGAATCACGCAATGCAGGACAAGTATTCCTGTGATTATGAAAAAAACAACTGAATCCAATTAAATTGCTCTTTCGTCAAGAATTGAAGTTCATAGAGAGGTAAGCCCTTGTGGCTGCCTTAATGCGCACCCTCCTCAAGGCACTAATTAAATTCTTTCCCTTTATTGATATTCAAGGAAGCCAATTTCTAGCGTAATTACCCTGTAATAAGGTGCTGGATGAATGTACAAAGCCTCCCGCTTGACTTCGTTTTACTGTACATTTTTCGTCCTTCGCTGACTTGAATATTAGTATATTATTCCTACATTTTAATTTCATCTTGTTTAATTTATTTTATTCAAATGTGCCATGCTTACTCATTGTTGACTTAACCTGTGTTACGCGTGTGTCAGTATCCGTGTGTTTTGATCATGTTCTCAATCACTTGAGAGAGAGCTTAATGTACCGCTGCCCTCTACGTTATTTGATTCATCTTCGTTTTCGAAATTGCTCTGTGCGTTTCCTAACTACTCCATCTCATTTCCCATTTCCATTCTCTAACTCTGGTTCCAAACTACCACATCACTCGTCAGCAATACCAATCCTACATTCACATTTTCCCAATGATACTATTCTCCTCTCCCTTATCAAGATAAATGCATTTTCTTTCATGACATCGCTGATCCCTTTTTCATTTTTATTTGCCTTCTTTCATTATAGGCTAATGCGTTCCGTTCTTTTAGCTATTAGTTGTTTTTGAATGGACTGAAATCTACAGTTACTTTGTTTTTCATACTTTATATTTAATTATATCATTTCTTTCCATTAAAAACATTTTCAATTTAATTCCTTCATATCCTAGTAATACTTATTTTCACGTTACTTCCATTACAATATCCTCCAATAACTTTGCCTATCTCTTACCAACACTTCGCATTCCACGTGTACTCAACCACTTCGTTTTACTCTCCTTCTCTCCACGCTCCCGCGTCCCTTTTAAACTGCACCCCATCACTCCAACAATAGCGCTTTCCTATCTCCGATTCGCACTCTTCGGCAGCTCCCCTTTGCCCTGGAGCGCCCGCGCGCGCCCTTTTCCCTCGTTCGCCCTTCTCGTGTTCATGCGCGAAGGTAATTAGGCTTCGCGGGCGGACCTCTGGGCGGGGCCGCCCCGGGTTTTACTAATTTTCTTGCGCCCGATTAGGTCGCCTGAAATAGGCAGCGATTGCGGTGCGCGCACGGTCAGAGACCGCCCGCCCGCCCGCGCGTTCGCGAGCCGCCGCCGCCGCCGGCCGCCACAGCGCTGTTTCCGCCCTTCAAACACATCAAAAAGCAATCGGATCTCTTTCAAGGGAATTAATCCTTTTCTCACCGGGTCGATGAGCCAAATGATCCGCGTGATTCGCTAAGAGCTCGGTTGAGTGCGCTCGCGCCGCGCCCGCGCGCTGCGCGATTTCACGTGTGTTACTTTCGGTGCGTGGTTTGTAATTTCTGGAAATGAGACGGCGGATTGGGAGATCATGGAAATGTGTGACAATGTGTAATGAAAAAAAATGAAATAGAGGAGAGCGTGGTTTGCAATTGTGGACCTCTGGGTTATGGACATAGAACGCTTCCTCCCTCCAACCTGTTCACATTCAATTGGAACTGGAGAATGACTTTTATTATCTACAAGTCTCCAGAAGAATTGTGCATTGTGCAATAAGAGATACATTTGTATTGAATTTAACTACAGTTAACTTTAAATTATAAACCCAGTAGTTACCTTAAATAATAAAGCTCGGAATACTTCGTTTTTCATTATTTCTTACAAAATTTGTTGCCAATAATACATTATTCACAATATTGACTTTCATTAATAATCATTTTCTTGGTTAACTTCACGTTACCTAATTTCCTTCTTGTGATTGAAATAAAATAGAGATGCATAATGGATTATTAACCAATTTTCTCCATCTTTAATATAAATAAAATATAAAATACCACTGATCATTCCCTGTTTGAAAATTAGTTATACCCTTTTACCGACATAGGTGGCTCAGGACAATTGATGTCACTGCAGCACCTCTGACCTGAGATCCTAGAGTTCGAGTCCCGATAGTGACAGAATTTTCGACACTAGCTGTCTGAAGTTTTGTTAAGTCGCTGTCTGAAGGAGAATTTAGCGGCCGCCTGCTCTGATCGGTAGTTGTCTATCCAGTTGGAAGCTGAATCAGTACCCTAACAAACGGCCAAGAAATGTCGTTTCTTACTCTTCATTTTTCTATCCTCACTCCTTACTTACACGCACTTACGCTTACGTGCCCTACACTTCCACATGTCGGGAGACCGGTTGAGAGATTAGACCGTGTCTTGGGTGGGGGAGGGGTGCTTCCCTCGGGAGATACTTGGTTGGGGAAACCCGGTGAGCCGATATGTAGGTTGGCGCCGGATCTCGACATGTAGCGAGCCAAGAATACTGGCAACTCTCTCGATAAATACACACACTACACACGGAAAAAATCACATTAGAAGATGCCATGCTCGGGTACATCAATCAATCAACTATACCTATTGTTTTACAAAATCAATTTTCAAGCTTTATATTGTATACTGTCCTTTTTTGTCAAATAATCCATAATATTTTTTGTGTTTGTGAGTTCGCAAATGGTGGAATTTAATGTTCAATGTTATGACCATACATAAGAAAAATGTATTAGAAGAGTAAATACAGCGTAACTTGAAAAGTTTTGTTATCGCAACTATGTGTTTTTGAGTTCGAAGACTCACAGAATATTTCTATCGAAGCGGCAGATCCAACATCGAATCCCCTAAGGCGTCTTTCAGTTCACCTCAGCTCAATGAGCAATTTCCACTAATCAACTCGATCATGAATCGTAGCCGGCTGCTCCAGAACCCGTCCCCCCGCCCCCCTTCGTGTGTGTCCATCAGCGCATATAGCTTAGCAAATGGGGCGTGAACGGGCTTGGCGACCGGTCGCAACAGTTGAGCCCCGGAGACAACAGGCGGCGCGTACATTATTTCCGCTCGGCCGTCCGTCTCGCATTGACAGGTGGATCCCCCGATCCCTTCCGCGCCACGCTCCGAAGGGCGCGCGTCCTCAGGGAGGCGTGGGCGGCGCGGGCGACGCGGGCGATGCGGGCGGAGGGGGCGGTGGGCGGCGGAGAGCGCCGCGGGATAAGCACGGCAGGGGCCGCCCGCTAATGCCCGCCGCGGGCTGCAGCCGGCTCTCCGCGCCTCGCCCACTCGTGTGAGCGTCTCAGAGGGAGGGGCGAGGACGGGAGAAGACGGAACGGAAGGTAAAAACACAAGTTAGATGAACGAAAAAACAGAAAGGAGAGGAATGTGCGAATTAGGATGGGGAAATTACAAAAGAGAATGGATGGTTGGATATATTATCATTAAGAAAAATAACTTTTATTTGAAACATTTGTCTTAAATCCAGAAACACTTTAATTTTAATTTTCAATTATTAATTGAAAATACGTAATTTTACGATTTAATCGGATTATACTGTCGTATTTTGACTAGTAACAGTTTAAATTTATGTATAAGAGGTCTGAAAAGCATCAAATTAGCAAATAGAATAGCTGTTCCTCAAGGTCTCGATATTCGAACACCACCTATTGCTTACGTCTCATTGCTAACAATACCACTCATTGTGGGAAATTTTCTACAGGCAAAACCATTCAGTTTTTAATGCCATATTTTGAAGTAATCTACTAGATTGGTATTAGGTCTGAATTTGTATCTTCTCTAATTTTTTTTCTCTTATCTGTGAATATTTTATCTACAATAAATACCGAAGTCCTTAAAATTTAATTTTATTTTACTGCATTCCTGAAGACTTTTCAATCCCATCACGTTTTATTCTAAACCAATTTTCTTCTTTCCGCGCTACACCGGGCAATTTCTTCCGACACATTATAGATCTCTCAAGTGAAGGTGTCATTTAGAGATAGTCTTTTTTTGTCTGAAAATTAGAATATCAGAAAATAAGATGCACTCATTGTCTATATAATTTTAAAAAAGCATTGGGTTTAAATCAACACCTTTTCCCCCTGTTTTGAAACAGACACATACATGCTGCCTGGAGAATAACCGTGTCTTTTGATTACTCCAATTCATCTCTCTGCCTTATATGTAAATGACAACTTCACAATCTACATTTTCTTAAAAGAACTTCGCAGGGGTCTATTCATTGTTACTCCTCTCTTGCACCTTGGCGTGCTTCAACTAACACTTCCCACGTCACTACCGACCGCTGCTTGCTACTTCCTGTTGCTGTTCCCCTTCGTAGCAACCCCTACTGCTGTCAGTCTTCCCCGACGTTCCCCATTACCACAACGCTCTCACCGCGTCTGCCACTTGGGATTTTCAATCTGCCCTCCCGTCCAATACTTCACAAACTACAAGGGGTGATCACGTTAATGCGATGTTCTCCGTCACCCTTAGACTACTTCACATTTTTTCTCCATTTCTGATCAAATGAGCTGTGTAATGGAGGGAAATAGAATGCTGCCAAAACCGCTAAGTCAGATTTACAACCAAATTAAAAATATCAAGTGTAGAATTGGGACTGTAAAATTGTTACTTTAATTCACGTAATTAAGTTGGTCATAATAATAAGTGGTATTTTTGTACGTGACTCTTTTAGTGCAATACAAATAAATATATATCTTAATACCGTATCTTAAAATATTAATATCCGAGGCTGCGTTCGATACTTTTCATAGCGCAAGAATTTCACATTAATTTTTATGTGAACGTAACATTAATTTTCTTTCAATGTATTATCTATAACTAGTTACTATACGCAGGAAATACATACACATATTCTGGTTTATTTCTTAATTCTTCCATTTTTGAAGAAAATGGTACCTTTATTAGTGACAATCATATTGTAAACATACAAAAACTGTTCCTGTAATAAAACGAGAAACTTGTTACAGAATAATTCGTGGTATACTCTGAGCGCAAATAAATGCTGACAAGACTGTTGAATCGTTGACTCATTATTGGACGTTGTAGTATTCTAGATTGCTTTTCTTTTCTCGCTGGCCGTTGATGCCGTTGCAAACTGAATGAATTAACTTGTTATTGATATTCATTATTCATTATGCATTTGCAGTATACGCGCATCAAAACGCCTCTATGAGCACAGCTGGGTTTTCCTTCTACTATTAATCTTATCTAAGCCAACGTTGGCTGCATAGCCGCAAAGAATCACTATCTTAATACATTGTATAATTTTATACACAAGTTTTTCTCTAATAGAACATGCTTATTTTATTCTCTAAATAAGTTTATTAAGTAGGCAATTACGCTGCAGTACGATGTCAAAGATAATCAATTAGTAGAACAGAAATGTGCAGAATAGAAATAGCCAGAAAACTAAATCCCCTTCTTTGTTTATTTTTATTTAGTTGGAATTACATGCAACAGCCCAGGCGATCCAAAATCGCCTCTTACCTCTATTTTCGCACATTCCCGTTCCCTTGTGCCTCATTCTCCGCTTGATCCCATCTCTGCGGCATCCGGCGCTATCAGTTTTGCTTCGACTGACCACCCGCCTTGCATCTCCTCGCGCCCCCGCCCCCGCCCCCGCCGCCGCCCCGTCTCCGCCCGCCCTCACGCAGGCCACAATCCACTACCCCCCGCCCGCCCGCCCGCCCGCCCGCCCGTTAACCCGCACGCGCTACCGCCCACGCTCCGTCCCGCGACTCCGTCCGCGCTCCCACCCCTCGTCGGGGCGCTCCGAGAAGGCCGCCCGCCGCCGGGTGCTCCGAGAAGGTCGCCTGCCGCCGCCGGCGCCGCCAGTGCGTGGCGAGGAGGGGCGCGGGAAAGCGCATTAAGGCCGCCTCATCAATTCGGCAGCGTCTCGCATCCGCACGGAGGCATGCAAATGCGTGGGGCGGCGGCGGAGGGAAGTGCAATCGGCAGGGGGCGCGGGGCTGATGGAAGCGTATGGGCGATTTAGTTCTAGGGTGGAGGAGTTAGTTTCAAGACTAGACCGGAGCGAGAAGTTGCTGGAAAGAGAATAGCATGCTTAGTTCATCAGGAGAAAGGGATAGGAATGAAACACAATAAAAAGTAATACAGGAGAATGAATTTACACTGGGAAAGGAGTGAGGGATTTTTTTTATAAAGTGAACAAAAATGGAGATATTAACTGAAAATAATACTCGTAGGATGTGCATTAGAATTTTTTTATATTTTAAAAATGACGTCAAGAAAAAATAAACTAATAAGGGTGAAAAGAAATCATTTGTCTTGAAAACTAGGGAACTTGAATAAGGAAAAGATACGCAAATAATGAAATATTTGAATAGAGATCAGATAGGAAATTGGGGCAGTGAAAGTAACAAAACAAGTAATAACAAAGGTTTCTTTGAGAAATGAATCGACTCTGTTAGATGAGTGCCGACTAGACACGTTTTTGATTAAGCGGTGGCACGGCTTGAAGTTACAGGAGGCTGGTGCCGGCCGGTGGAAAATATCTGAGGTTCTTCCTTCTCCCTCTCTTCAAACTGCGAGATTTTCTCAGAATATAGTTTGCCAAAGTAAAATACATTGACCCCAGGTAAATTTAAAAATGGGAGGGAAGCGTATTCGAATGTGCTTTTGTGAAGGTTCTAATTTCTGTCTTTTAGTGAATCATGTTCATTATTAAAAAAAATAGAAACATCCATTTATTTATGAGGGTTGATGATTCAACGGCATACACCGCAGATCTGAAATGTGGCAAACTTACCGTTCAATTATATTTACAAGACAATTTCAAGTTTCCAAAATAAAACAAGAATATTTATTTACAATGACAATAACAACAAAAACTTTACTCAACAAATTTTCAATAGAAAGAATACAATACCAAACGCCTTCCGTTTCTTACGTCCAATTCTCAGCTTACTTCACTTCAATTTTTCTCAAATATCTCAGTCTATCCACTGATATCTCCATTTACAACTCCAATTCTATGTATGTCCATTTATCATCTGTACTTTAGAACATCTGCTTAACGTCTGTCTTTCAATACGTCCACATTCTATCTGAATATCAATACATCCAACTCTACGTGGGCATTCCGTCTACACTTCGAGACGTCCAACTTCCGTCTCCTTGTTTATTTATCACTTATTTGGTAGCTTGCTGTTGCCTTGGTGTTCAACACATCAGTATAAGAAGGCCGTGTGCACACAAGAATATCTTCTGAATGAATATACATTCTCCGTGCCATGTTGACTCGTTACACTTTTGTGAAACAATTACATTTAATAAAATTAGCTATATTTTATCACAAAGTTATGAGTTTAAGCATTTCAGCAGCATTGGATTCATAAATGAATCTCGAAGTAGTTGGGAAACACATCCAGATTTCAAGCGACTGAGATTTTGGAGATAATATTTACTCACTGAACTCGATTCACAGGCAAAACCAGTTTTATGATACGAACTAATATTTTGGGATAGTCCCTCCGAGTGAGTTTGTTCCATAAAAATACATGTGTGAAGAAAAACGTTCAGGTAAAATTAAATTATTGGAAAAACTTACTCTAGAAAAAAAGCCGCGTGTTCATGACAAGCGTTCCCGGTAACTGACAAGCGCTTTGTGGATAAAAAAACTTCCAGCAAGCTGAGAAAAGTTTTTTGCAAAACAAGAAAAAACGAATATTTCTAACTAAATAAATTGATCATACCAACTCTCCAAATTCTCTAAAACGTTTATTTGTACATCAACCTAATAATCTGGTAGACTCATTGAAAAATTCCCCTTTCCTAAAATATTATTTTTTAAAGAACTTTCTTGTAAAATAAATGTTATAATCTGGCTTTTCAAGTGGCATATGAAATCGTTGTTCACATATATAAAATTTTACTGGAAATCTAATTATTGTACGAGCGAAAATAAAAACTGAAAGGAAAGCATTGTATTATGTATTGATGCAGAAGTATAATATTTTAAATATTCGAAATTCCTATTTCAATTCAAATACCTATTTATTGCCCAAGTTCAATGAACTTAGACTAGCCAAATCTAGCCGTTTGGAATTATTCATAAACAATTGTAAATATTTGAGAATTAGAAGTTTTCCCATCAATTGACAGGAATTATCATCACTTACGTCACGTTCGTTAACAAAAAATAGTGTAAACTTTGACTTTGTCGTTTTTCACATCAAAGGAATTTTCCGTGGCCTTCTTATGTAGAGCACAAAATGAGACGGAGCCAATTGTTCTCATAATATAAGACAGAGTGGCATTCTGCGGAGGTAACGCGGGCCGTCGCCGGAGTAAGTGCGTAGAGGCAGGCATTCGCTGGGTGGCGCGGCTCAGCGAGCGGTGCGGCCGTCGATCGGCGGGCGGGCGGGCGGGCTGGCGTGCGCCATCGACCCGCGTCCTTCCCCTGCCTCTCCCCTCCCTGCCCCCTCCCCCACCGGCGCTGTCCACGCACTTCCGCCCCCGCGGGCCCCTTTGGGCCTCGGCAACCCGCACCGCTCGGCCTCCCGCGCCCACGCCAGCGAACAGGCACAACAGGCACCTGCACGCCTCGAGCGAGTGCATTCTGCCACACGCTCGCTCTTCTCTTGGGGGCGCGTTTGAGGGAGATGGACTTCCTCGACACACTGCTGGGGATGTTACAAAAAACAAATCTGTTCTTTAGCTTTTTTCTGGGCGACTTCCACTGCCAAACTCATACCAGGAACAAATAAATATTGGATTCAAAATATAACATCTTCCCCCTATTTGTTACTTCTTGCAAACTATTCACAGCTAACCCTCTCGTAATTACCAGCACGCAGGTACTTCAAGCACGTGGATGTAATGATAAGTGGTACATCCGATCAGTAAAGAATTCTCAATGATTATTTCTCAAACCTTTTTCTTCCTCTGTAAGAGTACCATAGGAAAAATTTGTGTATTTTTCCTTCTATTTGTTTGTATTTTTGAACCTGTCTATAGATATAATAAAATTAGTACTGTTGAAAACTTTCTTTTTACTTAAATGTCATTTTAATCAAAGATTGAATTCAGTACTCTTCGTCATGCTTGAAAAAAGTTACGCATTAAAATCCATAGTAGAAAATACCTGGAAATATGAACTAATTGCACATTCTGAGTCAATTTCTTTCAGTTCTCGAAATTCCCCTTATTCGTCGCATCAAAAGATAGGGAAAAAATTCAACTTCCATTCAAAGAATTGTGTCAAGTTCATTTTTATCTGCACTAATAATTGAGGTACAAGTTCAGTCTTAAACGCTGCAAACTTTTCGCATATTTCTTTTGGATCAAATCAATAGTGCCGCTGTAATGGATGATAAAATATTTTGGCCTTGAAATATTTTGCCCTTGTAGATAGACGCAAAAATACGAAATAAATTTTTCCGTTGTCACCTTTTGCATAATAAGGCATTGAACTAGAAATTAAGGAATATGTTGCTATTCGTGCATATTATATTTCCAGCAAGCGCCATAAGATGTTAGTCATGAAAGAACTTTTGAACTCTTAACATTTTTATAATTTCCAACATTAATTATTTTGCAGTTGCTAAAAGTACAAGAAGGAGGAAATAAGTATTCCAGATATCTCTTATTCATGATTAAATAAGGTACATACGTTCTTCAAGGAAAAATCAAATGCTTTTATTTTGGGAGAGTAATGCTTGAAAACTTCATTTATTAGTAGGTCAGTGTCATTTCTTAAAAGGGTAGAGAGGAGTTTGTTTCATTATTCAGTTTCACATTATTTTCAAAAGCTTGAACGTTTCCCAAAGCTGCAGAATCATCATTTTGTTTCATTAACTTACTGTTTACATTTCATATAAGCAATGTATAGAAAGCCATGTAATCTTGCAAAAAATCGATATCCATATTTTGATGGAAATAGACGTTTCAAAGGCCCCTGATATCTAAAAGCCATTTTTATTAATGTATGTCCGTCTGGCTATCCGTCCTCCGCCCATCTGTCCACCTGTCCGTTTGTCCGTCCGTGTGTGGACTGCGAAAGCATCTTATCTGTTCAAATATTTTCTCGAAAATGGATATTTCCCGACTGATCTAGCCGCACTAGGTCCTGCGAATTTGGAACGCATCTTTAAATTTTGGGCGGCATTTTATATGAATCCCCAAAGACATTTTTTTAATTCCCTAAAAATTGCTCAATTTTTATTTACACGTTATTTATACAGATTGACATATTTCATAATTATTTCGGCACATTTAAATGGCTTAATATTTATTTAGAACAAACAAAAGAAGCTCATCACAAAAACAGCGTAATGTAAAACATCTGGTTTAAAGAATGGCCTAAATTCTACGTTATTTTTCTACTAACTTCCCCAATTTCTTGCGCAGCTGCCGTGCGCCTCCCAGCTGCTCTACTTGAACCGCACCCGCCGCACGCTGCCCGAGGATCTGGAGATGGAAGAGGCCGCGGCGGCGGCTGCGGCGGCAGCGGCGGCGGCGGCGGCAGCGGCGGCGGCGGCGGCGGCGACGGCGGAGGCGGAGGGCGACGCGGGGACGGGGGCGGCGGGCCGACACGTGAAGAAACGCGCCGCCGTGGATCCGCGCAAGACCACGTGCATGCTGTACCTGCAGGCTGACCACTTCTTCCACGACAAGTACGGCTCTGAAGAAGCATGCATTGAGGTCATGACCCGGCACGTGCAGCGCGTCAACTCCATCTACAAGGCCACGGGTGAGTCACACTTTGTTCTGGAACGAATAAAGGCAATGCAGTATTCATGATAGTGCATGATTTTAAGTTAATATATGTTTCTCACATTTTAAAATAATGCGTTCAATCCAATGACTCTGTTCTAAAGAAATGTTCAGACGTGTTATTTTCATTGTCGACAAAACTTTGAAGAAACTATCTCAGTTCACTTTTCTATCTCAGTGCTACTTTTCAAAGGCTTACTTCTAATCTGACATTCATACACTAATATTGATTCCGTTTCGTTTATTTCATTTGTTCAATTTAAATACAATGATCAAAACATTGCAAGATGATTGCATTGACAGAAACTGTATCAAAGGGGTGTTGCAACAACATGTCTCTATTGTTCCAAAGCAAGCACAGAAGTTTACAGAATTTCTTTGAATAAGCTAATAATAAGTAGAATATGCTTAGGATGGCACTTGTGATGGGCGCTATTAGTCTCTAACACAACGTGAACGGCCACCATCATTTAATATCCTTTCACTGGATAGCCTCGCGTGACATCTTACTCTTCCCAGCGTCACTTATTAAATGTCCAGATGTTTATCTCTCAAATGCCCCAACCACTCTTGAGAAATAATAATTTTTTCTCAATAAATAACATATTAATTATAACGGACTCTTAGTCTTACATTTCATATATCAACTCAAAATTACTGAGACATTCCATTGAGCGTGCAAACTTACACATTTTACACTCAGACTACTAATCATGGATATGAGAACCTTTCCGATCCAGTCTACTCGACCACACAAAGCTTTCTGATTTTTTATTCAGTCTTCAACCAAATGTGACATGGTGCTAGGTAGAGAACAGATGACCACGTTACACTCACCAGGCAGCATATAGGAGTTAAGAAGAAATGATAACTGAAGGCATTATGAAAGTTTTCGAGTAAATTAATATTAGTTTTGGTTATATTGGTAGTTCCACGTAAGTAGACTGGGAAGTTCCATGTCAACTAAATATAAAATGTCGGAATATGCGGCTGCAAAGAAATGCATTACTCTTTGTTTCTAGGGATTGCCAAGATGCGTCATTCAGCATTGAACACGTTGAAACAATGAGTGACTATTTTTAAGTATGAAAATATTTTTAAGTTTGAAATAATCTGTTTCCACATAAAAAGAGATGAAACACACATTCTTTTTTATTAAAACGCACTTTAAAATGTATCAGATTTAAGAGCTCTTGTTACGTTGCACGACATTTTATTATTTTTTAAGTGGGATGAAGCTGATTGTCGAATGAGGAAGATATTGTGCCTTTGCTCATCTCATTATCCTTTTCATTGCAGTCTAACCCTAAACTATTCGGACCAGAAGCTGAATACGAGTTCTTGCCAAGGGCGTCAGTTCACTATCTGTGCACCCTCCTATCTCTACCATATCATGAAATGAACACTGTATGAGAACCGACAACTATCTTAGATTTTCATATAATAATTATTCTCTGTTAGTAATTCTCTGAATATTACCAATTCATTCATAATTCACTGTTAATATTCCAAACTAAAAAGAAAGGCGTTCAATATTCTTACGTCAGTGAGCCAATATTCGAATATTTTTTATTATTATTATTTATAATTATTATTTATTTGATTCATTGTGTGTACTAAAATACATTTGCCGGATTTATATCTTCTTTCGAATGCGTATTGTAAGTATTTGTCAAATGGTGAAATATGTTAATACAAAATACTTTTTAATTGTAAATCGACATACATAGTTTGAATGAGTATTTTTCTACAGGAATGTGACTGGCGGGTAAACAGCTACCAGTTTTAATAGTTCACAGAAAATTGTTTCATTTCAGTAGCAAGAATGAGATGAGTGCGTCGCGGCACGTGTCCTTAAAAGGGCAGAGCAGCCTCGGCGCCTTCGGCGTAGTAAATCTCGTGGGCTGGCGGTATTCGAGGCATTTCAAATAACTTGGCGGAAGTTCTCCCCTCCACGTGTTCACTGTTCTCATATGAGCGCTTTGAAGTCGAGTTGCACCCACAACATTCGCGTTTTAATGAAAGCGGAACTTCTACAAGGCGGTATTAGATTATCAGAGTGCTTCCGAAAAAGAGGAGTCTTGCGTACACGAAGATGTGTAGGTTGAATGCTATACCCAACGAAACAAAAAAGAAAATGTTTTTTATCTTAGTTGAGTTAATTCCAACATGTTTTAGTAAAAAAGTGAAGAAATTTGAAGTTATTCATTTGACAACGAAGACGCAAAATATCACGTAAATGAAGAGTTACACATCTTCTGATAGCAGTTTGTTACTATAGTAAAAGTTGTTAATTGCGGAATCGTAAAGACCCACTATTTTTCTGTTATATACAAGATTCCGCATTATACATAATAATTCTATAGGATTTGCCAGGACCGTCGTTTTAGTTCACATTGGATAGATTTTCGCATTATATACGTTCCGCATTGAACTAGTTTTACAATATATTACACGTCCAGACATTATCGATATGATATAATTCATTATTGTTCGCTTAATGTTACAGCACTTTATACGTTATGTTTTTATAGAAATGCAGAATGAGATTGTATCACATGAAATTTTCCTTGGTTATTTTTCAATTAAAGTCGACTCCGGTTGTAGTGAACTCGTATATAGTGAACATTCTGTCATAATGAACTTAAGTCACTGGTCCCGTTTCACTTACATTGAAAATAAGTATAAGAAGTTTCTGTAATAGTGAACCTGAACCTCGGCTATAGTGAAATCAGGAAATGCAAATGTCCTGGAAATGAATTCACTCCTTAAAAAATATATCGCCTCAGTGCCACAAATTCCAACACTAGGCAGCTTGAAAACAATGTCGTCGGTCAAAGGTCGTAATCGAAGAAGTCTCCCCTGAGGTGAGGTAGCGGACCCGGAATGGGCACCTTATTGATGACCTTATATCACTCAGTTTCACAGCAGAAACAAAGGCCGTGTCCTGCGTGGGCTACAACTGACGGCGGCGAAGCGCGATTGCTTGCTTCGGTTTCAATCTTGGTGTTACTTGATATCCGCGGGATAAAGCGCGTTATGTTCTACGTAGGCGACAGGAAGCATGCTACTGCCACAGCCTGGCGATATCCGCCTTGCCGCGCGGAGTAGCGATCAGTTTCATATGCCGCTTGCAGCATCCCGCTACCGAAAGCATCTCGTATGTTATTAGGCGAGTAAAAGGACCTTCAGAGAGAGGGACGTTGTTCCAACAGTGCAAGAGGCAATGAAGGGTGTCATTATTGCATACTTAGACACAGAGGTCAAAGCATAATTTTTTTTCATCCTGGGCCTCAAGTAAATGTGCGCAGATAATCTCTTCCCCATACGTCATATACTGTTTTTACTGTTTTTTGACCAAATAAGTAAATAAATTAATAAATAAATCAAATATGGAGAGAGCAACAAATCTGGGGAAGGATCTAGAAAAATTACTAATAAAAAGTACGAAGCAAACAATTGAAAATAACTGATTTTTTAAGGACAAATAAATATATTAAAATTTTCATTTCGTGCTTTTAATGTATTTTACCGTATCTCTATATTAATAAAATCAATTGTTAAGGAGAAATTCAATTTACTCTTGACATCACCGGATATAGTGAACTAAAAATGTTAGTCCCTAGAAGTTCACTATAACCGGAGTCGCCTTTAATTTCACACATCAACATATTTTATTTTCAATTTAATATTGTATTGTATGTATTCAGTTTTTGCCTTCATTGAAAAAAATATCCGTATACACTGAACTATTTTCTGTATTTTTAATGTCTATGTCAATTATTGCTATTCATTTTATTATTTACTATTTTCAAAAATATAAATAAAAAATACAAGGTGACGAAAAAAATTATTTTCGCAATTTTCGAAAATTTAGAGAGTATTAACGAAAATCCGATATGCGTCTTTTTTAAAGTGGACTTTCCTCTATTCCAGTAAAATATTCAAGAAAAAAAACGAGCAATTTGAAAAGCAAATCGAAATGTCTTATAGACTTCATGTAAAGCACCCTCAAAAATCAAAATATCCCATTGAAATTCAAGGGTCCTCGACACCTGCCAGATCGATTGGGAAATATCTATTTTGGTGAAAATTCTTCAAACGGTTTAGCAGCTTGCGTTATTCATAAACACACGGACGGCAGACTTTGGCGTGAACCAATTTTCGTTTCTTATGGACTCTCAAACTCTACATCTTCTGATTACACAATATATTATAGAAAATAATTTATTACCTTTACCAGCAAGAATTATCCACATTTTCAGAATCAGGCACCCACAATACGCGATACTCCGTAAAACATCACTACTTTTCGTCTCAGCATTAAAATATTTTTACTGTACTGCGTTAGTAATTAAGTAGGAGAGAGTAAAAATATGTTTTTCAAATGTATCAATCTCTGTCTTCGTGGTATTTAGAATTTTTAGCCATGCATTAATGCACCTTCCTATTTACGGTAAATTGTTTGGAATAATGCTCGGATGTCGAGATGATAAATTTATTGCATGTAGTATGAATGAATTATGGCTCAAATAATTAACTTCGTGGTTCAAGCAGTAAATATAATTCTGTCTAAATACATTTATTTAATTAATTACGACAGTTATTTATAACCGTAATGATGTGTACTTTGACATTAATAAACCGCGTCCTTTCACCTGATAGTAAAACAATGTAATATAATTTATTTACAGTAAAACCACCGAACAACACTTTCAACTTTGCTTTCCACATTATGTGAGTAGAAAGAGAATTACAAACCAAACATATTTATTTTGTACTTGTAATTGGGTTTCTGTAAAACAAATCGTTTAGCATCTTTTAAGAATGAAATTTTGCAAGACATTTCAGGTAGCGTTAAAATCTTGCAAATTATTTCAGACACCATGTGGAGAGGACAGAGTAGTCATACCTTTTTGGTTTATCTCTGCTGATTACCTCACTATAGCCATTTACAGAGTCTTTCTACTTCATCCAACTGTCACTTATATTGGTAGGTAAGAGATTTGTAAATCATTGTATTTGCGAAGTGGCAAATGAGAATGCAAGTGAGATACGTTGTAACTTTACATTGCCTGCTTTGATACAGCCAAGAGTTACCGCACCATATTACACGACATTTAAGTGCAATACTCACAAAATTAAGAAAACATAGGAAACTAATGACATTTTAAAACGCAAAAATACGCATGTAAAAAATTTGTTGAACTATTTCTTTGATCTCCGTCCGGTGGCAAATTGGTTCGTCAACAGCAGATCATACATTATAACGAATTATCAAATTGACGTATGTTTTTGTTAAAACCAGTTTTTACTCCCTGAACTGAATCTGAATAGACTTTTGAATGTGTGATGTCGATAATAATATTACTAGATCCTTCTTGTGTCGTGATGATGAGCGAGGTTCGAAGCGCACGCCTTGGGAGGGAGAGCGTTGCAGGGTCTCGCGGGGGCTGCGGAGTGTGGGGCGGCGGGGGTGGCAGCGGGCATCAATTAGGCGCTGGCAGAGGCCGGGTCGGGGCCGGCGCCGCCGCGCTTCTGAAGTGCCGGCCGACGCGGCGCGGCGCCCGGTCAGCGGCCGCGATCGATGGCTGCATCGGCGGCCGCCGCGGGCGCCGCGTCAGCGCCCCGCCCCGTCCCCCGCCCCCCGTCCCCCGCCCCCCGTTTCCCGCCCACAACCCAAGCCAAACCCCCCCATCCTCCCGGCCTCTCGCCCGCCCCCGGCCGCCCCTGGCCTGCCGCCCCCGGCCCGCCCCCCGGCCCGGCCACCGGCCCACCAACGACCCGCCTCTCCAGCCCGCCTCCCGCCCCCCGCCAAAATCCCTCATCCTCCACGCCTCTCACCCCCCGGACGCCCCGGCCCGGCCCCAGCCCGCCCCCCGGCCCACCCCCCGTGTCCGCCCCCCGGCCCGCCACCGGCCCGCCCCCCGGCCCGCCCCCCGGCCCGCCCTCCGGCCCGCCCCCCGGCCCGCCCTCCGGCCCGCCCTCCGGCTCCCCCGCCCGCCCCCGCCCACCCTCCCCTCGGCCAGCCAAACGGCCCACCCCCCGACCCATCACCGGCCTACCTCCCGCTCCCACCACGTGACCGCACGCGATTCTCGGCCCCCGCCTTTCCTCTTTCACTCCCGCCCATTCCTTCACTCGTCCCTGCGCCTTGAATTATCTACCCGACGCGTCTACGGTATACTGGGTTTTGGGGGGCGGAATATAAATTACATGAATGCAAATTGGAGTTATAATAATTGTAAAGTATCGTTGAGGTATAATCAAGGGTTTCATTGACTTTTTTAAAGATTACGTATGATAGCAATGAGCCGCTTCATTTGCTACCGTTGATGTTTGCAAATAATTACTTCTGACACAATATTTATGCATGCTTATTCACAGTTTTCTTCTCTTTTGTCATTATAATTAGTGTGTACAGAAGAATCGCTCAACCGAAACTCTGAGATGCTTACTCTCCACTTTTACTATTCTCTTACCACTCACTATTTACTATTTACTATTCATATTTGCCAGTAGTATGTTGCACAAACTCGAGAGAGACATTCTATGGTCTGTTGTGTTTTTATTTCGTTTTTAAATAAAATAATGTAATTATTAGAGCCCGTAGGCTCAGGCATTTATTTTGCCTAAAATTGGTAGGCAAATAGGTATTAATTGTTACTGAAATAGGCATGCAAACGGCACTTATTTAGGCCAAAATAGGGGGACAAAAAGGCACGTAAATAATGAAAAATCACCGTTTCAAAGGAATTAATGTAAAGATAATTAATGTAATAATAAATAACATTTTTATTGGAACTCCAAAATGTTCTACATCAGCACTTACATGATCTTGATTGCACAGGACCACCAGATTTTGTTGTACATTTTATTTTCAGTAAGATTATTTTCCATTTTCACTATTGAAAATTATTCTTAGTGGCGCACTAATTTCGCTATAATTATGAATCTGTTTCAATCGCAATGCTGTCTCTACTAAATGCAGTTGTGAACTGTTCTGAATTCTGAAATAGAATCAGTGAAAAAGTGATTGTTTTCTTTCGTCGCACTTGTGTAATCATCGCCAGCACTAAAAAGGGCTGCATCGTATAATGTCCTCAGATTGCTCAATCCTCGAAAGGGGTCGGACGTCATAATCAAAGGTAGGATGTCATTATTCGTGAGCGAATAAGGCCTGTCGACATCTACGAAAGAAATTCAAAGAATGTGGACTGGTATCATTTTCCTTTCTCATTTACATTCTTCACACTTCCTGGTCCTGGAACATTCGCTTGCAGAGAAAGACAAAAGGCGACAATGCCTTTGTGTTGTTAATGCTTGCAGGTAAGCTTCTAGCCTGAACGAGATCGGTGTCAGTAGAATAAAAAGATGAAAAGGGCTAAAATAAGGCATGATACTGAAAATAGGCATGACAAGCTAAAATAGGGTAAAAGAGGCAAAATGAAAATCTTCTAAAATATTTATAAAATGACAGTTATGTGATTTCTACTGTTAAAAGTGTTAAAGTCGTGACAAAAATAAAAATGTACTTCGTTTTCAATCTTCCGCACTCTAGCAATTATATTTCCACTTCTATCTGTTTTCTCTTTATTGTGCAATAATCTTTATAGATATGAAAGTATAACCCTAGGAAAAGTTATCGACAAATATATTTCTACTAATTTTAGCAATTGGGGTTTTATTTTAAAGAGAGACTCAGTGAATACTAAAATGGATTTGAACTGATTAATCACTTTCTTACATTATTTCATTTTTGCTTGCTTTTTTTCTGATCTCACATATTTAATTTTATTTTATTTAATTTTGACTTCATACATTTTACTCCAAACTTCCCAATAGTATTTTTCTCTTATATGATTGATCTTATACGTCAGTCTACCTGTGTGCGTTCTACTGTCTACTACTCTCGATTCTAAATCTCTCACTCGTCTACTGATTCACTCACATCGGCTTTTCCAGTTGACAATTTTCTTCGTGACATTGCGCAATTTCATTGAATGTTATTCATCTAATGTCTTCTCTTACAAAATATGAAGTAACTTAAATTTTCGAACACATTCTTTTCTTTGACGATTTCTTGGTGGTATCTAACAATCACACAAATACTTTAAATTCTCTGTACTCAGTTAAAGTCCTTAACACTAAAACCATATGGTATCGCATAATTTCCATACACTGATTTTTTGTGTGTGTTCAGGAGGACGTAATAAGAAGAAAAACTGAATCTGAATTGAAGAATGGAAATAGTGACGATTCTTATAAATGAGAAAAGATACTAACGAAAATTCTATTTATCTGATGGGATCGGGGTTAGAATTCATGCACATCCGCCATCCGAACGACTACCCGGACAGGTACGGCTGTCGTTCGCGCCCTAGGGATGATTTAGGTAATCTCATTACCCACATTGGCTATGCCTGAACCTGAAAAAACGGGGATTCCACGATGTGCGAAGGGCCGTCATTCGTAGCCCCATTAGCCACCGAGTTATGGGGCAGTAAATTCAGGGGTAATTCGTTCCGGTCGGTTGGAGTGCAAACACCCCGTTGCATGACCCCTGCACTGATGGAGCACCCGGCCGCTTGGCTGTTGCTGAGGCTACGTTACGTCAAGGCAAACAAGCCTACTGCCAAGGATGAACACGCGCGCCTCGCGAAAGTATTTTCGTTTTCGCAACTAAATAGAATTTCTTAATATGACTTCCTATCGCAATGTAGTTACATTGTAACATTCATATTTTTCGTAACTTTTTATTTTTTATACTCTCTGATATGAGATTTCACTCATCTGCGTATTATAATTTCAACAAAAAGGTTTGTTTTGATGTTCCAATTTTTCAGTTTTTTCTTGAAACAATTTTGAACTAATACTTTATATAAATAATTAATGTTCCTGGTTGATGTTCCTAAAAGAATGCCCTCCAATGCTGCCGCAGTTATTAGTGATGTTAATGACGGCCTAATTAATTAAATCTAGCTTGACGCAATGCTATTTTATGCACAATGGGCGTGCTGAAATGCACACTCTCAAAATCTCGCGAATCGATTGAAGTCGCATTTCAAATTGCAAAATATCAGCTTACTAGCTGTAAATAACCAATAGAGTTTGGTTATATAAAGTCAATATTATGAACCGATGTAACTGGGAACTGTCAGCTATTGTTCAGGAGAAGATACAAACATATACTTGCATTGACATAAAAGAAATTCAACTTCTTGTGTGGAAGCCGTTCTGCGCACAGTTTTCCGAATTAGTGACACCAAGTACTAAGTTAATTTTATTTAGAAACTGTACAATCCCGTTAAGGACAAAGACTTCCTGTAAATAGGGGTAGTTCTAATATATTATCAATTAAGTTGCCTTTGTGACCATATAGCAAAATGATTTCCACGTTGTCTGTCTTCTGATTCTCTTGACCACGTGCTTCCGACCATTTTTCTGAAGGTATCACTCCATCTGTAATATTGTCTTCGTGGGTTTCACCATCCTATCATTGGGACTCACACTGTTGGATGTTAGCCCAGCGCCGTTGTTGCTGCCTGATATCGTGCTCGTTCCATTTTCATTTTTGTCTTCTCGCTTGGGCACCGCATTTTTTTTAATGCCTGACATCTTCCGCAATTTCAAGTTTCGGGTCTTAATTCTCAGATTGACTTGTAAAATTTTCCTTTCCACTTTTCTTTCATTTGCCTCTAACTTTGTAGCCTGCGCCTTCGTAACAGGCTATGTCTGAGCTTCATAAAGTAGAACGAGGAGATTACTTGTGTTCATTGCAGACGTTTTGATGCTCCAACCAAATATTTTATCTATCGTAAAAGATAAGGTCCAGAATTTCTCCAGACTTGGGATACTCTTCTGTGGATCTCCATATTTGTTTCGTTTGAAACGATATTATTTGCCCTAGATACGAGTTATTATAATTCTGAACATACACTTTACACTAGGTGCTCATCAGCCAGGAATTCTCAGCCAGAATTCAGTAAAGTTAAGTGCTCATCAGCCAGGAAACATCGGAACCACACCGTTATTGGACATCGCTTCAGTCTTTTGATAGTTTATATGAGTCCTGCTTGATGATTTACCTATTAAATCTTAAAGTGCGTTCACCAATAATTCTGCATATATAAATATGTTAACAATATCGTTGCTAAAGCGCAAGCTAGTTACGTACATTCCGTTTATTTCTTTATTTGCATTCTTATTCTATTTACAAAAATCATGTTTAGTAGTCACGTGAGCATCTCCGGTAAATTAAGATATCGTTATCTCACATCTCGATTCAAACGGAATTGTTCTCCCCTACGTTCTCTTTTTACTTTCTCGCACTTCAAAAGAAGCGATGATATTGATGCTCCAACCAAATATCGTGCGCCTGAAAACGAATTTTCGTCAGAAAACTAGTAATGCCGGCCCTTGTGGATAAATCCTGTTTCTATTGCTTCCTCTAACGCGTTGTGTAGTCAGAATGTTTGTTTTGTGAGTCCTTGATACCAGACAAAACAATTACCATTTTTGGCAAACTCACTGCATTTTCGAAAACTAAAAAAAAGTTAACATTTTTTACATAACAGATTTTTACCTTAACAAAATCCGTTCTTATTACAGGATTAAGGAGATACCAACAACAGTGTGTATTACAATATAAAATTTAATAAGAAAACACAGCCATACACGTGTTTCGGGACTACTTTATCCCATCCCATTTTCTTATTAAAATTCATATTCTAGGGCTAACATACTTTGTGTTATGGCGGCCCATGGCGTAGTGGTCAGACTGCACACTTTCCACCGCTAGTGCCCCAGGTCCGATCCCAGACGGTTCCAAGTGGGATTTGTGGTGGCCGCGTCAAGCGGGCTCGCGTCAGGCTTCTTCGGGGAACTCCCGTTTCTCCTGCCAATGCGCACTCCATCGGATCACTCAATCATTCCCTATCCTACTCTACCATTAACCACCATTCCACTAAGGATCTACGGATCACAACGGCGCTTAGGCAATAACTGGAAGGGAAGGGCTGCGGGTACCTCAGCGAGTTATCGACAGGGAGGGTCCTTCTAGGTCGCCTGGCGAACTAGAGAGAGGGGAAGTGGTGACGGAGTGGGCCACGCCCTCTCCCAAGACCCTAGATCCTGATAGCAGAGAGTGAATGTATCCCAGACAGAGCGAGGGATTCAGCTTGAAGCTGGCCCCTGAGGAGAAAAAACAGTCTTTTTTTTAGTTTTAACTTTATAGTTGATACTTTCTCAATCTCGTATTAATGCCATGGATCACCACAATCTGCCGCAGTCACGGCAAAATCCATTCCAAAAAAAGCCACTCTTTAAAAATGGTCATGTATAATTTTTGTATGTAATTGTACTGTTTTATTCAAGTACGTAACTGTTTTATCAACTTCAATTATAAACGATGGAATGCGGCGTTGCTTGCTTATTTATCACAATCATCTATTAAACTGCTCCGCCCGCATTCTCATCTTCCCCCTCTCATTCCGTTCCGTTCGTTCCTTGCGCTCCTAAATTTTGTTAAAAGCGGTTTGGAATACATTTTGTATTTTGTCCCCTCATTTTTCACATTAATTTTTCGAAGATTCTTGGAATCAATCGCTTTAATGGCTGAAAAGTTTGTGTGGAAGAAACATATTCACTTCTATATAAAATAGATTTACAACGCTGTTCAACAGCTATGGTCTATTTAAAACAAATAATTCGGATTCCTGAAGAAATATCATTTCATAATGTTTTGTCTGGTGTATATTACTCCAAATATGTTACTATAGTGAAACAGATAATAATTAATAATGGGTTATTTAAGAAGGATTCCAATGGAAGAAAAAATTTAAATGTTCCCAAGAAAATTACCATTGTTGTGGTTGTAATAATCCACTGCTGTGCGTGTAATACTAATTTCAAAGATGACGCCGTAGTTGGTGACATGTTTTTGCTGCCTTCGAAGTTTCTCAGCTGTACAGAAATGGGGAGAATTTGAGAGTATGAGCTGACAACTTTATTAAGAAAGTAAGAAAATTGAATTAAAACAATTTATGGAGAAAAGTTTAGGTACGTGATCCTCATAAAGAGCCTGTTCTGCTTAAAATCAATGGAACATTTAAATTAATTAGAAAAGAATCAGAAAAAAGGAAATTAAGTAGAACACACACAATTCTTATTAACTACCAACAGATTTTCTTATTTAATATTTTAATTTGGCTAACTGTTTTTGTAACGTTTCTTATAAATATGTTTCATATATCGCTGAGCGACTACGAAGCAAAATTTGTTAAGATATACACTGTTATATTCATGAAGGAAAGCTTCACTATAAACGACGGGGTATAAATTACTTCAAGCCGTGTTCAAAGACCAGATTTTCGTTTAAATCTGTACTGGACGGCAACATTGTGAAACTAATTTGCACACATTTTCACGTCATTATGGCAGCGCGCTTACATTGTCTGTTACTCTCCCGCTGTTTTATTTCACGTTACGTAGTATATCCAGGCATGCGCACCCGAGGCAATGCCAGCGTTCGTGGGGCAAGTGAATGAGTCTACTTCCAACCTCGGTATTTTGTATCATGTTAATGAAGTTATTATTGGAAATATGATTATTAGAGACAGGATTTTATGCCCTAAAAATCTTGAAATATGGTTTTAAAAATATGCATTTATGACCTAAAAATTCTGAAATACGCTCTTGAATATGCAATTAAAATTAGCAATATTTCATTCCCTGTAGATAAAATTCAGGAGAAGCTTGCTTGGAATGAAACGAGATATTTTTGTGGAAACGTAATATAACCTAGCTTATTTTGAGGGAGAAATAATTAAAGTAAATATGCACCTTAGTGACGTACATTGCATGTCTTGTTTAATTTTTCTGCCTGGCTTTAAACAATATATCAAGAATTATCCTTCATTTGCAGAAGAATTTTATCATCTGTAGAAAGGGAAAAATCACAAACTTTGACAAGCTATTTCTAATCTACTAACCTCACAAATAAATAGATTCTATGAAATCATGAAAAGTTTTAGCGAAGGTCTCTATTTTAAGGAAATACGCAAAATATGCTCCTACAATTACATGAAAATGCACCAACATGAAAATTGGTCAAATATGCACAAATATGCATTAACGTATTAATTTACACAGCATCCAATTCAATCCCAATGTCCAGAAATTTCACTTACCTATGCTCTGAAACACCGGACAAAAATATGCAAAATTATAGAAATTCGCTCCCTAATGTTTATTTTAGCAAAATATAATGTTGGATAACAAAATATCAAAATATGATATTAACAATATTTAATTTGATGAAATTTTAAAATTGATCTTTAAATATTAAATATAAATATATATATATATATATATATATATATATATATATATATATAATAATGTATAATCCACATAATAATATATGATCTGTGTAATAATAATATTTAATTGAAGGCTTCATGGAAAATTAAAATAGTATGTTGAACTAAGTTTAAAAAACATTAAAGAAATTAATCAATTTTTAGCCAGCCAATCGGAGGCTGTTCATTTTTATAGAAAAAATATACCCCAATGTTCTTCATTAAGCAAAACTGCATCAATTCCAAATGTTTGTGTTAGTTTACGCATTCTTATTAGTGTGCTGACTGTTGGATTTAAAGCTGACCACACTATCGACATGTAATATTCCAAATGCAGACAGGAATTGGTATTTTCTTTTTCAAAACAGAAAAGTATGAAAATGTTTCCATTATCCACTATTGAAAATCACAAGGGAAAAATATTTACCCAGAAGAGTGAAATATTTCTTTTTTTAGGTTGTATCTTTTTATTATAGTGGCAGATTTCTAACTGATAATAAAATTGGAATACATAGGGGACCCGACATTGGATTTTTTAAATCATTTTCATTTCTAGGACGTTCCGCGGCAAGACAAGTGGATGTAGAGAGAAACCCCGTCATTCAACGACAAACGTTTTGAGAATGGATTTGTCAATAACGGGAACACATTACTTCGAACAGTATCGAATATATACTTTTTAAATATTGGCTTTCTTGTTTCTTATAATAGTTTGTTCTAAAATGCCCTTGCAATACAAAGCAGTAACTGAAAAATTTTTCAGAATTTCGGTAATGAATTTTAAACACGATGTCATAAGTAATCATCATTTATAGCTGCCTGCTTTTTGTTCCTTATTTGGGCAATTTTGAGAACCTGAAGAAAACAGTCTTGCAACCTCAGCATTGGAAATATAGAAGTGTACCATCCCACGTACCAACCCACCTACTCAACTATCCACAGACCATCCAACGAAGCAACTACCCGCACGCCTAACCACCATCCTCCACCTGCCCGTCTTCTTGTCCGCCCATCCACATTCCCATACATGTATCCACTTTCCGGTCGTTTCCCGTGGTTTCTCTCATCATCTCCAGGCGAAGGCCGGAGCAGTACCGTAACATATGGGCCACGAACCGCGCTAACTTTCCTTCCTCTTCCATGTTTTATTCTTACGCCTTACAAACACACACTTACACTTATATGCACTGCACTATCACACATGTCGGGAGCGTAGAGCTTGGCCCGGCTGGAGCGGTGCCCGGGTAGTGGGAGATACCAGATAGGGGAAAACCCCACAAGCCGACGAATAGGTCAACATCTCACCATCCAGTGGGGAAAGATCACCACCACAACCACCACCTCCACCGCGATAAAACATGCACTTCATTTAAGGACCTTAGCTGTTGACGGAGTCACCTGAAATCAGTAGTCAATCAATCAAAGCCTATCCATTAATCTATCCGTACTCTTCCGTGTCTCCAACTTCCCATCCTTCCACCCTCTCGCCCACCGCCCCCCCCCCTTGGCGCCCCCGCCCACCCCTGCAGCGCGTGGCAATGAAGCGGCGCGGGGCGCGAAGCCGCCGGCCGGGCGCGTGGCGTCGGCGCGGAAGCCCTTAATTAAAATATATTAAACGCAGCCATCGCTATCGTTGCGGGCGGCGCGTGCCCGCGCGTGCTGCGCCCGCAACGCCGCATTTGTATTCATACCTTGGCGAATAAATCCGCGCGGCGCTGGGTAATGCACCGGACTGCGCGCGCCGCCTCCCGGCCGTCGCGTCGTCGCCCTGCGCTGGCTACGGCCGCTCGGCCCTTCAGTGTTGCCAGGTTATGGGTTTTCCCCCAAAATGTAGAGAGTTTTTTTGTCTTTAGTGGATGTTTTAGGGGTCCGAACGTATTTGAAGATTTTTGTTCGTGTTTTTCGTTGAGTTTTTTAAATGTTAAATTAAAAAATCTAATAAATAACAAAAAATTTGTCCAAAAAAACAACAAAATCACAATACACAAAAGTAGTTCCCTATTATTATTGCAGGTATATTTATTCAAATATAACTAAGCGTAGTGAAAATAGATACATGTGTGGGTGACTTGCTTTGTGATTGTCAAAATTTCGTACCAACTTCTTCAATGTTCAAAAAGTTTAACAACGGAAACATGTACGAGTCACAAAACATTGATGTGTTTTTGATGTAATGTCTGAAATAAGAATGTATAGCTAATTGTAGTTTATTGCGGATTCAGTTTGATTTTATTCATTGTTCAGTTCTTATAATAGTTATTTATATGCCAAGGGCGTTATAAGGGGTCTAATGATCGAGCGGCGACAAAAATCCCGACGGCCTGTGGCCCAGGGGTTTTTGTCGCCCGAGATCACCAGTTAACGCCCGTGGTACTACATACATGCTTTTATTTTTACAAAATATTAATTATTCATATTTCCTGTTTTTCTAATTAACTAGTTGTTAACTTCACTCGGTTTGTCATTTCATATTTCCCTTCCATAATTCCCTTCGTAAGCGAACATGTAGCAACATTCACCTGTTTCATATTTCCCTCGTCACCACGATTTTCTCGATCCAGGTAAGATATGCAGTGAATATCGAGTTCCGTATCGCAGGAAATAACAAGAAATAACGTATGAGTAAAACAACATTATTTTGCTACAAGATCTATGATTTTAAGTTACACAATAAATGAATTAAATTTTACAATTTTCATCATTTTTTTAAAATGTACTAATTTTTTTAAGATAATGTTTAAAAATATATTTATAATTATCGGTTTAGCATTTTTAGAATATTTAATACTTTGGTGGTTTATTTCAAATTTTAGTGGGTTTTACGTCATCAGGAGATAAATGTTTGCAGACATCTGGCAACGCTGCAGCCCATCGCACGCGCTCCGCCTCCGGGCGTGCTACGGCCGGAATTAGTAGGGGAAAGTACCTACACTTCACCCTGTCACAATTATTAATTCAAAAATGAAACCAACATTGTATATGCAGTTACTGTAAAGATTTCCATGCTCATTTTACTGTGCGTGTTGTAAAGAATACGCATGGTCGTGTTCATTGTTTCATTATTTGATCGCGTGCATTATACTTTCATATGCTCATCATCTTTTTTTTCGTAAATAATATCTCTAATATACCGAACACGGTTAAGTCATTTAACGTCTTTATAGACACAAGCACTTGCGAAGAAAAGCGTTTTTGATCAATTATTTTTTCCTTGGATAGTGGCAAGGTTGGGAGAGATGTTAGAGTCTTTAATTCATTGCTTGATTGCGTGGAAGATTTCTTTTATTGTTGGCGATTCTACGTCGTACGATATTAATACAAAACCTTTCTAAGAATAGCTCGTAATTGTATTGCATTTCTAAGATAGGATAGCGAAGTGTTCCACAATCAATTGGTCGCCGAGATCACTGGAATTTCAACATTTAAAGAAATGTATTGAAAGAAGAATTTTAGTAGAAGTTGCACATAAGGGTTCGATTGGTTTCCGGCGAGACCAAGATAACGCTTAACTACGACACAACCTGAGCAGTGCATAATCTTATCTTTAATGGCTGTAATGATGAAGTTTGCAGCAGACATCTCACTCAATGGTGTGGAGAGAGGTACTTGAGTTCGATGCGGTGCGTGAAATCTCATGGTGATTAGCTTCTTCAAGACAAGGCATCTGTGCTTACTCTTCAGATAGCAAAGAATGTTGTAAAGGTCTATGACTTTAAGGAGTTGGACATACACAATATAGTCCAGGTTGGGCATCCTTCGAGGTCTACCACTTTTCAAAACTGAAGAGAAATCTTTGAGAAAGAAGAGTTTCAGAGCAGAGAGAGGTGAAAGAAGCAGTTTTTGATCATTTTGCGAACAAAAATTTCGGAGTATTTTCCTCAAATGCCTAAAAAATTAATACATTTATGTAAAAAGTGGGTTGTAGAAAAGGGTGATTAAATGGAAAAGTTACGATTTTTTTCTTTTTCTCAAAAATAGAAAGTACTGAGGCCAGAAATTATGGAACCTACCACTATAGTAAGAATGCTGTTAGTTAAGCGCGATTCTTCTACGAAAACATTTATTTGAATCAGTTTTTGAATCATAAATGAATATTAAATGTATATATTGTAAAGGAGACCTTTTTGTAGGGAAATCCTTTTTAAAGTCCCGTTATTGTTACATTGCATTGCACATTTTGTATTCAATGACTTAAGCCGCACGCGGTATATTTATAAATAAGAATTGCCTATGAACATTTTCTGTTAGATGGCGTTCTTACTGCTTTGAACATTGGAGGAAATTACTTCCACCTGATAGTGCTGAAGTAGATTGTGGAGAATTAACTCTCTATTAAGTCCCTACATAGAGTTCATAATTGAGTTACGGGAACTATTTCCACGAAATGAATTTTGTTTCACTATTAATATTAGAAGATAATTTATAAAATATTTACTTTATTAAAAGTTTTAACTCAAGTTGAGCTTGCTACTTACAGAAGTCACACAGTGAAGTTTTATTCTTAAAAATTGATTGATGACTGGATGATACCGGACACGTCAGCTGTTATAGTCAATACCCTGTAATAAGTGTTTACTGTAATACGTGTTTTGTCCCGGGAGGTGGCGGATTCCCTTCCACAAAGAATGTGAGATTCGGCGCCAATGTGCACGTGGGATTTCGGAGAATTTCTCTCTCCAGAAAATCCCCAACTGTCTCAAGCTATAAGATCCCAATTGGTTTCTCGATATGGGTGAAAATGTAGTAAATGTAAGGTGAATGGTGTGTAAGGGGAGAAGATAGGACAAAAAAGAGGAAGGAAAGATCGCGCGCGTTCCGTGAACCGATTGTTAAGAGTATTGTTCCGACATTCGACTAGTGCTGATAAAAAATTACCGATCAGAGCAGCCGACCGCTCTAATTCTTTCCCAGACACAGGCTGAATTCGTCCTAGCTATGTAACTAGTGTCGAACATCTGCCATAATTGGGTCTCGAACCCTAGAACCTCCCGGTCAGTTGTGGTGCAGTCAGTGGCGATGGCAGCGTCTCATCATGGACAACGCAGTGGCCGACGGCCTTCACATAATGACCGAGAGAAGTGGTATTTGCGTCGAGTTGTCAGTGCCAACAGACAAGCAACACTACGTAAAATAATGACTGAAATCAATGTGGGACGTACGAGGAACGTTACCGTTAGGACAATGCGGCGAAATTTGCCATTAATGGGCTAGCAGAATGACTTTAACGGCCTATCTTAAATGGTAGCAGAAGACCGACTCGAGCCATCGACTCGAGAGTATAGAAAGCCGACTCGAGTGCTAACAGCATGACATCGCCCGCAGAGGCTCTCTTAGGTTCGTGACTGTATCAATCGGAACCTAGACGACTGGAAAACCGTGACTTGATTTGATGAGTCTCGATTTCAGTTTGTTAGAATTAATGTTTGACTTCAAGTGTGGCGCGGATCCCACGAAACTATGGACCCAAATTGTCAACAAGGCACTGTGCCAGCTGATCATGACTCCATAATGGTGTGGGCTGTTTTTACGTGGAATAGGTTAGGTCCTTTGGTTGAACTTAACTGATCATTGACTGGACAATGATGATGTTAAGCTTCTTGGAGACCATGTGTAGCAGCTCATGTAGTTCATATTTCCAAACAAGGATGGATTTCTTTATGGATGCCAATGAGCCATGCCACCGGACCACAACTGTTCGCAATTCGTTTGTATGAGATTGTGGATAATTCAAGCGAATGGTTTTGCCACCGAGATCGCCCCACATGAATCGCAACTAACATTTACGGGACATAATCGAGAGGTCAGTTCATGCACAAAATCCTGCACCGTCTACACTTTAGCAATTATGGACAGCTATACGAGTAGAGGCAGCACGGTTCAATATTTCTGCACGAAACTTCCAACGACTTGTTGAGTCCATGCCACGTCGAGTTGCTGCACTTCGCCGGGCAAGAGGAGGTCCGACACGATATTAGAAGGCATCCCATGACTTTAATCACCTCTGAGAATTTTATTTATAACAAGTGATTATGGTTGTCTAGGCAAAAAAAACAACAAAAGTTACGACTCAGTAACTATCAATATGCTACAATTTCTTCGTCAGTACTTTATGTTTTATCCTACATTAGTGATTCCCAACAAGGTCAGTATTGGCATCTCTGATGTTCGATGACATTTTGAAGAGGGTCAGTGATGATCGAGGGGTCGATTGGGGGTCAATAGTCTAATATGAACTGGCAACCGATCAGTATAATCAAAATTTCATTTATTATAAACAATATTTATGAACTTGATAATTAATTTATTTCTGATATAAAGCAAAAAAATACATATTACAAATTCGCTCCTTTTCTTTCGTATCCGTAATTCTTCCTTCAGAGTTTAGTTGTTCAGAAAAACAAGAAATTATAACCATTGAAACACGGAGATACTCTATCGGACAAAAAAGTATATACCGCTACACCCTCTGTAGAAATATTATGGTCAGTTTAAAAAAAATCAGCATTTTTTATCCATTACACTACAAATAACGTTCAATACAACTACTGAAATGTATATGTTTTCAGTTATTATAAACAGATATTTACGAGAATATTAGTTTACGAAATGGTTATCTTTAATGCATTTACGTGAAATTCTTTGTGTTATGATTATGGATGCTGTACTCTATAGAGAGAAGGTAAGAGGTCGATGAAGCAATGAACTCTCTAAAAAGGGGTCGATGACGAAATAATTTTTTTCTCCTAATGTAAATTAGGAGAATATGCAAACTGAATATTAAGAAATAGATCGTGAAGATTCGCCGTAAATGATCAAATAAAGTATGTCGTCTGCAAGGAATAATTGCGACTAACTTGAAAAATGCGTATTAATTACTGAAATGTCTATCCTGATTGCATTAGATCTCAAGACTGTTAATAATGACATAATGACTGTCAAATAATGACTGTCAAATTCATAATAAAGAATTAAACAAATGAAAACGCGGTGAGTGAGACGCAGAGGAACGAGAGCGCGTTTCATGCTCGCACCAGTGTATTGCTGCGCCACGGGGGCTGTAACGAGTTCCATGCGGAGGACGTTCACACCCACCCCAGGGACGGTGCGATCCCACGCGCCCGCTGCCCAGCGCGCCAGAGCACTCTGGCGTTCCCACGACGCACCCCACCCAGCCGTCCCTCCCCGTCCTGCCCCGCCCCGCCCCTTTCTCCCCACCCCGGCCTGTTCCATCCGCTCCACCCCGCCTGCAACGCGCCTCGCCTCTCTCCCCCGCCGCCCCCCCCCGACCAGCACCCTTTCGCCCTCTGCCCTGCGCCACCCACACTCCTTGCCCTCCAGCACCATCCTCCCCCGAGTGCCGCCCCGCCCTCCTCATCCTTCTCCTCACTGCCCCGCCCGCTCCCGGCCCACGCCGTTCCACGTTGCCCTGCTCCGCCTCTCCCCACCCACTTGCCACGTGTCGCTTCCCCCTCCCTGTACACCTCGCCCAGCTCCCTCCGCCCCGGCCCGTTCCGCCCACTCCGCCTCGCACCGCTCCCCCCTCTCGCGCCGCGCCGCCTGCCACGCGCCCCCGCATTCGGCCCCCAGGGGATTCCCCGCGGGGCGCGGGCCCCGCTCCTGGCGCTCAGCTTGTGTTGTTCGCCTGCTGGCACCGCACCGCACCACACCGCGGGCCAACACACGTCAAAGTGGCTACTTATCTGTTCGTAGAGTTGTCTGTTGGCGGTGCGACTAGGTTCACAACACGTGCAAATACGTTTCGGTTGCGGGTTTGTTTTGTCTATTCGGTACTCTGCAATCATTAAAATTTAAAGCATGTGTTTTGCTCTGTAAGCAGCTTTTACGTTTCAAATTCCTGTTATGCAGGATAATGATGTTTCGAAAAGGCACTACGTACTTTTGTTTTATATTTTCATTTGCTATCGACTTTTTGAATAAATATTTATATGAAGTTGTATTTTTCATCATATCACAATGTTGTATGTTTTTTACAGACTTCATTATTTTATTACAGTGTTGTTTCAATAAATACAAATCCCGTAATGATCTAGCTTACATCCCAACTAAAATATTTTTTTTGGAAACAGTAAATCCAGTACGTATCAACAATATTAATTACTTTTCCTGGTATGGAATATTTCTGATATTTTCCTGTTTTCCCGGAAATCTAATTTTTTCCATTACCAACATACAGAAAGCCTTTAAATCATTCGATCTAATGCTCTTAAGATTCTCTCACCACCCTCCTCGCAATCTCACCACTTTCTCCTCTGCGTTAGCGTTACCGCTCACGGCCACCTCTCCCTCTCGTCGACTGTCTTTGCCCTCCTTGCAGCCGCGTCCACGCTCTTCTGTCGGCCGAGTAAATTGCCGCTGCCAACGTCTCGTCCACATACGTACGCGCGCTTTTCTTCTTTGCTGACTTCTCCCCTGTCCTGTCTTTCGGCTCGACAGCCCGCTATGGACCTTTGCCGACCAGCGGTAACCCAACCTCTAGGCCCTGGGATAAGGGTTTCGTGTGGTTAGCACGAAGTCATCCCTTCAGCGTATATACTGGTCTTAACCTTAAGGTGGGCTTTCTCATCGCCACACAGCAATAGATACCGGGACATTTGTAACGAAAGCGCACGGTTATTATGTATCCGGTCGGGAATCAAACTCGGGGTTGCGCCGTGGAAAGCGAGCACGCTAACCAATGAGTCACCTAGTCGGGCTTCTCTCCAGTTCCTGCATTCCTAAATCAAAGGACACGTCATTTCAGTCGTTCCTTTCATCGTTGTATCGAAATCTCCGTCTCAAATGATGTCATCCTCTCCCCCTACAATGCCAGGGTGGATCTGCTAAGTCTTTACTTCCCCCTCGTCTTCCGCACCCTGAGATCGTGTCTGTTCACCAACTCGATCTCCACACTTGTGCTACTTGTATTGTCATGTTTCTGTAGTTCGCATATCCAACCGTAGCTGCCTCCTCATATAAATCTTACTATCCTCCCAATAGATTTCGACTGCCCGCCCTGCGATCCCCGTATCTTGTCTTCATTCACTATAACAAACGACTGGGATTCCTCTTGTCATCGCCACAAGTCCATTCGTTTGAATCTCCCTTCCTTCATGATTTCTGCTCTTCATCGCCTTGCCACATCGATCACTTCTGCAGCTTCCTTCGTATGTCTCCACTATAGGAGGTTTCTGAATAAATGTCACAGACTTCCAAGGCATGAAGAGGAGTCGAAAATTATCACCTTTAACCTATGAACATATAGTGGGGAATTGTATAAAATTGAGTTATATACATATTTACACATTGACGCTTACCTCTGAATTTTAGACAACTTTTTATATACAGATGTTAGTCAGGTTGCGTTCTGATCAGTCAAGGAGATTTCATGTTCCTATTGAACATCTGCACAGCCTTTGGGGTTCCCTAAAAGTCAGAGGCAAATGTCACATGTGTAAATGTATGCAATTCCTTTATATGCAATTTCCCACATGTCCATTAGCAAAAATCGGCCATTTGTTTATCTCTTTACATGTCCTAGAAGTTTGTTATATTTATTTTGAGACATCCTATGTGACAACGCTACTATGACCTCAACATCCCATCGCACTCGTTCGTCCACCGCCTCCGCATCTCCGCTTTACACTCCATCTCCAACGTCGTCGGCCGCCGACCCACTTCCACCGTCTCTTCCATCTCTTCGCCCACGGTCCCGCACTCGCCGCCGCCGCCGCTGCCGCCGCATGTTCGCGCAGAGCGCCTCTCTCTACGTGACGCTCGACAGGGAAATGCAATTTGCGTGATTTGATTGCTCTCGCGCTGCCCTTCGCACATTCGAGGGGGTGATCGAATTTGGCGAACATTTCGATAAAAAGCGGCGAACCGCGTCGGAATGCGTGTTTTTTTTCGCAGTAGTTTCCGCAGCGTCGTTGGGCGTAGGACGGAACACTCATCGCCTCGTCAAGTGAGAGCGACTTTGCGCGCTTGTGTACGTTTCCATCAAAATTTATGAACCCGCGCGGCGTAGCGCGATGTATGGAATTAGGAAAATCCCATGGGAGAAGTCAACGCGGAGTCCGACTGCACCCTTTTCGTGCAGCTTCAGTTATTATTATTCACAAATGCTGCGTTCGTGTTGTTTTTGAAGCTGACTTAACAGCAATGTTCGATTAATTAATAAAATGTTCCTGCTTTTGATCTCAGCATTTAAAGTGAAATGTGGAAATAAATAAAAAAAAGTAGTGTCATTACCCATTGATTAGAATGTTCTGAAAGTTCTGAATGTTCTGTTCTTTAAAATACTTTATGAGTTTTCCTATGTTATAAAACATTTCTAGAAAATCTCATAAAATCTAATGCACCTTCGAAAGAAGAAAAGCTGTAGGTTGAAATTCTCATAGATGATTACATTTTAATAGATATTATATCTTAAAGCTTCATCTAGTGTGTTATTTAACCTCTATAATGTTAATTTCCCTATCTTTCTAATGTTAAGGTAATTTCAAAATGTTGTTACTGTGAATCTTCTTTTCATTTTTACGTAAGTAATAATATATTATGTTTATTGAAACGAATGCTCTGAATTTTTTTGATCCTCCAGAAATATACGAACATACTGCTAGTCAGATCTTCATTAATTTTTTAAACAAAATATTTTTGTTTATGTTTGCAGCTAATGTACCAGCGTTTTTTAAATATTTCTATACAGTGTACTCAAAATCATACACTAATACCTTTGTCTGTCCAATTTTCCTAAAATCATCTCAACATGGGAAATCGCAGGCGGTAGTGAGGGCCATACGAAGTTGCGTGATCGAGATCATGAACAGACAACCAGTGAATCATTCAAGACAAATGACTGTTTTTCAGCTGTAATTCATTTACGTTACTCGTGCACAAACTAATAATTTTATGATTTCTGAACACGAAATACTCGCACCTGAAATGTCGTTGATTTTATTTGATAAAATACTTCTGAGCACGTAGTACTTCCAAAACATTGGTGATAAACGTTCTTCAGTTAATGCGATTGAAGTATGCAATTACTCACGACATATTAAAGAGAGCTTTCATGAAATTTATTACATAAGGAGCAATAGATTTAAATTATACTGCTTTAAGTACATTAGCGAAGTTTGCAAAAAGAGTACCTTTCAAGATTTACATTTCTGCTTTAATTCTGAATATAAACCATAGTTAATGTGAGAAAACAGCGCCCTTACCACAAAAAGATCAGACTTTTTTGTTCTTATTTGATATTATTTTGAAACGTTTTCAAAAATTGATTCTTCGATATTGAAATATCATCTATGAGTATCAAATGTGGAAAGAATTATTATATCTTGCTTCAAAGAATACGCATCTAAAAATTATTACAGTTACCTAAAAAGGATCATATAAAAATAAGAACTCAGGTTCTGGAGATACAAGGATACTTTGAATGCATTGGAAATGATCAGTTGTATTGCAAAACCCCTTTGGATTAGTAAACTCTTGCATTAGAGCATTCCCTTATTGTCTAACAAAACAATTTCCTGTTTCAGATTTCAACCAAGATGGGAGACCGGACAACATCAGCTTCATGATAAAAAGAATAAAGGTTCACACCAGAGAGTCGCTCAAGGACCCCACCTATCGCTTTCCGCAAAATTACGGCGTGGAAAAGTTTCTGGAACTCTTCTCCGGTGAGTAGTCACGTCCCTAATTTCTACACGCCCCCGACAACCCACGGAGCTCGCTATTAAAATTAACAAGATTAACTCCACGACTTTATGGCGTATAAAGACAGTATCGTAGCAGGAAACTTCAATAGTACATTTAATGTAATGGGATTTCTGCCAGTCCATAAAAGGAACGCAAGACAAAGGGGCTGACGCTGCGGGTGGCAGTTAAAAGATTGCGCTGCTTTGGAACGTCTCCTCTGTCGCAGAGCTTTAACTGCAGCGCACAGCGTGCAGTATGTACAGGCGCAGGGGCTGCGCGAGGCTCCGCAGCGCACTCACTGTCTGCGCATCCGGTGCCGCCAGGAAACAACTCGCAGCGGCCAGCACTTAATGCGTGTCCTTTGCTCTTTCGCCTTACGACCTCCGCGCGCCCTTCCAGCCACGACGACGCACAATAACGCTTTACATCACTAGTTTAACTAGAAACAAACTCTTTTGCCAGAAGATGGAAAGAGGTTTTACACCAAATTTGAAGGAATGAAGGGTGCAGAACTGGAAGAAGCTCAAAAGGGTCGTTTAGACCTACTATAAAATTCATTTTGTCACTACGCTAGGTGTGAAAGCTAAAAGTGAAACTGAAAGTGTGTCGTAACCAGATTTACTGATTGTAATTGTATTTATGTAAGGAATTCATGAGAAATTTCACAGATATAAGATGATGTCTGGCTTAAGAATATACCATTCTTTAATATAATTCCATATAATTGTCACCACTCTGACATTTCTCTTTGAACAAATTTAATCATTAATGTAATTCTTGTTATTCTCTAATTTAATTTTGTTTACAAGAGAAATCTACCATACATTTGCCAATTACTGAATTATAATCAACATTGGATGCCATACTTGACTAAATCACATATAATGTAAGTAATCTCACAAAAGAGCTTCGCGCATACGTTTCTATTCGTATAATCCATTTACTCGCACGTGCTTCATATCTGAATTAATGTATTGATCTGGGCGTGCGCGAGCCCTCCGTGGAGCGCGCGCGGGGCCCTTGAGGAGCGCCGTCCGTCTCCGGAAGCGCGCGCGTCTAGCGGACGTTCTGCGAAATTAACGAAGACCCGAGGAGCGACGTCAGCGCATCATGCCCCGGCGCAAACGGCCCTCGGCAGAGACAGCCACGCTCATGTCCCCGCCCCGCCGACCCCACCACCCCGCCTTTACGGAACGCCCTCCGCCCCCGCCGGGCCCTTCGCGCTGCCCGTACAGCCCGCCAACGCCCCCAACGCCTCCGTCTCACCGTCACCGCCTGCCTCTTCCCCCGCAGCCGTCATAACCTCCGCTGTCCCCGCTGGTAAAGCTGCCTCTCCACCCCCAAGACAACGGCGTTCCCGTGGTCAAAATTGCCTTTCTGACACCCCTCACCCCGCTACCCTGCCGCCACCCCTGCCCCCACCACCTCCTCCGTTCATGTGTTTGCCACCCACCGCCATCAAGTTTGGTTGAAAAGCGTCACAAGCCCTTCGTTAGTTTAGCATTCGCTATTGCCATCACTGCCTCTGCAGCCATCATTGCCACTACTGTCTTCACTCTACCAAACAATATTGCTGCCTCTACACATACCATCACCTGCTTCGACGTCCCCGCCGCCATCGTCTCTGCCTTTTCCACCGCCGGGCCTGCCAGCCACCTCTCTACTTGAGGGCACCACCGCCAGCGATGATAGGGCTGGTCGAGAAGGCGACGGAGGCGGTGACGGCGCTCGTGGAGCAGCTCCGCATTCGCGCCACGTCGCCTCTTGATGGAAGGGACTCGCAGCGTCGCAGGAAGTGCGGCCAGGTTACACAGAATTATGATCCGGCGACAAAAAACGGCTCGAGGAGGCGCGACACGACGGCGGAAGACGAGAGCCGACGGCGACGGGAAGGAATTAACGGAGCTCGTCCCTTCGTTCTAGCCCCTTGCCCCTATCGCTCCTCTCGCCCCCCTCGCCCGCCCTCGCCTGCGCCACGCCACGCGCCTCGCCCCCCCCGCCGCCCCCCCGCCGCGACCCACCGCCGCCACCCCTCGCCGCCACCCCCGGCGCCACCCCCTACCGCCACCCCTGCCGCCACCCCCCGTCCCCACCCCCTGTCACCAACCGGCCTGCAACCGTGTCGCCTAGCCAGCGGCTCCCCCTCGTCCATGTGCCTGCGTCTGCTTCTAATGCCTGCCCTCGCTTTGCCTATGATGCCCAGCTATTCCCATCTACGCCTAATTACGCACTTACTTAAAGTTGTCCGGACCCCCTTAATCACATAGCTGCACCCTTCACACAACCATTTACCTCTCTCTTTCTCTTTCCCTTTCTTTTTATCTTTCTCTTTCTCCCTGTCTCTTACACCTACTTGTTTGTTTAACTCGTCCGAAAAAACAAGCATGTTGCACAAATACTACTTTTCTTACTCTCTGAGGGTGTTCGATGACCGTAACCGCTTATTCAAGTACCTACAAACATACTGGTTCTCTAAAAACACACATGCATATCGTAAACCTGATACCAAACAAATCTTTCCAACAATCGTGTCCAACTATTTTCGGACAATTCTCATCCCCAACTCATCATTTAATTGTGATTTTCAATTTGAATAACAAAGTTTCAACTAACATTTCAGTCGTTTTGAGTACATTAATGCAAAAATTTCATCTCTGCGCCTAATCAGACATCTCTTCTCCTAACATAGGGAGTATTACAGTGGCTATTTTTCCACTGATTGCAGCACGATATACTACATACAACAGAAGTCAGATATTTTACCACACTAACAACTAATTTTCTTCTATTTTGTCACTTAGAAACTAGTCATTCCAAAATATCGTATTTTCGTGCGAACTTTTCGCTACTCCCGATCTGTATGTTTGTTCACTTGGCTCCCCCGCACCTACCTCACTACCAGCTCCCGTTCTGTCCGTCGCCCCTTCGCCGCGCCTCCTCCCCCTCCCCCGCGCGCGCGCCTCTTCGGCAAGCGCGTCACGCGTCTCGTTAGCCCGACGTCACGCTGATGGGGCAAACACGCGGCGAAGACGGCGTCGGCGGGGGCGGGGGCGCGTCTAGCGTAACGAGCCTACACGGGACGGAAGTGGCCCCGCGCAGCTACTGCCGTCGCTGCCTCTGTCATTGGCTCCGTCTCCGCCGATGACGACGCTGCCGTCACTGCCACCGCCTCTGTCTGACTCGCCGTCGTGGTCGACACCGCCATCGTCATCATCGCCCCCGCTCGCACTCCCTTCCTTGTCCCTGATCAACCTCATCCTCTACGGCCGTTCCTTTGGCACAAAAACATGTATGTTGGATGGCGATTAATAATCACTCAGTATGTGGTGTATTTTCGTGACTAGAGATATGCAGCAAATAAGGCAGGCTATAAGAAGATTCCAGGCGTGTCAAGTAGGCAGGTCATTAGTATAGCGCACGTTACATCCCTGGGATGGGGTTCCCCCCCCCCCCCATGGCAGTGAACCGGCGCCGCTGTCTCCCCAGTAGGACATTGCCACAGACGGGATAAACTCTAGGCTCCCGACTGGTCTCCTGACATATATGTGTGTCAGTGGATGTAAGCGGAAATGCGGGGACGAGAATAAGACGAAAATTTCGCGAGCGGTCTATTTTTTTTTTTTTTTGTTACTTCAGCGTTCGCTTGAGATGATCGAAAACAGAACAGTGAAAACTACGTTCAGAGAAGGCGGCCGATAAAATTCATCTCCAGACTGTTGAATTAGACCCCGTCTATGTAGATATAGTGCAATTTTTATAACTTTGGCTCTCAAGCCCCTATGATCACTTTCTCGGTCCTGCCGCTAGACCTTAAGCACGGTTTGGTACGGTCGCGATCATGCGATATCTAGCGGCACGACTGAGAAAGACTCGGAATACCAAGACATATTCCATCGTGAAGACAAGCCTTGAGAGGCAAAGTTATAAAAATCGCACATTAGTATCAAAAATCCACCACTGTCGGGTCTCAAACTCTCGACCTTCCCGGTCAACGACGACAGCGCAGAGGCAACAGTGTTGCCGCTAAGCTTTATCAGCTGGAGAAGCTACGTGAAAGTCACGCCCATTCCCATAACCACAACCTCAGCTACCTTCGCCACCGCAGCCATAGCCTCATCCTCATTTTCCTCCTCCTCCTCCTCTTCCTCGTCGCGGCCGGTGCGCCGGGCAGCAGTTCCACCGCGGGCGTCGCTTGGCGTCTGCGCGTGGCTCGCTACTCCTCCCGTGACAAGTTGGCAACTGTCAGCGCCACTCGCGCCTTTGTTACCCGACTTGCTGAACGAAACTCGGGCGAGCGCCGCCACCGCCGGCGACGGCGAGGGGGAGGGGGTGACCCGAGGAGGCCGTCACATTCCGCCTCGCGCCGGCGGACAGGGAGGGGACGGTGGTGTCCGCGGGACTAGGAGATCACGGCCAACGCTGCGAAGAGGAGACGGACGGAAAGGAAGGGCTGGGGTCTGGGAGAAAGCGGGAGATGTGGCTGGCAGGCGCAACATGGTAAAATTAAAATAGTCTGGGAAAATGAATATATGACGTACTACTTAGAGAGATTTCGGTCGCGACTAGCTGTAGATGATAAGAGTTGGTGGGACTTTATGACATGTGACTGCTTTAAGGCGGAGAACTGGTGACAGAAAATGTCGGTAGTTTAGGTAGGGGGAGTCGATGGCATGGGTGAATCAAGGATGAAGTGTGATGTGGAGCCCACAGTTAAGCCACCGCTGAGGCTGGGAGATAAATATTGGGAGTGTGAAACAACAAGTTGAAAAGTCAGCAGCGCGGTGGTGCGGCGTAAAGGGTGGAAATGGAGAATATGAGGAAGCAGCACCGCTGGAATAGAAAGAGACACAAGCCAGAGAGCGTGTAGCGGGGCCGGGGGAGGGCATCGCCGATGATGAGGTGGGCGGGGCAGAGTGGAGCTGTGGGGCGGGGCGGCTGCGACAACGGAGCGCTGCCGCCGCCGAGGGTGGGGCCCCTCCACTCGACGCGGGCGTGCTCTGTCCGGTGGCTGCCGGTGGCCGCGGCGGGAGGCGGCCTGATATTAAGGTTCTGTAAAGTCTGTTCGCGATAAATCATGTCGGGCGACGGGGCGAGCGCTGCGGTGGGGGCGACCGCTCTCCACTCTTTCTGCGCCCCCGCCCCGCTTCGCCCCGCCCACGCCTCCTGCTCCGGCCATGGCGCCGCCGGCGCCCGGGAAAAGACAGTCACGTCCGCGCCCGACCTGGCTGTCGACGCCTCCGCCGCTTCCTCAGCTCCACTCTGACGCTCCCCGCCTCCTCCCCCCCTCGCGTCACGAGATTGGAAAAATGGAGCGTTCCACACGTTTTGAAATTTAGTTCCCTTCTATGTACGCACACTATGGAACTACTCGTAAAACTATTCACTACTCTTTGCACAGATTAAAGTTAATTATTTTGTTTTTGTAATTATTTTTTTTCAAAACTCAAATTTTACGAGCTGTTATCATGATTGTTTTAGTAATTTTTTTTTCATAACTCAAATTTTTCGAGCTGTTATCATGATTTTCCCCTTTAGAGATAGTTTAGTGTGTTTACTTCCAAATTACATGTTTCAAAATAATTCCCGTGTTAGAGGTTACAACATTAGTTGCAGTTGTGTTGCAGAATGAATGATGTTCGTAGTTTTCAAAACATAACAGAAGTGCTCAATCTGTCTTCATTTCGACGCCTTTTGCATCGTAATTTGCGACAAATAGTTCTGTAGTTCTACCTGGACAAGAAATTTGACGCTCATTTCTCACGGAAATAGAAGTGAAATTTGTCTCTGTAACAGAGTAGGCCATCAGTCTGGGTGACGTATTCGTATTGCTGTCGGACATATTTCAGGCAGGAGTATTAAGTATTTTCGCTTTGTCTTCTGCGGTAATGTGCAATAAATAGACGCCATACTTCTCAACAAGAAATTTGGGAAACAGAGGAAATGTTTACGTACTGGGACATTTTCATTTCTGAATTTTACAAAATATGTGCGACTTTTTGTGAAACACATTCTGCAAACAAATTTCTGCATTCTTAACATTGTACCTTGAAAGCTACAAAATCTTCTTTTTCTCACATTTCTTCAGAAAGTTCTGCAAATATCAGTTGATGAAGCAAAGTAACAAAACACATAAAGAATGTTTTGAAGGTTGGAAAAAAGAAACTATCACCCGCTATTTTTTATTAGTTACTGAAGAAAATCGCTTGAAAAGTACAAACGTGCTAAAGCTATCAAAGGATATTAAGAAATAAAAATAAGAGGTCTTGATATTGTTGGCACATTGATGGATTATGTAACGGTTTCTGTTCCACTGGGTTATTCTATTTATATTGCTGAAACGAATATTCTGTGTACGTATGTAGGGCCTGTAAAAATGATGGTAGAATGTAGAAAAGTGACTATTTATTTGTAATAATTTTGTTCATAGCATTAAATGAACGAAAAACGTATGACTAAACCTCATACGATGCTTTTAATTTTTGAAATTCCACTGCCATTTAAAATCCAACGGTTAGTCACGTACAACGAACTCGAAGTCGAAAACTAGGTTAACTAAACAAATGCAATGTATCTCTGAGAAGGACGTCGTCAGACGAAAACAAACTTCAGAACTCTACACTGGAAAAAAGCAAACCGAAAATGTTTTCCATTTGGTGAAAAAAAAGGTAAAATTGTTTCACTAAGTGATATTGAGTTACAAACACCAGAAGTATTGTAAACTGTGTTGTAACATACAAAATCAAAAGAAACGAATATTCGCTTTCACTTAAAACACTATTTTTTCTTTTGAACTGTATCAGAAATGTATTTCTTTATCAATTTTGTCATAATGTACGGTGCAAATCATAATCACCTGAACCTTGGAATTTCGTGAAAAGTTACAAAGAATCCCGCTCCCAAAGTAAGGAACCGCCAGCCGTTCTCGCCCGGAGGGTTGCTGGGCGTTGGACGTGGACGCGGGGGCGGAAGGCGGCGCCCTTGAGGCTGCGCGAGCGGAATGCAGAGCCCTCCACGCCCTTCCGCGCCCTTCCACGCCCCGCCGCGCCACTCTGCACCCGCTGACACCGCCACTACTCGGCGAGCGAAAACCTGCACGTGCTTCTGAGAGGAGTGGTTAGGTGCTTATGGAATCTGAAACTGCAGACCCTCATATCCCCAGAATGAATGAAACGAAGAGACTCCAACATTACCCTTGACGATACACATATTACTTCATTCTACATGGATGTAGATGAATCCTAGCGGTAATTTGGGTTCATGAGAAAGTTGAATTTAATGCAACAAAATTAAAATCGTAGGAAGAAGAATTAGAAAAAACCTGAGAAACCCTGCCAAAACAAATTTTGCCTTCTTTATAATTATAACTCAGTATAATGAAATGCAATTGTATTAAATAGCTACATGAGTATACTATATGTATAATAATTCATTATCATCTTTACTAATATCAGAACTATTCAGGAGTATTCAGGAATGGGCAATTTCATCAGGGAATTCTGGTTTAAAATCCTTCCATCTGACAGCAGATGAAAGAAAACTTTTCATAAAAATCTAGAGGCTGGCTTTTTTCAATGATCCTATCTTTACCGATCAATTTTAGACTGACAATGAGGCAGAAATTTAGTAACAAAGACCACTTAGAAATTATGTAAGGTAATTCAAAAACCCATTATATCTTTCAGAATTAGCGTTAGTCATTATGTATAATGGATTACCATATTATAATTTTGAATGGATAAACTTGGCGCCACAGCCCGTGAACGGGCTCAGGCCTACCGGCGACGTCCCTGCCTCGCGGCCGTGGGTTAAGGGGGTACGTGTGATTAGCACGTAGACATCCCCACGCCGTATTCTGGCCTTCTCAACCTGGGAAGTGAATTTTCATCTCAGAGCGACGTATAGTGGGACATTGCAAGGAAAACGCACACTATATTCTTGCCGCGACCGGGAATCGAACCCGGGGCTGTGTAGCGGAAAGTGAGCATGCTGACCACGAGCTAGCCGCGAGGCTGGATTATCATGTTAGAAATGTTAATCTTTTTTTGAAAGAGTACCATACTATATGGTTGAAATAATACGTAATTTTTTTGTATGATTTGCAGGAATACAAGGCAAAATAAATGCATTAATATTTCAAGTAGATGGTGCGAAGGATTTCTTTCGTATATATTCAATACATTTTAAATGTACAAAATATATTACTACGATATCTTATTACACCCCGAACAAACATGTAAAAAATGCAATAGATATTGCATGTTTTATCTAATATCAAACATTCCTTTGAAAGAGATATTTTAAATGGAGATTTATGTTTCAGCTAATTTAAAAAGTATTTAAACAAACTTACTTCGTAAACGTATGAACTATTACTTTAATTCTTTACCATTTAGTTTCAATAAACGTCTTTATGAGTTTGTTATTTTACCCCGAAGGCTGGTGTTTTGCTCTTCTAAATAACACCACACAATACTCAGACAACTCTTTGATTTGGCAATAACTTCTAATTAATAATTTGCTAAATATGCATTTAGATACTGATTTTAATTTACATATATTACACGCTCTCCGAGCAATAAAGCAAATGATATTAACAAACTTCAAAAGTATCTTACGAATAAACGATAGAGATTCATAAAATAATAATAATTATTATTGTTTTATTATTATTGTTATTATTATTATTCTTTCTCAAACCTGTTAGTGTAAAGTTCTACATCGTTTAAAACACGATTTTCAACACAACCACTATAAAAGGGGTTGTTTCAGGGCATGCATAGCGTGCTAGGAGTTCAATTTTTAACACTAATGCTAAAAGTGAGATGATTCTTAAGTGTTTAGAAAAATCTGTGGATATAACAAAGAAAACGAAATACTTTTGTCTGGCCGCATCAGCTAGTACTGATTTTAATGTATCATTTATGTACTTTGATTTATATAGTTGAATTAAAATAAAGTGAAATTAAGGCTGTCTAAAAATGGTGCATGACACACGTGGTAAAAGTGATTTTATTTTACTCGAAAGATCTTTTTTCCTACTTACAAAATAAAATTTCACTTTTACAACTCATATCGTAAATAACTATTATTGAACATTCAATATAATTATTGTTCATTTTAAAGAACAATGCACGGCTAGCGGAAATGAAATTGCGATCTGAAGTTTTCATGTTTTACAGAGGTTTTGTCCTTTGGCACCTTTCCTGGTAATAAATTTTATGAACTCTCCAGCAGTCTATATCAAATCTTGATATCTTTGAGGATTTATGATTTAATACTTCAGTTCTTGGGATACGTAGACAAAATGTGTTGTTGTCAATAACATGTTCCGTTTTGATGCATTTTTGCTTTTTGATGCCTGCGGACGGTGGAAATATTGTCTCCTATTAAATTTGCCCGTTACAAAGAATGAGATTGCTCGGATCATGCATTTTTTATATTGACAGCCAGCCATTTGTGAGAATATTTCCCATACCAGTTAATTCTTCCACAAAAAATTCCCTCGCAAAAACGATCCCTTTATACCGTTCTACTTCGAGTAGCATAATAATACGCAAACATAAGTCTGACCTACTTTATGTAGAGCGTTGCATTAAAATAAAGGCGGCATTTGAATGGCGAGACATTTCTTCCAAAAAGTACGTTACGTCTACTCAATTTTCGAGCCTCATCTAATTTTCCGATCACGCTTCCATCTCTCGACAGCCATTCCGCACCCTGTTCGCTCCAGGGCTGCGGGTCGCGCCGCCACCTGCATTCGCAGTCCACGCCACAGCTGCGCCCACCGCCTCCACGTCACTCGCCCTCTTCACCCTTCAGCCCCGTCCCTCCCTTTCTTTTGGGCGTAGGAAACCGCGCTTCGGCTTTTTTTCTTCATTTTTCTCTACGCTTTCTAGCAAAATTAAATTCTCAGTCAGTTATCGTTGTAATTAGGCACCGGTGTCGAGTCGATCCCTGGCGGCGAACATACGAGCCAAAAGCATTTGTTGGCGTTGCCTTCTCATGTGCTGCCAAATTTGAAAGTGCCCAACTGTTCAGCCTATGTCGAGGGTGCGCACCGATCACTTTTCCGAAGCACAATAATAAAAGCATTTTTTCAAACTCATGTATTTTTCTGATACTTAAAACATGACTTCTTCAGATTTCGAACATTTTTGGGCTATAAGGAACGGATCCTGATACTTTATGGGCTAAACTACCCTCACAAAGCTTTTCTTACAGTTTCGTAATTGAAGAATATGCAATTTCATTTATTTATGTTAAATCAAAATGCGTATTCTCATTTTTAAAAGTAGCTAAATATAAAGGCGCTAAATATATATTTGTTTAACATATGTGCAATAATTTTAATGAATATTCTTTAAATGGATTTCGCATACTTACCATTAAAGTTATCACACTCGTAAGTGTGTCCCATCACTGTTGACGTCCTTCGTCACCCTCTTTCCCATCAGCCCTCCTAACCTTTATCACCTCCTCCAGGCGCTCGCTCGCCCGGGCGCTTCCAAACGCCCCGATCCGCCTCGTTCCGCCCCCCCCCCCGCGGCCCCTCCGCCCGTAAAATTCGGAAACGCGGCGGGCGATCGGGGAGGGCGGAGATGACGGATCGCGCCTTACCTGCGGCGCCTCCCCTCTACGCTGCCGCTTCCGCCTTCGATTCTGCCTCCTCTTCCTTCTCCGCCCTCGCTCCCTTCTCCCCTTCCACATCTCAACCGCTTCTTTTCCACCTTCAACCCGCCTCCTTCTCCCCCTCCGTCTCGTCCCTCACTTCCGCCTCCTTTTCCTTCTCCTTCTCCACCTGCGCTCCCCTTCTGCTTCCTTCTCTTTTTCTACCTTCACTCCCGCTTCCTTCTCTACTTCCGCTTCCTTCTCTCTCTATACCTCCGCCTTCTATAGCCTCAACCTCCATTGACATGGCCATCACCTCCTCCTGCACTTCCGCTCCGTCGTCATCTCCACCGCAACCGCCACTTCCTCTACCACCGCCACCGCCTCCGCCTCCGCCGCCGTCTCCGCCACTGCTGCCACCTTTCTGGGGGCGAAAGTCGCAGAAAATACCGCGTCGGTCGCCGAGGCGAATTTATGGGCGCGAAGGAGCAGGCGCGACGTGATGGACGCGGTGAGCGAGAGGAGAGAGACGGATGGGGGAGGAGAGGCGTGGGCGGAGAGCGAAATGGTGAGGCGACAGTGAGAGAAGTGGTCAACTTGTCGCCTATTGGAATGGAATATGTCAAATGGACTTTAAGAAAGGGCGGGAATGAGATATACGAAATACTTCCGAGAAAGCTCGTGAAAAAGTTATAGAAGTAGGAACATATAACATTAGGGATGGAAATATGTAAAATCGAAGAGTATGGTAAATAAAGGAATGTAAAGATAAAAGTATGCGAATGCATACAAATCATAAAATAAGTTGTCAATGTATAGAAGTGGCAAGCAGTATGCGGATTTGCAAGGAGAAAGAAGCAATGAAATATGGTATGGAATCTGAAAAAATGTAGGTCGGATGAGATACGCACTGTTTTCTTAGTTATGAAAAAGTGTGTATTGGTGACATAGCACATGAGAACTGTTTACACAGGTACATGGTCTATTTTTGGCGCGTCTGGCTGGTTTGCAAGAAGAATGTAACATCGATACCTCATTCACGCTAAGTACTTGTAGAAATGAAGAAAAAAAACGAAAGCACTCCAAAACCTGATAGCAATGCAGAAGACGCAACCGGGGGAGCCATTTGCGCCGACTTGTCGCGCAGGAGACTGATGCGTGCGAAAGGAGGTCGCGACGCGGAGGGCGCGCGAGCGATGGCGGGGCGCGTGGCCTCGTCAACGCGGGCGGCGGAGAAGCGAAGAAACGGTCCGCGTCCACGCACCGTCGCAGGCGATAGCGCGCTGATGGAGAACTGTTTTTCTTTTGGCCCGGGGATTTTCAGCGAGAGATTTGAAATTCAGCGCAGAGACGTGAAATAAAAGGCGGGTTCTACGATCTGAATTCTCGCGCCGGAGAGAGAGATATACTACGCGCCGCCTCCGCCAGAGAAGCGCCGCCGCTCGCGCGAACGCGTGTTCATAAAAGGACGCCGCCGCCGCGCCGCGCCACGCCCACTGGCCGAAAGCAGACAAGTCATCGATACAAACCTTCCAAAGGCTTATTACTTTCTCGCATACTACATACGTAGTGTAGAGAAAATTACGTAACGCTCCAGCAAAATCCCGACGGCAGAAACATTCGTATTGTACGTTCCAGATACAGAAAAAGAGGATAAATCTAGTTCGTATATGTAGTAGATTACACATTTGGTTTAGTACGGTCTCTTACACGTTCTGTAGTCAGAATCAACGTTTTGTTGGTCCACAAGTGCGAAAAATTGGTTTATGACCAAACGTCTATTCCTTTCGCCCGTCTTTCTGTCTGTGAACAACACTAGCGGATAAATCTTGAACAGGATTTTCACCAAAATTGATATTCTCCGATCTATGTGGATGATGTGGCGTCCCGTTGATTTGAAATGGTTATTTTAATTTTTTGGGGGACGCTTTCAAAATTTTTTTCAAAAATAATTAGAATTTTATTGTTGAATTCTGTGAATTAACGAAAATTACAAAAGATCAAATTTTTTCGGCGTCTTCCACCATTTAGAATATTGAATATTTTTTCAAGTAAAGACAAAATTTAGTATTTAAGTAAAAAAAATTATCAACAATTTTTTTTTCAAAATTTTAATAGTTTTCGTGCATTTTTAGTGAAATATGAGAAATATCACAAACAATATATTCTCAAAAATGCTCCAACTTTTTCTTTGAAGTTTTTATTCAGATAGTGCTAAATGCACTGAATAATATGACATAAATGCAAGTTGAATTTAAACAGAGCCTTTTACTTACTCGCACTTACTTCGTAAGAAGACAAAGTTCGTGTGCTGGAAATTGGCGAAATTTCGAAAGAAAAAATTTTGTTGGCGAGCCCTGGGAACGAAAACGTGGATAAATCCTATTTTTATGTATAGTAAAATACTTCCTCTAACATGTGGTGTAGCCAGAATCCATGTATTGTGGGTCCTTGACACCGAGAAATCGATTGATGGCAAAACATTTGTCCATCTGTCTGCCTGTCCGTTCGTCTGTTACTCTTGAAATCAATGCAATTGACAAAAAAAATTCAAAAACCGCTCCTAATTTTTTCTTCATTTTTTCCCACAGATAGAAGAAGACACGCTTAAAAGATTGACATAGCTCGTTTTCGCTGAACTCTCTAAACTGTCGAAAAATTTCAAATTTAGAAGTAATCCGAGAAAGAATGTGATATTGTAGCTTATCTTGTTTTCAAGTTGTATTCATTCTGCGATTGTAAGTAACAGTAAGTGGTAAAATAGCGTATAGTAAAGTAACAGTAAGTAGTAGTTTTATATTGCTATTATTTGCTGGTCAGTGAATGAGATGATTAAACCAAAAGAAGGGGATAACACTTCGCTATTATGTTACATACGGGAGGCGTGATGGAATAAAGCTTGTTTTAATACTTTCAATGAAATAGACGTCTATCGGTCTTTGTTGCGAAACCATTCCTGATTTTCTTTTATTTATTGAAAATATTAAATCAAACAATGTTATATTTAAGATTTTCTAGTACCCGGCGTTGCCCGGGCTTTCTTCATAACCAATTCTTCTGAAAGAGATAAAAAAGTTATTTTCTTATCAATCATCGTATTTAAGATGTAATTTGCTGAAATTTTAACAAAACATTATAAATTTCTTTCATTCTATTTTACTGTATATTTCTATTAGATTAAAAATGTTTATTTTACGCACTACAACTGGCCTCTAGCGAATCTATTAGGTACCATTTTCCTGCACAGCTACTAGCCTCTCGCGGAATATATTCGGAACCTATCTATTCTTAGCGACAGGCGAAAATTATTGATTGTGGTGCATCTACTAAATATCACTTAAATTATTTATTTTCCGCATTTGTTTTGTTTTAATCTTCACCAAATTTTGCAAGGACACTGCAACAATCCCGCCTGTAAAAATTTTATGTATTTTCATATACTACTTTTTGTGCTATTGATGGCGGTCACATCTCGTTGAATTCACTTTTATAGTATAGTTTTCACGAACATAGAAGGTTCGTGTTCATGTTACAGAAATACTGTGTAAGTGATATTCAAGTACAAACAAACTTTCAAAACACAGAAGCCTGTTTAAAAGACTAGAAAAAATAAGGATTTGAAAGAAAATTGTGTGTTGTATTTTAAAATACATATGTTGCAATTTTTAATATCTTATTCTTCTTTTTGTTTGAAATAGTTGATTTTAAATCATAAAAGTATTCTAGTATGCTGGCTTTCGGTGCAATTTCGTCCTATTTTGTCTTGCGCACGTCCTCGCGCCGAATCGGATGACCCTTCGCCCTATTTTCACGTGAAGGAAGCTGCAAATGCATTTCATGATTCCTATACGAAGACTGTATCTGGACTTGCATATCTATCATTCATGTTTTGTTCCTTCCACTTTTCGTTTATGTAGTACGCACCGCTTCAGTGGAACCTGTACTAAATTGGTTCTTCTTTTATGTCCACATCAGCACCGCTTCTTCGCTGGTTTCTCAGGAAGGCGCACACTCCAGATACAATATCTACAACTCACGAGATCGTAAGTGGAACTACCTTGCTGGAATCGATCAGATCCAACGACCCTCATCACTCTCTCAACCTTCAAAACCTTGCCTTTGGTGTCTGGCTCACCAGCAACGTCTCCATATTCCTCACACTTGGTAAACCGAAGAATTTAGAAATACTTGCAAACAATCAAATGTTCCAAACTTTGACACACGATTTCATTCTATTGCTGCATCTGTCCCCAATACACTAATAATTTCTTAGTGTTACCGTCACTTTATCTTTTTATAAAAACCTTAATGAGTTGTTGAAAACATAAAATTTGGAATTCTTCGTTACTTATCTCGTATCTACATGTTCTTCACATCAATGTAACAATTACACTAGGGAACACGATTTTTACCTCCAGGAAGGTAGAGTGCATAACATATTCAATTTTATACGTAGATTACGAATATCACAATAAAAACGTCATATCACGTCTCAGTTTTTAAATGTATCGTATCTTTACGCCATATCATACCGTATTTTGCTATTAATGCAAATACATTTAAATTGCTCCTGTAAGATATGTAGAATCAATAAGCATAAAATCTATTTAAAAATAAAATATTTGTTCGATTCATCTATCTACATTCATGAGATATCAACAATATTAGGCTTTCGTGTTTGTTTTTTTACCGCCATTATTGTGTCTGGCAGTCGCGCTCAATTACGAGTAGGACTTAGTGGTCTTAGTATATGTTCTGAAAACAAGTCACGTGCACTCTCATATTTCCTAATGGGCATCAGTAATCGAAAAGAATTATTGTAGTCCCTTGCCTTATCGCAAGTATACACGTATCCAAGTGTTGAGGTGGCAGATATTTACTGAGTCAGTCGGTGTCATGCGAACTGTAACCGCAGTGCGCGTGAAGTTCGTGACTAGTTTGCGTGTGCCTCAAATACATAAGTACATTAGAGTTTTGTGATTTTTATAAAGTGAAATTCGCCACATGATCTGTGGAATTGAATCGGTTCAATAAAATGCATTTCATTTCACATTGAAAGCTTGAAAATAAACCCGAAAACGTCTGTTATACGTTTGTGGAAGATTTACACCCAAACTTCAAAAAGAAAAAAATGTATTTAAAATTACAAAACTTGCATATTCCTTATAATTTGGCTGTAGTGTTTGTGATAAAGACCAACCAAAAGCTGCTTACCAGAGTTGTGTGACCTTAGGAACGAACCTTCGGTTGTGGTTGTAGGGAAAACTCTAGTCATTGTCATTCACTTTACAAATGTTGTAGAGAACCAACATATCATTTTAATGTTTGCATATTATTGCACGAATATGCATATTCCATTTTCAACTTGTTCTTACCTCATATGAAGCATGCTCATAAAATTTTGGAGTAATATAATCGAAATGATAATGTGGAAATTAGTAAAGCATTTTGTTTATTTCAAATGCTAAATATGTTTATGTCTTTTGAACCGTGTGTGGTAGAACCTTTTTATAATGATTTTCGAAATCATCGTGATTGTTTCTTTTGAAATCACCTATTTTTATTCTGGAAGTATGAAAAAATGTTTTTGTCTCCTAGTCAACGTTCCTGATTCGTCTCAAAGGACATTCATCTCAAAGGACATTCCTCTCTTACACTTCAAGATAAATTGGAAAAAGCTTCATTAATGTATTGGTGTGCTTTAAATTACTCTTTAAGAATAAATCGTAACAGTAATATCTAGCACTTTATTTCATTGAGGATAGTAAAAGGTTCTTTTCCCATTGCCTGCAAGCTGTGTGCCCTGTGCACCTCTCGCCAAATGACCGGTCATGAGGCCGTGGAGGGCCCTGCTCTCTATGCTCTCCACGTCCTCTTGCGCTCCGCTTATGAAGAGCGCCCCCTCAAGGTGACACGCCGTGCACCGGGCGGCGACCACGAGTTGGGGTGCGCGGTGAGGGGGCAGCGAAGAGCGGAACTTCACTTAGCACTAATTGCCCGCTCGGCGTCGCCCGCGCCGACAGGACGAGATTGTGCCTGTCTGCTCCACGCGTCCGCCACGTGTCTTGGCGGGCGGTGGCCTGGCAATCAGGGGCGGGTAGAGGTCGAAAAGCCAGCGGAGGGAGTTTGAGACGCTGCGTCGCGCCCGGCCTTGCCTGAAACCCCTCATTACGCTCCGCCCACTCGACACTTGGTACTCCTCTCGATATTTGGCTCTGCACTCGGCCCGGCACTCGGCCCGACACTCGGCCTGGCACTCGGCCGACACTCGGCACGACACTCGGCCCGACACTCGGCCCGATACTCGGCTCGACACTCGGCTCGACACTCGGCCCGACACTCGGCCCGACAGTCGGCCCGACACTCGGCCCGACACTCGGCCCGACATTCGTCCCGACACTCGGCCCAACACTCGGCCCGGCACTCGGCCCGGCACTCGACCGAACCTCGGTCCAACTCTCGGTTCAACACACGACCCGTCACGCGGTCCGACACTCGAGACATCACACGGTTCGACATTCGATCAAACAGCCAATCCGCCCACCCCCGTCATGCCAGGATCTGCTCAGCCCTGCCTCATCTTGTCACTCCCGGGCCATCGCCCTCAATCCGATTCCGCACAGCGCCTTCCCCGGCGCCCGCCGTGGACGACGATCTGTTTGGCCGAGGCCCCGCCTCGCCTGATGGCTTCCCAACGCACGCATCCCGCACCTCCCCGCTGCCCTCCTCGTGTGCCCCGCTCGCCGCCTGCTCCCGACCGCCGCTTCTTCGCTCCAACTTGGCAATTTATCTGCGACCCCGGATGCGCGACCGCGCGGCGCCACGCTGCGGGGGCGTTGTCCTGGTGTCAAGTGTTGCCGTTGCTGCCAACACCGTGCCCGTGGATCTGGCAGCACAACGCATGCTAAGCATGACTCGGCTCTTATTTGGGAAATTCATGGATATCTCCTGTGAAAATCCTAAGAGCTCTCACACAACATGAGCACAAGTGTGATCGAAATACTCCCACTGATTGTGTTTCCTTTATGTCAGTTCACTTGAATCTCCCGTATTCAAATTCACTTGTATGCCATTCACTTGTTGCGCTCGTAATCAAATATGATAAAGAATGAGTATAAAATGTTAAATACAAATAGACATCGTTTCTTCATGGCCTTTGTTTGAACTTTTACCATAGAATTACAAGTATACTAGGCTTGGGAAATATGTAGAGTTCAAGAGTGTTTTGGAAACCAGAATGCCCAAAAGTTAAAAATATAATTTTTGTAGGAAAAAATTTCAATCAACAATATCGCACAAAGCTTTCAAATACCATTGATAACAATCTCATTGTATTGGAGTTGTAAGTAATACCGATTAGCATTCTATTGTACTTCTGAAGAAATATGTAGTTTTTACTTTCTCGCGTACTGTTCACGTGATTTAGAGAAAGTATTGTAATGCTGCAGCGAAAAGTGGTGATTTTTTTACAGAAAAATACCACAAAATAGATCGTTCTTTCACATGTTCGTTGAAAATTCCTTCCTCTAGTATGGTTCGTAGTCAAAATCCACGATTTGCGGGTCCTTGATACTGAAAAATTGGTTTACGGCAAAACGTCTGGGTGTGCGTCCGTCAACATCGCTAACACAGGATTTTTCATCGCAGTTCACAGGATTTTTCAGCAAAATTGGTATTCTTCCAAATTTATTAGCCATTGGCTCAACATTCTCAACATGGCTCAACATTCCTGGCCGATGTCACAGACCCTTCAATTTACAACGGATATTTTAATTTTTGGGGTAATTCTTGGTATTTTATATGAAGCCCTAATGACATTTTAAAAATGTTCTCAAACATGGCTCAACATTTTTTGATTAATTTTTTCTCGAGTAGAGGAAAGAAACCTTATAAAAATGTCTTATGTCCAAATTTTACCGAATTCTAGGTTTTCTAAAATTTCAAAAGATTAAATATTTTTCGGCATCTTTCTATCTATAGAGTGTTGAAGATAGAGATTTTCGTAATGAAATCTGTTCTTCAAATTTTTCGTCAAATTTTCATTAAAACCCCTGACTTTTAGAAAATTCCAGATGTGCAACTTTCTTTATAAAGCTTTGGGAACTCTCATACGACAATTCAGGGTTTTTTAGAGGCAGATAAATGAAGATATGATAACGTAGATTCTTCTGAGTTCGAATCACAGTGTATGTAATAAAATATTTTTGTGGTTGGAAACATTTTGAGGGTTCCAGTAATCTTAAAACATTATGGAGTCGTTACAAATAATACGAGTAGCAACTCTAGTTTTTCATTTGATACCCTTCCTTCGCCATTATTCAATTTAAAGTACCCATACGACCTCACTACATCCAAGCACATTGTCCTTGGCTAAAGTAGAAAATACGTGTAGTCCATTATTACAACAAATATTCGTATAATAATCATAAAATTGTTGCCTTACTGTTCGTAACAAGATATTTATGTTCATTGTGTGTAATCATTCTTCAAACACACCAAGCGCACATTGGCCAATACTCACGGTGTTTATTGGCTGGCAGTGCTTTGGGACCTTATTCGTGTTCTGTTTATTCGTTCACACAGTTCTCCCACCACTTCTAATGGTTTCGTCGACACATTCAGCGCTGTTGGGAGTAAAGACAACTTGGACAGCCATCCCGCGGATACATTTTTATCATTTTTGGTCCATACAAAAAACTCTCTTACCCACCTCATATCTCAGCATGTTATTATTACTTGCTATGCTAGCTTTGCTCCCAATGAGGCCTGCCTTCTTTCGTGAAATTCAGTATAATAGTTGGCCCATGTTTTCGTGTACCTCCCTACATTCCTCTTTCTCACTAGTTCAGTGCTCATTGCAAATTGACAGGTAGGGCCTCTGGCTGACGACAGTGATAGCATAATACCAGCCTACGATACGTGAATCGATAAGTGAATCGTGAAATGAATCTTATTGGCTAAGAATTATGATTATGCAGTCGTGACACCGTATCGGTTATGTCTCCTCTTGCTCTTTGTATATCCCACTTATTAATGATAATAACGTCTATTTGAAGCTTTCGTATTTCCTCTAGTTTCTAAAAGCTTTGTTCGCATTTTATGACATCTTTTGTTATTTCTAATTCGCTTTTACATACCGTAAAAATGTGTAACAGTGTCGAAATTGTGCCTTCCTTTGTATCAAACGTAGTGGCGATTATTATTAAATATCATATTGAAGTACGCTTGCTTCACTAGTGATGAGATTTTGTGAATTCGCGAGGTCTATGCAATCCTGAAGCAAAAAGCTTCTGGCATGCGTAGATCAATTTGTTAGTTTCTTTTTGTTTGGGACAAAGGAATACAGCACCTCCAAAGCAACATGTTTTCACTATTCATTGCCTCATCTATCACTGATGTCTTCTTCAGAAGTGTTTGCGTGGGAATTTTTTGTTCATTACACCTTATTTTTGTATGATTACATAAATAGTCTTCTATCATTTTCTCTAACAACTATTTCGATCTTCCGGATGTTGTGTGCAATTGCAATCTTCCTTCTTTTCCATCATATTTAACGGTCTTTCTCCTTTGTTTCATAGACTTTGCTCTGTCATTTCCACCATACCCATCGCAGTGGACACAATGCCAATTGTTCCTGAATAAGTTGTACCATTGTAGATCAAGAACGCCATCGCATCGCCTTGCGACACATTTTAACTTTTTCACATGCACCAAGACAACTTTCTTCACAAAGGACAAACCATTCGAATACAGGTTTTTTATCATCCCAGCGACACGGTCTTCATTGCTCTCTCATCGTGCGTGCTTCAGCACTTCCATCACAATTGTGGAGGGTATTTTAAGCGACTGTCCTCACTCTACTTTCCGTCACCAAAAGAACGAGAATATGAAACAAATAGTTCCCACCTTGTGGAGGAAAAACGGCTCCGAAATGTCGCGCCGTCTCCCGTGCTCACCTCCCCTCCGATGTCCCGCCGGGAACACGGATGTGGACGGGACGGGGACGGGGTCTGGGCGAGCGAGCGGGAGAGGGGCGCCGTGCGGGGGCGGCGCTGCGCGGCGCTTGTGACGTATCTCGGCCGCCTGACGGATGACGACAAACGCGTCGCGCGCCGATAAGAATCGCGCCCTGTCGCCCGCGGGGCATCCGTCTCCTGCCCGCGCGCCCTTATCGCCCCGAGATTCGCTCCGCCCCGCCCCGCCCCTCCCTCGTCCCGCTCGGCACCGGCCCGCCCCGCCGCGCCGCGCCGCGCCTCTCGGGTGGGAGTTTTTACGCGGTCGATGGGGGAGGGGCGGGGGGCAACTCGCCCCGCGGCCGTGTGCGCGCCGCCGCGCCGGCCCTCTCGCGCTCAGCCGCCCGCAGCTGATGACGGAGCTGTTTCTCGGGGTGCTTGCGAAGCGTTGGCCGGCTGCGGGTTGCCGCTCACACGAACTTGAACGAAGGCTTTTTGATGGAGATGTCGGTGGAGATATTCTAAGTGCTTTCGGATTCAGAATGTAAAACATTTTATAAACATGTTTTATTTAAAATGTTTAAGCTTAAAAATACCATCGTTTTATTTATTTATAAATGTAATTTCACTCATTCAGTTTCCATTACTCTACCTCTTTGCCTATTTAACTCGTAGTAAACCAGTGCACTGAGTGAATGTCATCACATTCTTATTACCATCATCTAAATTATTCGTGCAAAATAGATTTGTTTGCAACTGGAAACATTAACCAATCATATCAAATGAGATGTCAAAAGAAATAGACATTCACGAAGAGGTGATTGGTAGCACTTTTGATTTGTAACCACTACGCATTTGCTAAAAAAAGCGTGTTCATTAACAGCCACAAATACAATCCACCCACACGGCAAGCTCAAAGGGTCCGTTTCATAAGAAACAGACCGTGCCTAACTGAAACGGAGCATTGAAGGAATTTAAAACCAGTTTTTCGAACCAAAGTCGTCACGTAGTCTCCCTCACTTCGAAATCTACAATCGAAGGTCTTTTTGGACCTTCTGTTATATTTTGGGGGGTTCGGCCGTCTGGGTACTATGGGTTAAGGCTGGGACGCGCACTATCTCGAATTCTACTAAAGCACGTTTTTCTAATATATATTTTCGTTCATACAGACTCGAGGGGAAGGGGAGTAATCGGGTTTCCATATCCGAACGTTCCCGAACTTCTAATTCATTATCATGAATATATGGTTTGGGTTCATCCTCTAGTTGAATTCTTTTTCGTTTCTCCGTTACGATAGAAATGTAGCAGTAGCCGCCTGATTTATAGTTATAGAGATCCAAAGAATTCTCCCATGTGCAGATCATTGTTTCATTAAACAAATCTGTTATGAAGTATTGCGAAATGCGCTTTGGGAACATATCCCACTCCAATCTGATGGATAGAGTAGTAATACCGGAAGGCTTTACTTTTCATGAGTTTCGGACGTAGCGATGTATTTGATGTGGCGTTATTTTATTTCATAACGAGATTTCACTACTCAATTATTTCATTTTTCTAGATTTATCAATTTAATAATTGCATCTCTCGTGCTGTCTGTCTCTCTTCCTGATGTACAGCAACCGACGGATTGGTCCATGCTACACGTTATCTGGCATCAAAAGTGCACAATGCAACATATGCCAGTAAATCCTCATGTTATTTTGCACTTGTGCAATCTTTGGTTCAGCCTCCCTCTCTTTCTTTCGAGTCTTTGCTCCATAGACATTAGCATTTCGATACGAACTTAAAGTAGTAGATATAGTACAGAAACAATAGTTTGTACAACTGTAATCATTCAGCCACAGGATAGTGATATAATGACCTGACGGTAGAAAGTAGCAAACCACTTACAAAAGTTAAGTGGTGATTCGTTATTCTCATCTACATCAAATCCATCCGATGAAAATATGTAAAAACGCCAAAGGCGAAAATACAGGAAATCTTCCTGCAGATTAGTGTATCAACAAGAGCGCCTCCTGACTGAATGGAAACGCCTTATTTTCTGTGGCCTCTGGGTAAAAGTTCTTAAACCCCGAATCTAAACCTATCTACTTCAGTACATTTTTACTCTTCGGCCACAGAATTTAAAATTATACTGTTAGGAATAGATTGTGATTTTTCATTTCGTTTTTTTACTCTGTTAATTTTGAGAGTCGTCTTCTCGTCCAAATCAGGTAATGTCTTAATTAACCAGCTATTTTGGGACGATTTACAATCTTCTAAAGTTTGAATTCAACACAAAGGTTCTCGAATTTCAAACATGAACTATTTCGGGGGGTATTTCAACACTTATATCGTGAAAATAGTCGTTAAATAATTCTTAGTTACAAAATGGAACTAAGCCATGCCCGTCCTAAAGTAAAACATATTAATATCTCAAAATCATCGAATATCGATACTTCTGATAATATTACTCAAATATCCATGATAAAATGATACTATTTTGTATTAATTTGCGTTTTGCCTTCATTATCTTATTTTATATTTTTAATTAACAATTAATATTGAAAAACCTTATATTAGTTCACATCGCAAACCATTTTATTTTTCTCTTTCTTCAGTATTTTAAATAGTGGCGACTAGATAACAAAGGCTATTGTGTTGTATTTTTATCCTAGAATTTATGTGGCTTTTCATTTTTCTCGAAATGCAGAAACAGAAACATTTAAAAAACGCATCTCAGTGTGCACAGCTGCGCACGCCAGAGATATTTCTGTTTAAAACTCCCCTCTCTTTTGCACACAAAAACGTTCACAAGGGTAGCGTGCATTGTACTCAGAAGTTCCAATCATAGAGAAATAAAAATACAGTTGGTTGTTATTAAAAAAAATTCTCGTGGTCATTGGGTGAGGTCCTCATAACGTTATCTTTATTTACTTTTTTGGTCATCGAAGTAAACTCAGAAATATTGCACTCCGCGTTACTAAATCAGAATTCGACGAATCGTGGAAAACTCTTCTGGCCACCAAACATGATGAAAATTTGCACGAATATTTGAAAAAGTGCTTTGTTTTCTGCAGTCTATGCCCTACTTACCTGTCACTGATTTCGTGCACTTCATAGTGACATGTTATCATTAACTAAGTTAGCTGATAAATGTTTATACATCATTGATTACACTATCTTCAGATAGCTGACAAGAATCATTGCTCATGTAGAGACACTTTAAAACGTCGTAGTGGTAAGAAAGTTTAATTTTAACACTTTCATTTTTATGCAGGTTTCTCACAATAAATGTTACAAATATCTAGGGCAAATAGAAGGATAGAAAATGGTCACATTTTGTCAATTTTAGGACATGTAGTGTTCATGTGTAAATGAACATGTAATGTCATTTTGTCATTTTTAGAACATATAGTGCATGTTCGTGAGAATATAGTGTCAATGAGCATATACACCGGAGTTATAGCAGCTATATAAATGCCGTTTGCCCCGATTTTAGCAACCCCCTATCTACATGTTCGGCAGGTTCATGAAATTTCCTTGATTACGTCGAAACAAATCCGGCCGAACTTGTGTACATAAGAAGTCAACAAGGGAAAATGTTACATGTGTAACACCCTTATTTGAATTTTACACTACATTTTTATTGGCAAAAGGTGAATATATTCAATCCCTTTACATCTTCTAAAAGTAATATTTACGTTGATGATATTTTTCTTTATGCCGATACAATCAAATTACGCTTGTGACATTTCTCCTTGATTGGTAAGCAACTCACAGCGCATTTGTGTTTGGTGAGTTCACAAAATAGCCTTTCTTGCGTCAGAATGTGGTCCGCCAAATACCATTGTATGATGAGTTGCATACCAATTAGGAGCAAAAGTCACATTTGTAACTTTATAATTGGAAATTTCGCCACATCACTGGAAACAAGCAATTATCTTTGACCTTCCCACATGCCCTTGAAGATTTTTTATTCTGAAACACCTATATAAATTGAATAACTTAACGATAAACTGGACTTACAATGCTTTTTCTCAGAAGATGAAAACTTCAGGCAACGATCGGAATAAATGGATTAAATGCAGAGTTCTTAACAAGTTACATGTGCTAAATTGGTTCATCATCATCCTTTTCTTTCCTCTCTCATCACCAACGACGCAATGCCTCTGACCGGGAGTTCCTAGCTTCGAGTCCCTACGGGGATAGGATTTTCGACAGTAGCTACAGCTACATAGCTAGGTCGAGTTCCGCCGCTGTCTGTAGGAGAATTCTAGTGGCCGGCTACACTGATCGGTAGTTTTCCATGGTTTCTTCGATCAATACCAGGCGAATACCGGAGCAGTACCCTAACAAATGGATCACGGACCGCGCGCGATCTTTCCTTCCTCTTCCTTGTGCTATCCTCTCCCTTTACACACACATACGTGGATGCACTACACTATCACACATTCCAGGAGACCGGTTGGGGGCGTAGAACTTGTCCTGTTTCGGACAGTACCTCGCTGCTGGGAATTATTGAGTGGTGATTATTATCCGTTATCGGACGGTAGGTCGGCGCTGGATCTCACCATCCAGCGGGGGATGAACACTGCCACCTTCCATGAAAAAACATGCACTATACTCACGGGACTAATGGCCTTTGCAGTTGACGTGACCGGAATCACTAATCAGCCAACCATCACCAATGACGTTATGCTGATTTTGCTTTGATCTAGTATTTGCCATTAAGGAATAATGTTGGCGAAGGAAGTAAATTACGAGGTAATTGGAATTCATCAAATCCCTTTTTGAACTGATACTGGCCTTGTACTGGAATACAGATTATATTGTTCAACACCTGCAAGAGAACACCATAGTCGTCTTTTGATTTAAATTTACCGAATAGAATTCAATTTCAGAGTTATGATTTTTATTTAAAACTGAATTGCTGTATGATACCCCTTTCTGAAATCGCAACAACCATGAATTTTCAACCTTTACACATTTTTTTCCAACAACAATGAATTTTCGTTTTATTATACAATTTTTAAGGGTCCCAGTCGACACGAAGACTTCGTATTTCTTCGAAGACATTTAAATTGTTTCCTTTTATCATTTTTCTCAATGTAAACGCTGCCATCAAACAATTCACGTTGCAAACATAAAATGTTACGTTCCAACCATACTTTATTTTACATTCAGCTATCGAAAATCAGAGTCATTTCGAAGGCATGAATTCCAATTTTCAAGAATTTCGTGATCAGTCAAGCCCATTGTTAGTATTGAGTGAATTTTAAAATGGTTCTCATGCATATTTCTCTGATAATATGCTACAGACGTTTCTTATATTGGAAACGGTAATATTTTCCTTACGACAAGTGATAACATGTCTTACCAGCAAATTTGCTTTAATCTCTCTCCCTCTCTCTCTCTTTTCTTCCACTCGCAAATGCAGCTCCCTCTGAACTTCACACTCATTTTTTCATTGTCACTATTATCAGTGTACTAATGCATAATTCACTATAGTATAAATACAAGAACCATGGGATTAGCTCTACCGCTCAAAAAAGGCGCGAATTACGAACAACACTAGTACTGCACTACACTATTCTCTAAACAAATCTGCAGAGTTTTCTGAAAAAAAGTCAATTTTGGACTTACACCACATCTTCTCTACACCTCTTCATATATTCCTGGAAGTATTGCAGTCATTAAGTATTTTATTGTCTTGACTGAATTGACACTATTTAGATCAAGAAAAGAGCTATGGGAAAACAATAAAATTATTCAGAAACTTGGAGTCATATTTGAGAAACTTTTAGAAATGTTGCCGTGTCTTTATGTAAAGTACCAACAAAATGAAAATATCTGTTTCAAATTCAAGAGGCCACTACATTGAAAAGAACGATTGGAGCATATACATTTTTGAAAAGAATCGTGCGAACGGTTTAAGCGCTAGTGTTCACAGTCCGAGAGACAGGCGGACAGCCAGACCGACGGACAGATAGGCAGGCAGCCGGGCAGATGGACAGACGGTCGGACGGACTGATAGATCGCCAGGAAGATGGACGGATTGAATACTCCTTAAATTAATTAATAGCTTCCGTTGTTTTCTTTTAGTGCTCTCTCGGTCTTGAGCGTAAGACGGTTGCTTGTCGAGAGCAGTTGCTGTGGCTGAAGGCGAAGGCGCGAGCGAGCACAGGGCGAGGCTTCTACGCTGACGGGTAAAGGAGCGCCTGACGGCGAGGTGGAAGACACTGCAGGTTGCGAGCTGCAGACTGCGGAGAACGTGAAGGATCTTGAAGTGCAGAAACTGGCAGTATTGTGTGTTCAAGTGGGAAAATAGCATGGTATTATGAATACAATCATGATTTTATTTCCCCAGCTTTTTCTCACCCTGTTTTCTCAAACGTTGTCGTATGCCCGATCTCTGGAATCTTTGTCATTGTCCGCCCCGATTTGGGCTGTACAGTTGGGCATTTGAAAATGGGGCACCACATGGACTTCCAAGGCTACCAGTTGACCTTTTGAATTACACGTGCTATATAATTTGAAGGGCACGTCCAACAACGATCTCAATAATATGCAACTAGTATTACTTGTGCTGTTGTTTTCATAAAGAATATGGAATCTGATCAATCTAGTATTCTCGGAAGAATCTTCAGGGCTTAGAAATGCTAAAACTTGAAAGGACGTAGAGCTCAGATATTCTGATAACATAACATAGGAACAATTAAACATTAAATTAATTAATAAGACAGCAAACTGAACTTGTATATTTTGAACAGGAAATTTCTTTAATTATTGTATCCTTTTCATGTTCTTTTATAACTTATAGATGATGATACAATTATCATCATCTAAAGTATACATATTTTTATCTTGATGAACTGTTTTTATCACTTTTCTATTGATCGTTAAAAATTGCGTTAAAAACCGACGAACTTTCAAATTTTATGTACCAACGTAAATATAACTCTTGTATAAGATTATATTCGTTTTAAAAGAGTAAGAGTAGTGTATGATACTCCTCCAATAAGAACGCATTGTAAAAAGTACGTTTGTGCATTCGATTATGTGGTACTCGATTATTCAGAATGTTCTGATTCTCTTTCTGCCATTGTTGGGCGTATGCCGATGACGGCTCTCACCACGCAGCCGCGAATTGGGCTCCATAACTTTTTTAAATGTAGTTTTTTGCGTGCTGTTAATACCGGCACAATAAATGCACACGGACAGAGCAATGGGAATGGCCATTCAATGCAAACACTGCCGGTGCGCCACAAGCGAATGAGGCGAAAAAAATCACCCGCGGCGACGCTGCTCCCCAATCCGATAACACTCGCCCGGCGCGTTCGCGTCTAATAATTTATTTAGCTCTGCAATATTTTCTCCGGATGAGACGGCTCGTGATGGTCGCCGCCTCCGCCGCGTTAAAAACCTCATCGGCGCTGCATTTCGGGTAATAGGCTTAGTCGCGGGGCCGCCGCGCGCTGCGGCGAATATCAAATTGACCGCTGGAGAGGGCGCTGCACTCGTGGGCGGGTCGGCGTGGCATGACGGGGCGGGGGGGGGGGGGCTGGGCGGGAGCCAGAGAGGAAGGGTTGGGAAGGCGGGATTGGATGTCGGATGATGGGTACGTACCGCATGTACTGTACCGCATGCATGTACTGTACCGCCATAAAATTATGAAGTATGAAATAGTTATTTTAAGATTTATTAGTGATTCAATTACTTATGGTGTATAAATACTATCCCATCACCAAAAACTTTGATTTCCCATAAGTTTCGGTCTCGGTTGTTGTTTTTTATGCCGTTAAATTTAGGGCATGCTTTCTTACAGTTTCTTTCTTCAGTGATAAGTATCGTTCCTTCACCTTGAATTTCCGCAAAGATGTATGATTTCTTACATAACATGTTCGTTAAAGAGAACGTGAGATCAAATCGGTGGTGACAATAATGGCGAATGTCATACTCAATTATTGAGCGTATACGGTGGTAATTTACCTAGTGGCTTTCCACTATTGTTTATGGATGGAATGATAACTAAAGAGGAATAAATTATGGTATCGCCTTCGTCGCGGCGTGGCTGAACCAAACCAATGCTCCACTCTCTCAATCTGAATCAGTGAAATTGTCGCTGGTTCAATCAGTGAAAGCCGAAGTCACTGATATCTTCAGTCGAAATGTGTAGTTTCGCTGACAATCAGCGAATATGCGAACCTTTTCGTAAAGACCGCCAGCATTTCACTGGTCGTCAGTGGTAAACGTGCCGCGCCACCATCGCTCACTGATTGTTCAGTCGTCACGTTCAATTAGTTATTGTCACAGATTTCACTTATTCAAACTGTGAAGTTTCACTGATTCAAAAAGTGGACCCAATTGTCACTGATTTGTTTAGTTCAATTCACTGATTGTCAGTGGCAGGGTTATAACTGACACCATCAATGAATAGTCACTGGCAAACAGTAGTTTTTCACTGATTCACACTAAGACAGCACTGAAGCAATCTTTGAAGTTTTAAATCTTTTAAGTTTTAATGTTTCTATTCGTTTTATTTCAGTTAATCAGAAAACGATCCGAATAAATGATTGGTCCTATTACCCACTCATCTGAGAACACGTATCTGTAGGTGGGTTGAGTCGTGCCAGGAGTAGAACCGCACCGACCTCCGCCATCGCCTCCGCCATCGCTTCCGCCATCGCCCCTGCGCCTCGCTGGGACGGGCCAACGCGGCGCCGGACCGGCGGGGAGGAGAGGGGGCGGGGCGCGCTCGGCATTTGTTTCTCCCCGGGGCCACCGACCGACCGGAAGCGGCCAAATGTCAGTGCGGCGTGACATTTGCGCGATTGGCGAGATCGCCGGCACTCTCCAATACGTCACGTCCTCCCCGCCCCGAGCATTCTTCCCTGGCCGACCGCGCCCCATTTCCCGGTCGCTCCCGGGGACGATGGCGTTGCGGACTCGCTGGCGAACGGACGGAGAGAAGAGAAAATGGAGCGAACTTCATTCCGATGTTCCAAAGTCCTTGCGCGCGACCAGTTTCTTTTAAAACCCTTACAATTATCTGGAACAATTCAATACACTAAGAGGTAATGCAGTTATTTTAGAACAAAAAAATTATGTGATTTTAAAAGTTTCAGAGTATGTATTCAAACGACACAAAGCGTTGCTCCTCATTGAGTCATAACCCTGCTCGGCTGATCTGAAATTCACTGTTCATATGGTCCGATTAACTCCAACATCAAGTAATCAGTTATCGGAACACCTATTCAACACTTATTTTTTCTGTCCTTAAAATGCGTATATTCCCACTTTCCTTATGTTGGCCCCCGTACTCTTCATCGGATTTTCTAGGCATGTTTTCACAAACGACTCCCAATCGAACCTGAGAGCCCAATCCATGCGACCCTGGGAAGGTATCAGAACTGAAAGATAGTAGAATTCAGTGCCATGAAGTGAAATGTAAAGGTGATGCAATTCGACACACGTGGTGTTCTCTTCAAACACCGTTTAACTGATTTATTTGTCGAATCACCATACCGGCAAGGGTGGATCACGGCATCAACTGATTCACTGTAGTGTCTCTGACTGAAAGGTTCTAGGGTTCGTGCCCCGACGGTGGCATGCTTTTCAACACTAGCTAGACAGCAAAGGTGAATTCAGCCGGCTGCTCTGATCGGTAGTTTTCCATGGTTTCTTCGATCAAAACGGGGCAAATGCCAGAGCAGTGCCCTGATAAACGGACTGCCCGCGATCTTTTCTTCCTTTTTGTTGACCTATCCTTACCCCTTACTTACACACACGCATACTCACCAGTCGGGAGCTTAAAAATTGTCCCGTCCGGAGCAGTGCTACGCTAATGTGAGATACCTGGAAGATCATCGCCACGTCTCACGATAAAAAAACATGCACTACATTTACGGTACTAATGACCTTAGTAGTTGACGCGTCGGGAATCATCGCAAGCTTTCAATGGAATACGAGTACCTCGTTGGTTGTAGTACATCAATTTCAGACGTTGATACTATCTTAAAGGTGTATGTTTCAGAATATTCCTAGATTAGGTATATATATGGAGATCATTGATTTCGTAACTTAATCATGCAATCTTTCTCAGCACTAACAAAAACATTACACAATATTGAGAATTTTTTGTAAAACTGTTTCTCTACCTGCCACTGAATTAAATTGTTGTTTACTTTCTCTCTACTAATAAATATTGCAACGGAAATCTGCACTACTTTCTATTATAAAAACACGAAATAGTACGAAAATATTAATGTTGCAGAGAAAAATGACAATTTTTAAGAAAACAACTTGTATTGTGGGTCCTTTATACCAAAAAAACACCTTTTTCTTCTTCCTATGAAGTGAATTACTTTCTCTAAGATCTGGTGCTGTTAGCAAAATATGCCCCAGAAGCTCAAGAATTGGTTGATATTGTGATAGGATGTCTTGGGGCCCTCGGAATGACATTGTCTCTCTCGAAGGGTTCATCATTTCAAATTACAACCTTTGAAATATCCTGGTTCATTGACGACCCCTGTCTGGAAAGGTTGGGGAGAGAATCCCTCTGGTCAGTAATGATCATACTCTTACATACCTGGGAGTGAACTATTCTATCTGGAACGGCTTCCCAAGTAAAGCATCCATATTAGATTTGATGGACGCAGTGACGCGGCTTCAGAAGGCACATTTAAAGCCTACTCAGAAGTTGGCATTACTTCATACATATATAATGCCACATGACCTTTACCAATCGGTATTATCTATGTCGATGCTCAGGGAAGAGGACGGTCAAATCAGAGTGGCAGTCAAACAATTCTTACATCTGCATATGAGTACTGCAGATGACTTATTCTACCTGGGTAAGAGAGATGGAGGACTGGGATTGTTGCGGCTCGCCCAACACGTTCCTAGGGTACCGCTGAACCTAGGATTACGATTAGAAAAATCTTCAGATCCTATTTGCAGATTGCTGAGCTTATGTCCGAGTTCCTACCAACGACATTAAAAACCGCCAAAACACTGAGACTCAACTGGCCCTATACTGAACAAGATTTAAGGGCTTATAAGAAGAAATGCGCCGATGACGAGGTAGCCGCTTGGGAGAAGCTGGGATCCCAAGGGAGAGCAGTTAAGGCGCATATAAACGATCCGATTGGAAATGCCTTTTTGAAAGATTATAATCTTCTGAAACCTGGTCTTTTTATAACTGCACTCCAATTGAGATCAAATACAGTTGCCAATAAAACTACTCTTAATAGAGGAAGGCCCAGGGAAGATGTACACTGCAGGAAGTGCAATACAGCGGTAGAAACAATGAATCACATCCTCAGTCAGAGCATTTTTACAAAGCCAGCAAGAATAAAGCGCCGTGACAAGATCAAAAATTTCATAGAGGGGGAGATGCTCCGGAAATCGGACACTGTGGTGTCCACGGAAGCCACTTTCTGTTGCCGAAGGGGTTAGACTCAAACCTGACCTGGTAATAAAAAGCCGGAAAGGGGTCCACGTGGTCGATGTGACTGTCCGCCACGAGGATGGGTCTAGCCTTCTAAAAGCAGGAGAGGAAAAGGTAGTAAAATACCAACCAGTCATTCCCCTGGCAGCCCAACTTCTTGGAGTGCCCAACGCCAGAATCCTGCCAGTGGTGGTTGGAACCTCAGGGTCTATGCCAAGATCCACAGTCAGTGCCCTCACGTCTCGAGGCGATCTACTATCTCGTTAATTGCTCTGAGAAGCTCTATTAAGCTCTACACACAATTTGTAAGCTATGATGGAGCAATTTAGCATTACTGGTAGTAATGCACATCTTGGTTCTGTGGGAAAGTCTAGGAAACCCAGGGGATCCTAAAATGCCTAGGAATTACTTAGTTACCACGACTTTATGTGGGAAGTGTATGTTATTTAATAAAGCATATAGAAAATTGTGTAGAAGAAATCACGTTCGGGGGGCCCTTAGTATCGAATAGGCGTTTTTGGCAGAACGCCTCCGTTTGTAAACAACGGTAGCACTTAATCGTACACTATTTCTGCCAAATTTAAATTCCTCAATCTTGAATTTGAAACGGATATTACTGTTTCTTGAAATACTTTACATGCAGCCCCTACGATATTTTCGAAATTTTATCAATATTTCTCTATTTTTTTATTTGAATTTTCTGGAAATCAAAATACGCTTATAAAATGGAGCAGGTCTGATTATTATTGTTACAAACTTGTAGGGTATGAAGAGGAGGGGAAGAAGTTTGCTTTTTGCCTTTGAAAATGTGGTGGATCTTTTCATGTTATGAAGTTTAACATGAGACATTTACCCCTGATTTTAAGGCAACTTCTACTGCAATAATGTTCAGCTAGAATACAAAATATGTGTATGTCTGAACATGTCCTGCTGAACATCAGTGCTTGAGGAGTTGTCTAATAATGAGGAGGAAATGCCACATGTGTAACTTTTTATACAATATTTCCACATGCGTTTTGGAAAGATGTTATCATTTTTGATCCCTCTACATTTCCTAGCAGTTTGTAACATTTATACGGAGGCATCCTTTTATTTTCATGAGGTCTCAACGTTAACATCCCAGACTCTGTCTTCGGCGATGTTAGCTCAGAGGTTTAAAACGTCACTAGTAGCACCGAAATATCTATGTTACGCCAACATTTTTGTGGTTTGAAAGCAGTTTTGTGGGTTCGACTAGTTTTATATTTCTTAACAGTAACTACAGAAAGTACATGTTGTTGCACAATATTTTAATAATTAGCTAAAAACGAAATATTTCTTAAGATATCCACAGTGATGGACAACTCTTGGGCCGTGAAGCGTCTAAGGGCAGCTCACATTACAGATGCATACAAGGAGGGGCTTGGGAGCATGTACATCGTCTTTCGACTTAGATATGCTTCAGTACATTATCCGTCTCTGATTTATATCATTTGGATTACTTAATGTATAATTAAAAAATATGTATGTATAACAGAGTCTCGTAGTGTTGTGGTTTCGACAGCCAGTCGCGGACTGCAGGGTCTGCGGGTTCGAATCCCGCTTGGGTAAGGACGTTTGCTATAGTGTTCGGACCTAGTGTGGCTTATCCCAACTGCCAAATAATGTATAAGTGTTGCGGGATGAATGTGTCTGTCAGTCTGCAAATAGGAGAAAGCTCTGTAATGGGATTAAGAGCCGCTACGTAAGCGCCATCTGGCCACAAACAAACCTCCCGACTTGTAATAGGGTTCAATCGCAATCGCGGACTTACGAGTCACTAGCGGCAGGAGACTTCGAGGTTGCAATGGGCTTGCGAGCAACCTCGGAGAACTGTGTACATATTAAGGTCAAGGTACTCTGTGGCGTGAAAAGGTAGTGGTATTATCAGAGGGCAGAGAGTGTCAACAGTTAGCTGAAAAGTTAAAGTTGCAATAAAATGCTTAGTGATGATGACATAATAGGTATAATGCTGCTTATTATAAAACACAACATACACAGAAACGGGGTTAGCGCAGTTCGGAACGTCTCTTTAATATAATTCCGCAGTCGAGTGTGCAATTGCGTATTCATTTTGCTCAGATTTCACATTTCCTTTCTTCGCGTTTGCTTGGAACTAGGCATTACGAGTTTATTGCAAGTTTTTGATGTGCGCTTTCTCCAACCGTTGTTGGTGCATTATTAATCGTGTAGAAACAAGCTTTTAAATCGTACTATATTTTATCACACAAGACAGTTCTACCGACATTTACTATATCGTGCAAATAGATGTTTGTCAGAACAGCAAATGCAACCTTTTTAAAACACAAACCCTTTTCTTTTTACATGTACATTTACATGCCCCTGGATGCGCAAATATATTATATGTATTGAATATGAGACTCCTCTACTTGTACTATACCCCATCGGATCATCGGCGTCTTTCTCTCTCTGAAATTAATGATTAATCAAGAAAAAATGACGAATGATTTGCACTATTAAGTAATTTTTGTTTGTCATTCAGGGGATGGGATCAAGCATTACGTGGGATTCAAACCTACAATCTTAGCGCAGAGCTCTTGCCCTAGCAACGTGCGTTATTCAAATGTGCTTCCTTATTAATAAACGACCAACTGTGGAGCCGGCTTCAACTTCTATCTTAAATATAGTCAGAAATGCGCCAACATTCTATCTTGTAAAGAGTGTTCGTACAAAATAAATATTACCAACTTTTAGGACACGCAGTTCGACAAGTGTGATCCATGTTGTGTTGTGTTGGGAAGAATGTCTTTGAAGTTTGTTTATTCGGAATCAACTTTCTCATAATTCTTCTTCTCAACACAGCGCGCAACGTGGCTCACACTTCTAGAACGCATCTTTGCAAATAACGAAATTGAGTAATTTCATTTCCACGACGTCAACCTCCTCTTCGCCCATACGCAGAAGAACCAAGGGGGCTCCGCGCAGAGCTCTTAGTCGGGCAGCGAGAATTTTCCATTTCTGGTGCGTCTTCCTCCATATATCTGGTTGTCTGCGAAACAGGAAATGAGACTGAATTACTCCGCCCTCGACCACGAGATGGGGTAGCGCGCGCTGGGGCTGCGAATAAAGTTAGGCTGAGGAAATAGTCTCGAGAACAGTTTACTTAGAATCGGGATGTCATTAAGATGCTGGTAAATAAGATAAAGGCCCAACAGAGCTTTCGGTGAAAACGGAAATATTGTTGAGGTGTCCTGAAACATAAAATAGTATGGTCTTGTGTGTTGCTCTTGGTCATAGCTTAATGAAGATGGCCTAGCTTTTTACAAAAATTTGTATTTAGATTATTCACAAATGTAATATCATATGCCCTATTTTATATATAAGTACTTTTTGTTGGATTTGTAAACCCCTGTATAGAATACTTGAAACTTTGTTCGCTTAGAAGAAAGATAAGACATTGTAAGGTAAAGGCACCGATAGTTATCATGTCATCAGTAGTTGACACTTTCAAACATAATTCTTATGAATAAGAAAATAACTACACTGTAATTATTGTATTTCACGATCCTTATACGGTGAAGCTGTCTGCATTGTAAACCAGTAGCTATCGTACTAATCTAGCAATCATTTTGAGTTGAATGGTTTGTTGTGTATTTTAAAATGACTACTACTGATTAAATGTCAACTACCGGTACCTTTACCAGAAATTATTTCAATGGATACGTATTAACTTGAAAGAAATGATGCACAAGGTATTTGCTTCATTCTCTGGATTAAGAAATTATGGTAATGTATTTTAATGTATACGCCATTAACAGTTTGCCAAATTATTATGTGCCTTTGGCTGCCTATGTTTCCGTTTTGGGTTTGTGCAAGACATTCAAACATTAAGACTGTAAAACATTATCTCTTGAAAACTACAAGTTTCTGATATTGACTTTTTTAAACTTGATGTATATTTTAAATAGTTATCTTAGAAAGTAGAAAAAAAGTGTGGCGACACGGGTCAGTCGCCACACAGTACTCGTATACTGATGGAGGTTTAAGATGATTAGCTTGTGCCGTTCACCATGCATCATTATTGCAATCTTAGAGAAAAAGAGGTCGTGGAAGATGACATTTCTGTCAACATAAATTAATATACACTCGCCCATTTAAAAAGAATTGCATGAAATTCTGTTTTACATATCTTGGACAACCCTCCGCCCGGGGATTATTTAGTACTTCTAAAGAAATTTGGTCATATTTTACCTTGAAGCCGAGCAGGAAATCTGCCTCATCATTACTTAATATCTAAAAGAATTGTATGATTTTTGTCTAGTTTCTGATACGTATTCCTATTTATGTATACTATCATTCATTATACTTATATTTTTTTAATAAATTCAAATTAATTCAAAATTTCGTTGATACTTCTGTTATCCTATTACTTCACAAATTTTTAATTGGAAATGAAGTACTAATAGTACTAAATAATTTCATTGAATTTTGTTGTAATACTAATTACAACTTCGATTCACAATCAACTAAGCCGCTCTTCCCAGCTTCAATAACTCTTTGCACAATACAAACGAAATTTGGAACAGGGGAAAATCGGTCACAAGACAATTATGCATTACAACTAGCTTTCGTCCTAATTATCAGTCCAAAGCTAGTGTTGCGCCTTTAATCTTGGATTAAACTTTTTGTACACTTGGCGAGTTTGGAGAGGGAGTACTGTTATCCAATTGGGAGCTTCGTTTTCTATAAGACGATCACTACCAAAATAGAAATAACCTGGTACCGGTTGCAGGCGGAGGAGCAAGTGGGTTCTGGTAGTTCAGGAAAATGATTTTGTGATTTTCACTAGTTTGTATTTTGATGGAAAAACAATACAATAACCTTATAATTACCTTAATCTAGATGAAGATGAATTATTACTAATGACTATGTACAATATACATAATTTGTTTGATTTGGCAAAGTTATGATCATACAATGAATTAAGTTTGAAGTTAACAGTTTACCTACAATTTGTTTGATTTGGCAAAGTTATGATCATACAATAAATTAAGTTTGAAGTTAACAGTTTACAAAATTGAGTTTGGGAATGATAATTTATAAGTTAAGTTTTGAGAAAGATAGTTTCAAGTTGAGTTTTGAGAAAGATAGTTCCCGTGAGGAATTTAGCTATTTTGTTTTAGCAAATGCCTTATAAAATTCTGACACTCATCTGTTAGTTCGAGCGGCAGCAGGCTGGAGTAGCACGATGCCTGGAGCGGCGTCTGGCAGCAGGTCTCCGTTGAAAAGCATGTCTGGGAGTTCCCTGGAGAAACTCGATGTTCTGTTGCCGATAATCACCTCTCGACACTCCGCAATAGTTTTAAGTCTTGTCCGCGTAGGAACGGCACAATTAATTAAGTAGTTCGAGAAGAGCGTGCGACACAATTGTATGTTGCCGAATATTACCGGCACCGTTAGTTGAAGATTTCGAGAGAGTGCGTGCGCACCACAAAGTTAGCTACCGTATATGAATAGTTTGAGAAGGCGTGTGCACCACAATTGTATATTGCCCAATAAGGCCGTCACAATTAGTTGAAGAGTTTGAGAAAGTGCGTGCCCACCACAAAGTTGTTATTCGCATATGAGCGGTACAATGATTATTTGAGCTGCACGAACTAGTGTGTGCACACCACAGCAGACAGACAACAAGTGAATTTGTATGAAGTTGGCCGGCCGGTGAGGGCCGCGTCTGTGCGGGTGTCTGTGTGAGTTGCTAGCGTGGGAACCGAGCGAGCCGGGCACTGGGAGGCCGATCGCGAGCAGGGGGGTTCGGAAGAGGGGAGGGAGGTCGGCGGAGGCTTCCGTGGCTTTCTTCGTAAGATTGACCAGTACCAGTACACGTTTTCTTGTAAAAGCTGTGTAGTTGAAATGGTTTGGGATAGATAATGACTCAAACTTGCTTCAGTCTCAAAGGCTTGTAATAATAATCTCTATTTCCTGTTTATTTTTTACAGAGGAAGACTACGACGCCTTCTGTTTGGCCTACATGTTCACGTATCGCGATTTCGAAATGGGCACTCTGGGACTGGCATGGACGGGTGACCTGAAGAATGCAGGCGGAGTCTGCGAGAAGAACGGGGTAAGTGTCTTTTTGCGTCTCTGTAAAGTTCATGCCAACAAGATATCGTTAATCGAACACTTACATTAATCAAGAACTTTTTTTGGCATTCCGATATTTCGTTATCTTTTAATCGTCGAATGAAGTTAAAAATTTATTTGGTATATTCACCACACCATAAAATAATTAGACAGATTTTCAGAGTCCTTTGAATACATACATGTTTACTAAGTTTCATCTTCGTAATGTTGACCAATTTTCATCTTCGCCCTGTTCATTTACATATTTCCAAAACTCACACGATTATATGTCAAGGGACAACTTGCACGTGCAATCCACATGCCATTAGCTGGCAAGGACACGACAAAAGCATTACAATTTTTCGCATATTTCAAACAACATGAAAACGTTACCGTGAACTCAAAATATGAGTTTCAATTGGTACAAAGAACCGTGTGAATTCGTTGATGTCTGAGAATGTGAAGGTCACATGCACAGTGAAGAAACGACTTAATGGTTTTAATTCTTGTATTTTATAAAAAATAAAATAGCTCTTGATAACGATATTTATCACTCTTGATAGTGCACATGCAAGCATTAAAACGAGGAACAAATGCCGGGAGATCGGTAATAAATGCGTACCACTGACTTCGCTGGAGCTCTGTAACTCCACTCCGCAGGATCTTTACCTTCTCACGAAATATCTTCTCTCAGAGCATCGCGTTTCGCCCCTCATTTGTCCACGTTTATTCGCTCGTTTCGCGCCCCGGTGCCGCCGCCCCTCAATTCTTCTGCAGATGCATCCCTTTCCCGCGTCACTGCCGGCGAGCTCCTCCGCACTCTCCACAATTCCACCCCGAACATCGTTGTTTTTATTTCACACCGTGGCCGCTGCCGCCGCCACCGCTCGCGGCGAGATCCTCTTTTGTCTCCGCGACGAGGCTGTTGATTAGCGGGCACATGAGAAAACACTGCGCCCGACAGCAGGCATCTCGCGCCACGAGGGGATGACATCTAGCGTCGAGATGGCGAGGTTGCGGCGGCGACGCGAGCGCCTCGACGGCGCGTGCGGCGGCTGGCGGAACATTCGTGTTTTTACGACAAAGGCACCGCGTGGCGTACAGTAAACCAGGGGACTGTAACCTCTTTCCCAGAAGTAAATTGTAAATTGTCTGAATATAATTTACGAACTATTGTCACTCATGAATTTATTCAAATTCGTTCGAAATGATGACAAATTAAAAAATAAAATAAAATTTCTTCCAGCAGTGTAAATATTAATTATATTGTATGCATTTTATGCATGCAACTACTAACTTATGCAGTTTATACAATATTTTTTTCATATAAAATATTCAAGTTTAAAAATCCGTACTATTCAGCAAGCTCTGACATTCTCTCAATCTTCAATAATTTAAAATGAAGGTTACTGGTCGCATGTGTCTCGATGTAATTCTGTTTAGAAATGTAATTTAATATATAATAAAAATATTAACAGACATTAGTTAAACAAAGAAGAACTGATTCTCGATGTCACAAAATTAGTAAAATTAATTCGTTACATAAAATAGATCAAAACAATAGTACGTTTTAAATTCTCGATAGAAAGGAGGAAATCGACTTAAAACGAGTCACAGTCACCACCACTGCCCTCCTTTTGATTCATTAAAATAAGTTTCTGTGTATTACACTCTAATCACAAAACAGATACTTGTATTGGTGGCAAAAAGATGTTAAAATAGTTGAAATTGCTTCTAAAATATTTACTTTTCAGATACAAGATTAGGTTTTAATATTGCTGTGACTCATTCCTTGGAATACAACTTTCCTGTTTGCGTGTTCAACCCCCATTCATTCTTTCAAACTTTCAAGTTTCAACATGTCTCAAAGGCCGCGTTTCTGTCCTAATAAAAGTGTCTTTGTGCCCGAACGCGCCCGCGTGGCGCGCCGCCCCTGGCAACCCCTGGAGGGCGAGTCGCCCCCGCGCCGCTCCGCTCCGCGCCGCCCCGCGCCACGCCACGGCCCGGCCCAACAGGCGACCGCGCCCGCCACTAAAGAATCATGGGGCCGTGTTTACTGCCAGCGGTGAACGGCCCCCCGCCGTCCTCCCCTCCCGCCGCCACCCACCGCCCTCTTACGCCTGCCCGCCGACCCCTGCCATCCCTCGCCTTCGCCGCCATTCCCCCTCGTCCATCCGCCGTCCCTTCCCTGTCCCGGCCGTCCCTCCGCGTCCCCCGTCCCCCACCGTCACTGCCTACCCCACGGTTGTCAGCCGTCCCTGTCCTGCCCTCTCCGTCACCCTGCCTCACGTACCTTGTCTTCCGAGGGCCGCCTGCCGTCGCCCCTCCGACCCGCCCCCGCCGCCCACGTCGTCCCCACCGCTCGTCAAAGGGTTAGGCAGGCGGACGAGGGCGTAAAAATCCGGATACGGCGGGGCGATCGAGTCCGCGGCCTGGTCCCTTCGGGCGGAATGGAATGTGGTTCCGAAGCCAATGCAATGGCGGACGAGGTGTTTCTGGGCTGCCTTGGTCGGCATGAAAGCACCCAAAAGACAAAATATTCGACCTCGGATTACCTATTGTGTGCCCGAAAATGCATTTTTAACTATATACGGAGTTTTAATTATCGCAATAAATGCAGGTACGCCTGCGTCAGATATAACAGTAAGATGCTGTTAAATTTCCATGAAACAACTTGTAATGTCTAATTAACTAACCTATAAGAAACCACTTTTTACGTTATCCAAGTACTTTAATGTTTTAATATCTGATGATATTCTAAATTTTCCCTGTTCGGTGAAATTTAATACTTTTGGCAGGCAGCACTTTATAATTTGTATCTAGCAGTTTCGGTTGTGGTCTTACAGTATTTGAGGTCGTAAAAGAATAGCTTAAAAATTGTATGGTTATTTAACTAACTTGTTTCTCACATTTCGTAAACATCTTAATCTGATATAAAAAATGTTGATTACATTTACAATTCGATGTGTATTCAAAATTTTGGCCGGACTTACTCCAGTGCTCTCAGTTAATCCTCTTCGTTGATCAAATATGAAAATGGTCTCCTTTCATCTTTATTCCTGTTAGAGCTTTTGGTAATTACGCAAAGTAACTAAAAATACTAAAATATATGTAATAATAATATTATATTTATTATTTATTAATTATATAATTATTATATTGATAAGTAGTAGAAGAAGAAGAAAAAAAGAATTTGAAATCACAAAAAATATGAGGTGTCATAAATCTGTTGTTTCACGTGGACCTCAGTTTGTAAAATTAAAATAAACAAATGTGGATACCAATTTCATTTTTAAACATAATGTTAGATCATGACACTTCGATAAATAATTTCTGCAGCCCGCCTGTTAAAAAGTGTTTAATAATGCATATCAGGCTTTGATCAAATGTTTATTTCATAACATTCCTTGTAAATGTTTTATGATGTCTTACCGTCTGTCTGTTTTAAATGTTATCCTTATCCAAAAGATAATGGCAAAAATTTCAGTCATTTTTCACTTGAAATAAATCATTACATTCATTGTCTTTTCTATTATTTATTTTGTTTCACCGTTCCTTTTCCCTTCTAACTTTTATTTTCAAAAGTAACCTCTCTTCCAATTACCGATTAATGTGTCACTTCGTTCGCAGTTGTACAGAGGCAGCATGAAGAGCCTCAACACGGGGATCGTGACGCTGCTCAACTACGGCAAGCAGGTGCCGCCCGCCGTCTCCCACGTGACGCTGGCGCACGAGATCGGGCACAACTTCGGATCGCCTGTGAGTATAATTTGCGATTTAGATGTGGAGTTGGTTGGTAGAAAAAACAACAATTATCCACTTTTTCTAAAGTCATACTTTTTGAAACTGAGATCAGTGTCGCAATAAGACTTTTTAAAACGCAATGATTCTAATATTTTATTACCCATTGCCAACAACGATCAGTTTCCTTAAAAAAAAAAAATTGCCTACATGTGCATTCGAATACATAATTTCTTGTTACATAATTCTCCAATTTCGCATTGTAATAAATCTTCGTATGATACTAATTTTGTAAATACCTGTTAGTGCGACGTCTTTCGTTATGGTCTTTGTTTCATTACAAAAGAAATTAAGAAAAATAGAGAAGATTAAAATGTCGTCTATTTTTGTGCCCAAGCATGATTTTCCTTGATATTTGTCAGGAGCAGAACGCTCACATTGGCCATTATCGATCAACAAACTATTTTGGCGTGACACTTGCTCATTAACAGTTGATTATTTGGTTCGGTTCCTTCATTTGTAATCGGAGTAATCTCGTGACTGCACTTGTGACAAATTCAGTTCTCATCATAGACGTGCGCACCCTAAAACAAGAAGTGACCAATCATATTTTGTGTCCCCTCTGAATCCCCTTTTCCTTTAATCTTTCCTTTTACATATTACATTTTTCTAGTAATTAAATAAAAAAATTATACCCACTCGGTTTAACAAAGAGAATCTCAGAAATGTGTTACGGGACAAGAATAAAGGGAGTGTCTGCAGCTTTCCTTGTTGAACTTCAGTTGATGGGCGACTTTCCTTGGGCAGGGCACCAGAACCGCAATCTCTACCTCGATCTAGCTCAGACCTCTTAAAAGGTAATGTAGTCTCGCATGCAGACTGTTCTCGGAGTGCTCCGGGACGTAGGGGATCTAGTGCTCTGCAAGTTCATTATCCTGCGCCAGACAACGTGGATATGCCAGCTCTACTCTGCGGAAATGTTTAGAGTCGTTGGTTTAGGATCGAGCTGTTTATTTTTTACGGATAGTAAAGAATCACGTTGCGCGAGTTCAATATTTTATACGTAAATGTATATCTCACTTTTATTTCCATTGCTCAGCTACTGAAGAATTGTATCATACTATCAGATTAAACAATAAATCTGCGGATTGTATTTTTAGAAACTGATCGTAACTTTAAGAATGGAGTACTTACATATTTTCTGAGCGGCTGATAGCAATCACATAATTTATGTCACCTTATTTTTTAAAAATTCCTGTGCATAAAACTAATTAAATTTAAATTACATACCTTCAATAACTGCAGAACTTGAAGCTAGCTTGAAATATGTATTAAGCCTGGGAAATAAAATTCTACACCAGCTGAAATTTCCTTTCTTGCGTGATACATTTTTTAGTAGTGATAAATTTGTAGCTCCTTTAATGTTTTCCTGCAAGTTCACTTACTTTTACAAACAATTTTTAAAATCTTTTTCGGAATTCTAATCAAGAATTTTGTAGCATACGAGTAAATAAAGCTCTTGACAAATAGGGTGTAAGTTTAAACAAATCAATATGTGAAAACGAAGCAGCCCATATATATTTCTGTTAAGTTAAAAAAATTGCCAAATGTTAAATACACCTCTGTATTTGCTATTTAATGTTGAGATTTGGACATATCCAAACAACTCTCTGACGACACCGCGCCACGGCGTATTTGCTTGTAGCACGATCCCGATCAATGCACCCCTGGCGGCGAGGACGGAAACTACATCATGTTCGCTCGTGCAACGTCTGGCGACAAACGCAACAACAACAAATTCTCTCCCTGCAGCCTCAACAGCATCAATCCAGTACTCAACACCAAAGCACGCAGTGCAAAAGGTTGCTTTACAGGTGAGTTTGATGATGACTGTTCTGAAGAGGAACAGCAGGATTTGATTCCTAATATTTACCTCTGCCCAAACGCAAGTAAGTTATTATAGTTAAATTTACGTGCTAATCTGAATTAATGAATAAAGGATCCAAAGTATTTTTGGTCTTTACTAAACTGCGTCTTTTACACTTTACTAAACTATTCTTTCATTGCTGAAAATGTTATAACGTAGTGTGCTCATAAAAACGATATAATTTTATTTCTCTACAATGGCCGATACTACTGTGGAAAGTACCCCCTTTGGCATTCTCTACCCTATTCTTTTTCACTAATTATTCCACATTGTAATATTATACGTTTTATTCCATTATCACTTAATTAAACTATGCCAATTATTAATTTGTAAATATTAGTAAATATCCTTAATTTAACTTCCATAGTTTTTTTAATGGAATAAAGTAATAAATTATTGGAGTAAATTAATAGTATATGTTAATATAATTGCTTTAAGAATAATGTTTGGAAATCAATTTCACTTTTCTGCCATTTTTGTAATGTCAAACTTAAGTAGCATTAATGCATATTATTATAATTAATTTGCATTAATGGAACAACGGTAGCATTTATTATATATCTTTAAATTCATTACGTTCTCATACATGTAATGATTATATTAGTTTCCTTTTGCTCCCAATGTAATAGATCCATCCATTAGTGGTGGCCGCTGTACAAACTCGTCCAAAAACAAAAGAGAACTCATTTGCGGCAAATTCCACCACCACAAAATCCTGTGATCAGAAATAATGCTACAACACGTGAGGAAAAAGGACATAAACGAGGTCATTTTCACGTTGCGGTGCGCATAGGATATGTAAACCACTCATTGACATCAGATGAAAGAAAAACTCGCTTGAAATCAGTTTTGGACAACGTTGGTATAATTATTCCAGTAATCACATACAGCAGTTTCCACAGAAGGTGAAGTGTAACACATGTAATTGCACATTTGCTGCCCACATGAATGTCATGTTTCTACGTATTTATAGGATCACGATGTAGATGTACTACAAATATGCTTTTACCGATTAGTCAAACACAAAATTTTCGCTGATCATTACCGGGTACCTAGCTCTGAAATATTATTTTCACTTGTGGTTGCTTTTTGTCTTTCTGGTTAACCAAAATGAACCGAAAAGCAAGATGGATTTATGAACTGTGGAATAGTACAAATACATTTGTGTGTAGGAACTTATTTTATTACACAGTAATGAGAGAAACAAACCTTCTCGTGGGGGGGAAAAGAGTTATATGTTTCTCTTTAGTAATTAAACGAATATTTTAAAATTGTGTTTTATAAATGAAGTTAGATACTTCACTTCAGTTTTTTAAATTAAAATCTAAAAGTTATTTTTATAAAAGGTGAGTAAAATAATGGAAACTGCGAACTTCAAGATGAATAGAAACTTTACCGATAAATATAAAATGTTCTAAAGCAAAAACGAACAAAAGGAAACAAGGGTTCTAAGACAAACCATTACTTCACATTCTTTTCTTTTTCTACAATACATTGTAAATATTTGCAAAAGAGCAACCCCAGAGGTTTGTACAAGCTCGCCGAATTATCTGGTTACGTTCTTTGGATACGTATTATTTGGTTCGTGTTACAGCAATAGGTCCAAATGTAACTCTCACACCATGTTACAGCAATAGGGTTGAAGCATCTTGAAAAATAAATTTACTTCTTTAAATCAATGGTAAATGAAAATTAGTGATGTAAAATAATTGAGAATCTGAGAAATTAAGTAAGAAATCTCTTAGATAAGAATACTTTTGTTTAATCTTTCTATCATCTTTATCATTCTGGTGTTCATGTCTCCTCCAAAAAAACATAAACGTATGAGTGACGCATTCCATCATTTCGGAATGTCAGGTTTTCAGAACTTGTGGTCACGTACTGTTATAACAACTGCTACACCGCGTTGCTACAATGAGGAGGTAAATTTCGGGAAACGTATATTTGTGTTGCTTATCAGAGATCAACCCTGTGAAATATAAAATAAGTAATTTAGGTGAAAATTATCTGTAATGAATGGATTTCATGAGTATGTCTTCAATATCTCGTAGTCGCGTACATTTTTACCTATTTTGGCATGTCTTAAACTCTCCGTGATGATACACGTAAAAGCACGTCTGCGGGAGGCTGCCATTTTTCCCAGTGACGTTCGACGTCCTGAGCACACGTGACCTACGCGTACACGCGCGAGCCGCGGCCCGACTTGGCGTGAGCGCGTAGGTCTTAACACGGCCTCAATCCCGAGTAGCCCAGGTGCTGGGGGAAAGTTCGCTTCTTTTGATGAGCCCAAAAGACCGGCACGCGTCGGGTAGTACAAGCCCCGAAGCGTGTCGGCGGTCAGGAAATAGCAAGCAACCCGCGCTACTCGGGATTCAGCGACCAGTTGCTCAACATTTGCTGATAGCCGAATGTGTGAAGCAGCCGTTAAGGCGGCTCCACACATTTGCTATTCGGCGAACAGAGAGCAACCGCTCGCCGAATCCCGAGTAGTGTGGATGGGTCGCTTGCTATTTGCCGAATGACGAACATTCAGCGCTCACCCTACCCAACGCGTGTTGGTCTTTTGGACACATCAAAGGGAGCGAACATTCGCCGAACACATTAGCTGGTCGGGATCGAGCGAGCAGAATGCCGGCGAATGCCGAATGTGTGGAGCCACCTTTTAGGTACTCTGCGAATGTTCGCTTGGTTTGCCCCGCCGTGCTTCGGGCGCGGGGGCGCGGGGCCGGCTGTAGCCGTTTGTGCGCGTGTGCTTGCAGAGCCGCAGGCGGCGCTGTGCGGCAACGGCGTGGTGGAGGCGGGCGAGGAGTGCGACTGCGGCTGGGAGGAGGACTGCCGCGACCGCTGCTGCCACCCGCAGCGCCGCCACGCGCCGCCCGGAGAGAGGCCCTGCTCGCTGGCGGCCGGCGCCGCCTGCTCTCCGTCGCAGGTGCGTCCTCCAGCTGCCTCTCCTTAGACTGCCCTGCGTTGCACACTCGTGGAAGTGGGTGCGGACAAGGCACGCCCGCAAGGTTTTCTCTACGCTGCCCCCACTCCGGGATGGAGGCGTAGAGACCTCTATCCCGGCCAACCGCATGTGAATTGTGCGCAGACAAAGCAAGTCCTCAAGGTTTTTCCATGGTACCTCCCTCCTGCTATCCTATTGTTCCGTCATTTACAATCATTAACAATACCTCTCTACCAAATCATGCATCCATTCCAAATACGACTGCAGGTTAAAGCTGATACGCTCCCCCCTCCAGGTGGAGACAACTCTTCTGAACCCGGACACTTCCATGTGAAAACGGGCGCGAACAACGCGGGCCTTCAAGGTCCTCCCGTTTCGACTTCCCATTGGTATCCCTTTGCTGCATCATTTATCGTCATTATTAACACCACCTATCCACCAATTCACGCATCCATCGTAAGAATGACAAAAGCTGATTTGCTTAGGTGGAATTAGCAAACATTATCACAATCGAAACATTTTGGACAAGTCACTCAATATTAATCTTGAACAGGAATCGCAAATATTTGCGATTCATGATATATTCGTTCGGTGTGTGAATGCATTCCACTTACATTACCCCAAAATTGACCAAGTGAAAATTTCATTTGTAATATTTAATTATTCTGTTCGTTTTCTGTCGTAAATAATGCACATTATTATATTCGAATTCGACAAAGTGCATTTCACGTATGGATTGATGCGTATAATTTCATGAATATCTCAATAGCATCATTGATCATCATTTTTCAATTACGAATGTCATGAAAAATGAAATGTAACTATGAAATGAAGCATAAATTACACATTAATTTTACAACATTCCTTTGAACAAGTGATTGTTTATCATTGATATATACAGAATTATTAATCTACTATGAATGCATTTGTTTCAAAGAACAAGCAAGAGAACTCCGGAACTAGAAATGCGATAATTGTCCTGTTCCTTTTAAAGTTACATTTTCTAACAAACTAGAAATCATGTAGTTGGCTAATCTAAGTTCTTGGATAATCTAAGTTCAGTTCACAGTGATTGTAACTTCATTGTATCTGAAAAGTACAAATACATTTTATTTTGAAAACTGTTGGGGCTACAACAGTACATTCTTGGTTACTTAATGTTATAATACTACTTGAAACTGCAAAAGTGTTTCAGACCGTAAAATTTTTGCTCTCGCTGGAATTCGAACGCATGTACTTAAGTTTAGCAATCACTGACGTAACAATTGCACTAAACACCTCAGACTGAATATTAAAGTTCCGTTCGTTTTAAAAAGAAAGTGCTACTTATATTTTCAACAAAAAAACTCAAAGACCTAATTTTGAAGAACATATTTCACTGAGAAAAAAATTTATATCTTCAATATCAGTTGAAGGAAGATGCTGTAATAATTTTAAACTTTTCTCATTTTCGAAAATTCAGAGTTCGATGTAAATCAGACTTGCTTCATTTTTATAAGCATGCATTGTTCTGTACGAGAAAAAAATAATCCAAATATTTGGAGCCACTTTTAAGACATTTTTGAAAACGTAGTTGAGGCTTCATGTAAAGTACCCCAAAGTTAAAATATCCATGTTAAATTCTATGGATGGCGACATCAGCCAGATCAATTGGGAATATCATTTTTCGAGAAAATTCTGTAAACGGTTTAGGTAGGAGTGTTGTTTACAGATGGATAAATGGGCAGTCAGAAGTTTTGTAGCAAATCAATTCTTCGTAATCAAGGACCCACGAAATGTGGATTTTAACAATACAACGTATTAAAAGACTACTTACAGCAGTAAGAATGATCTATTTTGTTTCGTACCAGGAACCCACAATCCCATGTTTATTGTCGATAAAGCAACATTACAGCACGTACACACTACAGTACGTAAGTATGTAAATAGCGAGAAAGTAAAATGTGTAGAAAAGTTTTGAAATATTGATCATGTCTTTCATAACTTGTCCTGGAGTAAACAGAAACTTACCTTTCTTTGTAGTATATATGCTTGCATATAAACAGGTCCTGCAACCACTACATGATGCAGAAAAAACTTTATGCCCTTCGTTCTCATTGCTCCCGATCGTTTTATTGAAATTTTAAGCCCAGAAATCCATCACAACCAGACTAGCCTGCGACATGGAATAATTAGTCCTCAACTCGTTTGCGTTGCGTGAGTTCCTAATTTGTGAGTTTCAGTGTATAATCCCATGTGTTGTCGCAGGGCCCGTGCTGCACCGCATCGTGTGAGCTTAAATTCGGCGAGCTATGCCGCGAAGACAACGGATGCCGCGACCCAAGCTTCTGCGACGGCCGCGGGCCCGCCTGCCCACCCTCCGTCAACAAGCCCAACAAGACTGTCTGCAACGACGAGTTCGTCTGCTTCATGGGCGTGAGTATCCTCTCAAGACAATTCTTTTCTTCAACCTTCTCATGCTCTTGGTGGTTGTCTACTTGAGGCTGAGGCCTCTCTGCTGATCTTTGAGGCGATTTAGCTATACGTTATGTGCAAAGAGACTCTTTTATAATTAGATTATTCAACTTATTTCTTGTTATTAACTGTACCCAACGTCTCCAATTATTTATTATTATTATTATTATGATAATTATTAGTAATAGTATTATAACCTATAATAATTGAAATGGTGTTTTGAAAACACATTTTTCAGGGTTAAGCCTTCACAGTGTTAACCTACTTTCAACTCACATTTCTGGCCCTTCTGGTATTTGAAACACATTTCGCAGATACTGAAACACTTTCTTAGAAAATCTTTCCAATCTCTACTCCATTATTTCGTATTTCAGTACGTTTTATCTTACAATGTTAATTTAGTTCCCCAATGATAATCACTCGACTACAAACTCACTCTCGTCACGACGAATTGCAATAGTATTTTATACTGAAAACGTTTCTTCAGTCCTCTCTAGAACTGGCTCGAAAAAACGCATGGTTCGTTGACATGTTTGTAAACTTTCCTAATCGAACTAGAAGCGAACTCGAACTGTTTGTTCTGCTTCTGGTTCTGATACAAAAGGCAAGGCGACGTAATTGGATTAGTAGAGGCGCTTTAACTCAATAGCGCAAATTTGCCGTGACAACGAAAACGATACACTGCAGAACTCATTTTGGCCTTAGTATTGTTCGTGTCTCTTCGATTTATAATCGTTAGCGCCAATCACGCGAAACGGCGCGCGGGGAAAGCGAGTTAATCCGCCGGCGATCGCAGCGCCCAAGCGCCGCCCGATTGGTTCATCAGTGGTGTTTGCCCGCGCGCCTCCTGCCTTCGTCCAATCATGAAGCGACGCGCGCTGGCAAATCACGTTAATATCGAGCGGCGCGCTGCAAATCGGGGAGAACGCAATCGGGAGTCGAACTGGAGAGCGTTCGGCGCGATGAATTATGTGCGCCACTCATTTGTTTTGCCCTGATCAGATTTGCGCTCGATATCACTGGCTTGGCCCCGCTTGCTGAGCTGAACAATATGCGAGGTTAAACTTTCTAACCTCATTCGATTATCCCGTTAGACTTCTGAAGTAAATCATTTAACCGCTTAAATTTCCATTTTTTAAATTTCACCTATCCAAATTCCAGTACTTTGACTTTCCCGCATACGTACGTATATACAGAATAATGTACGTAGTGTAGGGAAAGTTATGTAATGCTGCGGAAAATCGATTTCGAAATTTTAACGGAAATACACGTTTTGGGGTCCCCTGATATCGAAAAAGTGTTTTTTTCAAAACGTCCGTCCGTCCGGTGTCTGTGGACCACACTAGCGCCTCAATCATAAGTGAGATTTTTTCTAAAATGGATATTCCCTGGTAATTTCTTGTAAGAATAGAGCGATTTTTTCGGCGTCTTCCTACAACTACAAAATTGAAAATAGAATTATGAAGAAAAATTGAAGATTTTTCCTTTATATACAATTTGTTGTGAGATCTCTCATTAAGGTCATGTATATTTTTTGTGAAACTTTCAGTAGTTTTCTGACAATATTGCGCGAAATATTTGCAATTTTAAAAATTACAAAAACAAGATTTTCTCAAAAACTGCTCCACATTTGTCTCTTTAACCTTTTGATAGGGATAGTGCGTAATGTGCTTTATGAGAAGACATAAACGCCACATTGCTTTATTCTTTTGTTTTTTCAAAAATTGAAAAAATGTATTTTTTTGATTTGTCTCCCACGTCGGTAATGTTTAGATTAGTGGCGATTTGTTCACATTACTATATTTACGAGTACATGAGCTTTAAACAATGTCAAGTAAAGTTTCTCGAGAACTTACCAGTTTTCTGTGAAAACTAGCTTAAAATTCCGCATTTTCAGAAACGCTGAAACGCCATTTTCTCATAAATGGCTCGAAATCTTTTCTTCAAACTATTGGAATGGATAGTGCTAATTGCGATCTTTTATGTGATGTTAAGTTCAATTTGGGGAATTTTTTTTGTTTCTACAAAAATTATATAAATGTAATTTTCTTGAAAGATCTTTCACACCTTTAATTTGCACATTACCAGCGATTTGTAAACATTATTATATTTGCGAGTGTAAGTGCTTCAAATGATTCGTAAAAAAGTGTTTTGAAAACTCAAAAAGTTTCTATGAAAAAGAGCTTCAAATTTCGCATTTCTGGTAGCGCATAAACGCCATGTTCTTAAAAACTGCTCCAATTTTTTTTTCAAAGAAAATTGCCATTTGGGAAGTTTTACTATTCTTTAACATTATAAAATTAACATTTCCGTTCTACCATAAGAAAACCGAAAAATGAAGAAAATGTCAAAAAATGTACTTTGGGCTGTGATAGATGGCAGCTGGCAAGAATATGTGGCAAGTCCGAATTGCTAGCCGAGACCAAACGAAAAAGGAAACTAATACGGGAAAGTCTGTGCCAATCTGTATCACCACTAGTTACCAATGTTTCTGAGAAAAGAAAGAGTATCTTGATTCTGAGGCGTACTAAAATTTGACAGCAATTTAATATTTCGAGCGGATCTAGAGCAGACACAGTCCCCCAATACATTTAGCCCTTTGCACCTACACATGCTACACGTATGACGATAGGAAACTCCAGGAGAAATTTCTTGTGTTTTCTGTACCATCACTTATTTTATTAGTTTAATGCACGTTGTAGGGTGGTACTGAAGCTACTGTTGCACATTATTTGATTCTCCGTTTGATATTTCATGGTGATGTATCAATTTTTATTACTTTACGTATGTAGTATCAATTTGTCTTTACAATTTTTTCTTTAATTTTTTCTGTAATCAATAATAAATAATTAATGTGGATTTCATCATCTTCTTGAAATTTAATATGGTATCTTCTTGTAATGTCTATTAATATTTCCACATCTCAACCGGTTGAGGTGACTCAGGGTATCAACTGATGTCAGTGATGTGCCTTTGATCGGAGGCCTCCGGGTTCGAGTCACGACGATGGCAGGATTTTCGACCCTAGCTGCGTAGGTCGAATGCAGCCGCTGTTTGGTGGAGAATTATAGTGACCGGCTGCTCTGATCGGTGATTTTCCTGGTTTTTACTATCTACATGGAGCGAATACCGGAGCAGTTCCCTAATAAACAGACCGTGAACATCAGCCATCTTTCCTTCCTCTGCCTTGACCTGTCCTTACTCCCTTATACGTACCCACTTACATTTACACGCACTACACAAATACATCACGTGTTAAGCAATACGTGATACCAGACTGGAGCTTAGAGCTTGACCCGGCTGGAGTGGTACTGCACAGGTGGGAGATATCTGGATGGGAAAACCCCTGTGAGCCGATGTGTAGATCGGCGCCGAATTTCACCACCAAGCGGGATAAGATCAACGTCACCTCTCGTGATAAAAATATCACTACAATTCCTATACATATTTACATACTTATCATCACTACACTAAACATATCATCACTATCCTTACTACGCTTATCACTACACTACATTTCCGGGACTAATAACATACAACGTAAAGTTTGCTATAAAAGTTTAGACATTATTTTTATAGCTAATGGAATGTGCTTCTTTGAGTTCTTCTGAGAAATGCTTGAATGTTTTGTAGGAATGCACGGGATCCATTTGTCTGGCATACGGATTGGAATCGTGCCAGTGTCTGCCTGGTCCCCACGACCCGAAGACTAAAGCGTGCGAACTATGCTGCAAGGAGCCTGGCGACGGAGCTGTCTGCAAGTAAGTCTGAAAATAAGGATTTGTTTTCAATTCTCATTATTAAAAGCGTTTACATTCAAACTGGTTATTCTAACTAAAGTATGTGTATTCTCAAAAGTTAAAGTTAATTGTTGATATGTTTTAACAAAGATTCAATGGTTCTTAATCATAATAATTTTCTAATCGTTGAAAAGATACGTATTAAATAGTTCAACATTGTAACAATTTCATGATATAACAAATTTCTAAAACGTATGTAACGGACTAAATAATTTGGCTAAGAAAGCTAATTATGAACTCTATACCAATGATGATATGCAGTAGGAGAGTGTTTGTGATTTTAATCAGAAAAGTGTGTGTGTTTTTGATCTATTATATAACTAAAAGGTCTGAATGAAATAAAATTTTATCTGCTTTCAAAAATATTTCCTCTCAATTTGAGGATGTTGATTATTACAAATACTTATTCCTGTCAAAATGCTGTTCAACACGTGAACACCATGAAAAGCAAATGCAACTAAAACGTGCAGTATTCTATATTTTAATAATAATAATAATAATAATAATAATAATAATAATAATAATAATATAGAATATAGAATTACTTTATTCTTCACTATTAGAACAAGTTACCTTATTTTGTGGTTTCTCAGTAATGGACAAATCAATTAAAACTGTGTAGCTAATAAATATACTCTGATAATATTGTTTTCATTCAATAAAAAATAATAATACATTTGTGATATAGAAACATTACTATATTTAAGTACTACTAACCTATTCACTTGTTTGACAAAGATTTGTCATAACTTGCCTCTCACTAATTTCTCAGTATCAGTGAATATTATTGTGAATTACTTTTTTGTAAAGGGGGCAGGATTTTTATAGTCGAGTCGTATGCAATCCGCAAGCTATCGTTGGCTCGTTGTCTTCAGGCAGTTAAAATGATTTTATCAAATAATTTTCAACTCGGAGTGACAAAAAAATCAAACTAAAACATTTAGTTTCATAATTTCGTTCTAATTCACGATTCACGATTTTGGTGACGTACGGCATGATTTAATACATTAGCAGTTGTATTGACGATATGACGATTGATGTATTGTTCATGCTATTGAAACATTAGTGAATAGAAATCATTTTATAGTGAATTATTTGAGAGAAAAGTTTACTCCTTGTTCATGTCCATTAAAAAATCTTGCCTCGCGTAACTATCATCTAAAAACAGTATCTTTGTGCATCAATAAAATGAAATACTACAAATAACTAAAGTAATCCACTGGAATGCAATCGAATTGGTCGATGTAAATCTGATGGGATGTGTGAATCAAAAGGTGCCCCTATTGATGTTAGCCGCGACGAAGAGGCGACTACCACACTCTCATTCACGCCGCCGCGCCGCCCGCCTAATAACAAACCCTCGCCAGGTATTACGGCGCGCAATGGCTGCTGGATGCGGTGGGCCGAACTCGGGCCCCGCCCCGCTCCATGCCCACCTCTCCGACCCGCCCCGCCCCGCCCCGCCCCGTCCGGCGCCGCTCCACTCCACCCGCTCCGCTTCCACTGCTCGCCCCGCTCCAGTCCCTTCGCTTCACTCACCCGCTCCGCTGCCCCATTCCGTTCCATCTCGCTCCGTCACGCCCCGCTTCGCTTCGCAACGCACTCCACAGCCTCGCTTCGCCCCCAGCTCTCTTCACCCTGTGCTCCTCCGCACTACCACGTACGACCCCGCATTGCCCTCCCCGCCCCTGACCCGCCCCGCTCCGCCTCGCCTCTCCCGACCCGCCTGTTCTCGTCTCATTCCACCCCGCTCCGCCCCCCACCCCTCTCCATCCCGCTACACCCTGCGCCCCTCGTACTACCACGTACCACCCCGCATCATCCCGCAACACTTCTCTCCGCCTCGCCCCACCCCGCTCTGCCCCGCCCCGCTCCGCCTCGCTTCCACCGACCCGCTTGGTCCCGTCTCACTCCGCCTAGCCCCGCCCCGCCGCGGTGCGTCGCGTTCTACCACTCGCGAGGTATTCACATTTAAACCACCCCTCGTTTAACCTGATCCCTAATGAACAACTAATTGATTAGTGTACAATGCGTCGAAATGAATTTATAGGGTCAAATGAAAGGCGGTAATTGGAAGCGTGCCGCGTGCCGACGAAGCGCAAACAATCCGAAACTCATTTGCCCTTCCCCGGCGGCGCGTAATTGTGGTTCTTGGGAGCCACCGACTGCCCGCCGCGCCCCTCTCCTCCTCCTCCAGGATTGCGCCCTCCCCCTCTTCTCTTTGCTGCGCTCCACCCCCTCTTCGTCCTGGCCTCATATTAGGATTCTCTTTGCAGCTTTCAAGTACTATATTAGACGAATCATGCCAACTACGTGAGCATCGATGGGGACGTTGCGAACGGGGTAAATTACTTTCTGTCGGGGAGTCATCCTAGTTCTTTAAGAATTTTAGTTGGTGGAAATTGATGCTATGATCAAATGCGAGGCTTTCTGTTTCTTGGGAGTTGACGTGTACCGCTTTCTCAACACTGAGATTTGTACTAAGTACTTTTCAAAAGGATCAATAACTGACCAGACTTTATTTTCACCTTTGTCGTAACTTCTTGGGGCACTAACATTAATAACAACAGCTTGGTGAACCTATCTCTTGCCCTTTTGATCTTGTGAAGTTCGATGCCATTAATAGTGTGAATCGCTCTTTGAAGAATATTTTGCTCTTTCGAAATGCTCCTCGCATTTCAAGGTGATGTAAAATGGCGTTTGGATGTTGATCACTCATTACATTTTAGGCAGGGATGTTTGAATAGAACGAGTGTATTTTGTGAGTATGAGTGAAGTAGATAAGTAACTGCGTAAGAAGAAAAGACTAGACTTACGAAAGATACAATATTTGTCGATCTTTTAATTTCATGTTATTAACATACAAATTTAAAGTAGAATTGATGACGTATCATTTCTTCGTGTGCGAATCTATTTGCAAAATGCCTTCGTCGTAAATTAACTTATGTCGTGTTTTCTGATAGTCATACGACAGCTAAAGTGAAGATAGAATTTTGAGAATTCATTATGTGTGAAATTTGTGATTAAATGTAACAGGAGATCAAAAGTAATGAGTTGATATATTTTATTTGTAACTTGACGTTAAATGTAACAATCACATTGTTCCAAAATAATTAAAGTATTGCTTCCCTGGGTAGTATTATGTGTCATTAGCTTATTTTGTATATAACTTCCATAATGTGTGTTCATTACTTATTGACAAATGAAATGCGACACGTTACATCTTAATTTTCAGTTCTTGCGGTACGCTCTTACCGAGAACTAAATAAACTAAAGGCAGACAGTTTGTGGATGTTAGTGATGTCAATGGTCCGGCCAGTTTGCTTTCGATTTCAGACGATAGCTACATAGAAGTAGTACTTCTTCAATGTCTACAAAGGAAACAAAAATATATTCACTAAAATTATTTAGCTATATACTGGGAAGAAATAATATTGCTTGAAATTTATTAGATCACAAACCCTGCTCAACACCTTTGACACCTTCGAAACGAGGTAACTGTTCTCCAAATACATAGCAAGTTTCATTTCGACCAATCAGCACCCAGCATTCTAACGCTATTCTGTCCTCCAGAGGAAAATCTAATACGCCCTTCCGCACTGTCCCCAGATCGGCCCTTCTGCCCTCGAGGGCCCGCCGCCGCCGCCTCCGCTCTCTTTACGGCCGCTCATAAAACCCGCCGCGTAATCATAACGCGACCGGAGCGCACCTGGTGGCCGTGCCGTAAAACGCCGCCGCCGTTCCGTGGCCGCCTTATCAAAACTTATTTGCAGCGTTTGCCGCCGTTTCGAGACGCCCTGCAAGGCGATCGATGGCACAGAACGGTCTTTTATTGTCCCGGAGTTTCTAATTAATTTTCAGAGCTCGGTTTAAGTTCTCGGTGTAGTGCTTTCGGTAGTACGGGTGATCTCTTTGGCTTTGAAGCTGAGAGAGGGTGCAATGTACACGGTAAGCGTTTTACGTTTGTCATAACTTCGTATATGCTGAGATAAAACGTGCATGACCTACCTGAAACTTCGGAAATTGTCTGCAATAAAACGATACTACTCTCTGGTTACGACGGGAATCGATTGATCATTGAACGTTTTGAGAAAGAAACCCTCACCGCTTAGTGTTCGTGCGTGTCTTTGTTGATAATCACCTTCTTGAACATTGTGAACGTTCGTTTGACTGTTTCTTCGTGGTTTAAAATGTATCAATAGATGTAAATATACACGTAATATTTTTAAGAGCATGATTTGCAGAGCCTAACTAATTATTTTTTTGAGGCGTTATTGTTAACTTAAGTCATTAATACAAATCTCTTATTTGCATTTGTAGGTCCTCCTTCGAATGGAACACATACCCACTGGATATTCCAGATATGTACTCCAAACCAGGCACGCCCTGTAACAACTACAATGGTTACTGTGATGTCTTTCAAAAATGTAGAGAGGTGAGTCAAGTAGAGTACCGTTGATTTACGGCAATATCTATGGTTATTTTCTTCATAAACACCTATACAAAACTCAGTTTGGTTGAAGTGTCAAAAAGCGTCGGTAAAAAAATGAAAAAAAAACTGCTAAATCAGTGGCATGCGGTACAGCAGTAGTCGCAAAACGTACAATAAATTAGTTGACATTTATGTATACTAAGAAACAAAGAATGATGTTGAATATTACATTTCTTATTAGCAAGAAAAAGATTTAAATAAACATTAAAATGAACTGTTAATAATAAGTTTTCAAAAGTAAGTAATATCTTGTTTTATGACGTGAATATTTGTTAGTTTTATATAGTATATTTTCCATACATTCCACTGGAATTAATAAACATTTTCTGTAACTGCTCAGTTCTTCTAGTGTCATATTCCATATGGGATGATGGCAAACAAATATCAGGGAACAGATATTTGACTACATCGGGCAATACCAAATGAATGGTTTCGATGATGTTGGTTTGCCTAAGATTTTCACGCTCCTATCTCAAGTTGCCATTGCATCTATCACAAGAGTGAGGCAGCATGCACGGAACCTACGTCTCAGCGGAGTTCGACATCGTACGAATACAAGTTGATGTGGCTCGTTTCGCGGAACAAAATAACGTGCGTCTTATCCCTTTTCGTAACGAATTGACTCGCCGAAGCGGTTAACGGAAGTGAAAAACGAGTGGCGGGAACGACAGAGTTATGTTTCATAGTTCAAATGAAAAGGCTCGTTTCAATTCATTAAATAGTCATTAATGATGTGAATGGTAGAAGTGACATTTTATTTTGCATGTGCGATATGTTGCGACACGAGGCCCAGAGGTCGAGTGGTCGAATAACATAACACTATTTTTTTAGACAGCCTTACTGACTTTCGTCTTATTTTAATTCAAATACACAAATCATTGAATGATGAATTAAGGTAGCCGATGGGGTGAGACAAAAGTATTTTGTTTTCGTTGTTGCATTCACAGATTATCTGAACACTTAAGCATTGTCTCACTTTTAGCACTAATGCTACAAATTGAGCTTTAGCACGCTATGCGTGCCCCAAAAGAACCACTTTTACTAGTGGCTGTCTAAAAAATATATGTTAGGCGTGAAATGTGTTGGAAATTATGCGGTGGACAGATTGATGTTAATCGCGCTAGTAGAAGGCCGAAGCCTTGCAAATTTCCACGGGTAGCGAAGAGTCAAGTGTGATTAGATGTATTCGACAAAAAAACAACAACTATCGAATAAAATGCGTTGGAAAATACGCGATAGATAAATTCAAGGATGTTTTATGTTAACCTCATAGGCTTCGTCATGAAACTGACGCGCGTAACAAAGCGTCAGTTCGTCAACAATTGAGGTTATAAATAGGACGCCATTCCGCTTATGTGTGCATGTTGTCTGTCGTTCGCCAAGTTCTCCCTGAAGTGAGCCGATTTGTTCACGTTCGTTACGATAAGGGAGAAGAGCCAGTAACGTAGTTGGGGAGGGGGGGCTTGCTTTTCACTGGGCTGAACCTATTCTGTGTATGCGCAGGTGGACCCGTCAGGGCCGCTGGCAACTCTCCGCAAACTGCTGCTCTCGGACGAGAGCATCGCCTCCTTCAAGAAGTGGGTGGCGGACCATTGGTACGCGGTGCTCTTCATCATCGTGGGATTCGTCTTCCTGCTGGTAAAAGACGACGTGACGCCACTAGAAATATTGTTGAGCTTGTAAACGACATGTGGATTTACATTTCCATTTTATAAAAATATATTTACTAATTTTCCCAATACACGTGTTAAACCAATGAATATTTGAAGTCGATCTCTTCCATATTTTATTTTCTGAAGTGAATCATAAACAGTTTTACTAATATTTTATCATTTTTTATTTAATTTATAATTTTCGCGTTTAACGTTTAAAATTAATATGTGTGCCGTTTCTTTGGCAGAAGACGAGGCGGACTAAATCTCAGTCTGTGATATGTAAGTGGTTAAAACCTGACTTTGATGTCCAAACCCAGCCACCTAATATTGACTCTCATCTCGTTAAAATTTCGCATATTACCACTGTAGCTCCGTCCCTCGTTCACTGTACCGATTGAAAAGTGAGTGCTGTAATTCTAGAAATCATCTGCTCAATACCATCTCGCAATCATATTCTAGGAAGACCCCATCGCTGCGCTTTATATCAAAGTAGAATATAATCCAAATATGTCTTAGATTCCTTCCCTTCATAGAAGAACCCAAAAATCCACTCCAAGTTTTAAGAGAATTTTGTATTTAGAACACATATTATGTTCCAAAGTTATTTGTTCGTGATGAAATTCGAGATGCATTACAATGTCAAAAAAAACTAATAAAACTTATTTGATAAACAAAATTTGAAACATACATCTCATCACGAAATTAAACATTCAAATAATACCTCATACGAAATCATGCCTAAATAGATCCAGCAAGAAAATAAATATGCACAGTTGACTTTTGGAGTATGTTTGCATTTCTGCTTTAAGCCGGTAATGAACTGTATTCAAATTAAGAAACGTTTTTTGGTGAGATCCCTGTTTAACGTAGTTCATTCCCCGATCTGGGGTGAACAACGTTCTCAATTGCATGTCATTGAATCACATCTATCTGTCCACAGGTCGCAAGCACGAGGTTGCTGGGCAAGCGACCAGAGTCCAAGCTGAAGGCTGTGACAATCATCCACAGCTCCACGACGGAGACGGTTCGCCTGCCGCCGGAAGACGGGGCGGGGGCGGGAGCGGGCGGGGGAGCGGGCCCGGGGGCGGTGACGGTGCACCCGGCGGCGGTGCGCTGCAAGCTGCCGCTCAAACGCCGAGTGCGGGAGGCCCGGGATCGACACCGGGCGCGCCCTCGCAAAGCGACCGGGTCGAGCGCGTCGCCAGCGAAGGCCTCCCCCGCCAAGAAGCCGCTCAAGAAGAAAAAGAAGCCGTCGACGGCGGCCAAGGCAGCGGCGAAGGCCGCGGCGGCAGCGGCCTCGGACGAGGCGGCGAAGGAGCCCACGACGCCGACCACGCCCACCACACCCACCACGCCCACCACCACGACGGCGCCGGCGCCCGCCAAGCCCAAGAAGCCCTCGACAGCAGCCAAGGCGGTCAAGAAGAAGCCGCTCGCCAAGAAGAAGAACAAGGAAGCGATAGACTATAGTGCCCTGCAGGAAAAGCACGGCTTCCCAGTGATAGGGCTGCTGGGACGCAGCCCCACGCTCGCGCCCGAACACGACCCCGTGGGGCTCCCCTCAGCCGCCAAGGCTCTCAAGAAGAAGCCGCTCACCAAAAAGAAGAATAAGGAAGTGATAGACTATAGCGCCCTACAGGAAAAGCACGGCTTCCCAGTGATCGGGCTCCTAGGGCGCAGCCCCACGCTGGCGCCCGAACACGATCCCGTAGGAAAAGTCAAAAACTGGTTGCTCAACACCCACCAGGTGGTGGACTCCGCGCTCATCCCCAAGTCCAAGTCCACTCCGGTGGAGCTGACGGCGGGCGGCGCGCCGGCGCCGGCGCCCGCTCCCACGCCGCCGGCCCCGTCGGCGCCCGCGCCCGCCCCGCCCACGCCCACCGCGCCCACGGCCACGGCCATCATCCCGCCCGCGCTGCCCCCGCGCAGCCCCGTCAAGGCGCGCGCGCAGCCCCAGCGCCACCGCGGCGGCGCCGCCCCCGACAAGAGCCGCTCGCTCAGCACGGGCAACCTGCAGTCGGGCGGCGCCGCCGCCTCCAAGAAGGACTGCGAGAAGGACCGGGTGCGTCTGCAGGTGGTGTACAAGCCGCCTTTCAAATTCAGCCTGAAGCTGCGGCGCGCGGAGAAGGCGGGCGGCGGCGGCGGGGCGGTGGTGGTAGAGCGCGGCCCGCGGGGGCGAGCGGGGTCGGGGGCGGCAGCGGACGCGCCGCGGGGGGCGAAGCGCGCGGGCGCGGCGGCGGCGGGGGCGGCAGCGCCGGGCGCGCGCACGGCGCTCCTGGTCAAGCAGCGCGAGCGCCACCGCGGGCGGTCCAACCACCGCAAGGTGCAGCCGGCCGCCTCGGGGGCGGCGCCCAGCGCGGCGGCCAAGGAGGCGGCAGCGGCGGTGGCGGCGGCGGCTGCGGCGGCGGCGGCGGCGGGCTCCACCCCGCCCCCGCTGCCGTCCACGCAGCCGCCGCTCCCGCCGCTGCCCACGGGCGCCGCGCCGTCCCCGCCCACGCCCACGGCCGCGCCCGTCTCGCCCGCCCCGCCGCAGCCGCATCCGCCGCCGCGCCCTCCGCCGCCCGTACTCGCACGAGACGTGGACGTCGACTCCAACTTGCACACTGTCCCGTCCGATCTAGAAGTGCTGCTCTCGGAGAGCGAGTTTCTCTTCTCGGATGCGTGACCGCCGCTGTCGTCGTCGCCGCCGCCGTCGCCGCCGCCGCCACTTCCCCCGCGATTGCGCATCGCGTGCCGACCGACGGCGGCGACGGTGGCGCTCCAAGCGGGCGCTGCGAGCGGACGTTTCAAGACTTAGCAAAAAATATATTATTTTTTTGTGATGTGCCAAAAGAATTTTGTTCGTGTGATGTGGCTGCAGGATTGCGAGATGTTTTGTATCGTCATTCCAGGCATTTTTTATAATAACCAAGAGCTTTACCGAATAAAGACACTTTATGAATAGGGTTAGATACTCGAAGAGATTAGTGTTGGAGATGATAATTTTATTAACTAAGTCATGTTATTTTGAAACAAAAAAATACATTCCATGTTGTCTGCTGGGCAAGTGTTAGGTGTATGCAATTTTCTGCTTGACTGGGCATGGTACTTTCATTACAACTCCTTTACAAGTTCCTGAATTAAACAGAAGATACAGCATTTAATCTTGCCTACGTACATGGGAAACTTGTGTAGTTCATTATTTCATGTTTTGAAAAACGTTTTATGTGTTCGTAAAATTTATCTTATTTATAAATATCAAAAAACTTATTTTTTGTGTAATAGTTGAAACCAGAGAAAATTATTATAATAACAGAACTAAGAAATTACCTAACTAAAATATTACAGACATTTAGAGTGACTACCTATCCACGTATCACCTGGAGCTTCCAGTTTTCTAATAAGAGCTACTTTGAATCCAATGTTGTTTGTTATCTCTAGTTTATTTCCCTGAATTCCAATAATTGCTCTCAGTGCATTTATATTATTACACTTGAAGATTAATGTTGGATTAATTTTTTTTTGCACACTATTTTACTGTTGAAAACAAACATAATGTTAACAATTTAAATTTTAAATTCAATGTGAGTTTGATAAACAATGAAAAATCATGCAAAGTACGTTTCTTTGTCTTGATGGTTCCTCAAAACTGTTCCCTGTTTGTTGAAATCTGAATCCCAACTGAAATTTATAAAAAATGTTCAACATAAACTTTCATACAAAGTATATTTTTGAGAGAAAAGAAATTGCTGTTGACCCTCACCTCATTTCTGTTTCATGTGAAAGATACTTTATGCTATAGTATTATTAAGTAACATTTTTAATTAAGTAATTTTTTGTACACATATACACTGTGGTCATGAAATTGTAGGATAAACTGGAAACAAAAAGGTGGTCACCTTACTTATATTCCAAATGAACTACACATCTTTCCTGGCGTACCTGATTGAACAATACCACTTCTAAGTTGGACCAAACAATCGTCTTAACATTCCAATTAATCCTGATAGTTATATATTTGGGCTGTCATAAGAATGACCAATTTTATTTAATTATATAACAAATCTGTGGTGATGCTGCTGTCAAGATGTACATAATGGAAATTTAACTCAATGAGTGTATCTATAACTCTTAAGTATTGTGAACACCAAACAAATACTGCATGCCTGATCTTTCGTTCTGACAGCCAAAGTCATGTATCTTTCTTAATCCCCTCTAGAGAAAGCCACCAGATGTTGGAGTAATATTCTGCTCTTTCTGTTACCATAATAGAAATTGAACTAAAGAACCAATTCATTTATTAGGTTTAAGATTTGAATTTAAGCAGTATTCCTTTCATTTGCTTCCATTAACAGATATTAGACAGTAACTTTAGAGTACACTCTCCAAGGCCATCTACCAAAAGAAGACTTGCAGGTGATATTTACTTACTCTATGTGTTGAGTGCATTCTAGTCCCCTCCAATATTGTCACTCCCCCCAGATAAGACTGTGCTTGCTTCACATAAATCCTTGTCTTACCTACCATGTCATGGTTAAATGCTGTCTAGCTACAAAGGCCATGAACTTCTGCAACAGACAATTTTCAAAACATTTTTGCATCATTTGAAAATCTTTATTGTGATTGGTGCTGACATTATGGCCATGTGGCTAGGGTAAAGCTATAGCCAATTCAAGAAAGAAATGCCTTCCAATTTGACTATTAACTGTAAACGTGCTAGAATAGAAAAACAAATGCAAGCAACACTTATATACAACTACATTCCTGCCAAAGCCAAGCAAGCCTTCCTTTTGAAACAAACTCCAGTGCTTGCTAAGTACTGTCTCTGACGCTGTTTTTCTAACTTATTTTGCTAGGAACAATAAATCAAACATGAACAACATTAAACTAAAATACAAATTTTTCTACAATGCCTTTTCTCTGCTATTTTGTGGTTTTACAGGTTTATGAAATACAATATTCTGGCAAACAGAATGACTTTCTGCCTCTTAATATATTATTATACAATGCAATGCAACAATGTTTTTGTACCTTTTGAATTAGTGTACTTTCCAGTAAAAAATAAGTGACAGTGTGCTTTTCTATTCTGTTGCATTTTGTTCCTGTGAGCTGAAAGGTTCTCAAGTACTTGATTACTTCCAAAAGCCTGCAGTTCACAGAGATGCGTGGTGTAGATATTAAATGAGGTGAGGTGCTGGGAAGGAGGGAAATTCATGAAATAAAGTTTTATTCCATATCTTATTACCTTAGAAGCATTGTTAATTTGTAATTCAGAACAATACTACCCCAAAATTCATCTTTTAAAAAATGTTATTAGAATACATTAATGTAATTAATGTATACCTAAATTTTCTATTGCAGTTTCCATTTCAAAACCAAGAAAGTTTTTATCCCTGTTTATTTTGGGTTTTCCTTCCCTTCTGTAATATTCAAGGTGTCTTAATGCTATTTAAAATCTATAATTATCAAATAACTTTCCAGTCAACTACTTATATTTTCATATATAATTTCATTATTCATTTAACTACTTCTCTTTTCCCAAATTTCTAAAAACTTTTTTGACATTAAGTGTCAATGAGTTCATTTGCAGCTCACCTCATTATATTTATTATCGTAATTTGCTGTTGAAAATTGTAATACATTGTTCTTCGCTGGTATATCTGTGAACAATCAATGGTGTTATGTGAGCAGTGTTCTCAATATTTAATTTGTACTTAAAATACTCCGACCATTTGTGCTTGAGAATGGTTATAAATAAGTTTACTCATCTCATTAAATAATTAAATTGTAGTCACTGTACTACTCTATAAGATAAAGCTATGTAATTATATTTTCGTATTTTATTACATTTGCAAATCAGATAAAGAAGACAGAACATTATTTCTGTAACACTGGCATCTTTAATATAATTTTAGTCTTATGATTTTCATCCTTTAGATTAGATTGTTCTTATTACTGTTATGCTTAGGATGTATGAACAGAAGGGAAGATTCCACCTTACAAAAAATAATAAGTAGGCATATTTTTTATTTATTTTTCTATACTAAAATAATAATTATGTTATGCTCAAAATGTATCAGAAAAATAATTAATTGCATATGTGAAGAGTAGATAACAGAGTTCTGTCTTGTTTCTCTAGGTGTCTTTTGAATTATCCCTTTTGTTCAACTGTCTATGTCATAGAAGATGCTGAAAATTTTGTTTTCTATACCAGGTATTCCAATAATAATTGTAATGACAAAGATAACACTTGAAAAAGATGTTGGAAATTTTAAATTTCGTATTACAAATTTTGTTAATGAATTGATTATTCTGGTGCATGAGAAGACTGAATCACATATTAGGATGATGAATATTATCTGCTCAAGCCATGTTAGTGTAAAATTAATCAGTTTTGGAATTCTTGGTATACAATGATAAACAAATGACATTGTGTTCATTGCAAATTTATATTGACCTTCCATATTTGACTTTTTCTTCTACACTTGTGATAATATATTTATTGACATTAAGAAGCTTATCACGCTGACTTACTAATACCATTGTAATATAATTGTTTTTATCTATTTGAGGTGTAACAATGTAACTACTTGGAGTTTCTGTAATGCTGTGAAATAGTACCCTTTATACGTGCATTTTAAACAAGTATTAGCAGTGTGGATAACGTTTTTAAAGCTTCCATTCCATAGCTTCTGCACAATGATTCAAAATGCATGTCATATTTTTATATTGAAAAAGTAGTCAATAAATTCTGGTTATTATTTGGTGTGTTGAAAATTAAGAGATATTTGAAGATATGTGGCATCAAGTAGAGAGGTTAGATTCAATTTTTGTCTTGGCAAAGAAGAGAACATGATTAGATGGATTTTTTTAATATAAGTATTATCGTAGTTTTTGTCATTCCAGATTCAGTCAGTCTCCTTGGACCAGTAGTGTAGTACTGTTGAGTTCGTTGTTACACTTTGGGTAGGTAACACAAAATACTGAATTGAGACTTGTGAATAAACGAAGTTATTTAAAATAAAATACATGTTTTTAAATAAATTGTTTAACAATATAATGCAATTGTTTTTTCATTATAAAACCCTGATTTATACCATTGTTATTTATATTTATGTACATTAGTACATTATATATATTAGTAGTACATTATAAAACAACATTTATGAAAATTTTACGACTAAAAAAAAACTTATTATGGTATTAAATGAATGGCGTGTATTCCATAGAATGAAGGGAGTGAGTCATTCTCCTAAGTAAAGACAGAAAAAATCCTTCATATATTGAAAATATTCGTTGTTTATGGACAGAGCAAAACTGTTCAATCAACACAGATTCTGAGCTAAGTGTTTCTAACTATGGCTAAGTGTGTGTGATGTTTTCAAACAAACGGCATGTAGATTCATCTCGTGACGTCAGCGGAGCTTAGTTCTTGGAGAGTGTAGGTGTTTGATTTCGTCATGCCACGTGAAAATTCGGGTCGGTTCGTGAGTGCGCGAGAATAAGAATTCAAATGCATTATGTTGTGATCGACTGGTAGCAATTTCAAGTTCGAAAGACGTTTATTATTTTCGCGTTTTGAGAGTGTTTGATGTACGTGCTAACTACAATATTATAGAATGAAAGTATTGAGTTACTAATAATCTCCCGGGAGGCCAATTACGTTCGTATGCAAGATGCGACCTCTCCCGGTTTAATATTCACAGTTTGTGAAAATTCATATAATCTTTATCAGTTTTACAATTTTATACCTTGGATTTCAAATGTGCTTCCCTACTAACATCACCGCACGCCACTGTATTAAATAAGTTATGAAATTCTTTGCCAAATATCTTAAATATAAAACTAGTGGTGCTACAACAGCACTTACTTTCCCGTATTAGAGGAAACAGCTAAGTAGTACTGTAATATTGCACTTAATGCGCTACTAACATCTTCGCTTGGAACTCACTATTTCCATTGCAGTGTTGTCAGAACTATGTGAATTCTACAACTTCACAAAAATAGAATGCAAAAGTTTTGTAACCCTGTATTGGAAAAAGAAGCCTGATACCCTGGAAATATAGAAATGCCTTCCATTGGGCCATGATTAGAGAAGAGTATTTTAAAACCATGCAACAAATTCTCTACTCACTACAAATGGTACTTCATTTGGTGCAAAACTAAATATTTGCCTGCAAATATCAACATAAATTAGACAATTATAACTCCTTTTCATACAGCTCCATTAGGTCACAACAATGACACTAATTCACAGATATTCGCGAGCGCAAAGTGAATTCCATTGTTGCAGACCCTGCATTGTCGCTATTCTGAGAGCTATTAATTATTTTTACTTATTTCAAATAATTCAAAATAAACAATTTCTAAAATATTAATGTGTAAGTCTATAACAAAGTTCGAATGTAAGAAACGAAGAAAGAAATAATTACACATTCTAATTTACGACGCATCCAGCTGTCCGCAGCGCAGTAAATTTACAGCGGCCTATTACGTTTGTCACAAAATTAAAGAAAAACTACTCGTATTTTGAAAAAATTAAGCATGACCGTATTTATTTTATTTATTTATTTGTCAAAAAACAGAAACAGAATGGCACAGACTTTCCCGTATTAGTTTTCTATTTTCCTGGGTCTTCGCTAGCTATTCGGAATTGCCACATACTCTTTCTTGCCAGCTACAATCTATCATCGCCAAAAATACATTTTTTTGTCATTTTCTTAATTTTTCGGTTTCCTATTGGTAGAACAGAAACATTAATTTTAGAATATTAAAGAACACTAAAACCTAGCCGTAAATGGCAATTTTCTTTTAAAAATTATGTGCCGTTTAAGAGAAAATGGCGTTTTAGCACTACTAAAAATGCGAAATTTGAAGCTCATTTTCACAGAAAACTTTTGAGTTTTCAAAATACTTTATTTGAAGTTATTTGAAGCACTTACACACACAAATATAATCATCTTTACAAATTGCGGATAATGTGCATATTAAAGATGTGAGAGATCTTTCAAAAAATTTACATTTATATAATTTTTGAAAAAAAACAAAAAAAACTCAAAATAAACTTCACGCTATACTAATGAGTGTAATTAGCACTATCCGTTACAAAAGTTTCAAAAAAAATTGCAGCCATATACGAGAAAATGACATTTGAGCATTTCTGAAAATGCCGAAATTTGAGCTACTTTTCACAGAAAACGGTAGTGTTTTCGAGAAACTTTACTTGACATTATTTAAAGCATATACACTCGTAAATATAATAATGTAAAAAAATCGCCGATAATGTAAATATTAACGACGTGAGAGACAAGTAAAAAAATTTACATTTTTGTAATTTTTGAAAAAACCAACCGATAGACCAAAATGGCTTTTATGTCATTGATAGAGTACATTTACCACTATCCCTACCAAAAGTTTAAAGAAAAAATTTGGAGCCGTTTTTGAGAAAATCTTGTTTTTGTAATTTTTTAAAATTGCACATATTGCACGCAATATTGCACGAAAACTACCAAAATTGTGAAAAACATTTACATCACCTTTATTAAAGAACTCAATATGCAGAACAAATTTTATTTGGAGAAAAAATCTCTATCTTCAATTTTGTAGTTGGAGAAAGACGCCGAAAAAATTCAAACTTTCACAATTTTCGAAAATTCAGAGCTGTACGTGAAAATCGGACCTATGCCATGTAAAAAGTGTATTTTCCTCTATTCATACAATAAATTTAAAGAAAAAATTTGGAGCCGTTTTTGAGAAAATGTTGAAAATCCCCGGGGGGCTTCATATAAAGTACCCCCAAATTTTAAAGAATCTTTTTCAAAATCACAAAGCTTCGACTAGAATCAGATCGACTGGGGAATATCAATTTTGAAGAAAATCGACCGAACGGTTTAGGCGCTAGCGTTGACCACAGACGGACAGACGGACGTCTATCGATTTTTAAGTATAAAGCAGCAACAAATCATGGATTTTGACCACACCACGAGATAGAGGATTTTTTTTCCTTAATTTAGCAACTGGTTTTATCCACTTATTCGTTTTCACGGCCCGGCAATTAATTTTTTTCCGCCGAAAATTGGCCATTTTTTCGCGCAGCATTACATAACTTTCCCTATACTACGTATATCACTCCGTGTATACGTACGTATACGGGAAAGTAAAAACAAGAGAACAATCGAAAATTTTTTCTTGGAGATCTGAATTACTGATGAAACCTCAATTTAACATTACCCAGTTTGTTGTTGAGAAAATGTTGTTGGGAGCAGTAATGTCATTTTGGAATTCCTCCAATTCAGGAGGATTCGACTAGTGGGAAGAAAATGCATTTTGCTTCCCACTAGCCCAATTCGTGAAATTTGTTGTTTCCCGGGAGGATTTTTGGCAATACGATGCTTCTTTTGGTTGCATCATTAATAGTACCCACTATTATTGAAAAATTGTACAAATGTTGATGACTTCTGAAAGATATGCACCATGCACAGGAGTTTGAGTTCTGAAACCCTGCAAAAGTGCAGTTATATTGTGAGATGTCAAAGCCTGCTTTTTATTTATTATTATCAGTGCTTGATTTCTAAAATTTTAGGTACCAGAATGTTTGACATTTATTAATATTAATTGATTGTTTGTTTATTAATGAATCAATTAATAATTATAACATTTGTAATAAATGTAATTTATATTAAAGCATATTGTAATTTATCATAACTTTGAATAACGATTATCTTTTTCGACAACTTATTAATTTTATTTCATATATTTTTAGACATGATGAGGTCAATTAATCACACATTTTATTTGTGTTACTTAATTTTATTTAATTTAACAATATTGATGAATAATACATTATGTACCGAGAAAATAACAATGAGCATTTTATAAAAGTTTCCACAATTCCAAATTTCTGTACTAATTTCCCAAGTCAGAAATTTACTAAATAAATTTAATAAAAAATATTAGAAGCTTCCTGTTATCGGTTACTCATACATTGACATAATGAGTACACAAAATTACATTTATTCTTCAAATGGCTTTTCCCTGTACCACTTCATACGCGAAGAGAACCCCGTTCTGGCGCGTTCCCCCTGAAATCAAGCCCTGATTATTATTATTATTATTATTATTATTATTATTATTATTATTATTATTATTATTATTATCCCATTACATCACGACTAAAGATGTCATGAGTCGGCTGAATATAAAATCTACTCCAGGTTGCAACCAGCTACCTATGGAGCAGATCCGGTGACTATCAGTGCCTCTACAATACTTTACGCAAAATGTGGGCTGTTCCAAATAAAGCAATTTCTTGCACTTCCCAGTCTTTTGAATTCCCAGGGAGTTTAGACAAGTTCTTACTCAAATTTTGCGGAACAAATCCCAGGGCTCCGATAACTGTCGGGACGACATGTGCTTTTACGCCCCACATTCGGCTGATCTCGATTTCCAAACTTGTATTTAAGACGTTTCTTTGCCTCCTTGGTAACGACGTTTTGATCTCAAGGTACAGCAACATCGATAAGTAAACACGATTTTTTCGCCAAATCCCGGATAACTATATCCGGTTTGTTTGCCGCTATCGTGCGATCAGTTTGAATTTGTTGGTCGTACAATATCGGACACTATCGAACAGACGTCACCGGTTTTGGTGAGTGTTCGTACCACTTGGGGCATGTGTTTGGAATTTCGAGGGCGGTGCAGACCTGCCAGTGGAGGTAGCTACACACCCTGTCATGTCTTTTCAGGTATTCGGTCTTTGCTAGAATTGGACACGCTGAGACAATGTGATCAATGGTTTCTACTTGCTCCTGGCAAATTTGGCATTTATCATCTTGGGATATTTTGAGAACCGCTTTATCATAATGTCGTGTTCTCAAGGCCTGATCTTGGGCAGCTATTACAAGTGCTTCCGATTTTCTTCGCATTTTATCAAAAAGGCAGAAATATAATTTTTCAACTACATTGAAGTTCCACTGCTGAGTATGTATCGGCATTGACTGGCAAGCTTCTTTGAGTCTAGGGTAGGTCTCATATCTGGGTTCCGCTCTCTCCATATCTTAAAAACGTCTATTTCTGAGCCCCCATTTTTCGCTTTTGCATAGTAAAAGCACCACATCACCTCCTTTAATTCATCCCGTGTCCATCTCTGACGATGGCTTCGAGCTACTGCCGGCTCTGGGTCCCTGGGACTAACATCCGTGGGATGGCCAGATGTCGACAAGGTGACATTAGCTCGGTTTCTGAGCAGGTGTGGGACATTGGTAGAACAAGGCACGTTAAGGTTCATTACATTGCTTGTTCTATCCATTTTGCTCATTGGTTTCAAGTGAAGATTCACAGGTAGCAAATTCGAGTACACAGATCACACTTAAACTTTGGGTTGTTTCCTGCCATCCGTTACTGCGACTCATAGTGGCCTCGGGGCATCCCCCCGCAGGGCCCAGCAAGGGGTCCCTCCGATCGCCAGTCGGCATTACTAAACCCCACGGGATTTTCACTGATTGCTGAAGGCAGCCTCCTTCGCTGGCTAATGCAAGGTTCGGGCCTCCACTCTAATCAGTGGCCTGGTGTGCCAACCCAGTTTCTCTCCTGTACCCACCATGGGCCGATAACAGGAAGTCCAAAGGTTCATGACCCTTCCCTCTCTACTTACTTCCCACTCTCCTCAAAATGGAGTACTTCTTCGTCGGACCCCTCACCTTCAACCTATTCAGCAAGGGAGGCCCTACCAGTAGCTAGGCTACCACTGACATAGCTCTCAGGCTCATGGGGGTTCTCAAGCTCCACCACCAACTGCAAGGTCGTGTACTCCGTAGGTGAAGTTGTTGTTAATATTATTATTATTATTATTATTATTATTATTATTATTATTAGTAGTAGTAGTAGTAGTAGTAGTAGTAGTAGTAGTAGTAGTAGTAGTAGTCGTAGTAGTAGTAGTAATAGTAGTAGTAGTAGTAAATAGGCATGTAATCATGCACACACTTTTCTAGGTATTGTGCAAATATTGATAGCTTACGATAGGTAGGTTTTATGCAGATGGATATTTAGTTTTAAATATCTTGTGAAAGGGCAGATATTTGGATATTACCTGCCCCAGTGTCACAGCTCACTTTTTTAACCGCTCACAAGTGATGTAAGTTCAACAGAGGAGGCCCTTAGACTGACAAAATAAGGGGCCCCTTAATTAAAGACATGTCATCAATTTAATTTTTTGAATAGAAACTGAATTTTAGGAGTGAATACATTTTTTACTATAAATTATTACAGAAAATAAATAATCATTTTTACAAGGTCATGATATAATTTAAAAGGTAAATTTTCTTCGCATTTTATCAAAAAGGCAGAAATATAATTTTTCAACTACATTGCTTTTTGTGCTCTATTGATAAAATACATAAATTACACAGACACGGTCTTGTGTCATTGTGCTTTGCAAATAAATTTTAATCAGCTTTAATTTTGAAAACGTTCTTTTGGTGCTGGCGACCGTGAGTGGAAGTGTCAAAAATAATGTGAATACTGTACACAGCTCGAGAAAACGTGTAATTTTTGTAAAACTTTAATTAAATTCCAATAGTTAAAAAAATACAAGATCTTTAAGTCCTAGTTTTGAAATTTGACTCTTTAAATAAATGTGCAAAGACAAGAACTGAAGTAAGTTTTCCGTAACATCTGAAGGGTATTTTGATTAAAGTTTCTGTGGTTCTTCGTAAGTTTCATTGTCCGAAAGAGCTATCAAATATTGTGGCTAAATCACTTTGAAAATTGCCAGTGTATTTTTCAGTCCAACAATTCGTCTCTCCAATTGGTTAATGGCAATACAGTGGCGTAACAGTTAATGGCAATACAGGGACGTTCAGGGTCGCAATGCGGGCGTGCCCAGGTAAAATAGAGCATACTTTGGGGCAAAAAGTTTTGCGATTGTAAGGAATATTAATTACTTCATACTTACTTTGATACTTTGGAATAGTTAATAAAATAAAAAGATTAGATGCAGCATCTTCCAGAAGAACGATTTTTTCCCTCATCAGTAGCTCATGTATCACAGTTTTTAAATCAATATAATCTGTTAGTAATATTGATTTCTTATGTAGTAATCATATACTGTTATAGATGAATATCATGAATGAATCATACATAAATATGAATTTGTTAAAGGATATTTTTATTTTTCAAGGTACTAACACTACGTGTGTTTGCTACACACTTTTATAAAAGGAGGCCCGGATAAAAGTGTTTTTTAAAAGCTGCAGTTGCCTAATTTTGCGAGTCAGATGCATTACATTTCATATACCTTCCACCACATTCTTTAGCTTTTGTTTGAAAGATATAAGCACTTCGCAACAGCGCGAGGTGTTCCTGGGAGAGCGATAACAGTCCAGTCGTCGTGCAAAATGATTTGTCTGACCCCGCGTCACCCCTTCCGTCGGCAGTGCGAAGAGCTTGCAGCAGTGCTTCAGTCGTGCTGGTACGTAGATAGAATGTGTCAGCGTGAAGTATATTGTTTATTTATTTGGCATTTTGAATACTTTGAGGAAAACTAAAATTTTTGTGCTAAATGCAGAAAACAAGTTTGTAATGATCATTGCGATGTTTAGTGTAAACAATGTAATTCAGTGAGAAGTGTAATAAATTGTTGGCATGCATGATGTTCCTTTCCAAATTTTAGATGCAATAGTTTATTTATAAATACTTGTGACACCAATACAAGCATCTCAAATTTTGTTACTTTTTCTAAGTTATATGATTTACAACCATTTTCAATTAATTGTTTACTTATTTTTGTGTGAGACAATGATATAAAATGAAACTTACTTTTTTGTGATACCTTTGTCATTGAAATATACAGGAAAATGTCAATGGGCTCACTACATAAAATTAAAGATGAATGATAATTTTGTCCTTTTATTTTTCAATTCCTCATTTGCGTGTTTGTTTATAATAGTGCATTATGTTAATACCACCTTATAAATGATTAATATTTATTAAAATAACTAATTTCACACTTATTGGTTGCTAAATATAATATTATAAAGAAATAACTTAAAGCGGTCAGAAAGGACCCCGCGCCACCTCTAACGTAACTCCGCCAAGCGCCACCTCTCCAGAGTTAACAGCACATACTTTCTCGCCCTTAGTAATGGTTACGTAATATATTAAACAACAGTTTTATCCGAATTATCACATCTTTCTCATTATTTTTCGGAAAACTCATTACAAATTGTTGAACGTTAGACGCGAAAACTAATTATTTTAAAGCAAATATCAATAAATATTCGATAATTAAAACTGCGCTTCTTACAGCTATACCATACCAACAATGAGACAGAATTCTTAGAAAATCCAACTGCAGACTCACGTTGCGGAATGCTATTGTCGCATTCCAATCTGATATTTTGTGAAGGTTAGCAACTGGAGCACAGGAAATTAGAATTTGCAAAATTACGACAAACTACTCATAGTTTTTAAAATGTGCACGACCTTTTTTAAATAACTGATTTTTTAAAACATCTTTCACTTAACAAAAAATATTATTATTAAAATTGTACCTTTGGAATGTTAATTTTGATGTTTGCGATTTCGGAAAATATAGAGACTTCACCGAAAATGGGACAAGCCTCAACTTTTTTGTCTTTCCTGTTACATATGAGGAAAAAATAAAAGAAAAAAATGGAGACGTTCTCAAATTACGTTCACGAAGCGCGGGGAATTTAAGACGGGCAACTGTTGTTTGACGCCAAATTACACCAAAAATACATAATTTCGATAAATTGAACATGACCTTATTTGAAAATATGTTTTTAATGAAAACATTTCAATAAGAAAGAAAATGTGATCTTCACAATAGTAGTTGTAGAACGACCACGAAAAAATTTCAAATTTTTGCAATTTTCAAAAAAGCAGAATTTTGAACGAACATGGGACCTGCACCATTCTCTTAAGCGTCCTTTATGCTAACCAAGATAAAAATTAAATTTAAAAAAATGGTGCCGTTTCTGAGAAAGCTAGTGGTACTTCAACGGCACATACTTTCTTGCATTATTTTCTAAATTTGCAATTTTCGAAAATTCAGAAAGCAACGAAAATAAGACCTGCACCATTCTTTTAAGCACCTCTTCTTCTACCTGTAAAAAAACTTAAAGAAAAAATTTGGTGCGTTTTTGAGGGAAAAATGCTTAAAATTTAACATGAACGTATTTAAAGATCCGTCATTAAGGAACAGATTTCATTTTAAAAAAATCTCTATCTGCTATATTTTAGTTGTAGAAAGTCGCCAAAAAATTGCACTTTTCCAATTTTCAAAAACTTTTGTGATTTTGAGGCTTCATGTTAAGTGCCCTCAAAAATCAAAATATCCGTTTGAAACTCCCAAAGCCTCGGATTCATTTAGATCGATTGAGGAATTTCTCCTTTTTTTTGAAGAAATTCTGGCTAAAACACGTGCTAGAGGATTTTTTATATTTAGCAACAGGATATACCAACTTTTTCGTTGCAAGGTCCCGGCAATAAGCGTTTTTCGGCCGAAAATTCGCCGTTTTCCGGCGCAAAAATACATAACTTTCTCTTCTTACGAAGTATCTCCTTAAGAGCGAGAAAATAAAATTGGTTAAATCAAAATTAAAAATTACCTATATTTTACGCAAAAAGTACTCAAATTTTCGAAAAATTTGACCTTATTTCAGAATCAGTCTTCAAATCTGTAACGCGACCAGGGGATATATTCTGCTACTGACAAGCCTCAAGGAAAGAAGCCGGACCGATTTGATGACAACTACAGCAAACGAAAAAGATTAAAACGTATGGGAATAACGGATGTACTAACTATAGCAACATGGAATGTTCGTGGCCTACAAAATAAAGAAATAGAACTATTAAAGATATTAGAAGAAAGAGAAACCAACATTGCTGTAATAAACGAAACAAAAAAACAAAGGGAACAGAGAGACAGATGACTGGGAGTATAGTGGAGTGGAACAGCGAGAAAGAGCAAAAGCTGATGTAGAAATGTATATGGAGAAGAAATGGAAGAAGTGTATTACGAGTTACTCATATATCAATGAAAGAATGCTAAGAGTAGATATGAAAATGAGTAGTGGTAATCTTACAGTTATAGGAGTTTGTGCCCCCGAGGAAGGTACGGAAGAAGAAACCATAAAATTGTATGACAAACTACAGACAGAGGTAAAAAAATGCAATCCAAATAACTCGCTAATTATAGCTGGAGATGTAAATGCGAGAGTGGGAAACATGCCTATTCCCAATGTTATAGGACTCTATGGAGAAGTAATGAATGAAAATGGAAAAGAACTCAGAAACCAACATACAATGAACTAAGAATCACCAATACATTTTTAGAAAAAATAATATTCATAAATGTATTTGGATTACCCGGGGACAACACTCAGTGATAGATTATGTAATAGTTAATAGAACGTTACGTCCTAACGTGAAGGATACCCGTGTTTTAAGAGGATACGACATTTACACAGATCACTACCTAGTGGAAACAAAAATAAATATGAGCGAGATGGAAGTAACAAACTGCCCCAAAAAATAAACAAGAAGATGTAGGGTACAAAGTGTATCTACTAGAAGACCATATTATAAGGCAGTTACTATATCAGAGATGGTTGAATCAGTTCTTGAGCAACATCGCCACATCAGAAAATCTAAATGAATGAATAAACATTAAAGAATTGGTAAGAAGAGCAGTATATGAAGCATTAGGCACTCGCAATTAGATGAAAAATGAAAACTTTGAAAACATGGAATGATACTATTGCAGAGGCAGTGCAAGAAAAGAAGGTAGCATACCTAAATTATCTACAAAGCAGAAATGAGCAGACCAAACAGATCTACAACCAAAAAAGAAATAAAGCTAAATCATTAGTGAGACAAGCCCATCAAGAATATTGGGGTAGATATGTGAACATGATGTATTCGGAAGACAAAGTATAGCCTATAAAGCGTTAAAAACAATGAATTTAGAAGGAACTGATACGGCAAGATTGAATATTATTTCCGGGAAAGAATGGTTGGAATACTTTGTAAAATTATGGTGTTTCAAGAAATGCATTCACCGGTTGAAGAAAAAGGAACAAAAAGAAATGTAGATATGTTAGATATGAAAGGACTTAATAATGCATTAAAGTCCCAACAAAATAGGAAAGCCTGTGGTCCTGATGGAGTTAACATAGAAGTAATGAAATATGGAGGAAGGTTACAAATATGGAGTGTGTTGAAAAATGTGTTATGAAATTTCTACTGCTCCACAACAAAATAGGAAAGCCTGTGGTCCTGATGGAGTTAACATAGAATTAATGAAATATGGAGGAAGGTTACAAATATGGAGTGTGTTGAAAAATGTGTCATGAAATTTCTACTGCTCCACCTAATGAATGAATGCTGGCAAAGATGTACAATACCAGATGAATGGTTAGATTCGTTAATTATTCCGTTTAAAAAAAGGAGATCAGAGTAAATGTCACAACTACAGGGGTATTAACTCATACTACAAAGTATACGCAAAAATTGTGAATAACAGAATAGCTCCAATTGCAGACTGCACTCTTTCCCAGGAACAACAGGGGTTTAGAAAAGGTCGTCCAACAATAGATGACATATTTACATTAAAACAAATAATTGAAAAACGAGTTGAGATTAAAAGAGAAACACATTTAGCCTTCGTGGATATTGAAAAGGCTTTTGATAATGTCAACATATGTTCGGGGCCACTGTACCCATAATGCGTTATTTTATAAATGGACTGTATGATTAATGGTGATGAGGTAGAGTAGTCCCGAAACCCTTTGACAGCTCGTGGGATTGGCGCAGGAGTTGCAGGATATACACAAGTAAAGTTCCAGCACAAACAAGATTTAATAAGCATGTTTGTTGAATGTCACTAACAGGAACAGAGCACATACACATAAAAATTTCACTTGGCGCGTCAATTCACACTAGTCCAAGTACGGTTATTGCAGGGACCTTGTACACTGCAGTAATTACCTTGGTGCCGACCATAAGCAGCCGCTAGTTACACAGTTGAATTAACAATTACGGGCGTAACCTTATGTCACAGAATACAAAAAAAACTTTAACAATTTCACCAAATTCTTGCAATGCTATGAAAACACAAAATGGAAGGTACACACTGACTAAGCGATGCTACCTGACTAATACAGTAAGAAAAATTAAATTAATGTAAACATTGCAGAATGTATTGAAGGTTACGAGGCACACATGTCTAGATTTTTTAAACCAGACTACTCTCATAGTACCACAGCTCCTCCTATTTACACAGCTGTCAAGTAGAGGGTCTCAATGCAGATAGGAAAAAATGCCTTTCGCCGACGGGAATGCTTCACGCCCAAGTCCAGCGCACTGCCCGTTCCGCCGTGGCCCAACTCCACCAGCATTCACTCCCGCCAACCACCCAGCTCTGACACCGCCCCGAGTTTGACACCAGGCGGATCGCAAAGGGTGGTTAGCCGGCCAGCCGGAGGAGGGGTGGACGGAGGCGGGGGGGGGGGAGATACGGGCGGTGACGGCGGTGGTGGTGGTAGCGGCGCCGGCAACGTCGGCGGCGGCGGCGGCGGCTGCGGCGGTGACGGTGGTGATGTCGACGTGACGTCATCCGGTGTCGGCGGCGGAAGAAAGCGCCCCATGCGTAGAGGCGCGGGGGAACAATGATTAATTAATGTCTTCATTAATTAATTAATTAATTGTTTAATTTTTTTAACGTGGGACGCGCGAACTTTGGAGTTGGCGCCCTCATAACACACTGATGCAGCATGGAACTCCCATAATTTGGCGGGAGTACCACAAAGAGTGCCCAGTTGGCCGGACGTCACAGGAACTTGTCCGCGCCGACCAAAATGTGCTAACATCTTACGCAAGAGCGACAGACACAATTTAGATGCTTACTGCCACGATTGAATTAATGAATGTGTGCGAGCCGTTTGCAGCTCAAGTTGCACGATTATACATTATTTTACACGCTTCCGCGCGGGGCCCTCAAGACAAGCGTGCTTACCTCATGGTGCCTTGCCGGGCCTGCCGAATTTCGGTTACGGCAAGAAGACGTTAGGAATGGGCTCTCTCGCGCGACAGAGGTGGGGATGGCGATGGCCAATTACAATTTGCCATTTTATTTGGACATGGAAGATTCTGTACTTTTTTTGTCCGTTGCTCCTGCAACGGGCGGAGCGGGGCGGAGATAGCGAGGCGCGCACGTGCGCTAGTAGCCTCCGCCCGTTGGAGAATTATCGTGCGGGTGCGAGCGATTGCGTGGTTTCGTCGGCTCAACGGCCGCGCTCCTGCCGATTACGCATCTTAGCTGTTCTGCCTTGCATTGTGAAAACAAACGTATTTATTCCTGCTTTGCTGTGGGCCGGAACAACATATGTAAATTATGGAGCATTACGAAAGAAGAAGTCATCTAGTACAAGTGGTGAACAATTGTATATCTGGGATAATATATAATTAAAAGGTGGAAGAACATGGTGCCCTCAGGAATTCACCTGGGCAAATATTCATTTTTAAATACTCTTGTATATGCTGACGACCAGGTAATCCTGCAGGAAAACGAAGATAATTTGCAAATTTCTATTTACCAACTGGAGCACATTTTAAGGGAGTACAATCTGATAATATCAGTTAATAAAACCAAAGTAATAGCTTTTAAAGGAAAAAAAATCGATAAGGACAAAGATTGCGCTTTAAAATATGGTTTTAGAACAAGTTTTAACTACCTAGGGTGCAAAATTACATGTGGAAGAGATAGGGATATCACCAGCAAGATCCATAAATTTCAAGCGGTATATAGAACGATAAATAGAACATTTACAAAAAGAAAGCAGAAAAAGAAACGCTGTTAAAATTTTATGATATAATGGCCCTCCCAGTTTTACTATATGGATGTACAACTTGGGTTCAAAAACAAGAATATTGAATCAGCAGAAATGAGATTTCTGAGAGGAGTAAAGGGCTGTACATTAAGAGACCAAATAAAAAGTGAAAAAATAAGAGAGGAACTAGGACGAAAAGAAACAGTGCATTACAAAATTAAGAAGTACAGACAGCAATGGGTGACATATTGGAAATATGCCGCAAGACAGACTTCCTGTGCAAGCCCTAAATTATTGTATAAGCTGCGAGGAAAACGAAACATTGGAAGGGCAAGAATGAGATGGAAAGAGGCTGGAACAGGCAATATGCCTAATCCGTAAAGGAAGATGATGATGATGAAATCTGTCTTCAATTCAAAAACATTAGCTTATTTCAAAATCTGTCTTTAAGGAACAGATTTCATTGAGGGAAAAATCTCTATCTCTAATATTTTAGTTGTAGGAAGACGAACAAATTTTGAACTTTTCCAATTTCTGAATAATCAGGGTTATCAAGGAACCTAAGACCTGCACATTTCTGTTAAGCGTCTATAACGCTATCAACAACAAACTTTAATAAACAATTTGGTGCCACAATTTTGAAAATTTTATAAATTTGGGGGTTTCATGTAAAGTATCCCCCAAAATTACAAAATCTGTTTCAAATTCAAGAGCCGCGACATCAACCAGATCGATTGAGAAATATCAATTTTGAAGAAAATCGCTGAAAGATTTACCACAACAATCAATTAGAATTAAAAATAATACAGTAATCAATTAATAATATTACTAGATGCTTATGATTATTTCTTTACACAATAATGTAAGAAATTGTTAATTCAATTGTTACAAATCATTAACGAAGACGATTTCTATAATAATGGTTGGTTGTAGAAAATTTGTTGTTGAGAGCGTGCCACACGTAAAGGCAACATATTTTTCCCGTATACAAATGAATATACGTTTTAAAATGCGTATTATGGAGAAGGTTATGTAATGCTGCGCGAAAAAATGGCGGATTTCCGGCAGAAAATATTCATTGCCGGGCCCCGATAACGAAAAAGTGGATAAATCCAGTTGCTAAATTAAGAAAAAATCCTTTAACCCGTGGTGTAGCCGGAAACCCTGTTTTGTGGGTCCCTGATACCGAACTAGTGGTGATACAGAATAGGACAAACGTTCTCGTATTTTAAGAATATTAAAAAAAGTCAAACCTTGTCTTACATGGCAATTTTCTTTGAAAAATTTGGAGCCGCTTTTAAGAAAATGGCGTTTAAGCGCTACTTTAAATGCGACATTTGAGGCTCTTTTTCACAGAAAATTTTTGAGTTTTCGAAAAACTCGAGAAGGTTCTACACTGTATGGTAAGCTCATTGGTTAAGAGCACTCTTTTTAGTGACCAATTTTCTCAGAAATTGTTCTATTGGCCTGCATTGTTTTCTCTCAGCCGTTTGGAAAAGGGTCGAAGAATTAGTAGCTGCGTGTGCTACTGTGATGGAGTTATAATGCGTCCTAAGGAATTAAGCTCGGAGCTATTTAGCTTCCGTAATTTGGCGCTTCATGGTATCGAAATGTCAGACGTAAAGATGAAGGCGACAGCAGCCCGAGCCTTCTTTCGGCTCTCACGGGGCGGCGCCTAAGGGGCTCCAAAGTCTTCTTTGTGAGGGAGGGGTGGACCTGCGATGGTAGAATGCGTATTCGAAATCAGCGCGATCCATTGCAATATATATACAGAGGTTGGACAAAAAATAAATTTTTTGCTTCTCAACTTCCAATATATTCGGTCTACCCGATCTCCTTCTTTTTCCATATCCCATTTTACATCTGGCTTCTACAGCTTCTGGGTGGCCTGCCACGCTTCTTTCTTGCTGTAGATGTCTACAACTTCTCTTCCTTAGGTAACCTTGTGTGATCCATCTGTTGGAGATGCCCATTCTAACTCAATGGCTTGGCTTCAACCGTGACTAAGACGGATCCTTCCACATCCATCTTGTCTTCTTCGGGTGTCTTCATTTCGCGTATGTTCTCATTTTGACACACGGCAGCTTCTCCAAAAGTATTTTTCAAGTAACATTAACCGGCCTCTATCCCTCACACTAAGTACTACATATCCCTTTCAGACCCTGCCAACACAATTGTGCGGTTCGGGTTGACAGCGAAGTTTTGCTGATCTGCGAGCGCTAGGGCAGTGAGACCTGCAGCGCACGTTTGTGCGCGGTCCGTTTAACGACCACGCAACCGCTTTCCGTTCAACAATTGAAATCTTATTCGAAGTACAACGGATTTTGTTTGAAGCAGCAGACGATGGCAGTCAACAGGTATGCACATTCAGGTTATATTTTATTTTTTAACTATTATTTTGGAGATTTTATTTAAAAAATATTTTTGCTTCACAAATGAGTGAGCAAATGAATTTTAATATTATTTAATTGTTTAAATACATATTTCTTGCTAAAATATGTGTTGAACACTCATTAACACAACTGTGCGATCTGGGACTTAATTATATATTTGAAAATATGCTTATTACAAAATAACAAATGTTATGCCCTGAAATGTAGAATGAGTTTTGCGTTGTTATTTTCTTCGTTGATTTTGAATGTTTAAAAAAAATTTTGAATTTATTTCAGACCCAATTGTTGATGATGTAATTGCGTCAATTCTCGAAAATTCGGATTTCGAAGATTTCAGTAGTGATGATGAAGTAGCAGACCAAAGTTGGGTGCCTCCGGCAGAGACAAATGTTGGTGAGTCCGATGCATCCGGTCAATCACATTCATCGAAGTGATGATGATGATGCCTGTGATGTTGACATTTTTGCTCCGTCAACTAATTCTGAAGAAATTAAATCTTACGCGTCTCAGAATCAAAACATCACAGCTGTCAGACAGTGGAGGAAGAGACCCTTTAGTGGTAAATACATTTTTATTCCTTGTGCGTGGGAGGCGTGAGCGAGTGGATTGTTATACATTTTTGCCCCATCTCACAAACCTGGGATAAATCAGAAGGACTTCTCCGATTTAGTAAAAAACAACACGGTAGGAGAAGTTACCGGAGGGTTGCAATATGTCACCATTGCTTAATTAACCCATTAAGTCCCAAATTATTTTTACTGCAGTTTTTTTAGTGAAATTCAAAAAATCATTGAGTGCTAGTTATTTAATTTTATCGAAATTAATTCAAAATATTCAATTGGGTAAGTGTGGAGGACCGTCCTCATATGAGGACGCTGGGATTTGGTATGAAGTTTTCCACAATAATAAAAATAAGTCTTCATAACAAATGTTTATGCCCGCTTGATTCGAATTTTAGTAACTATTGTTTGAAATTTAAAATAAAAATAAAATAAAATGATTAAACAACATAATTACATAAGTTATTGTAATGTATCAACAAAGCAAATACGAATACACTAGAAGAATATTTTCAAAAAAGAATTTGATTGAACAGACTTCTACTACTAACATATTTGCGAAAATGATCTTGTACCCAGCTAAGAGTTTAGTACAAAAGTAATTTCAGAAAAATCTACTTTACTTTCTGAAGTGGAATAGACCAAAACATTCCACTCAGAGAATAATATTGCATTTAGCAAAATATTTGCGAGGCTTGCTTATGCATGATGGCTGCTGATATTGTGCATAAACAATCCTCGTGATAATGAGTCTCTTTCTGTCTTTCGTCTTACGTTAGGCAGCACGCTTGCTGGAGAAGACAAAACGGATACTTTATTTCTTGCAGATTCTTGGAACTTTTATAGTGCGATTTTTATAAAGCTACCTCTCAAGGCCCGTCTTCACGATCAAAACTATCCCGGCTTTTCGCGTCTTTCTCGGTCGTGCCGCTAGATGTTGCATAATCAAGCAGTGCTTGATAGGTCGCGATCATACGACATCTAGCGGAACGACCGAGAAAACCGCAAAATGCCGTTATGTATTCCATCGTGAAGACCGTCCTTCCGATCATTACTCGAAAAAAAACACCATGTAATGAAATTCCAACTCTTTTACAAGTTTTTCACTTCACGACAAAATTGTATAGCATAAAGTCCCAGCGTCTTCATATGAGGATGGCACTAAAATATCAACGTCTCGAAAACATTGAATCATATAACTGCACAATTTTATATTCTTCGTTAAGTATTAGCACAAACTAACACTACGTAGTGAGTTTAGCAATTCAGCGAAATTTAGAAAAGTAGATATAATCAAATCTTTTATCAACACAAACAAAAAATAAAATGCACTAACTTGGGAGGCTAGAAAAACTACAAGAATATAAACCTGACCGATAACAAGCGTTTATATCTGTTGAATGAACCTTTGCGGAGTTGGCAAACAACAATGTGATGGTGAACACAATTTACAATGTAATGAAATAATGAAAAATTCACTGTCCTCAAATGAGGACGCTGGTACTTAATGGGTTAAACACAACACATAATTTAACAAGGAATATATAATTACATAAATTAGTGGAATACAATAATATGCTACTTGAAAGCATACTTAAATGTTGAGGGCAGTTGATCTGAAAAGAAAGTACATTGATACCAATACAGTGTTGCCCACTGGTGGACGAAGGCTGGATGACGCAAAAACGTGACGTCACACACACAGATGTGCAGCGGGTCTGTGCTTGTTGCAACTTGCAACAGACAACACAGACAGCGGTCATTGAGAGAGACGCAGATCTGGCACGCTCAATGGATAACAAGCGTGCAATAATGATGTGCACTGAACAGCACAACACAGTTAAAACAGCACAGTACAATAAAACTGGGAGTCATGAGTTGAATGTTGGCGAGCCAAACAGAGCAGAAACAGTACCGGCGGCATTACGCGTAGCACGGCACGGGGCACAAATGTTGCACTAACGCAGTCAGTCAATGTTACAATATATGAAGTCGTACACAGTGTGCAGCTTAGTAACAAGTTAATTATAAACCATGATGGCCGGCTTGGCCCTTACGAAGCGCAAGCGTCGTTTGGCAACGGTAAAGTTAGGTGCCATGACGGTGTGAATTCGGCTTATAGAGAAAGCACAAGTATAAGAAAACACGGAGCACAGTCGTGTGGTGGTTGCCAGTGATGGCTCAAGTAGAGTTGATTAATATTGCGAACATAAGCATGGCTTGTAGTTCGACAATAAAACAAGTAATTGCCATGATGGCTTACAAAACGCGCGACAGAGCGACGCGGAGTGCACTACAAGAATTCTCGAGCATGACTCGGGCACGACTGCACCACAAGAAATTTCAAGCAGGACTGACTAGCGACTGGCGGCGCCAGCGCCTTGCTGCGAGCGTTTTGGCGCCGGTTCTGTGCGGTAGCCAATGGGAGCTAGGGAGAGAGATCCGTGGGACTCTGTTACTTAAAATTAAGAAAGAAAGGAATTCATAAACAAAGTGTAAATTAGGCATGATTTTAAATTATAGAAATTACGTCATTAATATGAAATTAACAGGAGGGACCTGAGCCGTTATGTTACAAATCAATTGTAACGGCGTCCGGCACGCGTGGCAGCGGCTGAGTACGACGAATGCCGGGGGCGTTAGATATCCTAAGAATTGGGCCGCAGACAGCGCTGGGCAACAAAGAAGTTGTATTAAAGCGAGGTTGCGAAACCATGCGATGTGCTTCAGTATGGAACATAAGAAAATAGATATATGATAACTTGTTCGAACAATCCTGATGAAGATGAACCCATCTCAGAATGCGTCAATACTCCACTAGTTTATTTACAAAATTATTTTGATGACAAGTATTTGGTTTAGCAGCGAAGATCACAAACATGTATTTACATGTATCGGAAAGGAAACGTTCTGGGTACATCAAGTCAAGAAATTGAAAAAAAAAGTTTGGAATTCATCTATTAATAGGATGTCTTAAGTATCCTATAATTCGTTTGTACTGTAAAAGAGGTGTTAGTATCCCCTTGATTTCTAACTGTATGCCTCGAGATACATTTTTTGTTTTAAGAAACTCTTTGCATCTTGAAGATATAAATAGTATTTCAGAGGAGAAAAAGAAAAACAGGCTTTGGAAAATTCCACCTATGATTGAAGCTGTGAGAAATCCATGTGTGAAACTTCCCCGCATGACTGCAATGGACTATTCAATCGATGAACAAATGATTCCATTTGCGGGACGCTGTTCTATGAAACAGTATGTTCGAAACAAACCTCGCCCTGTAGGACTCAAGAATTTTATTTTCGCGACCTCTAGAGGACTAGTTTTGGATTTTGAAATTTATCAGGGCGCGTCCACTCCATTACATGAAACTAAATTGGGTATTGGGCCATCAGTCGTTCTACGCCTTGTGAAAACACTGCCTAAAAATTCTAAAGTGTATTGTGACAGATACTTTACTACCCTACCATTACTGACTGCCTTGTATCAGATGGGTATACAAGGAATAGGAACTTTTATGAGGAATAGGCTAAAAGATGTTCATCTAACTGAAGAAAAGAAAATGAAGCGAGGTGATATGGAAGATTTTTGTTCGGAAGATAATTCCATAGTTGTGGTACAATGGAAGGATTCCAAATGTGTAACAATTGTTTCGACGATCACTGGATGTTAGCCTGTTGAAACAGTGCAGAGGTGGAGCAAATTGGAAAAAGATTTTGTTTCTGTACCAAGTCCAGCAATAGTAAGAAATTACAAGTGCAGGGGAGATGTTATTTTTAGGCAGACAATAGAATTTGTTAATGAGAGCATAAGCTTCAAATTAGAAAGGAAAAGTATCTTATGTTTTTTTTTCTTGTTTTCACCTCGTTAACAAAATCAGTATAATAAGAGGGCCAAGGTGCAAAAGCAACTGTATTTTTTCGTTTCTCCCATTTTTTGATACTTTGTAACTGCGCGGTAGTAAGTCGATTAATGTAGAAAGAGATGTTTCTTTCATCTGACAAGATAGTAAGTCTAAAGTTTTTCTTTGTGGTTTTATGCACCCACAAGTATAATACCGTGATGTTATAACTTGTTATAGCGTGACAAATTCATATCCTGTGGGAAGTTACGGACAGTTGATTACAAAGAGTTCAAAACCATTTATTCTGTGGATGTGTATATATGTATTTTATTAGTGTTATATTCTGTAATTGTATTTATTGTTTCTCTAAATAATTATATTGTTAGTTTGTTATACATACAAGGTGTTTCTCTTCTGTTGATCATAAATCTGAGAGTAGCCCCGTTCCCACCAACAAGAAAATATTTTGCAACCCTGAATAACCAGGGATCCTTTCCTCCTAAAATCGAGAATAAGATCCCGTTACAGGTTTCAAATTGAACACCAACATCACACAGAAGACGAGGAAGACCCAGAAGTACATGGAAGAAAGGACCCAGAATTACATGGAAGAAGGCAATGGACAGAAGAGGATTAACTGCAGAAGACTGCAGTGACAGACTACAATAGAAACTGGGATGCGAGAGACGCCCAATGGTGTAAAATACTCGCAATACTACTACTACCACGTTTAATAGACTGTTTCAATGAAAAAATACACTCTTCTACACATTGTTATAACTTTTCCACACATAAATTAGAAAACGGGCCACGGACCGCGCGCCGTTTCCCAGAACGTAGCATCTAAAATTAAAACTTAAATAACAGTGGTAATGAATTAAATTAATAAAATAGTGAAATGCGAATAAATTATGTAACATTCCAGATTTAGTAATTGCAAATCTACAAAAACTACTTTAAAAAATAGTAATAAAGGGGATAACTGGACCGGTCCAATTAACCTAACCTCTCACCAGTCCAGTTAACCCCACAGCACATATTTTGCTTATATTCCCGAAAACTCACAAGCCGCGACGTATTATTAAAACAAAACACACTATTATAGAGCAGAAATACTAACAATTAATTTGGTTTGAATATTCTTCTTGTAGTTATAACTCAATCACAATAAAAATGCAAAGCAGATTAGTGGTAGAAAAAATCTCTGACCTTACAGAATAAAAATCCCTTACTGTACTGTGATATACCAAATGTGTGGGAAAATGAAAGCTTAAATATAATAATTTATTTCTAATACGACATCGTAGCAACGTGAATAAACAGTTTAACACGAGTAGGTTGCTAAGGTGTGAGGTGTGATAAACAAGTAATACTACACCACAGCAAGAAGAATAACATTCTCTCATGCAAGTTGTTATGATGGGCGTGACGTAACCGGATGATTCGAAAAAGTGACTGAAACAATGGAAAAACAATGTAGGCGAGTTTTCAAGGGTTGAGCAGACGAACATAATGTCATTCCGGCTCCAATTTTCGAAGCGATTGGATCGCTCGCGGATTCAGTGATGCGTGTGATAGTACTTCGGACTTGTAAAATATTTCGAGGGATATCATTCAGACCCCAAACGCATGCGCTACGTGCGCTAGACGCATGTGTCCAACGCATGCGCAAAATTGAACGAAAAGACCACTGATCTGTATATAACACTAAAGACGCGTGCACACGATGCATATTTTCGTTCAATTTTGCGCATGCGTTGGACACATGCGTCTAGCGCACGTTGCGCATGCGTTTAGGGCATGCGTCCTTTCGTCAAAACGATGGGCGCACGCAATAGCGCAAGCTTTCCAGAGCTGACAGGAATATCGTTCGTCTCTCTCGTGCGCTTCCTCCAAAGAACGTGTATTTCATAGCGAAGTCTCCGGAATACTGAGCCGTAAGAATTCTTTGGGAGTCTTCTGAGTTATTTTGTGCTGTCAGTCTGTGTTTTATTGCGAATTTGTTGCAGATTATTCTTTTATTATATATTTACGGTAATATCAATTTTCAATAAATACATTTTGTAACGCTTTCCATGCAGGGTTTGGGTAAACACTTAATAACAACACTTCATAAATGTCACAAATGCACACGGGTTATCGCTGCAAACAGATCATGTCCGCGACGTTATTATTTTATTATACCAAAAGATTCAGGCTGCCGAGACACCCCCGTACGGGATCTGTGTGTGAATGCCCGTTCCTAAACGCCGGCACCACCATCGGGGTTATCACGCCCACCTTATTATTTCTAACAACCGCCACTCACGTTCCTCCCCCTCCCTCTCTCTCTACAAAGTTGGGAGCACCTGTGGATTGTCCTACACTTGCAGATCTTTCAACACATATCCATACACACACAAGGAAAGCAAAAACACACTGAAAGAAAAAATCACTATATTCTAAACAAAGAAAACATTCAAACAAATAAACCTGATGGCAATCATGCTCTGTCAGAGAACAACAACATGAACTCAATTTGACCCTCCTGCAGGTAGCTTGTGCTATGTTAAACAATTGTATTACTGAAATTTTACAATAAAGAATACCATTTACTTCCCATTAAGATATCATATTTGGCTGTCCCCATACAATGCATACAATCTACGCCCAACTCAGACGTCTGAGTGAAATAAATTGTTTAGGCCTTTATGTACTCAAACGATTACTGTTCCCCCCAGTTCACTTAACTGGCTGCAGCGTTGTTGCAGTTACTTCTCGGCTGTCTCCTCCCAGGGTCCGCCAACCGTCTTCGAGATGACTTCGTCCTCGCAGCTTCCTCGGACGCCAACTTCAAACCGCTCCATCCCTTTCCACACGCCCAACACACAGTTCATATGTCTGCTAATTCACTTCTCTTGACCGCTCTCTCTCAAACGTCCGAACTCTCTGGCGTCTCCTCACCGTCTCCTCGCTTCTCTCTGACGAAGCTCCCAACCCCTCGGCTTAGCGCTGCCCCCCCTCTCGCTCCAATGACTAGCGCCTGTTCCCACGACTCAGCCACCTCCCTTCTGTCCACTCGTTCGAAACACACAACAGCTCTGATCGAGTACATTGGTATACTCCGTATACCACACAATCCAATACTGACTGACTGGTCATGCCTCGTATTACAGAGATGTACTACTCGATATATCAATACAAGGTTATCGTTACATCTCAAAATAAAAATGATTATTGATCTTTGATTATATTGTACATTGAAATTATGAATCAAATACAACACCTTTCTTAAAGAACTTTGTTATCATTTAAGCTATACATGTCAGACAAACATTAACTAATACATTTTCTCGATCAATTAGTTTTTAATAGAGAATAATATTCACAAGTTTAATCTAACAACTGGTTTTACAGTTCTGCCATATCTTGATATGTATTTGGATGAATCTAAAGAGGATTGTTTTATTGCAATGTTCTCTACCAAGGTAGACTTAACTGGAGTTTTTCCTCTGGTGAGATCATCTGAATTTGTGAAGGGTAGTTGTGATCTTTCGGGCACATCCGCTGTTGGATCTTGAACTGTAGACTGCATTCTCCCATCTCTATCTTGATGTGGTTCCACCTTGAAGTTCGTAGTAATTGGTGTTTGTTTGGTAATTGTGCCTTCAATCTTCGTTGGTCTGATGAAACTGGTGTTTCGTCGCTTAATCGTTCCATCATCTTTCTTAATCATGTAAGAACGATCAGTGACTAGATATAATATTTTGCCAGTAAACCTTTTGTTGTCTGTGACCCTGATCAAGATGTTCTCATCATTTCGATATCTTTGTGACTCTTTAGCTCCACGATCAGAATATTTCTTCTGTTGTGCTCTCTTTTTTTTTCAAGCTTCTGTGATACGTCAGTTTGTAGTTTTGGCTGAAAATGGTTGTTGGAAGGAGAAATTAGTGTTCTCGTATTCCTTCCGAATAATCTTGAAGATGGTGTGCCAAGTTCTTGATCTCAAGGTGTGTTTCTTGCAGTGGCGTAGCGTCAGGGGACGCTGAGATGCTGAGCATCCCCGTATATAATATTAATAAAGAACCCTAAATACTGTATTGATAATCTTACAAGTGGTCCGTTGAGCGAAACACGTTTTGTATTAATTTTAAATTGATTTCCTATGATTGAATTCGGCGGGCTGTTGAAGCTGGCCTGTGATTGCTTGGACGCTAAAATGCTTCTGGCGTCTGCCGCGAGATTGCGACGAGCAATGCGCATGCGCAGATGGCGAGGTTCCCCTCTCCCCTCTTCACCCTTGGCCCAGAGAAACCCGACTGCTCTACGCTAGCATCTACTGCGGAAAGAAGCTCGTTTGTGCACGAGAGCGCAGCACACTTCAGGCGGTCAGTAAATTATCTTTCTCTCTCACTCGGGAGTCCCCGCTTGGTCATGGGTACAAACTGTAGAAATAGTGCCTGTCTACTATTTCTTAATTAATATCCAAGAAATTGTATTATCTCTTAAATATATTACATATTATTTAAATCTGCAATGTATAAATTAACAAATGGTCTTAATGCCATTCGCGTATAAAAATTAAAGCTGAGCCATTGTATAATTTGCTTTCAAGACGTCGGCAGCCCTGACTGCTGTGAGGATTTTGTGGGAAGCGCCTACACCGTCGTAAGCAATCGAGATCGTGAAAGTAGTCCCAGTGTATCTGCCTTGTGTTGCATTCGCCTGTTAGATGAAGTAGTTGATAGTGACATTTTGTGTGTTATTGTTGAGCATCCCCAAACGTGCGAGTCACGCTACGCCACTGGTTTCTTGACATTAGTATTGCCAGTTGAAGATCTTCACCACTGATGTCACATCTCTTCACTAGTCGTTTTGCAATGTCCACATATTTTTCAGCTAATCCATTTGACCTTGCAAAATGAGGACTCGATGTAATAAGTTTGAAGTTCCATTCCTTTACGAATTTTGCAAATTCTCTTGATGAATATACTGCGATGTCAGAATGAAATTCTTGTGGAACTACATGAGTCTCAAACCAAATTTTAAATTGACTTATAATTTTTGACGCTGTTGTCCTGGCCATTTTCTGTACTTCGTAGTATCCGCTGTAGCTGTCTGCAAGAACAAGATAGCTGTTGCTTTTGTAGGAAAACACATCTGACGATACTATTTCGAATGGTAATTTTGGTATTTTCTTCAGTATGATTGTTTCCTTGTCCGGTTTGCGCTGTGTATGCTGACAAGTTTTGCAGGATTCTACCAAATAAGCTCGTCACAATGTGATAATTTGTTTCGAAAGGTGAAGAAGGTTCTCGATATCTGCGGTACTTGAAGAACGCCATCAGGCCGTCCTTTGTTCATCATCTTTATGAGTGCCTGGCTGGTTGGATCTTCGAGTGTGATGGATCACCGAATTTACACAATTCGACTGCTTTTTGACTTCTCACTTATTTTTTCTGTCTGTGCAAATATATTAATTTATTTTATAAATAATAAACAATGTACATGTTTCTGGAGTGTTGCTACGCTTCAATAATGCAAATTTTTGCCTAGAAATCAATTTTTCAAACCAACTTTTGAGTGCTTATTGCGGCTAAACCATTCGGAATATCCACGGAGTTTATTAGACAAAATATGCTTAGAATTGTCTTAAGAGCTTATTTTCAAAGTTTCGACGTTTCCTCCCCTGACATTCTGTACAGTGGAAACTAATAAAAATGAACATGTGATTATTTCCATTTCTATTCGGTGTGTTGCAGTGACAGGAGAAGAACATTCAGTTCTCTCTAATTCTTATTTTATTTTCACGGTATTGTCAATTTTCTAAATGTATTTAATAAGTTATATAACTGAAACAATTAAATGAAATAGTATTCATTCAAGACTATGTGTTTTCAGAATGTCTCTTGAAAATAAAGAACTCACTCTTTAGTTCATTCAAGATTATAGGAAAAGGAAGTTTTCTCTTCTTTCGACTGATTATAAAATAAACTGCCGAAATTACCGTGCAAATAGCTGAATCCATTGTGCAGAATAGAACAACCGCTGCTCAATGTTGCACCGTGTGGACAAGGTAGCGCACTTGCTCTGTGTTGAACGTTCGTCTTACAACTTTGCGCATGCAATTTTATTCCCGTGACGCACAGAAAAGACCTATCATGTGGACGCGCCTTTATACCGTGACTGGAATCAACCCTTTTACGTTCCTAAGTGTACAAATACCGATGCCAATACAAAAACCGATTTTCAAATGAATGTGACCCACGACTTATTCATATTAAACTTAACAAATACCTTATTCCCATAAACGCTCGCTTAAACATACTGCTCGTTGTGTATATTTTGCGAAACTTCATTCCCGCCTAAGATATGGCAAAATATTCTGGGGAAACACATCTCAAAGCTCCCAGACTTTAAAAAAGAATTGTACGAATAATAAACAAATACCACCCACGTGATTATTGTAAATCTCTCTTTATTAATCTAGGAATTTTACTATTATCTTGTCTCCTGATTTACGAATCAGTAGTTTTTGTCTAAAATGACTTACTTAAGGGCGGGAATATATTTTCAGCAAACACCGGTGTCTGTAAGTACAACACGCGACGTAGTAATCATATTCATCAGGTGACAGTATCAATAGTGCACTACAAAAAATTCACATACAATTCATGTACATTACTCTACAACACTTTGCCAGATGACATTAATTAAATTCGATAGAAAAGTTTAAGTCCCAAGTAAAATGTTTTCTGCTGCATAACTGTTTCTATACAATTCGAGACTACACCGAGCATCAAAAGGGAAGTACCATTAATTTTAACAGTGATAGTTAATGTAATTATTTACCATTTGGACTGTATAATTCTAAAGAACTTGTAATAATTATTGTATCACAGCTTCTGGGTCGATGGTCCTCATCTCGATCAGGTTTTTCGTCCAGTTTCCCTGATCCTTTGACCCGGCAGTAGGCGCGCCAAGTTTTCTAACAAATTGAGGCGCGCGGGGTACCTCAGTCTCCCCACAGTAAAAATGTCAAGAAAACAATTAATAACAAACTATTTTATTTCTTTAATAAATACATGTTTATTTCCAAGTATTTATACATAGTTTGGAAACAAGTACAAATAAAATTTTAATTTTCAACAATATTCTTTTTGCAAACAACTTTCACAAAGCAGGAGGTCACGAATTTTCTCCTCGTCGCCTGTAGGATACAATCCCTTCTGCGCCTAATAAACAGTACAACATACACTACAATATAAATAAATATATACATATACATATAAATTGAAAATATATCATAATAATTTAAATATATTAGAATCATATCATTAAAATATTTGTTATGAAAAAAAAATTCTCGAACAAAAGCACTTACCATGGTGTATATTTAAAAATAAAACCTTCTCTTTGCCGTTCTGCTGAGATCTACTGTGAACAGCGTGGCAGGAAGCAATAACAAAGGTTGCGCGAGGTGACTCGGTGGCCCCCACGCAGCGCGCTATCGCCTTTGCGACGAAGTTTCCAGGAAAGAACAGGAAGCAGTTGAAAGAGAAGAGTTAAAATATGTGCACAAAGCTTTCCTCGAAAGGTATTGAGAAGCTCGCAAGATTATAAATAAAACTAAAAGTACAGTGAGCTCCGAAACAATGCTGGGGTGACACAGGCAACCCGCGCGCCTATTGCCGGGTAGAGCAAATGCTGAGATGGTCCCTTGTTTTGCTTCTAGTCATAAATGTAACTTCATTATTTGTGCACGTCTTCTGAATTCCAGTGGGAAATATAGTTATTCAAATGATCGTTTTCCATATTGTCACGGCAAAAAGTATTATTCTTTCATGAAGAACATGATGAGGGTTAAGGGCACAAATTCATAGCCAATTTACCTTTGAAAATAGAATTTGTTATATAGGAGCGAATATTTTGTCAACAAAACTTGAAAACAAACGCTCTTTTTTTCTGTATTCAAAATTCAACTAGAATATGGTTTAGGATAGAGATCACAGAATTATGAAAACGTGCACAATTTTCACTTCTCCCCATAGCTCGTCACACACAGTTTTAACTGTTTTTGACGTAAATAAATAAAACGTACAAAACAGTTGTCTTTTAATATTTATTTAGATTCGCATACAAAAGGATTAATAGAGCAATTGCAGAGGTGGAAGTGAATACAAATTAGACTGGGTTTGAGGAGTTCAATCTCTTCAAAAAGTATGGGAGAAAAATACGGAAGTGTTAAACAAATCCTGGAAAGAATCAAATGTAGATGTAGATGATTTTGCGGCAGAATTTTCGAAACTAATTGAGAACGATCTTATATTAGGATTAAAGAATATCCTAGAAGAACAACTTACAGGTGATGTTTGTGCTTTATTGTGCATATTAGCAAAAATCGTAAAAATGTGTAGCTTTACTAAAGTTTAATGATTCGCATAATCAATCCCTTCAAATATTTCTTTCGACGAGATTATAATTTTGGAATTGCAATATTACCAGTTCATATCCCATATGGAGATAACTACAAGGCCTCTGGATGTTGGGAATTTTTGAAGGGGAATGTAACATGATCAGCAATTACAATTCATTGGTAAGTCCAATGCCAGATACTATAAGAACATATTTGAACAAAGCTACGCATGAACGAAATGAATGAAAGAAATTTTTAACACACGAAAAAAACTTTTAAAATAGTTTACAGCATCGGCGACGCCACATTCAGCTAGTATGTGGTAAAATAGAAAGGGAATGAATATCTCGACGGTCAAGAATCCAGTGGTTCTATAGAAAGGGAAGTAACGAAACGGGGGACATTTTACTTTCCTGTATACGTACGTATACACGGAGTGATATACTTAGTAATAGGGAAAGTTATGTAATGCTGCGCGAAAAAATGGCCAATTCTCGGCGGCACAAAATTTCATTGCCGGGACGTGATAACGAAAAAGTGGATAAAACCAGTTGCTAAATTAAGAAAAAAAAATCCGTTAACACGTGGTGTAGCCAGAACCCCTCATTTGTGGGTTCTTGATATCGAAAAACCAATTGAAAGGAAAACGTTCGTCTGTCCATTCGTCCGTCTGTCCGTCCGTCCATCTGTGAACACTGCTAGCGCTTAAACCATACGTACAATTTCTTCCAAAATGGATATTCCCCGGTCGATCTGGTTCTAGTCGAAGCTTTGACATTTTGAAAATGATTCTTCAAAATTTGGGGGTACTTTACATGAAGCCCCCCGGACATTTTCAAACTTTTCTCAAAAACGGCTGGAAATTTTTTCTTTAAATTTCTTGTGTGAATAGAGTAAAATACACTTATTAACATGGCATTGGTCCGATTTTCACGAATAACTCTGAATTTTCGAAAATTGTGAAAGTTTGAATTTTGTTCGGCGTCTTTCTCCAACTACAAAATTGAAGATAGAGATTTTTCCTTCAAATAAAATGTGCTCTCCAAAGTGGGTTCTTTGTTTAAGGTCATGTACATTGTTCTGAAAATGTGCAATTGTGCAATTTTAAAAAATTACAAAAACTAGATTTTCTCAAAAACGGCTCCAAATTTTTTCTTTAAACTTTTGGTAGGGATAGTGCTAAATGTACCCTATGAGATGACATAAACGCCATATTCCTCTATTCTTTTGTTTTTTAAAAAATTGCAAAAATGTAATTATTTTTATTTGTCTCTCACGTCGTTAATATTTACATTAGCGGCCAATTCTTTACATTATTATTTTTATGAGTACATGTGCTTTAAATAATGTCAAGTAAAGTTTCTCGAAAACACAATCGTTTTCTGTGAAAAGTAGCTCAAATTTCCGCATTTTCAGAAACGCTCAAACGCCATTTTCTCATAAATGGCTAAAAAAATTCTTCAAACTTTTCGATCGGATAGTGCTAATTGCAATCTTTAATATGACGTAAAGTTTATTTTGAGGATTTTTTTTGTTTTTTCAAAAATTACACATATGTAATTTTTTTAAGGATCTCTCACATCTTTAATATTCACATTACCAGCAATTTGTAAACATTATTACATTTGTGAGTGTAAGTGCTTTAAATAACTTCAAATAAAGTATTTTGAAAACTCAAAATTTTTGTGTGAAATTAGCTTCAAATTTCACATTTTTAGTAGCGCTAAAACGCAATTTTCTTTAAAACTGCACATAATTTTTAAAAGAAAATTGCCATTTAGGGCTAGGTTTTCGTGTTCTTTAATATTCTAAAATTAATATTTTCGTTCTACCAATAAGAAACCGAAAAATTAAGAAACTGACAAAAAATGTACCTTTGGCGGTGATAGATGGTAGCTGGCAAGAAAGAGTATGTGGCAATTTCGACTAGCTAGCGAAGACCCAAGGAAATAGAAAGCTAATACCGGAAAGTCTGTGCCATTCTGTAGCACCACTAGTTTGTTTTGAAATTACAATTATAGGAAGAGCAAGTTTTGTTATAATTTTTAAGAGTTCCAAATTAATAATTAAAGAAGGGGGAAATTGGCCATGCACGCAAGGAGAGGAATAGATTAAATATGTATTAAAAGATAAAAAGGAGATTTGATCAGATGTGGTATCCGAGGGATGTTTGTCAATGGTATCGTTGAATTGATATATATGTATGCCAAGTGTATGTTTACAGCATAATACAGAGGCAACATGATAAACAGAAGTAAGTATTGTTATTTCTAAAATAGCAACAAGGAAAGTTCCCAATCCTATGATTTTTTTTTTTGCCGAGCTCCTGTGTAGGCGGACTATCGAACCCACTCGTATAATTAAAAATTGACCCTGACAGAGCAGGTAAATCGTAGGTTAAAATTTTATATATATATATATATATATATATATATATATATATATATATATATAAAATTATATAATAAAAAATTATATTATAAGGATATATATATATATATCCTTAGATAGCATTTTAGTGAAGTAAATATTCTAAAAGGGTACTAGGAACAGCCGGTCAGTTATAAAGAATGCGAAAAAGTATGGGCTGCTGAAGCACTGGTAATTTTCCTTTCCCGCCAAAGTTCCTTTCCCGTTCACTTCCTTCTTGGCACCATCTGTTGGCCTTTGCGGTAACGAAGTGTAGTGCTGATTCACGACGTTCACGACGGAATCAGAACGTAAGTTTGTGCAGCGCTATCTAGAAGTTTTGCAACAAACTAAAAATGATATCAAATCATCCTTCCGTGTTTTGCTTTTGTGGTGATTATTTATTCTAATTGTTTATGAGAAAGTGTAGCTAGAATATTAAAGGCCAAATATGTGAGAATATGCCATCTGAAAACAACGCAATTTTTTTGTAGTATGTATGACTTTCAAGATGTACCTTGTACTTAAATTGTCTAACCTATGTTGCAAGTAGAATAAGCTGCTGCGTCGTAAAGAGGTTTTTGAAGTCGTTGTTGATTACTTTATCTTTCGAGGATGAGTAGAGATGTATAGTTCAAGGTCAATTCATTGCCAAGCATTATAAGCTAGTGAGAAGTGAATCTTGTCTTTTCAATATGAATTTGGTGAAAATCAGAAATCAACAGATGTTTGTTTCAAATGACAATGTGAATACAGTTTTTGTCCTCTCTGTAATACATATTATGTAACATGCCTGTCACAATATTGTGTTGGGAAATTAATGTTTTACTGTGTCAGATGTTCTTTGTTATGTGATGCCTACTCATGTTAAATTTATTGTGCAGCTACTTGATGTCATGGCGATGAATCCAAATGAAATGAAATTGGAGCCTGCCAGCCCAACTGACAGGGAAAGATTTCCCTTTTCGCGCAGCAGTAGCACTGGCTCCCTGCATACTCTGTCTTCATCAGCCCACAACTCAGGTGAGGGTGGGAGGGCCGGAGGCAACCTCAGTAGCAGCAGTGGTCATGGTAATCATCAGCCTTTGCTTATCTCTGTGTTGTGTGATGTCCAGTTGCAAATTGAATTTTTGTTTGACCAATGATAGACAGTATGAAGCGCATGCTGTTGTATTTTTTTAATTCTGATTTTGCTTTAGTTTGAAATTGTGTCTAATTCAGTGTAATTAGCATAATGCAAATGTAAATTTCTGAAGAAGAAAAGAAAATATACAAAATGTTTTGCTTATTATTGCAGTATATCAGTGTTAAGAATAAGGTGCACAAATACCATTTAAAATATTATATTTTTTATTAAGATTTTTGTTCTTTGGGAAGAAAGAAATTTATTAATAGTTATCTCTTCCCTTGGTTTTGTGGATCAATATTGGAATAAATTTACAATTTTATTGGAACATATGGTTTAGTTATCATTTCACACTGCCAGTATATTGCAGCCTCTAATTCTGCAAGCTTATGTCAACATGAGATATCATTGATAAGAAATTTTTCATTTGTGACTGAATATTAAAGAAATATTTTGATGGCAACTGTGTAGTTTAATGAATTGTTTTCTGAACATGCTTCAACAGAGTGTTCCAAATTGAAGTACTGGCAGTGGTTTTTGTTTGTGGGAGAGTGAAAGGCTGTTTGATTCTTAAAATTGCTGATTCTGAAGTGGCAGGAATGTCAGAAAATGGTCATTGGGGAAGCTGGGGAGAGCCTGTTTTAACAAAATGGGAGAGACCTTCTGAAGAAGATCTAAGTGTTTTGGGAATTGGTAAAAATCATAAAATAGTTATAAGAAAGCTATTTAGGAAAAGCAAATAAAGTTACTTTAATATTGTAATTTTGTTTGGATTTTAATGTTTTAATTAAAATTGATAATAGAATAGTCATTTAGAAGAGGTGTTTGTCATAAAAGAAATTATATTGATACTGGTTTTGATAACTCTCAAAAATAACATTTTATAATGAATTGAAATTTGGTGGACTTTGTTGTGAGTTCACTGTGTGTTTTGTTGAGATGATATTAAAATGTATTAGACATTTAAAGTTTGTAGAAATATTGGTATAGTGTGGTTATGATTAGGGCCGGGATGATCACTTATAATTTTTCCCCCCCCTTTTTATTATACTGTAAACTTTAAATTTTAATGTTTTAGCATATTTTGATTCGAATTTGAATATTTTTGTAGGTCATTTACAGCCCTATTTTGGCTTCATTTGACATTTATTATATTTTTCTCATTTTTCCTTATTTATGATATATTCTTGTTGTATTATATCTCAATTTGAGAGTTTGGCTGGAACTTAAGTGGTTGTATTATTATTATTATTATAATTATTATTGAGTTGTTTAGTTCTAATGACCATTTCTCTCACTCTACATGCCAATGTTTTTTATTCCACCTCTATTCTTCTGCTCTTCATTGTCGAATTGAAGATGGACTTCCAAGATTTCCTTGACCTTGTTTTCTTCTTGTGAAAGGGATCCTCTCAAAGACAATTTTTGGTATTCTGTCAGCATGCATCTCATAAGATAACCACACCATTGGAGTTGTTTGGATTCTACATTTTTGATCACTTGTCTCCATCTGTATTATCTCTCTATTCTCTTTGTTTGGTATTCTATCAAACGGGGTATTCTGACAACATCGTCTCCAAAAATTCATTTCCATAGCATTTAACCGAGGGTTTATTGCATCTTTTTTAACCCAAATTTCTGATCCATAAGTAACACAACTCTCCACCATTGTCTTGTATATTTGTCTTTTGGGTTGCTTTCTAATATTTTTCTCACTTAAAATATTATGCAGTCTACTAGTAATCGCCCTTCCCTTACTTTTTTTTTAACAATGTTCTTGTCATCAGATCCATCTGTACTAAGAGTCATTCCAAGATATTTAAATTCCTTTACTACTTGAAATATACCTATTACTATTTATAGATCGTTCCCAAATTTCCCTACAACCATGTATCTTGACTTTTCTTGATTGATTTTGAGTTCCCATTTTTTATGTTTCTATTAATTTCTTTAACATTTCTGTCAATTTCATCCTGATCTTCAGCCAAAATTACTTGGTCCTCAGCAAAAAGGAGATTATAAATCTTGTCATTTCTGACAGTCACTCCTTTATTTCTACATTTTCTGGACCATTCCCTTAGAGATTCACCAATAAAAATCTTGAACAAAGTTGGTGAAAGAGGATATCCTTGACTGAGACCCTTATTTACTCTAAAACCTTCTGATGTTTCATTTTTTATCTTAACTGACTCATACTCTTTTCACAGAGACTCTTTATTTCGTTTATCAAGGCAGGATTTACCTTTACTTTAGTTAGGACTTCCCACATTTTATTTATTGGAATACTATCATAAGCCTTCCTTAATCAATAAAAATTAAGTGTAATTCTCTGTTCATTGTGATTTCCTTTTCAACAAGTTGTTTAAAAGAGAATGTATTATCTATACAAAATCTTCCTGTCCTAAAACCACTTTGTTCCTCAATTTCATTGACTTCCATTTCCAGTCTTCGAGACAAAATCCATCCATATAGTCTCCTCATAGTAGCTATTACACTAATTCCTCAATAGTTTGAACAGTGGTTCCTGTTTCCTTTTTTATGAATTGAACTAATATATGCATTCTTCCATTCTACAGGCACCTGATTGGTTAAAATACATCTTTTAAATAACATTGTCACATAATCTTAATCTAAAACAAGGCTTGGTGTATATTTTAATAGTTTGATAGACAAACCCCCAGCACCGGTTGACTTATTCCCTTTAATTTTTTTCGGAGCCTGTATAACTTCTTGAATTGTGATAGCTAACAGTCTGTGATTCTACATGCCTAGTGTAACTAGTGTGACAAAATTCAGGTCTATCTTCTGTGAGCAACTTACAGTAGTGTTCCTTCCATTGTTTCTGTGATGCCTACTTTGAGAGTGTCAAAGTTTCACTGAATGTATTGTAATAAAATAATATTTAATACATTATTGAAGACACATTTCACTATTGTTCTCTTGTTCAGCTGTATTAGCTCCTGGGCAGCAATTTGCTTTCTGTTCCACTCTCAGATGGACTCATCTTTTGAATTTTTGGAAACAATTCTCAGAAGTGCAAATTATATTGTAGATGTGACATCTTTGACTTACAGTATAGAGAATAAGAGGTGTTAGAATAAGTATAAGTATTTAAAAGATAATGTTAGGATTTTATTCTACCTGGGAAATACCAGTTGTTTTGCAGAGTGTTTGAGAATTGCTGAAAAGATTCTTCTATTTTAAAATGCAAAGTCATAACCAACTCAGTGAATGAAAATGATTGCTAAAACTGACCCAGGATAACTGACCATTAAAGGGAAGAATGTTAAATGGAAAACAGCAATCTGCTGTGATTTAACAGCTAAAATACATTTTTTTTTCGTATAAATTTATTTTGCAATACACTGGAATTATTGTAAAAAAATATTTTGTTATATCACATTTTTGGTCTTATTCTTGATGATTTGAGGTCACAAATGCATGTGTATTTTTATTTTTTTTATGTCTTAAGCATCTGGATCTAATTGTGATTTAATACTGAATTGCTAAATTCACTATTGCCTTCTCAGCTTTTATTGTAATGTACACTTTGATTACAAATTTTCTTTTTAAAACCATCCTTTATTGTAATAACCATTAAAATATATAGAAATTATCAATCTAATACCCATGATAACTTTAGGATAACTTAGTATCTTTTAAATAGTGTCCAGGAAGTTGTCAATACAGACACTTTTTTTATAGTTTTTTTTGAAAGAAACAAAATTTGAAAACAAATTTATCAATTTGTCAAAATAAATTTAAAAAAGAAAAAGTATAGTTATTGCTGATTTGCTAGATGTGCTGAGAAGTGAAATGTAATTTTTTTTAAAAAATGTGTATTTATGTGTTGTAGATGATGAAGATAGTGACAACAAGGGATCAGCACTTACAAGTTACAAAGAGAGACGCAGAGAAGCACATACACAAGCTGAACAGAAACGCCGAGATGCCATTAAAAAGGGATATGATTCTTTACAAGATCTGGTACCCACTTGCCAACAGACAGACAGTTCAGGATATAAGCTTAGTAAAGCTACTGTACTTCAGAAATCTATAGAATATATTGAGGTATTAATTGTGAAAATCTTTTGTAGACTTTTCTGATATGATTAACATTTACTGATTGCTTATTAAAATAAAAGCTTCTAGGTAGCTAATACGTAGTATAATTTGCTTGATTTCAAAATGCTGTTGGTCTGTCAAAGACATCATAAGACACATTGACATTTTATACAACAATAACTGAGTAGTCTGTGTCTGTCCATTTTTCTGTCTGGCACTTCCTGACCACCGAACAAGATAAATGAAATGACATTCGATGCGTCTTGGTCCCCTGGTGGAGAACTGATAATTTTTTCAGAATCCATCCAGAAGATTCTAAGAAATGTCTCCAAAAACGTGTTTTTGCATTCTTTACACAACTAAAATGTTTTGAGTGACTTACGGTAACTAGGGAGGTGATCAATAGCTCATTTAATTCCTGTCAATGAGGCTATTGGATTGGCATTTTCTTTTAGTACATTCTAAAAAATGTAGAAAAAACTTTTTGGGGTGTTTCAAGGAACCTCCATTGGTGAAACACTGAATTATTATAATTATTGCCTTTCTGGCATAAAGTGAATCCATAGGTCTTGACAGTATTTAAGAAAGAAAATTTAAGAAATATTTTAATATTCGTTAAATTTAAGAATTTAAAGAAATATAAAGGTTTTTAAAAGGACATCCGTCATTGAATCATATACAGTAAAACCCCGCTATAAGAGACCCCGTTATAAGAGAATCCCGCTTATAGGAGACAAAATTCACGGTCCCGAGGTCAGTTGTATATAAACAATGCATTTATTTCCCGCTTTTAAGAGACCCCGTTATAAGAGATTCCCGCGTATAGTGGACAAGATTTTAATCCGTTTCTTCTCGCTTGTAAGAGACAAAGCGTGGAATTTTCCTCCAGGTGTCTTGGGAATTTCCTCCGCATGGTAAGGGTTGGGACACGTGCTTAAAATAGGCTGGAGCAGGGGTTCGCAACACCCGTGTCACCGGCGGGGGGGTGTGTGTGTGCGAAGTTCTCGTGAAGAAAGCTCATTCAGTAAGCTTCGTGTCTTTTGGCAACAAGGAAGACTCCTATAGTGCGACTTTTGTAACCGTGCCTCTAGAAGGTATCAGCTGTTTACAGTTTCATCCAATCCGAAGCTTCTGTGTCGTTAATGATGTCACGATGGTTGACTTTCAAGCTCCCGATTGGATGAAACCGTCAGCAGCTGATACCTGTCAGAGAATAATATTTACAGTAAATTTGAATTACAGTAAAGTTGAATAAATCACAGAATTTTGCTTTTAGTGTTTTGACCAGTGTTTCCAATTGTTACTTTCTCCGATACGTACATATATACGTAATATAGAGAAAGTAATGTAATGCTGCAGAAAATCGACTCCTATATTTTAACAGAATGCATGTTTTGGGGTCCCCTGACACCGAAAAAGGTTTGTTTTCTTCTTTCAAAACTTCCCATCGTCCATCCGTGAATAATACTAGCGCCAAAATTATTCGTACATTTTTTTCCAAAATGAATATTCTGCGTTCGAGATGTTTGCGCTCGAAACTCTACGGTTTTGAAAACCATTCTAAATTTTTGTGGGTACTGTACATGAAGCCCGTGGGACATTTTCAAAATTACCCCAAAAATGGTTTCAAATTTTTTCTTTAAATTTCTTGTAAGAATAGAGTGAAATTCATTTATAGAGGTGGCATTGTTAGTATTTTCACTGTTAACTCTAAATTTTCGAAAATTGAAAAAGTTTGCAGTTTTTTCTACAGCTACAAAATTGAAGATAGAAATTTTTTTCTTATAATAAAAATTTTTCTCTATAATTATGTTTTACATTAACGTTATGTACTTAATAAAAAGTTTTCATGTAATATCGAGTGAAATAATAAACATTTACAAAACCAAGATTTTCTCAAAAACGGCTCCAAAATTTTTTCTTTAAACTTTTGGTAGTGATAGTTATGAAGGTACTTTGTAAGAGACTCTTAACATCATTTTGCTCTATTCATTTGTTTTTTCAAAAATTACACAAATGTAATTTTTTATAACTCTCGTGTCAATATTTACATTAGAGGTGGTTTGTTCATATAATCCGTTTATGAGCACATGTGCTTTAAATGTCATGAAGTTTACTCAATAGATCTGGTTAAATGGGCTCTGGAATTAACTAATTTATGTTTCCTCAAGTTTAAAATAAGTGTACAAATCATACTAATTACTAAAAATATGGTAACATCTCAATAAACGCGTCAAAAACTCATTTCCCACTCCTTAGAGTTCCCGCTTATAAGAGACAAAATTCCATTCCCCCAGGTGTCTCTTATAAAGGGGTTTTACTGTACATTAAAAAATAATGTCTTAAAAATTTTTAAAATGCTTAATGAAAATTTGTTTTCTAGAACATGATAAAGCTATATGTCAGCTAATCCAAATGTTACAATAAAATGTGTTATTTGTTAGTTAAATTCTTTAAATTGTTTTATAATGAGATGTATTTTATAAAAGTTCTATAGAGCTTTGTATTATATTTCCTGAATTATTTTCTACATTAGTGTATCTTTGATATGAAGGCAAGCTAGTAGGGTATTTTTGAATGTGAGAATGTCAGTATCAGGTAAAATGACTCATTTGCAAAACCAATGTTGGAAACTAAGAATTTACGAGAACAATATTCTTCATGATATTACTTACAGACATAGCACATTCCTGAAATGATAATAAAATGCTTATTTAGCAAAAAAGATGTCATTGTGCATATGGCATAAGTTCAACAGGAGGCCCTTGAATCAACAAAATAGTGGGGCCCCTTTATTAAAGATGTTATTAATTTAATTTTGTGATTATAAACTAAATTTTAGAAGTGAAAACATTTATTACTAGGGAGGGGATTTTTATGATTTTGTATATTATTGTCCATTACTCCTGGGCATTTAGCTAAGTGACATTTCTTGACATTTAATTAATATTGGATGCTTCATAGATTAATTTATTAATTAATTGGTGCATACTTGATCAATTTTTCCTGGGCATATTCGTGTAATTACAGGCGCATAATTTCCATATTTTGTGAAAAAAAAAGACTTATCTCTAAAACGTTTCATTTTTTCACAGAATATATTTATTGATGAGCATTCATTGATTAGAAAGAGCTTGCCACAGTTTTTTTATTTTCTATAGATGATAAAATACTTATGCAAATGTAGGATATTTCTTGATAAAACATTAAATATATTAATATATATGGTTTCATTTCAAGCATGCTTTTCCTGAATTTTGCCAAGAAAGATTTATACAGGAAAGGAAATATTGTTAATTTTAATTGTTTTAATTTTAATTAAGAGTCCATATTTCAGAGTTTTTAGGTCATAAACACATTAAAAGCATATTTCAAGTTTTTTGGGGCATAAAAATCCTCTCCCTATTTATTACTATAAATTATTACTGAAAATAAATTATCATTTTTGCAATTTCATTATTTAATTTAAATATAAGTTTTGGTATTTCACAATTTACCTTTGACTGTAAAAATATTATTTTTCAACTACATTGATTTTTCATGCTCTAATGATAAAATATTTAAATTACACAGACCGTTTTGTGTCATTGAACTTCATTAATAATTTTTAATCAGCTTTAATTTTGAAATTGTTCTTTCTGCACAGGCAAATAAGAGGAAGTGAGAAAAGTAATGTGAATACACATCGATAAAGCTTGTTAATAATGAGCAATATTTCATAGCAATTAATTCATTTGAATAATGAGAACAACAATTTTAATGGTTTTAATAATGAGCACTTCAATTATTAAAAAGTTTGCAAGATCTTTAACAGATCCTAATTTTGAAATTAGACTCTAAACAAATTCACTAAGACAATAACTGAGACAACAAGTTTTCCATAACATCTGCAGGGTATTTTAATTGAAGTTTTTTGATTCTTCATAAGTTGCATCGTTCGAAACAGCTATCAAAACATGTGGCTGAATTTTGCCACTGTATTTTTTTATCCAACTGATCATCACTCCAACTGGTTAACGGCAATAACAAGGGATTCATAGTGATCATTAAATTTGTATCTTTGGTCACAATCAGTGTGTTGTTGATCTTCACAAAGTTCATTATAATGTCGTTGGATTTGGTTGCTAAATTGAACTTCTTCTTTCCAGACTTGGGATAATTCTATTGCATTATTTTCAAATCATGTTAGTGATTCCAAACATCTTTCAATTCTTTGTACGCTATATCAAGTAAATTCTGTGCCGTTTACAATCCAAATCTGGGGCATTGAAGGTATTTCAAAACAGTGTTAGTTGATTATAGTATTTTGGGATGTAGTGCTATATGGGAAATAAATTCAAAATTTTCCACTTCTGTTTTCAAGTTACGGGCTTCATTTGCCTCAGACATTTTCTTAAAAAATGTAATTTTTGTATCCAAATCTTATAGCTATTAAGGAATTGTTCTGTGATGTCCATCTTGTAGGCCAAAGTCGTTTTAATGTAAGATAATTTTGCTTTTTATCTAAATTCATCGCCGTTAATAATACAGTGTTCCACTGATTAATGCTTTGACCAAAGAAAACAAATTTGTTCCAGCAAACAGTAAAATGTCTGAACTTCTAATATCCCATTCATGACACCATTAAGCGCATGATTTTAATTATGAACAGTACAGTGCACAAATAATGCATTGTCAAATTTATCTAATTTTTTTTCTGAACACCATTGAAAATTTCACTCATAACAACTGCACCGTTGTATCCTTAATATCGACATTTAGATAAATCAATGCCTTGTTCTTTTAAGCATTTGACTGTATCAAAATGAAACTCTTGTGCTGATTGGTCTTTGATATTCTTAAATCCTATGAAAGATTCATTGGTTTTTATTTTAATCTGTTTACTGGTTTCATTTTTTTCTATGGTTACATATTAAAAATTTAACTGAGTTGGTAAACTTCTGATTCATCTTGCGTCATGTACTTCATTTATTTCTACTTTGATTTTATCATATACAGTTTTAGATAAAAGACATTTTGTTTTGAATTTGGGGACAAATAGCACAGTGCCCCTGGTCACGGTCCTGTCAGTCCCTATGGAACTTGTGCTGCTATTTTGTGCTCTTCCTTGCCTGTTAACTTTTGAACCTTTTGTTTGAAATCACCCCCACCATGCCAAGGGAGTACCCAAAGAAATTCACAATGCAGGTGTGATAGCTAACTGTGACTTGTAGGATAATTTTGTTAGGAGTAGCATATTCAACAATGCTAATGTGATAATCTTCTTTTGTTGGATAATTTCAACAGTGAAATTATATTCTAATATAAATGTCAGAACAACTCTTCTGTGAGTATTCGGATTAGGTTCTTGTATTCTGGGATGGGAACTGGCCATATCCTGAAAGAATCCTGAAAGAAAGACAAGAGCTGCCAGTTATTTAGAACTTGCATAGTAGAAATTTTCAATGTATGAAAATATTTTAACCATCACCAAAACCACTTTCAGCTAGTACACCAGATAAAAGTCAAGTTACATTCTTAAATACTACAAATGAACATATGCGTGACAAAAACCAACAAACATGTTGAAAGAAATTAAAATATTTTAATTTTAATTACCAAGATATATTGGAATTTAACTTCTATGTTATTGCTTTTGCTAGAGTTACTTAATTTTCATATGCTTAAGAAATTGATTGGTATTACATTTGTTATGAAGAACATTTCTTGCATTGCAACTTGCTTTAAAAAAAACTTGGGTTGTTTAAGAGAGTAAAATCTTAAAAAATATTACCAATTATTAAATAATGAAAACTACACTGTTAATTACATGGTTTATAAAAGTGAAGATTTATATTTGCCCCTGTATATTCTTTAATTTCAGTTTCTGCAACAACAGAAAAAGAAACAGGAGGAAGAAAGAAATTCACTCAGAAAAGAAGTGGTTGCATTGCGTATCATGCAAACTAATTATGAGCAGATTGTGAAGGCTCATCAGAACCAGCCTGGGCAAGCAGAAATGCGTGTTTCTGATGAGACGAAATTTAGGGTGGTAAGTTATGTACCCTATTTTGATTCATATGTAGATACTAACAAGCATTGTATATTATACTAAATTGCATTTGTCAAATATTTTGATGCATCATTTCCTTTATTTATTCAGTTCCAGGCCATTATGGATCAGTTGTTCCAATCATTTAGCAATGTTTCAGTTGCTAATTTTGCTGAACTCTCTGGATGTATTTTTAGTTGGTTGGAGGAACACTGCAAACCACAGGTGTGATTCATTATTTATATTTATCATATTTACCTGAATAAAAGACATTTTTTCCCTAAATCTCTCATTCAAAAAATTCAGGTTCATCTTACATTCACAGATCAAGGGTAGTTGAGTGGGATTAATGCTTTTAAATTGCCTTTCCATAATGAGAAAGTCAAATTCTGATGGGTATGGATTTGATATACATGTAAAAACACATTTTTACAGTAACAAGGTACTTGATCCAATAACTTTTTACTTTCTTGTGCACATATGTATATACAGAGTAATATACATAATGTGGAGGAAGTTATGTAATGCTGTGAAAAATTGATTTCGAGATTTCAATAGAAATGCACGTTTTAGGGTCTCCTGGTACTGCAAAAGTGTTTTTCTCAAAACATCCATCCATCTGTACTTCTGTCTGGCCATCTGTGAACAACACAAGCACCTCAACTGTTTGAAGAATTTTTCCAAAATTAATATTTCCTGGCCTCAGTGTGGTCTAACTCAAAGCTCTGTGTTTTTGAAAAACATTCTTTAAATTTTGTGGGAACTTGACATGAAGGTCCTGGAACGTTTTCAAAATTTTCTCAAAAATGGCTCCAAATTTTTGTAATAGAATGAAAAACACTGAAACTTATAGGTCTAATTTTTGCTGTTAACTCTTGCTGTTTCACTGTTAATTTTTGGAAATTACAAAAGTTCTTTTTTTCTCATTATCTTCCTACATCTAATATTCAAGAAAGAGATTTTTTGAAATGGGTTAACCCATTTCTTCCCAACGTTGCGTAAACGCAACGCAATGTTTACTATTTTATTTAACCTACACCATTCGTTGAAATCATTTGAAATTTTTTCAATAGTAAATACAGCCCTTAATGACATTAAAACTATTTTTATTTGATAAATATATATTACGTTCAATTATATATCAATTTCATTTTTTTTCTCTAATGACCCATGTCCTATTTTCACGCCTCTCCAATATGTCTTTTGATCTTCAAATTGGTGATCTATGTGACGTTTTGGTATCACAGTACAAGATAAAATATGTACAAATAAAAGTGTTAATGTTTGATAAGTGTATGATTTTCGAAACAATTTTTATAGACAAATAAATTTTGTGTTGCGTTTCCGCAACGTTGATAGTTTCCCGGCAGATTTGGGAACGTCCAAATTCCATTATGGCGCCACGACTAACACTTCGTAGGAGCTTATAATTTCAAAAGAGATGTAATATTGACTATAATATGTTCTCTTTGGATTGTTCCGTTGACGAATATGTCAATTTACATAATATCTGTAGTTTTCTCGGCACTAAAACAAGGCATGGCATAGGTGTGCCTTCCTATACAAAACAGTTTGCATGGGCTCCCGAAGATACCAATCGTGAAAGAAAGAAAACTTTGAAACAGATTTGAAGAAATAAAAAAGATATCTACACATTTTGGTCAATAACACCCTAGGAAATGATTAGAAATCTACAAAATTGAATTTTGATCTACAAAATACCATTTTTTGATGAACGAACAAAAGACATTTGCAATCCGGAGTATTTAGCCAGAATTTATCAGTTCTTATGTGCAGTTTCATACTTGAGGCGACACTTTGCTAAAACAAGCGAGACATGTGAGGTTGGTTTCATGATGTGGTGCGTACTGACAGAGAAGAAATTATTTTTGAAAACATTTCATGGTCATGCGGGAATATCAAAGAATATCACAAATGTTCGATCTTGGATGAACTAATTTGCAATTTGACGAAATTTGTTGAAGAAAACAAGAACTGCTATTTCTTGGCACACTTCTGTATGTATGACATTATTTTTGTCATTTATTAGAAACCAATTTCTACGCAAATGTAATTGTGGTAACTGAGAGAAAATTACATAAGATCGTTCGCGTCTAATAAAAAAATTCAAAACAAAAGTTGTGTCTGATTGCATGATAGAGAAGCATTAAGACATTTTTCTTTGTTAGAGACCCTCCAAGGCAATATTTACCTTCTAACAACAGAAAATATTTTATTGTATTGATTTCGAGATTGATCTTTTCTTAGAAGTGAGGGGGACTACTAATAAAAATATGGATCGGGAAACCGAAATTGTAATTTTCCATCTAGCACACAAATTGTAATTTGCCATCTGATTCTCACATTGAAAATTTATAGTGATTATAGTGAGAAGACAATGAGAGAAAGACAAAAGGTCCATGTTGATTATATAAGCTAGTGATAATACGAATGCATGCAAACAACGTAATGTTCGTACGAATCGGCTAATTTTGGAATAAAAAATGTCAAAAGCATTGAAATTCAATATGGAGTTACACCATACATAAATTGAAATTCTGTTTGCGTATCAGTAAAATTAGTAGACATTAACTTAGAAAATACCGACATTTATTTAAAAAGCAATACACTTTCTTTCCGGAAAACTCCCAACGTTGCATTAACGCAACGTTCCGTCTAGCTTCAACCAAGAATGAAAATATTTTTAGCAAACTAGTTTAGCAATCTTTGGAGACTTCTTATTAATATTTAACTAAATTTTATTAAATAAATTAAGTATTTTACTGTTTGGGAAGAAATGGGTTAAAATTAAATTTGTTCTTCTCAGTTAGTTGTTTAATTATTGCCAGGTACCTTTTTTTCTTAGTAGTTTTCAGTGAAATATGAACAATATTAAAAGATTTACTCAAAAATGGCTCCAAGTTTTTTCTTTAAACTTTTTGTAGTGGTAGTGCTAAATACACTCTAACTGATGGCATAAATGCTATTTACCTACACATTTTTCAAATAATACACAAATGTATTTTTTTTTATATCTCTCTCCTATCATTCATGTTTATGTTACTATTGATTGGGTAGGTTATGATCTTGGCTGCCAAGGATGAGCCCCATCTGTATCATGGTGGTTTGGAACAATGATAGGATGCACAGTGATAGGATCTATGCATGTGCACATTAAGGCTACAACAACTGGCATTCGATAATATATCTTATCAGTATTTAGGACTGTCTGTTTTTAGTAATTTGAATATAAAGTAACAGTTCCAAGAGATTTTTATAGACAGACCAACACTATAACTTTATTCAATAAATCACATAATTTCACAGTCGGATAATTATAAAAACAGCAACGTTTCGGAGAACAGTTGTTTCTCCATCATCAGGCCAACCACCAGTTCAGTTCCACCAGTTCCAAATAGGTGGTTAAAATGGAGGTCGTTCATCCGCAGTGACCTACCTCTTCATTCATCAAGATGTACGAACATCATCATAGGACTATGTTCTTGTTCACATCGTTATCATCTAATTTTATCACTGTATGGCCTGATGATGGAGAAACAACTGTTCTCCGAAACGTTGCTGTTTTTATAATTATCCGACAGTGAAATTATGTGATTTATTGAATAAAGTTATAGTGTTGGTCTGTCTATAAAAATCTCTTGGAACTGTTACTTTACATTCGATAATATAACCTTAAACTGCAGGTGGAGAAAAAATGCCATCATAGTTGATTGAAAAATGCTTGCTCTACTCATGGGGCCAGCGCTAAGCAGGAAAACACTATTGAAGAACGAAAGTGATGGGAAACGGAAATGAGAAATTTGCATTTGAGCATTATGATGACAGTTTGAAAAAATTATATTTAAGCATGACTGTAAATGAGAAATTTGAAGCTCTTTTTCACAGAAGTCTTTTGAATTTTCAAAAAACTTGGAAGTCATTTGAGCACATCCGCACTAAAACGCTATAATGTATACTAATTCCTGGAAATTTGCATATTAAAGGTGTGAGAGATATTTAAAAAAAAACAACACCATTTGTGTAATTTTTGAAAAAACAGAAAAAAGTAGCAAAATTAATTTTATGTTCTTAAAAACAGTATAATTCGCAATTCAGTATGAAAAGTTTGAATAAAAAATTTGTAGCCACTTTTGAGAAAATGACATTTGAGCATTTTGGAAATGTTGACTTTTGAGCTCATTTTCACAAAAAAAGTTTTGAGTTTTTGAGAAATATTGTATGACATGATTTAAAGAGCATGTTCTCGTAAGTACCATTATGGGAAGAAATAGCCACTAATGTAAATATTAAGGATGTGAAAGGCTAGTCCAAGATATTACATTTTTGTAATTTTTGAAAAACAAAAGAATAGACTAAAATGGCGATTATGTAATCTTGTAAAGTACATCCCTGTCAGTCCACTATCCCTGTTAAAAGTTTAAAAAATAATTCGAGTCGTTTTTGTGAAAATCTTCTTTTTCTTATTTTTTAAAATTGCACATATTGCATGAAAACCAATTAAATTTTCAAAAAGAGTGTACATGACCTTAACAAAAGAACTAATATGTAGAACAAATTTCTTTTGAAGGAAAAATCTCTTATATTCAGTTTTTGTAGTTACAGGAAGACACTGAAAAAATTCAACTTTTGGAATTATCGAAAATTTAGAGTTCACAATGAAAATTGGGCCAAAGCCATCTTTATAAGTATATTTTACTCTTTTCTTTCAAGAAATTTAAAGAAAAACTTTGGAGCAATTTTTTGAGGATATTTTGAAAATGTCCCAAGGGTTTCGTGTAAAGTTCCCCCAAAAATTAATGAATGTTTTTCAAAATCACAGAGTTTTGTCTCAGGCCAGTTCGACAGGGGTTTATCCAGTGTGGAAAAAATTATATGCATGTACTTTAGGCGCTAGTATTGTTCACAGACTGACGACATATTATGCCATCAATCGATTTTTCGGTATCAAGGACCCCCAAACCATGGATTCTATTTTCACCACGTGTTGGAGGATTTTTTTACTTTCTCGCTACTGCTTATGCAGTAGAGAGGATTATGTAATGCTGCCCAAAAAAGTGGCAAATTTTCTCTTAATACAGGGTGCTGGTAACAAAAAAGTAGATAAATCACATTGATAAATTTAGAAAGAAAAAAAAAAATCCTCTAACATGTGGTGTAGCCAGGATCCACGTTTTGGGTGTCAATGGTACCAAAAAATTGATTGACGACAAACATCTGTCCGTTGACTAAACCGTGCAGCCAATTTTCTCGAAAATTGTTATCCTCGATTGATCTGGCTAATACCGCTGCCCCTTAAAATTGAAACCAAGATTTTAATTTTGGGGGCACTTAACATAAAGCTCCTGAGACATTTTCAAAATTAAAAAAAATACCTCCATCATTTTTTATTAAATTTTGTTGTTGGATACTGTGAATACATTTAAGAAAATGGTTCTGGTCTCATATTCGTTAAAAGCCTGATTTTTTGAAAATTGCAAACCATCAATACTTTTTGGTGTTTTCCTACAACTAAAATATTAAAGATATTTTCCCATAATGAAATCTGTTCCCTAAGGACATTATTTGAAATAAAGTCGTGTACAATTTTTTGAAATGTTGAGTACTTTTCGCATAATTTTGCGCGAAATATAGGCATTTTTTAATTTTGTATGAACATTTTTTTTCTAAAATGACGCCATTGTTTTTGATTTTGCTGTTGGATAGTCTGTAGGCTATTTAAGAGAATGGTACAGATCTTGTGTTGGTTAAAAAAACTGATTTTTTGAAAATTGAAAAAATTCAAATTTTTTTCGGTGTCATCCTACAATAATTACAAAGATAAACATTTTTTTATTAATGAAATGTGTTGATGAAAAAACATCTAAAAATAATGTCATGTATAATTTTTCAAAAATATGAGTATTTTTTGCATTATTTGTTTCAAACATAGGCAATTTTTAATTTCTTTAAACCATTTTTTCCTTAAATGGCACAAAAAAATTTTTGATTAAATTTAGACCTTAGTGTAAAGGATGCTTAAGAGAATGGTGCAGGGCACACGTTTGTCAAAACTCCCCAATTTTTCGAAAATAAAAAAAATAAAAAATTGCCGGTGTCTTCCTAAAACTAAAATTTGGAAGGTATAATTTTTTTCTTTAATGAAATATGTTCATCAAAAACAGATCTTCAAATAATATCATGTTGAATTTTTTGAAAATTGAGTATTTTTTGTGTAATTTGGTGATAAACATAAGTCATCTGCTCCAAATTTACTATGCTTTGTGAACTTAATTCCAGGCATTTGGATGCTTAGTAAATTAGAATTAGTATATTATTTCATTGTTCATCACTTACGTTTGAGCTTTTCATGTACAAATTAATCTTTTAGAAATTATTTAGAACCTATTTGAAATATATAAAATAAAAATTGCTTGCCAGGAAATATCAGATTGGGATGCAACAATGGCTGGGCAACAATGACTCGGAAGCTAATTTCTGTGAATTACATCTTATTGTTGGGCAATGATTTACCTGTATGAAAAGCAGTTACAATTGTCAAGTTTTGTTGATATTTGCTTGAAAACATTTAGTTTTTGCACCAAATCTTGTAAGATTTGTAATGAGTTTTACATGATGAAATGTGTGAATGAGGACAGAAATTTGGTATAAATAGTATTACATAACTATTACTAAAGGTGTGCTGTTTCAGCTCCAGTAGTTTCTAAATTTGGCAACTGGATTTATCCACTTTTTCATTATTAGAGCCTGACAATAAGAGATTTTCTGCTGAAAATTTGCCATTTTCACCCCATTATATAACGTTCTTTCTGCATGAGCGGTAGCAAGAAAGTAAAAGAAGAATTGTCCATTAAGCAAGCTCAGCTCGAAACGAAAATTAAAACATTGAAGGAAACATGATGAAAAGACGTTTAATAAAGATCAGTGATTTTGTGATTATTTTCAACTGTGATCAAAGAAAATTATAATTTATTTTGTTTATGAAAGATTACACTCGATATATTATAGTATATAAATATATGCATAAAACTTGAAATACAACGAGAATTCTCTAATTATTTGAAATTATAATTAAAATACATAAATAGTGCAATTATAAAAGTAATGCAGTGGTACATGTAAAACAGAGAAACATGATAATAACTTAGGGAAAGTACAGGGAAAATAAATTTGGTTTACCGGCAGTCACCCTGACAAGCTTTGTTCTCATGAACATCCATACTCAGTATTCGGGTGTTAACAACTGTCATATTTATTAATTCTTGTAAAAATGGGCAGATACTATTTTCCCACATAAGCCAAAGCCATACTTTCCCACTAATCATTCACAACCTCCTTGTATGTTCACAGTGTCTGTTCAAAATTTGTGGTTGGCTTACTAAGAGTGTTGTCTTGACTTCTATGTTGTAACTCATTACTTTATTTTCAGGCATTATGATGTTAAAAATAGTGCTTATTGCTACATCATTCACAACCCCCTTGTATGTTCATAGTGTCTGTTCAAAATTTGTGGTTGGCTTACTAAGAGTGTTGTCTTGACTTCTATGTTGTAACTCATTACTTTATTTTCAGGCATTATGATGTTAAAAATAGTGCTTATTGCTACATGCTTATTGACATTCCACATTATAGATTTCTCTATCCTTGTCATAAATGAAATTTAAAAAAATAACATTGACGAAAATAAAATAAATAATTATTTTTGCAAGATATGTGTATGCAAGATAATGTCAATTAACATTTCAGTTAATTAAATTTCTGCCCTTATTTGTATTTTTAAATTGTGCATTAATAAATATCAGAGTCTAATGTTGTTTGTGTAGAATTAATTGTAGAATTTTCCTGAGTAACTAAAATGCATATGCCTTTGAATCTAAGTTCTATAAAATTAGTATGGTTAAGTTGGTTATGGTTATCAAATTAACCTGGATAAGTCGTGATTATTATCCAAATTTTTCCTTAGATTGTCTATATATTGAAAGTCTTATTGATATTTTTGTATTAATTATCCCTTCATTGTGATTACAGACTCTTCATGATGTTGTACTGAATGTTTTACAACAACTCAACGCACAAGTAATTCAAGGCAACGCAAGAGCATGAGGTAAATCAGCTCTGTCCAAATGTTGGGGCCTTTTGAAGTTGTGAGACTTAGTAAACTTTGTGGACTTTTTTGTTTGTTTTTTTGCGCACCAAGGATCATTTTAGAGTCATGCTGTCTGTGAATAAAAATTGCGTCCTTGCTCACTGGTTAACAATCTAGAACTCGCAGCTCAACTTTAATACGAAAACTCATAATGAACTGATGCTGTATTGTGAGTTTGAGAATTACAATACTCTTGCACATTTTGAATGATAATCAAAAAGAAATTTTATGATTCCCTTCATGTTTCTCATTTTGTGAAATAAAAGTTATTAAGTGTCACTAATGAGTAACCATGGACAGAAAAGGTACAAAATAATTAAGAAAAGAATAGATAATGATAATTGAATATGACATGCAGTAAATGAATTGTTTCTGTATGTCTTTGATTGAAAGCAGCATTTTTAATAGAAATGATTTAATAGATGTGTATATATTAGTATATTTTATGTTAAATATATAATTTGTGCAATGAAGCTTTAAGGAATTTGAAATTTTATATAATGATATTGTTAATATCAGGTTTTGTGTTCATTGGTGATGTGAAGAATGTGTATAAAGTTGTTGTACTTTTAATATTAATAGATTACATAAAATGTATTTTAATTCATATTTGTATTTTGCAACTGCAAAGTAAAATTATTATTTCCAACATCAGCTTATCAAGTATTTGGTACTGTGGTGTTTGAAATCTCAAATACAGTGTGAATTATTGTATGTGATGTATATAATTGCCAACATTTTTTGAGAGGTATTTCAAGAATAAATATGCTGAAGATAGAATATTTTGTTTTTTAAGTAATGCTTTGTTAGCTTAATCTCTGGTCCATTTGTTTAGTGACTTGAAATTACTGTTTTGTAGGGGATAATTACTTACTGAACTGAAATTTTAACAAAAGTTGTCGGGAAGTGTGAAAAATTAGTGATTTCCAAGTTTGAATGTGGTGGGAGAACAATGATGTTTTGAAACTTTAACCCGGATCACATCTGATTTTTGGAACATCAGTTGTGCATTTTACTCCATTAGCCATCAAGTTTTGTTTATTCATTTCTTAAATGTCTTTAAAAATTATGTTGAGAAGGCATCTATAAACTACGAAATTGTAATGGAATATTTCACCACAAGACAGTTAATCATCCAATTTTAACCTATATAGGCCCAGTGTTGCGTTTTCGTAACAAGGCGCAACAAAGCATATTTTTTAGGTTCAACAATTTCTTTGTGGGACAACATTACACTCTATGTTAGGTGCTTGAACTTAAAGGTTTGGAGAACAAATTGGTGATGTGTGTTGGTCGTTATTCGTGTAATTGTTGCTTCAGAGTTAATTCATGACTTTGAAGATGGAGGAAAAGAAACGCCATCCAAGTGAAAAAAGGTAATATTTTCTGTATGTAATGACATATTTTTTATTAGCTGACTGAATTATGTGTATTATTCTCTATTTTAACATGTGAATATTGTTAGTTGCTCACATCTACAGTAATACAGAAATCATTGATCTTGCATTATGAATGTTGCGAAAACGCAACACTGGGCATGTATGACACTGTTACCCTTAGGAACATTCTTTTTCAAGAAACTTACTGCTGATGAAATTTTGAGCTAATCTGGAAGAGGATTTGAAGGCATATGAAAATTCTGATAACTTTGTTATTTTTTTGCCCCTCCTGACGTTAGAATAGAAGACAGATAAAAGTACTGATGTTCTGTTGGGACTTGTAACAATTTGACAGATAAACAGCTAATTGCAGAAGAGAACTGATGATAAAAAATAGTAAATATATAGAAATATCAGATTCTTTTCAAGTCATCAGTGCATCAGCTTGTCACAAAATGAAAATGAAGGAAGAAAAAACAAATTTAGTGACTATGGTTGTAGAAAATGGAAGAAAGATCTTCCAAATAAAAACTAAATAAATAAAGTAAATGAAAATGAGTCAATGATGTTGAGACCAATGTTTATTGAGTACCCTCAAACACCACTGCAGCTCTTCAGTCTTTTTTTTTCAGATGATCAATTAGAATTTATAGTAAGGCATAGTGTAATATATGCTATTCCAAAATAAAAAATCACTTCGTGATTCATTTTTTTAAGCATACTATTTGGGAGAAAGAGCCTTGTTGCGACGAAGCGATGATACCCTACTATGGACGATATGGTCTGAAACACACCAAGGGCAAACCATTTCGCTTTGGTTATAAAATTTTTAGTCATGTTTTGAGATTAGATTGATTGATTGTTAGTGATTCAGAGCTCGTCAATGGTTGAGGTCATTAGTCCCGTAAGTGTAGGGCATGTTTTTTCTTTGGGATGTGGTGATATTCCCCCACAGGATGGCGAAATCTGGAGCTGACCTATCGTAACCTATAGGGGGTTTCCCCAACCAGGTATCTCCCATCAGGGGGGCACAGTCCCAGCTGAGACAAGATCTAAACTCCCGAAAGGTGTCCCATCATGTGTGGTAGTATAGTGCATGTTAGTGTAAGTCTGTGTAAGGGGTGAAGAGAGGACAAGGAAGGAGAAGGAAAGGGAGCATGCAGTCCATGATCTGCTTGTTAGGGTACTGCTCCACCATTCACCTGGTGTTGATCAGAGTAACCATGAAAACTACCGATCAGAGCAGCCGGCTGCTAGAATTCTCCTCCAATTATCGACTGAAATCGGTTTAGCCAGTGTCGAAAAATATTGCTACCGATGGGACTCAAACCTAGGACCTTCCAGTCAGAGGTTAGTTTGTTAATGATGACTTAAGTTTTATACTATTTAAATAACTTCAAATGAAGTATTTTGAAAACTGAAAAATTTTCTGTGAAAATGAGCTTCAAATTTCGCATTTTTAGTAACTTTTACACTTCTTATATGATAAAATGACTGCTGTAGCAAATAAACACGTTGCATATAAAAGAATTTTGTGACATAAGAAATAAGCAATAAACATTAAAGCACTTACACTGATAAATATAATAATGTGTACAAATTGCTGGTAATGTGATTATTAAAGATGTGAGAGATCTTTCAAAAAAATGACATTTGTGTAATTTTTGGGGAAAAAAATAATAAAAAGAACCTCAAAATAAACTTTACGTCATATTAAAGAGTGCAATTAGCACTATCCGATCGAAAAGTTCGAAGACATTTTTTTAGCCATTTATGAGAAAATGGCTTTTGGGAGTTTCTGAAAATGCGGAAATTTGAGCTAGTTTTCACAGAAAACGTTTGTGTTTTCGAGAAACTTTACTTGACATTACTTAAAGCACACGTACTCGTAAATATAATGTCGACAAATCGCGGCTAATGTAAGTATTAACGACGTGAGAGACAAGTAAAAAATATTACATTTTTGCAATTTTTGAAAAAACAAAAGAATACAGCAATATGGCGTTTATGGCATCTCGTAGGGTACATTTAGCACTATCCGTATCAAAAGTTTAAAGAAAAAAATCGGAGCCGTTTTTGAGAAAATTGTAAAAATGTCCGGAGGGCTTCATGTTAAGTACCCCCAAATATTGCATTTTCAAAATCTCAAAGCTTCGACTCAAAGCAGATCGACCGGAGAATATCCATTTTGGAAGAAATCGTACCTATGGTTTACGCGCAAGTAGTGTTCACAGACGGACGTTTTCTTTTCAATTGGTTTTTCGGTAACAAGGACTTACAAAACAGGGATTCTGGCTACATCACATGTTCGGGGATTTTCCTCCTTTAATTTAGCAACTAGTTTTATCTCCTTTTTCGTTGTCAGGACCCGACAATGAATTTTTTTTCTGCCGAAAATTTGCCGTTTTTTCGCGCAGCAATACATAACTTTCCCTATACTACGTATATTACTCCGTTATACGTATATATACGGGAAAGTAAAAATGTACATGGCAATGAAAGAACTCATTTTGGAGAACAAATTTCATTTGAAGAAAAAATCTCTATCTTTAATTTTGCATTTGTAGGAAGACGTCAAAAACAATTCAAACTTATGTAATTTTCGAAAATTCAGAGTTAATCGTGAAAATCGGACCTATGCCACCATTATAAGTGTATTGTATTTTATCCTTACAAAAATTTTAAAGAAAAAATTTGGAGCCTTTTTGAGAATATTTTGAAAATGTTCTGGGGGCTTCATGTACTTTACAAGCAGTTTGCTCTCACGGCAACCTCCCCACACAACGCCTGGGTCTAGGGTCGCCCTGCCAGCTCAGGGCTACCCAGAGGTCGTGTCCACCTACGCAGTCACTCCCCCCCCCCCGCGGGAAAACAGATCGACTGGAGAATATTCGTTTTGGAAGAAATCGTACTTATGTTTTAGGCTAGAGCCTTCCAAGTGGCGGCCTGTGGGCCACATTCGGCCCGCGCCGGATCTTTTCGTGCGGTCCGCGACTGCTTTGAAAAATTGTATTATACCAATAAAATGCAATACAATTGCACAATTCATCTTATTTTCATTTAATGATATGTTAATTTTCTCATTGCATGTGCATTAATCATTAAGTATGTTGAATAAAAGTCGTATCATACACACACACACATATGAGCCATTCCACGTCAAATCGCACAAGAGTTGACACGACATTTTTTAAAATGTACGATATTTTTTTTCTTAAGTCTGGACGCCAAAAAAAGAGACACGTATTTTTTTATTTGCCTGAAAATTGATTATTTGTGTAGTTATGGCTATAGTAAATTTTGAAATTTACAGGTACTTCACAAAATAAGAACAATTATCTCTCCGAATGTACTAAACATAAAAATTTCTGGTTTGTGTCATTTAATACTTTGAAATGTGTATTTTATTCTTCTGTAAATAAATTTTTCAAAAAACGTAAAATTTCTATATAAACTCGATGAAATAAAAATTTGAAAAAAATATAGGCGTGTTCCTTGTTCAATTTTCTATAAAATACAACAAGAAAAAAAGTGGGTACTCCACACATACAGTTCTAAGAAAATCAATCGTAAGTATGAGGGCGCGCTCTACCTACCCATGCACTAACGAATTGTGTTCGGCCAGTCTTTGATGCAAGTGCTGAAGAACTAAAAAAATAATGACCGTCTGCCCGATAAGGGTTTCAAGAGTTATTTATATTTCAGATGTTCACTCTGCCCCCAGAATGTATGACTTTGTGTTATACATATTTTTGTGGGTAACATCGTGGGTGACTTGTGGGTCACCTCTGTTCTTATGGGTAAGAGCGAAACGAATTGAAATACGAGCCATTCCACGTCAAATCTCACTTGAATTGATACGACTATTTAAAAAAAATAAATGACACGAATATATGGCATTCATTCTGGACATCAAAAAAAGAGGCACGCGTTTCTTTATTCACCTGAAAATTGTTTATTTGTGTAGTTTTGCCTATATTAAATTTTGAAATTTACGCGTACTTTGCAAAATATGGTTAATTGACGTTCTGAATGTACTTAACATAAAAATTACTGGTTTGTTTCGTTTAATTTTTTGATATGTGTATTTTATTCATCTGTAAATTACTTTCTCAAAAAATAAATATTTCATTAAAAAATTGAAATTATTTTTAAAAAACGAACATTTGTTTATGAACTCTCTCTGATTAAAATTTGAAAAAAATTGGCATATTTCTTGTTCAATTTTCTACAAAACATAAGAAAAAAGTGGACACTCAACACGTATAGATACAAAAATCAATTGTAATTATGGTATTCGGGCGCGTGGTTCATACTCCTTCACTAACAAATTGTGTACGATCAGTCTTGGATACTAATGCCGACGAACAATAAAAAGAATGACACTCTGCCTGATTTGGGTTTCAGGAAACATTAGTAAATATATGTTCACTCTTTCCCCAGAAGGGATGGGTGACAGCAAAACGAATGCTTTTCCTCGTGTCAGCGGATGTCAACGAATTTTACTGCGAGTCCCTTTGCTAGGGACGGGGTGCCCTCCTCACCTTACTCGTGAAGTACAATCGACCACTTGTCAAGGGACATGGTAAAATTTTCTCAACATTAGTCGCAATACGCAATACTTATGAAGACAAGAGTGCTAGTATTTGTTCTGTGAATCGTGTGTACACTGTGCAACATGAGTGGCGATCAGCGTATGAGATAGATGTTTCAATCCATTTAAACTTTCTGATCACGATTTTTAAAAAAGAAAATCTCCAAGACGCGTAAACCACGATTTGCTGGTGAATTTACAGGAGTCATTAGATTGGCGAATGTGTGATTCATTTCGGAAGAAAGGAAATCGGCTTCCAAAACGGCCTTTTCTTAATGAGGATAGCATCGAGATCAGTGGCTCCCGTGGCATTAACGAAAGTAGCGGAACGTCCAGTGAAAAAAGTGGAAATCAAGGAAGTGACAATTTAAGCTCTTCAGATAGTTCGTCAAGTGTCTGCGAAATGAATAAAGAAAAGATAAACATGAGTTTAATTGCAATAGGAGAAACCCCCGCCACGAAAAGAAAATTGGAACAAAATGACATCCCCATGAGAAGTTTTAGAAAGTACAAAGTGCCAACACAGATAAATTTTTTCACATTGAAGATCCTTCGACGTCCATCGAAAAATCAGACAAAGACACTATTTTGTAACTTATCTATTACTTTCGCTCAACAGATAACATGACGTTGAAAATTTAAATTTTGACAATTTTGAAAGTTAGACATGCAATAAAATTAAACGACTTTTTGCAGCAACCGAAGGCATGATAAAAGTGTCTAAAATGTTGGCTGAAGAAAATGGAATTTTGTCCAGAACTGAAGTAAATTCGGTAAGGCATTAAAACTGTGCATTGTGAAGAAAGTTCAGGAATTCTATGGTACGCGAGTACTTGTATTTAAAGTGAGTTGTGAGGGACCAGAAAATTTTAAAATGTCAGTCAAAATCTGAATCAAGAATCCGTCATTTAATTATTTATAAATTTATAAATTATTTATAAATATATTAATATTATTTATATGTATATTAATACATATAAATATTATTATTTATAAATTCAAAAATGAAGTTTCACCACCTCAAGAAGTACTTAAATTACTGCTTCATCCAAAGAAACGGACGACCAGTAACGCAAATAACGCGTCTATTGCAGCAATCTATTACACGCTGGTTCATAAAATATTAATATCTTTTAAAGTTACTGAGATCCCACTTTGATTTTTTCTGGACTTATTATCAATACTCTAGTGCGTTTATAAATATTTTTTAAAAATTTTTAGCTCATCGAGTTTACAAAAATATTCAATTTTCAAAATTTCCGTTTTTTAAAAAAATGAAAATTCAAAAAATTAAATATTTTGCAAAATCTTAAAAATTAAACAAGTTTTTAAGTTTCGAATGGAATTTGAACGGAATTTCTATAATTGGTGTATTCAAATGTATGATATTTTTAAGTTAGTGATGCGCTTCATTTTTAGCGAATTTCATTATACAGTATTTCCGAAAATAATAAAGTTAGAAAAAAATAAAAATACACGCGTTCACTTATTTGATCCATATAACAAATAGAAAATAAATAAAAATATGAAGGTCAAATTTTGGTCTTTAATTACGGTGCGGCCCTCTGCTTGACTAGAATTTGAAATAAGGCCCATAAGCCCTTCTAAGTTGGACAGCCCTGGTTTAGGCGATAGTATTGTTCACGGATGGACGGACGTTTTGAAAAGAAAGCACTTTTTCGGAATCAGGGGACCCCAAAACGTGTATTTCCGTTGAAATCTCGAAATCAATTTTCCTCAGCATAACATAACTTTACCTATACTACGTTTATTACTCCGTATACAGGAAAGTAAAAATTGGAGTCGTTTTTGAAAAAATATAGAGCGTATATGAAATGTGGAAGCTTCGAAAAGTTATAATGCCTCAGACAGTAAACATCCATGGCAATTCACCGAAAACCTATGTGGTGGCAAATTACAATTATTCCGCCGTTTCATAAACGTGTGGGGAAGCTCAGTTCACTGTTTTAACCCGCACGTCCATTAAGGTTTGGGAGCGCTTGGCAGTGCTAATTCTTAATAGTGAATCTAACCATAAGGGGAATGACAGTGAATAAAACTTTGTATGAAAGCATGAAATGCTTGCTGAAACGCCTTTGCAAAAACCACAGTAAATTAGCATAATTACAGTACTTGCATATGTGACTTTTGCCCGAAATTTACCAATATATTCCGACCTTTCGCCCTATATCAACGCGATACTCCTCGAGCGTTTACGAGGCTCTCGTGAGGCCAACATCCCTATATAGTATTTGAGTAAACTGTGCGTGCCTGTGGATTTGCGGCTCCTTCTCTCATGATTAGACCACTTCCCGTGCACCAATCGAGACATATGAGGTGTCATTCGATGCGTGTCGGTCTCCTGATGGGGAACTGCGTACGGTTTTTTCCAAATTGAAGAAACCCCTGTCCATCTGACCTGAGTCGAAGCTCTGCGAGTCTGAAAAACATTTATTAATTTTTGGAAAGTTAGGGTGAGTGTAACGTATTTGGGTATACACTTAAAAACAACACTTTATAAACGTCACAAATGCACACGTGACTAGGTTTATTCATGATCACATTACAATGCTGACTGACTGTTCATGCCTCGCGTTACATGGATGTACTGCTCGATATATCGGGTTACAGTGAGATATTCCGGCGCTCGTTCTGCACAGCACCAGTTGCGTCACGAACCACGTGGCCACTGCATGGGCACTTCGTTTGAAAAGCCAGATTAGACGCTGACCGCCAAGCTGCATGGAGAGCGAGAAGTGTTGAGAAACTTTTTGAAAGTGGCATAAAATGACAATTTTCAAAGATGACCATTCAGGAATAACCCGATGAAGGTGTACAAGATGCAATATTAAAAAGAAATACTCTATAAATTTGTTTCAATGATTTGTAACAAGACGATAATTTTCATGTCTGGCTGCATTAAAAATTCCCGCTATTATTATGACGCGACTACCTTTTTTCTCGGCAATTTACGATCTGGTTGTACATTTCTTGTGAATCAGTAGGACGACCTAGCTGGCGGCGGAACGCTTTTCCCAGCATGGGAATATCTGTGCTACCGGGAAGTCAGCGTACCTCAACATACAATAGAGTTACCAGCAACCGAGAATACTTAGGCATAGTACGGAACAGCGGAGGAATGCGATCAAGCGTTCTCGGAACGCATTACTTACAATCTCAGTTTGGTCGTTCTGCCGACTTCACCTTTCAGTCCACGCCACTTGGCGCGTGCCTCTCAGACAGTATCTTCTGCGGGAGCGCAAGTGAATACCTAAAATGGTTACCATATAATGCTAGCAGTTCGCAGTTAGTCTAATATCGCCTTCTCAAAAATCTAATTGTGCATCAAAAGAAGTCGGTAGAAAATGCTCCACAATTGAAGGTTAAGTGCTGTGGCCTAGGTAACGTTGTCATAATTCTCATTTCTATAATTTGTGTAAGCAAATTAAAGTTTATGCAAATCAAAACATTTTTCGATTATGTAAACTGCTTTCTACACACATTTCTATACACTGGACTACAGTTGTTTTAGTTAATAGTTCTCACTGAGCCATCGCAGCCAGAGTCTCCATCACAGAACTTTTTCCTAATGGCTTTCTCCAGTCGACAGCCGGTTACCCTGAACGTCCCGATGAAACGCGTATTCGACCATACACTCTTTGACAGTGTGACACTAATACTCTTGCGAGCTCATCTGATTTGGGGTCAGCAGACGGAGGCCCTCCGCGAGAACATATGCATGAGAGACCAGAGACAAACAGCCATGCCCAAGGCGGGACTCGATCCCGCGACCCTTCGGACCGAAGCGCTGAATCGGTACACGCTCTTCGCCACCTCGGCCATCCAGATCAGCGTACAAAACATTAGAAAAGAAAAATTCGCCGCTTTCCGGCGCACGATTACATAACTTTCTCTTCTTACTAAGAACTTCGTAAGGCGAGAAAGTAAAAAACAAAATAAGGGCGGTGAGCGCATCAATATTGCAGCACGACGACGAGGTAGGTGGCGGCGGTGCCGAGGAAGGCGGCGACGAGTGGCAGGTCGAGCGTGAAGAGGCCGGCGGCGGAGAGCGCGGGCGCGGCGGCGCGCAGCTGCTCCTGCAGGAGGCGCAGCTGGAGCGCGGCGGCGGCGGAGGCGGAGGCGGCGCCGGCCCTGGGCCCCGCGCCCAGCAGCAGGCGCGCGCAGGGCAGCGCCGCGCCCCGCGCCGCCGCCGACGCGCGGTGGCTGCTCGCCACGATGGCCAGCAGCAGCAGCGCGTTCAGCCCCGACCACGCCGCCGCCGTCAGCGTCCCTGCACACACAAGAAGCTCAACGAGTGACGATTCATACCGGGCGCCTCAACTACAGCGTATAAGCAACTGACAGTTCTCTATCCACGTACTCTGCTCCGTCATGTGACCTGCTTAGAAGCAATTAGCTCGCGAGGATTTGTTTACTTTCTCACGGGCAGGGTTCAGCGTTGCCACTCATCTGACTCACACGACGTCGCGGAGGCGATGAGGTTCGGCAGTGACGAAGGTTTATGAATAAGATATCAAGACGTATCGTCACCCGACGATAAGTGTTATTGTTTTGAGATTTCATTTATCGGTCATGTACGTGGTGCATGTGCGTAGTAATGTGTAGCAACAGCGCATTGAACTGTCAGAGTCGCTTATACACTGCCGGTAGTGTAGCCACGTCGTTAGTCCCGTAAGTTGGTAAGCCGCGTGTTATATTCCGGGAGCTAGCGATGTTCCTCCCCCGTTGGAAAGTGGGATCCGGCGCTGAAGTCTAGAATGTCTCCCAGCGGAGCTTTGTCCTAGTCGGGACAAGCTGTAAGCTCCTGGCATATGTGGTAGTGCAATGCATGTACTTGTAAGAGAAAAAGAGGGAACAAAGATGATGAAGGACTATCGCAGGCCGTTAGTAACCTGTTTGTTAGAATACTGCTCCGGTATTCACCGAATTGATCGGAAAAACTCGACAACTGTCGATCTGGGCAGTCGGTCGCTAGAATTCTCCTCCAGACAGCAGCTGAAATAGAGTTAGTTATACACACAGGGTGAGTCACATAACTTTAGCACTCCCTGCAGATTTTTAACGGTTGAAGTTATTGCAATGCAGTTTTTACGGAAGTGCATAATGGAATGTGGCTAATTGATATATGTGTTCATTCCTGTTTTATCATTTGTATTTTTCCAGACATTGAGATGACTTTACTTTTCAAATGAAACTATACGTACTTAATCTAACATGACCTGTGTAAAAAAGACAAATCCAATGATATACATGTTGTCATGTTAGATAAGCATTTTTTGAGTAATTTTGATTTTGCGACCGACACGTGTTTAACGGATATTTTGAAAGTAACAGTCCACCATCCAAGGTCACGCAGAGCTCCCCCTGCTGACGCGTGCTTGAGACACATGCAATCGTTAGTATCCTAGAGACTGTGTTCCGAGATGGATCACTAAAGATGAACAGCGAGCATATGTAAAAATTGCATTTCTACGTGGAAGATGCATTGGGTGACAAGGCATTTCCCTGTTGCACTTTGGGTGGAGGCCTTCAAACGTACTAATTGCTGACCTGCCTCGCAGTGGACGTCCAGCACCTGCTCACACAGAGGTGCTAGTGGCTGTTATCGAACATTGTTTAGCAGATGAAAGACGTTGGACTGCGGCGGAATAAGCCGCATGAACTGGTATGTCTGCATCGACAATGTTCCGCATTTTACGGAATAACTTGAAAATGTGCAAGGTTTGTGCAAAAAGGATGCTACATGCTTTAACTGAGGTGCAAAATTGCAATACGACACATATATCAATCTGGAGCGATTCCAACACGAAGGAAATGAAATATCGAATCGCCTTATTGCAATTGTTGAAACGTATGCACGAACGTATGAACCAGAACTAAAGAGGCAATCAAATGAATTGCGTTTTCGTGGTTCACCACGAAAACACAAGTTTCGATTGAATCCATCTCCCACGAAAGTCATGCCTATTTTGGCTTATGACAGCCAAGGTATACTCGTGTATCATCCTGTTCGTGAGGGCCAAACTGTCACTGCTACATGCTATAGATCACTCCTGCTGCACAATCTGCGTCGTACATTGCGGAGGAAACGTCAAGGGCTTCTCAACTACGCAACACTCCTCCATGATAATGCAACAAACCACACTGCAGACATGCGACTTTGATCTCATTCCAAAAAAGAAGACGCGTCTGCGTGGGAAGCTGTTTGCAAACAGCTCGGAGGACATTCCAACAGCTTATCGACGAGAGGTGGCGCGCATAGACGCATCACACACAGCTGATGGTATTCAGCGCCTTCCTCGCCGTAGGACGCCTTGGGGTATTATTTGAGGGTTGTTAGCTCCTAAGAGTACGAGTTTTGGGCATATGTATTAAGAATAAAATAATGATATCTATTTACGCATCTTTGAATGTCCCTTACCCGTAGTGCCTTGTACCCGGATTCCAATTTAGTACCAGCATTGCGAAGGACATTCCAGCTGCTTTCAATCGTACATCCAACTTTTTGTTTCCCGTAGCGTTATTGACTGATAAACTAGTGGTGCTACAGAATGGCACATACTTTCCTATATTAGTTTTCTATTTCCTTGGGTCTGGGCTAGCTATTCGGAATTGCCACATACTCGTGCCGGCTGCCATCTATCGCCACTCAAAGAAATTTTTTTTACATTTTCTTAATTTTCCGTTTTCTTAATAGTTGAACGGAAATATTAATTTTAAAATATTAAAAAACAGTAAGCCCTCGTCCTAAATGCCAGTTTTCTTTGAAAAATTTGGAGCCGTTTTAAAAAAAATGACGTTTAAGCACTTCAAACTGGACATACTTTAAGGGTAGTGAAAGTGATTTTGGACTTGCTGTCGGGGACATAATTTGAAAACTTCAGAGAAGTTCTTGAATGAAAATATATGGAAAGGTAAAACATTTCTGGTAAAGTAATGATATGGCATAATGACTCGCAGATGCAACATTTCACTTCATAAATTGCTTTAAACAGGAACATTTTAAAACTACTTTATTTATTGTTGAACTATTAATATTACTCACCAAAATGAAACTTTGAAGTAGTCCATTTCACAATGCGATATATGTCCACCAGAGTGCCCACCAGAAAATAAAGGAACATAACCAACATTCGCATTCCATAAATGGAATCGACAATTCTCATTGCGTCGCACAAAAGGAAATGCGTTTTCCTCAGATCATGCACATGATCTGCATTAATTTTCGTAAATCGCGTTTCAAAATGTTTATTTTGTTGGGCAACCAACGAAGTTCTCTGACTTTCAGAGTGTCCGAGGGCTTCTAATTTGCGATTTAAGTGATTAAAATATATTGATAATAAGAGAACAGTATCCACATATTGTATATTAATTACTATTGTTAAAGTTTCTCTCAGAATATATGATGAGAGATGTCCCGGAAATCCTCGCTGAATGTCATCATAAAACATACAAGTGTAAAATATGACAATTGCAACAAATATCACGATGAACTGTACTATAAGAAAGTTTCTTATAGTTTTGTACACCTGATTTGGACGCTCAATGATACTGGGTTCTACATGGTGAAAAATTATTAAGATATCTATATTGTTTTGGAAATAAATAGTCATGTTCATTATCAATGACATGAATATGAAAGTAGTTTGCATAGTTTCGGTAACTACGTGCACAGTCAAATAAGTAAGAGATATTGTGTCAGTAAATATCGTGTCTTTATCTACAAATGTATAGAAATAAGATAATCCTATGATTATAGTCAACACTATTGTGTAGGCACAAGCTAATTTAGATTTTTCCAGAGGTCCTCCCTCAGAAGTCGATCGGTATCTTACGGGTGCGAGACCCGCGACATTTAGAACAAAAATAAGCGGTTTAACTGCTTCAAAAATATCACTCGGAGACCACAGCTTTTGAAAATGCATCCTGATCAGCACTCTTACGATCCCAAAAGCTGTACTGTCTTAAATCCCAGTGTGTCCCAAAAGCAAACGCGTAGAGAAATGACGATGAATATTGCCACATTTCACCCAAGGTTAACTGAATGTGTAGCACAATTTGTTGACAGGAGCAATCGTTTACAATTTCCATGTAAAATATGCATATGGGGACAAAAGGAAACAACTGTTTTTGTTGAGGAAATACCTTGAGTGCGAACAGATGTATAGCCGATAACACTTAAAAAGTTAAGAGGTTACGAAAAACAACTTCAGCAATCTTCAGTCGAAGAAAGCGGAAGAATAAGCCATGAATTATAGATTTTTATATGATGTGTTTTAACTCAAAAAAGACTTGCAGAGAAGAACGCTTGAAAACAAAATGAATGTTTCTTGTTTGCTGATGTAATGTACTAGATGCTGATGCTTGATGCTGATGTTTGTTTGCTGATGTAATGTACGTTAATGTCTTTTTAATGAAGAAAATCATAAATTGTTTTAATGAAACTATAGATTAAGATCGAGTACTCAGAAAATCAATGATAAAGGATTTGTTAAAAAATAATTCTAAGGTGACCATTTTTTTTTACAATGAAAAGGAGTTCGAAACAATTTAAGAAAAAAGTACAATGTAAATAAATGAAACATCTTATTAATTCAAACAAAAGTACACTACATATGCTTACATCCCTTTTAATTATTTAATTACCCGAGTATTTTTTCATTGAATGAATATTTTTGTCAAGATATCATTTTCTAAAAATATATTGAAAAATTTGAAGCAAGAAATATTCTTGATATTGGATTTTATGTTAAGTGCTGCGGCTAGAGTATCAACATTCAATCTGATTTTTCATTTGATTTACACTAGAACACATTAACACTAGATTAACATATTAGTTTTAAAATATCGAAAAGGAGGATAGGTAAGATGTCACTTTTTGGGACATGACAAAACCTACAAAAGGAGGACTGCCCTTCCTAAAGGAGGACATTAATAATTTCCGTTATTGGGGCGACAGAAATTACATTTTCTCATTTTCAATAATTTTCCCATTAGCATTTACCCTATTACCCCATTCCATTCATCTGGAACAACCAATATTATATTTCCAGAATATATTTTATAAAAATATATTTTTTGTCAGAGGTGTACGTATGCGCCTACATGAAGAGATACTGCAAGGCACGTTATTATCGAAAGACGAATCAACTTCTAATGAGAAGTCGCAGGTTTATTTACATCACATCAGTCTTTAAATACAATTATTTCGACACACTGGATCGAATGGCGCGCTTAGAAAATAAGGAAAGTTTTAATTGGGCTACGCCGTCTAAACAATCGTAAATATATGTGCAAACGTACGTATGTATAGAGCGATTTTCACTTTCTCGCACTTACTAACGTAAGAAGACAAAGTCTTGAAATCGTGCGTCGGAAAACGATAAATTTTCGTTCATTGTTGGGTTCTGGTAACGAAAAAGTGGATAAATCCAATTGCTAAATATAGAGAAATATCCTTTTACATGTGGTGTAGTCGTAGTGTAGTATTTTGTGCGTCCTTCATACCGAACTAGTGGTGCTACAGGACGGTACAGACTTTCCCGTATTAGTTTTCCATTTCCATCGGTCTCAGCTAGCTTTTCGGAATTGCCACATGCTCGTACTAGCTGCCATCTATCGCCGCCCAAAGTACATTTTTTTTTTTTGACATTTTCTCAATTTTTCAGTTTCATAATGCTAGAACGGAAATGTAGCGTGCGTGGAGAAAATACGGTTCCATGCCTCACAGTTAGGCCACTTCCCGTGCACCAATCGAGACATACAAGGTGTCATTCGACGCGTCTCGGTCTCCTGAAGGGGAATTGATAATTTGTTTTCAGATTCGGCCATAGATTCTAAGAAATTTCCAAAAAAGTGCTTTTGCGTGTTTTAGCGCTGCGATCTTAGCGTATAAATGGAGAATTAAACAGTGGCGGTTCGTGGCATTGTTGCAGTGTTGCATAACAACCAGAAATGTTCGGCCAATGTCCCTTGGCACATTAACATTAAAAAGAAATCACTTCGTGCGAGTGGTCTATCTTCGAATGAACGTCTTAACTGCAAGCGCTGACAGACGAAGAGAGGTCCCAGCGAGCGACTGAGAGCTGACATCAAGAGAGTTGGGTTTCAGCCACAACATCCTGGTCCTGGCGTGCGATACGAGCCGAACTTCTCCTTTGCATTATCCCATACCGTCCCATAATCTCCTTAATGTATTGCAAATGATTCCCAACACCGACACGTGGAGCAGCACCTCTCAAGCCCGTGATGGATTTCAACCACCGAGGTATAAGGAATTAAGAAGATAAGATGACACAGTTGCCTATGCCGAGGTGCTCGTGGACGAATTCTGTTTGAGCTATTTTGAGTGAATTCGCTTTAACCTTAAAAACAAAATACTTAGAATAGGCCCAGGTGTGGTTGGTCTATCCATTAATTTTCAATTATTAATAAATTGGATTCAGCAAAATCAACAATAAATAAAATAAAATTAATTTTAAACAAAAAGTACTAAAAAAGAAAATTAACCTTTACCACGAACACTATCTCAAGTAACTCCACTGCGATTAGTGATGAAAACAATTTTGTGGTCACGGCGTAAACGTTCTGGGGGGATGTAGGTGGAATATGGGCAAAAAATTGATTTTAAGTTTTTATTCTCATATTATTCTCTATAGTATTTAGTATATTTTCCCAAAATTTTAGACCAAACAGATCGCGGAAAGGTCTTTAAAATTTAAATATCATCCCGGCAGAAGGTGTTGTCATGTAGTTGTTAAAAGGTGTTGTCATGTAGCTGTTTGATAGGCATTCGAAAATCTCTTGTTTTAGAAGGCTGTGATTGTTTCCTGCGTTGCAAACGTGTATTTACATATTGTTTAGAATCATGCTTTTCTTGTGAACCCAGTTTTACGTATTGAAAGTGTTTTCTTTTGAAATAGTTCAGGTGTGACGAAGTCGTGAGAATGATGAGAAGGGAAGAGCGAGTAGTTGGCTTCAGAAAATGAAGAAAGCCAAAATATTTAACATTTCTTCCAAAAGATTATACGTGAGATGAATAATTTTGTAGACGAAGAACTGGAAACGTGTATCTCTGATCAGGAAACCCCACCAAGGGCATCAAGGCGAAGAGTCGGTGGAGGTTAATGTAATGAAAATGAAAATGGAAATGAGAATGTTAACAATAGTTTAAGAATAATATACTTGCAAATGCTTTCTGAAGCATTCAATACATTTTGTTGCTGTGTAAATTGTGGCATACAACGGCTACGATTAGTGGATAACGGTAAAAGTGTAGGTTTTGTTTGTAGTTTACATATCATTTGAAGGTTCCAAAACTGCTCTTCAATGTTTGCAAGCAATTTCCCGTAACCTTGATTTTTGTGATAAATGTACCCTTTTCTCAAAAACTATTTGGCGTACAATTTTAAAATTTTCTACATAGTTGCAGATAACAAAGACAAGAATTTGTGTGTAAGGATATTTTCAAACATTGTTTAAATTCTTCATAATGATTTATTAAACTCAAATATTTGCATCTAATAATATGACACGAATTCAATACTTAATATTTAAAAAAACATAACTAATCTCAAAATTTCCTTACACTTATTTGTTTATTAGTGTTTCAGGAGCAGTTATACAAAATTTCGAATTTTTAATGTGATTGGTTTTCAAACAAAGTGCACTTTCGTAAAGTTAAACATTAAAAAGTTCAAATGTTTATATTATAAACAATTTCTGTTTTTTCTACAAAAATTAATGATAAATATTTTCTCACATATATATTTCTTAAGATTACCAAAAAAAATTTGCATCCAATTCTGACTGTTTAAAAAAGTATTATACTACGTTGTGTAAATTCGCCTACATCCCCACTTAAGTAAAAAATCTTAGTTTGGAGAAAACAAGGGTTAAATATTATTGAGCCAACTCTTCTTCCTATGATGAACGCTATTTTCCAACGCTTTTTGTCGTTAAGGAGGCAATATTTGAATTCGGTCGTTTTACTAAAATAAAATATAGTAGATACTTTACTTGTAGTTTCAGTACTTAACCCAAGTTTGCCAAAAGTTGACTTAAGAACTTTTACCCAGTTACCACAGAATTGGAAAATAATAAATAAAAATAATAAACGCGTAGTTCTAAAGTAATAAAGTAAGCGAAATCACTTAATGCAGATTTATGAAAAATAGCAAACCGCAAAATGCGAATCACTAGCAACAACACCAAACTAGCACACCAAAATTCAACATTATTGTCTTGAATATTGGCGGAATCTACGGAAGTATAATGACGGTGTAGTTCCGTATAATACGTGACATTTTTCAAAAGTAGTTACGTTAGCTGACCAGCACTATAACCCTTGGTTATTTTCAGTCTACGGCACCATAATTTTCTTCCATAAGGATGGTAGCCAAATTGTCGACAAACGAGCAATATGAAATGAAAATCGCGCTTGTTATGAATTTGTGAGATTCGAAGTATTTCATGGGTATTTTTTGAATTAAATTTGTATATTGCCTTGAAACATTGAATTTGAAGAATAATAAATGAATTATAAGAAAACCAAAATTGTAAGTGGCAAAATATAAGTGGTTAGTTCGCAACGCTGACAAAACATCTCGATAAGTAACGCACACAATTTTTTTAAACAGAAAGTTTAATCAGTTAGGCAAAATACATTTTATAGCATTGAAGATACATATTTTATCTATTTTTCAACATAAGATCCAAGTCTCTTGACACATTTCTTCCATTGAGGCAATAGTTTGGAAATACCCTGTTTATAGAACTCCGTTTTTTGAGAATACAACCATCTGCGCACAGTGGATTTGACTTCTTCATCAGTGTCGAAACGTTGCCCCCCCAGGAATTTCTTCATAGAACCAAACAAATGAAAGTCCGAAGGCGTTAGGTCTGGACTATAGGGTGGATGTTCGGGTACCTCCCAGCCAAAGTTGCCAATTTTTTCACGAACAGGAGTAGCAATGTGGGGGCGAGCATTGTCGTAGAGCAGTATCACATTTGGCATGTTGCGTTTGTCGCGAATGGCACGACGCAACTTTAACAATGTCTTTCCATAATTTTCAGCATTCACAGTTCTCCCTTTCGTAAAAAATTCCACCAACAGTACACCATGCATGTCCCAGAACACTGTCATGAACACTTTTTTGGCAGACTGCGTCACTTTATACTTCTTCTTTACAGAAGAATGGGGATGCTTCCATTCCATAGAGGCTTTCTTTCTTTCAGGCGTATAGTGGTACACTCACGACTCATCACCGGTTACAATTTTTTCCAGACAGGTCTGACCTTCAGCAGCATAACGCCTTGGACCATCTAGGTCCAAGCTCGCGATCATTCGCTGGCCTTTGTGGTCATCTGTCAGATTTTTGGGCACCCAGCGGGCACAAACTTTAGAAAAATTCCCTTCAGTGGAGGCCGTCACAGGTCGCCGGCACGTGGCGAGTCAAAGAGATGAACGCGGCCTTCTTCACAAAATGTGCACCACCTCGCGATGTTGCTACGCTCCATACAGTCTTCCGCGTACACGCCCGACATTTCATTGCGTATGTCACTCGGGTTTAGTCCTTTAGACCACAAAAAACGAACTACACTTCGTTGCTCTTCGCGGGTGGACGATGCTAACACGCGCACCATCTCTGCTCAGCAGTTCGCGCTTCTGCCGCAAGAGCTCTCCCTTATCTAAATATGGCTGCTGTGGCGCACACCTTCAAACTAAATGTATGCAAAATTCAACTCTCCAGTCATAATAACATGGCGGAAAAAAATGTGCGTTATTTATCGATCCACCTACGTATTAAAGAACAGTAAAAGCTCGTCCTAAATGGCAATTTTCTTTCAATAATTTTGAGCCTTTTTTAAAAAAAAGACGTTTAAGCCCTTTTTTTCCTTTAAATATATTTGTATCCGTTTTGAAGAAAATGGCGTTTAAGCGCTACTAAAAATGCGAAATTTGAAGCTCTTTTTAACAGAAAATTTTTAAAATCGCACATAATTTTTAAAAGAAAATTGCCATTTAGGACTAGGTTTTTGTGTTCTTTAATATTCCAAAAATAATATTTTCATTCTACTAATAGGAAACCGAAAAATTAAGAAAATGACAAAAAATGTACTTTTGGTGGTGATAGATGGCAGCTGGCAAGAAAGAGTATGTGGCAATTCCGAATAGCTGGCGAAGACCCAAGGAAATGGAAAATTAATACGGGAAAGTCTGTGCCATTCTGTAGCACCGCTAGTATCTTACTTTAGAAACTGGCAATTTCCCTTTAAATATATTTGTATCCGTTTTGAAGAAAATGGCGTTTAAGCGCTACTAAAAATGCAAAATTTGAAGCTTATTTCTACAGAAAATTTTTGAGTTTTCGAAAAACTTCATTTGAAGTCATTTAAACCACATTAACTCACAGATACAGTAGTGTTTACAAATTGCTGGTAATGTGCATATTAAAGATGTGAGAGATCTTTCAAAAAACTTACATTTCTGTAATTTTTGAAAAAACAAAAATACCCCCAAATGAATTTAACGTCATATTAAAGAATGCAATTAGCATTATCCGTTCCAAAACTTTGAAGAAAAAATTTGGTGCCATTTGTGAGAAAGCGTTTGAGCCATTTGTGAGGCCTTTGAGCGTTTCTGAAAATGCGGAATTTTGAGCTACTTTTCACTGAAAACGGTTGTATTTTCGAGAAACTTTCCTTGAGTAATATGTGCAATTTTAAAAAAGTGCAAAAAACAGATTTTATGAACAACTGCTCCGAATTTTTTCTTTAAACTTTTTGATTGGGCTGATTCGAGGACAGTGGACTTGTTAGAAGTTATATTTTGAATCATCCCAAACATTCCTCTTGAAGCTCGCCTTCAGATTAGTTTTATTTATTTCTAATTGCTTATTTCTAATTCCAGAGGACCACCTAGGCATTTGATGCAGGCCCAGGACCGCGTGAAGAATGGTTAATTTTGTTATCATTGGCGGAATAAAATGCTAAGTAAAATTAATACATATATTAACTGTAAAAAAGGAAGATACAAACTAACAATATACTGATTACAATTAATTGAGGCAATTAAGTTGCCTTTGATGCTGCTGTTACAGGCAGTTAGAAAAATACACTTGATGTAAAGTCTGGCGAATTCCACCTATTAGTAACATACGCCTGCTGGTGAGGTTGGTGGTGGCTGGTTACAGGCGGGTCATGAACCCTGGCCTGTAAAAGGCTGGAGATTGCAGCGATGCAGTTGGATGGAACAACACGTGGTGCTGTTGAAGAACGCAGGCCACAGAACCACGGCAACATACAGCGTGGAGGCGATGAACTAATTAGTTATTGACGGTACGTGTTGAGAGTGCTATTACAGTGCAATGTTACGTAAGTAACATGGACGATGCAGAACGCCCCAGGAATTTGTTACACAAGCGTAAAATGCCACAAGAGATTATCAGAAATAGTTCAATGCATTGATGCAATTGTAATTCAAACAGTTAATAAGTTCGGGCTGTGCAATCACGTTGTGAATTTATGCAGCAAGCCACGTGTGAGTAACGTGTACGTACGTTCTCACAGTTTACGTACTAATTAGTTGAATTACTCACTGATTAAAGCGTTGTTCCTTCGTTCGGCATTTAAAGAATTATAATGCGAGACAAGGGGTTGATTAATTGCGGGGCAATGCGACACATGACCGCGTAAGTGGCACTGTATTACTGCAAAGCAGAGCGACACACCTACCCGCTGAGAATCATAGTGGCCACTGATTTCTTTTGTCCGTTGGACAAAGCGCGTGAACACAGGCCACGTGAGTAGCAATGGAGGGTTGCGGGGAGGTCGCTGTTACCAAGGGGCAAGGGTGGCGGTGCGTGAGAAACATGTTCGAACTTGCACAGCCGGCTGGCGCGCGGCGGTGTGGAGAGAACAACCGGGAAGTGTCACTCTCTGGCGTCTCTTAGTAAAACTAATTGAACGAGTACATAACATGGTATACAAATATATAAATTATGCGTGCGAAAGCTTCTTAGACTATGCACTTGCACGAAAATAATAATAATAATAAACATTAAAATTAAGCTTGCTTCCTCCAACACTTTTGTAAAAGTACCCTATAAGATGACATAAATTCCATATCGCTCTATTCTTTTGTTTTTTTCAAAAATTGCAAAAATGTAATTTTTTTGACTTGTCTCTCACGTCAGTAATAGTTACATTAGTGGCGATTTGTTTACATTATTATATTTACGAGTTCAAGTGCTTTAAATAATGTCAAGTAAGGTTTCTCGAAAACTTTACAGTTTTCTGTGAAAACTAGCTCAAAATGCCGCATTTTCAGAAACGTTCAAACTGCATTTTCTCAGAAATGGCTCCAAATTTTTTCTTCAAAGTTTTGGAATAGATAGTGCTAATTACACTCTTTAATATAACGGAAAATTCATTTTGAGATATTTTTTTTGTTTTTTTCAAAAATTACACAAATGTAATTTTTTTGAAAGATTTCTCACATCTTTAATACGCGCATTACCAGCAATTTGTGAACACAATTTGGGATTTGGGAATTTGGGAACACAAGGTGCAATTTGTGATTTGTGTATTTGTAAGTTAATGTGCTTCAAATGACTTTCAATGAAGTTTCTTGAAAACTCAAAAATTTTCTGTGAAAATGAGCTTCAAATTTCGCATTTTTAGTTGCACTTAAACGTCATTTTTTTAAAAACGGCTACAAATTTTTAAAGGAAAATTGCCATATAGGACGAGGTTTTTGTATTCTTTAATATTCTAAAATTAATATTTCCGTTATACCATTAGGAAACCAAAAACTTAAGAAAATATCGAAAGAATGTAATTTGAGCGTCGATAGATCTCAGCTGGGACGAGTACGTGGCAATTCCGAATAGCTAGCCCAGGCCTAAGGAAATAGAAAACTAATATGGGAAAGTCTGTGCCATTCTGTAGCACCACTAGTTCTTTATTAGCGCCCTGCAATGAATTTTTTTCCGCCGAAAATTCGCGCAGCATTATATAACTTTCCGTATACTACGTGTATTACTCTGTACCGTTTATTGTCGACAAAACAATTTTTGCGGATGGTTTGGCGCTATATTGTGTGTGTATACATTGGTTGGTTTGAAAGGTTGTTAAGACCATTCTTGCGTCATTTATAATAGTTTGAGGATTTCTCCTCCCTTGTGTCACTGACTCACCTCTTTTGTATCACTCATACTATCGTTACTTAAACAATGTTAACCTACGTATAACTAAAATTTCATCACAGGTGACTCTGTCGTGTCCTTGTTGCTTTTATCTTAATGAAATTCTCTAATCTAATACCTGATATGGCCTAACTCTAAGCACAGGCGTCACTGTTACGTCCTTGTTGTGTACTATTTGCATTACGACTGCTCTATCATTGCACTATCTTCTTTGACTGAATGTAGGGCCCTGGGCGGCTCCAGGTGGAGGCGCGAGAGTCTTCATCAGGTGCGGATTCGCCTCCGCCAGGCGATCGGGCATCGGCCGAGGCGGCCTCCGCTGGGCATTTTTGAGCAATGCGGAATTTTGAGCTAGTTTTCGCAGAAAACGGTTGAGTTCTCGAGAAACTTTACTTGAGAATTTGAAGCACATATACTGGTAAATATAATAATGTAAACAAATCGCCACTAATCTAAACATTACCGACATGGGAGATGTCAAAAAATTACATTTTTGTAATTTAAAAAACAAATAAAGCAATATTGCGTTTATGTCATCTCATAGAGTGCATTAGGTACTATGCTTACCAAAAGTTTAAAGAAAAAATTTCGAGCCGATTTTGAGAAAATCTTGTAATTTTTTAAAATTGCATATATTACACGCAATATTGCGCGAAAACTATAAACATGTTCAAAAAAAGTACAGGTCCTTAATGAAAGAACTTACTTTGAAGAAATAATTTTATTTGAAAGAAAAGCTCCTATTTTTAATTTTAAAGTTGTAGAAAGACGCCGAAAAAAATGCACACTTTTGCAATTTTCGAAAATTCCGAGTTCATCATGGATATCGGACCTATGCCACCTTAATAAGTGTCTTTTACCCTATTCTTGCAAAAAATTTAAAGAAAAAATTTGGAGGGTTTTTGAGAAAATCTTGTTTTCGTTACTTTTTAAAATTGCACATGATGTACGCAATATTGCGCGAATACTACTAAATTTTCAAAAAAATGTACGTGACCTTAAAGAAAGAACTCACTATTAAGAACCAATTTTGTGTGAAAGAAAAATTTCTATCTACAATTTTGTAGTTGTAGGAAGACGCCGAAGAAATTCAAACTTTTGCAATTTTCGAAAATTCAGAGTTATCCGTGAAAATCGGACGTATGCATCTAAATAAGCGTATTTTACTCAATGCATACAAGAAATTTCAAGAAATAATTTGGAGCCATCTTTGAGAAAATTTTGAAAATAATCGGGGAGCTTCATGTAAAGTACCCCCAAATTTTGAAGAATCTTTTTGAAAATCTCAAAGCTTTGACTCAAACCAGATCGACCAGGGAATATGCATTTTGGAAGAAATTGTACCTATGGTTTAGGCGCAAGCGGTGTTCCCAGATGGACGGACAGACGGACGGACGGGCGGACGGACGGACGTTTTTTTCAATTGTTTTTTCGGTATCAAGGACCCACCACAAAAGAGGGGTTCTGGCTACACCACGTGTTTGGGGATTTGTTTTCTTAATTTAGCAACTGGTTTTCTCCACTTTTTCGTTATCAGCGCCTGGCAATGAATTTTTTTTCCGCCGAAAATTGCGCAGCATTACATTTTTTTTCGCGCAGCATTACATAACTTTCCCAATACTACGTATAGGGAAAGTTATCGTGTACACGTACGTATAGGGGAAAGTAAAAAATATTTGGAGCCGTTCTTGAGAAAATTTTGGAAATTCTGGTGGCGTTCGTGTAAAGTACTCCGAAATTTTGAAGAAAGTTTTCAAAATCTCAAAGCATCGTTTAGAGCCAGATGGATGGGTGTTTCTTCCATTTGGAGAAAAGAATCCTTCTAGTGGTTTAGGCGCTATTGAGTTTACAGACGGGCAGACGGAGGTTTTCTTTCAATTGGTTTTTCGGTGTCAATGACACACACAAAAGAGGGATTCTGGCTACACCACGTGGTACGGGATTTTCTTTATTTATTTAGCAACTGGTTTTATCCATTTTTTCGTTATCAGGGCCCAGCAATGAATTTTTTCCTTCCGAAAATTTTCCGTTTTTTTCGCGCAGCATTACATAACTTTCCCTATACCACGTGTATTACTCGTTTTTTACGTATGAATAAGAGAAAGTAAAATTTGGAACCGTTTTTAAGAAAACAATTATTACAATATTATCTACATTTCACGCAAAATAACTCGAAAACTTCTCATATTTTTGTAAAGTTCAACTCGACGTATTTCAAGATTTGTCTTTGATGAAAAGATTTCATTAAAAAAGTTGATATCTTCAATTTTGTAGATGTAGAAAACCCCGAAAATACGTTTGAACTATTTTAATTTTCAAAAAATAGGGATATACACGAAAATAAAAACTGCTATTCCTTTAAACGTCAATTATTCTATTCCAGGTGAAAGTTTAATATTGCAATTTAGAGCAATTTTGAGAAAATTTTGAAAATGTTACCCTCAAAAATAAAAATATTCGTTTCAAAATTCACAGTGCTTGGGATCGTTCCGATTGGTCGGGTAAATCAACATTGGAGAAAATCTTCTGACCGTTCTAGGCCCTAGCATTAACCTCACACAGACGGACACGTATTCACACAGACATTTGGCGGTCAATCTGTTTTTCGGTATCAAGGACCCACAGAACATGGATTCTGACTATACGTGTTAAAGGAAGTAATTTTTTTTTACACAGAAACAGATAAATCCACTTGTTTGTAACCATAGCTCGGTAAAAAGAGTCTTTCTGTCGAAAATTCGCCTTTTTCCACAGAAACGATTACAATAATTTCTCTTCTGGCGATGGAGGATGGTATGAAAGCAAATAATTGCACCTGACCTGATTTAAAGATTTAATTTTGAAGAATAGATTTCATTCAAAAGAAAAATCTCTATCTTCAATATTCAGGTTGTACGAAGACGCGGTAAACATACAAAACTTTTGTAATTTCTGGAAATTCAGAGAAAGCAAAGAACATCTAATTTACGTTATTCTTACTGGTGTACATTGCCGTATCCGATGTAAAATAATCCAAATATTTAGGGCCCTTGGGGGGGGGACTTGAAATTGTCTTAAGAGACTTCATCTTAAGTACCCCCAAAATTATATAATCCGTTTCAAATTCAAGAGTCGGGACAGACGTTTTCCCGTAAACAAATTTTTGGGTTTCAAGGGTCCGCAAAATGACCTGACTACACAAAGTGTTAGAGGAAGTAATTTACCACTTTTAGAAGGCAAATTATCCAATTTATAGAGATACAAAACAATTTTTTCTGGTAAGTTTTATTTACGCTTTTATTTAGTTTTATAAACGCTATTAGGTTTTCGAGGGCTAGGGAGTCTTTCCTTTATCTTCCTTTCTCTCTCTCTCTCTTTCTATAGATTAGGGTAGGTAGGCCTCACGGAGGGGGGGACTTCGAAGCCGTAGTGAAGGCAATCCTCCTAAGGCATGGAAAGCCTGACGTAAAATTCCCTGGCCCTTCAGGTTGGGGGTTGAAGCGATTAGCCTGCTCCCCATCCTTCATAAAAATATCAAACTTGCAAAATACGCCAAACGCGCCTCGGAATCAGGAACTTTAAGACGAAAAAGGCAACGGAAACGGATAACGAATTTTGGATGCTGGAATGTCCAGGGGCTGAGAAATAAAGACCTTGAAGTATGTAATGAATTAAAATCGCACAAAATTGAAATAGCCGTACTAACAGAAACCAAAAAGAAGGGAAATGGAAATGAAATGTGGGAAGATTTTTTACATTTTTTCAGTGGTGTGGAAAAACATCGTCGAGCAAAGGCAGGAGTCTCTGTTTTGATACATAAGAAGTGGAAGAAACATATTAAAAGTTGGAATGCCATAAATGAAAGAATAATAACCCTTGATCTGGAAATATTTAATATTAGTTTTATGATTGTTGGTGTATATGCTCCAAAGGATGACGCCACCTTATTGGTGAAGGAAGAATTCTATACTAAATTAAGTGAAGTAATTTTAACTTTAGGTAATAAGAAGGAATTAATTTTACTAGGTGATTTTAATGCAAGGGTGGGCAGAAAAGTAAATGATCAAGTAGTGGGTCAATATGAAGATGTGTTAAATGATAACGGTACTCGTCTAATTGAGATATGTGAACAGTTCTCTCTAAAGATACTGAACGGCTTTTACCCCCACAAAGATATCCATAAATATACATGGACACAAAGTACTAAAGGTCTCAAATCACTTATTGATTATTCCATTATTGGACAGACATGCCATGTGAAAATCATGGACGTCCGTGTTAAAAGGGGGGTTGATTGTGGGTCCGACCATTACCTTTTAAAAACAACAGCTTTGTTTAGACCCAGGAAGAAAGAAACACCAATTGTGGAAGGTGAATGTAAACAAGAAACAAAATTGGAAGCGAGTTATGAACTTGACAGTTTTGAGAATGAGTCCACCATATTCCTTTACAAGTTAAGATTGGCACAAAAGATGGAAAGCAAAGTTGAAGGGTCCACAGAAGAAATGTACAATTTTCTGAGGGAATCCTTACATCAAGCCGCTAAGGAGTCAATTGGGGAAAAAAAGAAACGTAGATTTAGAATGAAGGAATACTGGTGGAAGGATGAAATTAAAGATCTCCTTAAGGAAAAGAAACAGGTGTATGAAAGATGGCTGAATTCTAAGGATCCATTAGATAAAAATATCTACAGGAAATACTGTTACGCTGTTAAAAAGAAAGTGGCCAAATTAAAAGATGCATTTTGGGAAAAGAAATGCTGTGAAATAGATCGATTAGTTGGTGGTTCAAAATCAAGGGCAGCTTGGAAAACAATGTTTTTAAAAAAGATAATGTAGAGAAACTGACAGATTCCCCGATAACTGAAGAGCAATGGAAAAAATATTATGAAACTCTTTTAATAGAAACACGGACTGATTTTAAATGTATAGATTATTCCTTAGAGTGTTTAAACAATTCATGCGAAGATATAAGTGTGCACGAAATAAGAAAAGAGCTAATGAATATGAAGAACAACAAAGCTCCCGGTCCTGGAGGTGTTCCTGTTGAATTGTTGAAACATGCCCCTGATGTTACCTTAGAATATTTGGCAGAAATATTTAATAAATGCTTGAAAGGAGAAGCCGTACCAAAAGATTGGAAAAGCGCATATATTACGTCACTTTATAAGAAAGGAAACAAAGCTGTTTGCGCCAATTATAGGGGCTTGAGTGTCATCCCATCAACAGGAAGGCTGTATGGACGGGTTCTGAGAGGTCGCATTGAAAGGGATATGATGGAACTTGAAGAACAGAGTGGATTTAGATCTGGTCGATCCTGCACAGATAATCTCTTTTGCCTGAAACAGCTGATGGAAAAGTCCATAGCCTACGGATGCCCACTACATCTGGTTTTTGTAGACCTAAGAAAAGCGTACGATAGTGTACCAGTGGAAAAGTTGTGGGATTCAATGAAAGAGAACAACATCCACGTGCAGTACATAAATGCTGTAAAGAGATTCTATGAAGGAAATAGCAGCCAGGTTAAAACTTACGCAGGTCTATCAGAGTCTTTTATGACTAACAAGGGATTAAGACAAAGGTGCTGTTTATCCCCAACACTCTTCAAAATATACATTTCATCAGCCTTGAGAAAATGGACAAAAAAGTGCACTAAAATGGGAATTCAGATAGGGGAAGAAAATATACATACTTTATTGTTTGCTGACGATCAAGTGGTTCTTGCAGAAGATGTAAATGATGCTTCCTACATGATGAGAAAACTTGTAGAGGAATATGAAAAATGGGGATTGGAAATTAACATGAAGACACATTATTTGGTAGTTGGTGATGTACAGGAAGATTTAATTGTAGAGGGTTCTAAGATAAAACATGTATAAGATTTTAAGTATTTAAGAGTAATTCTGAATGAAGAATGTACGGATCAAGCCGATATTTTATCAAAAATAGGAAAAGGTCGACAGATAATCAGCAAATTAAACCCACTACTTTGGAGTAAGGACGTTAGAACTAAAACAAAAATCCAGCTGTTTAAATCTTTGGTGGAGAGCACAGTAACATACGGCTCTGAAATTTGGGTACTAAATCAAGCTCTGAAAAAGAGGATTAATAGTGTTGAAAACAGTTTTTGGAGATGATGCTGTGGAGTCACGCTGCTTGATCATGTAAAAACAGAGACTATAAAAAGGCGATTAAATATAGAAGGATGTTTAACTGATGTTGTTGAAAAGGAAAGATTGTTATGGTACGGCTACTTGCAAAGGATGGATTCAGAAAGACTGCCCAAAAAGGTTTATAACTGGACACCAGCAAGACGGAGGAAAAGAGGACGGCCAAGAGTGAAATGGAAGGATGGTGTAACAGTGGCAATGGAAAGAAGAGATATGTTACAACACTCTAGGCATGACAATACAAAATGGCGCCTTGGATGCGATAAACGGCCAACATAGAGCTGTAAACATCGCTAGTATATATATATATATATATATATATATATATATATATATATAAGTTTTATTTAAAAATATATTTATATATTACGTGATATTTAAATTGTGCTTCGATAGTGCTAAATAGTGCTTCAAACTAAGCCATAGTCACATTTTAAGTTATTTCACACTGTCGTTAATTCGCATGATCCATTAAATAGCAATTTATTTATTTAATAAAAAAAATAAAAAAAGCCGAAACTGCTTTGATGGGTAAGGCACATATAATTAGTTCCCATTCATTGTTAATTATAATGGTTTTTCTTCTATTGTCATGAAAGACTTCTTGCAAAATAATAAAGAGGTTTCCGAGGTAACGCGTACCCAACTTCTAAAATGGCTTGACTGGCACGCCCACGGTCTGAGGTCTGTTCCCCTCATCCACAGATGCCATTGGATGCTCTGTTCCTAATAGGACGGGTTAACATTCAGTTGAAGTAAGAACTTCACTCGTGACTATTTGTTTACGGAGAGGAAATGGATCACATCAAGTGGCAAGGATCACTGCAGACGACGTGGGTCACTTCAGACAGCATAGAGCAGTGCAGCTGCTGTTGATAACGCAGAACACTGGAACTGGCTGGGTGCAGCGATGCTGCGTCAGCAAAGAGATCATGGAGCTGACGCCAATGCAGGGTTTGAGTTTTCAACGCGCAAGTAGGAATTTTTTTCAAAATGTATATTCTCCTGTCGATACCAGGCCTACTAATCAGCTCTCACAAAGTTATAGGATAACTGTAGATTCCAACTGTGGAAAGTACGCTTAACACTAATACTTTCATTTTTAATAATACTTTTTGAAATGTTGGAATCAATAAATCTGTATATTTTCTTAAAAACTTCCCAGATACGTTATTTTTTTGAATTTCAAATATTACATCGATTTTGCAACATAGCAATTTAAAAAAGTTATTTAGTAATAACATTTAGGGTCGTAATAGTTTTTCCACCCATTTAAATTCCGATTTTCGGATTTTTTCAATAAGGTTTTGCTTTTAAAACAGTTTCAATGGATAGATAACATTTAATCATCTGATTTTATCTCTTATTCTCTTATGTAATAACGTTTGATTTTTAAAATATTAAAATGTTTAAATGTTTTCGAAATTGCCGACTAGTCTTGCATAATATTAAAATAGGATTGTATCCAACGATTTAATGGATCCACAGATATGGGCTCAAGCTGTCTCTAATCAACACAAGGACCGTTTAAGCAGTTCTCCATTTGTTAATTGTAAGCATTAAGTTAGTAACATGCGGAAACAATAAAAGAGAAAAAAATATTAATTGATACGCATATTTAAATTTGACCAAGGTCGTTTCGCTTGAAGATTATCAAAATATTTCCTAAATTTTGACCAACCGGTACACTCTGCCAACGACGACTTCGACGCCTCGTTAAACTCTTGTTGTGATGTTAGAGTGCATCAAACGCGCACACTGCATTTCGTTGACTTTATTTTATTCTTTTGTTAAATGGCGCGTGTGTGATATACGCGCACGTTTCCTAGAGCCTTGGAATACTTACCCTCACTGCTTTACTAACAGTAATTGAATTATGAATAAGTGATAGAAACGAACATTGTTAACAAAATCTGATAACCAGAAATGTCCTTTCCCACAGAAACAATTTTGTATCGAAAAACGAGCTACAGGTTTGATTCCTGTCGTCAAAATTACCAACTCCCATTACTAGGGCCCGGATAATTATGTACTAAAAATTAGGAAAATATGTACATATATATGTATTAAAATGTATAGAAATATGTACTAAAAAGTAAGAAATATGTAACACTTTAATTATTATATCAATTCGTTTTAATAAAATACTTTTGCTTAAATGTTGATCTGTGTAGACTTAATATCCTCGTAAAGAACAAAATTAAAACATAATTCTACTCACAATTCTGTTATTTAAAATGGTCTCCGTAAAAAAATGAGATACAAATATTTGTTCCAAAAACTTAGAAAATAGATGAATGTGACGTCACCGACGATTTAAATTACTTTCGGTTGTGTGACTTTCTTTTTCTTCGTCTTCCTCGTCTTCATCTTCTTCGTCGTCGTTTCCTTCTTCGTTTTCTCCTCCTCCTCCGTCGTCGTCTCCTCCTCCTTCGTCGTCGTCTCCTCCTCCTTCTTCGTCGTCGTCTCCTCCTCCTCCTTCGACGTCGTCTCCTCCTTCTTCGTCGCCGTCTCCTCCGTCTTCGTCGTCGTCTCCTCCTCCGTCTTCGTCGTCGTCTTCTCCTCCGTCTTCGTCGTCGTCTCCTCCTCCTTCTTCTTCGTCGTCGTCTCCTCCTCCTCCTTCTTCTTCGTCGTCTCCTCCTTCTTCTTCGTCGTCTCCTCCTTCTTCTTTGTCGTCTCCTCCTTCTTCTTCGTCGTCTCCTCCTTCTTCGTCTTCTTCTTCGTTGTTCTCGTTTCTCTGTCTTTCCCTTCGTCGGTATTGTACTGGAGTTTAATCAACACCACCTACATCTAGTTAGGTGGCGTTGATTTAGTTCCCGGCATACTTACCAAGAGCACAGCGCCAAAACACGAAAAAACACGTTTTTGGAAATTTCTTAGAATTTTATAGCCATTTCTGGAAACAAATTATCAGTTCCCTATTAGGACGCCGAGACGCGTCGAATGACACCTCGTTTGTTTCCACTAGTGCACGGGAAGTAGTCTACCCGTGAGAGACGGAACGGCTCATCCGCAAGCATGCACACGAGGAGTTTACTCAAATACTCTATAGGGATGAAATTTTTCCTATTATCTGTTCGAAGGCCTTGTACCGACCAAGTGTTCCACATCACATGAAGTTACTGGTGTATATTCAAACTTTGTCCCAACATGTCACTGTTCAATGCTATTCACGGATTAGGGAATAAAAACAATGCTGGTTGATATTTAACCAATTGACTCTTGGCACAAATTCAGCTTTCTTCAATAATGTTCTTACCGAAGACGCTATTGCTTGACTTCTCTGAAAAGATAAACCAAACTTTGCCTATCGCAAATTCCCAGTCTGATTTACCACAAGGTTTAAGCCAATCGCCGTGAATTATTTTCTGTCCTTTTCTTATCCAAAAGCTGTAGTGCCACATCATGATTTTACTTTAGATTTTCACCTCACAGAGATACTTTACAAACAAGGGTTTAGGCTCCAGTGCAACAAACGGGGAAAGAAAACTGTCAATGGCGCTTTCTGAGCTGCGTTGGTGCCTGTACTTTTTGGCGAAGGGCATTAAGGTCAAGAGAGACCTCTGAAAAATACGTTGTGGGCGCGAGTTATCGCTTGCTAGACGTACCATTTTCATACACAAAATTTATTTCTGAGTAGTATTTTGTTCTCTGCTTTACTCGCGCTGAACTCTACACACTGGAAGCTTTGGAGTGCAACACCTTGCCCCTTTGTAGGATTCTGCGTGCTGCAATATCAACATTTTTACGCAATGCAATAGCGCCAATTTGGAGAGGAGGCTGCCGAAAAATTGACAATGCTGAATTGTTTGTCTTAGTTATTCCTTATCAAAAACATGTAGGATAAATGAAGAATTATACAAAAAGAATGCAGAAAAACGAAAATATTAAGAAATATTTAAAAATATGTACTTTTGTGCAAAATATGTAAATATATGTACTTTCGGGTAAAATATGTAAATATATGTACTAAAAAGTCATCGGTTTTAGGCCCTAATCGACATGAAACGTAAATATATTGTGGTTTTGACTTGATAGAGTTAACACACGGAAATATGTAATTACATAACTATCCGGGCCCTACCCATTACTCTCGCATCTAGCGAAATGAGGGCTCAAGGAAACGCGCGCGGATATTAATAAATTCAAATCAAATTATTTTAGTTGTTTCTACATGTGTCGGTACACAAGGAGAGCGTGTTTCCGTTTAAATATTATATAAAGTATGTTTCGATGTGTCTTGTATATTTCCAGATCAAAAGGCTGCCAATAAAGACCTGACTACACCGAATCCGTTGAGTACTTGAAACACTTCCAGGGGAATTGGAGCTTCACTGATGAGGCGATTCCATCTCAGGTGGGCAAAATTCCGGTTTTTCTGTATATTTTCCAGTTCAGAACGACTGAAGTAAATTCGATAGCCATACCTACCATACTTGTAACCTCATAATTACGTATCGGATGTTTAAGAACAAAACATTGTCTTTTAGGCTCCTAAAAAGGCACTGAAAATATAAAGAATAAGGAGAAGAAAGTCTCTGCCATATTTTACACAGTAAAGTGAAAAATGTTTGTCAATTTTCCCTATACTATTTTTTAAATTTAAATGCACAAAAGAAGTTCGTAGATTTTAATATAAAACAAGATTTATTTATAGCTCATTACAACTGTTTTACATTTTATTCTGCCCGTAATTTGCATTCCAATATATTACCAGAGGTTCTCAATTTCAAATTTGCGACGTTTGAGAGGTAAAATCAGATTCAATGCGGAAGAGGATCTCTCAATATCTACTGACATGACTGGCATGTAATTTAAAAGCCTAACATTAGCAACATGAAAATCACCTGAGAATTTAGAAATATTTTCATTTAAAATTTCGCTTACTGACTCTGTGATATATTCGAGACTTTTTCAGAACATTTTAAAATTGTTCACTTATTCCTTTTCCCTGATCACTTGGAATCTAATCTACTGCTGACAAAAATATTGACATGGATTGACACAGACAATGCTCGTAATGTTTACAATATTATTTCACTGCTCTCAACAAAGTTCTCCATTGAGTACGGGTAGCAGAGATATCTGGCAAATTCTATCAAAGAAAAAAATTAATGGTGCTGAAACAGCTCTTGCTCATATTTTCACGCAAAATGACGCAAAAAGTACACTAATTTTTAAAAAATTGTACATGACCTTATTTCCAAATCTATTTTTAAGGAACAGATTTTATTAAGAAAAAATATCTATCGTTAATATTTTATGTAGGAAGGCTCCAAAAATGTCAACTTTTGCAATTTTCGAAAAATTAAAGTTTTTAACGAAAATGAGACCTGCTCCTTTCTCTTAAACGTCCTTCACATTATTCAACAAAATTTTAATCATGATCGTATGAGCCATTTTTTTGAAAATTTGGAAAATATGCCAGGGGTTTCATGTAAAGTACCCCCAAAATTAAAATATCGGTATGAAATTCACGGGGACACGACATATATTCTTCCTTCCTTCAATCTATTCTTCCAAATAAATTGGGGAATATTAATTTGAGAGAAAATAGGTTGAACGGTTTAGCCGCTAGCGTTGTTCACAGACAGACAGACGTTTTGCCGTCATTCGATTTTTCGGTATGAAGGACCAAAAGTACACTACACTACGTGATAGAGGATTTTCTTCTAAATTTAGCAACTGGATTTATCAACTTTTTCATTACCAGGGTCCTGTAATAGAGCTTTTCTGCCGAAAATTCGCCGTTTTTTTGCTCAGAATTACATAAGTTTCTCTCTACTCTGCAGCGAGAAAGTAAAATAATTCCGGTAGAAGATTCTATGAAAATCTTTTTGACTTAAGAAATAGATTTATTTACTGGAGGAAAATGTTTTCTAACGTCTTCTGCATTACAGTGAAAAACCCAATCAATTACTGATTGATTGTCAGTGTGTATGATAATCGGGCTTCAAATCATTATGGGTCAGTACTTCTAATAAATCTACAAACCATCATACTCCATATTTAGCATCGCAAAGAGTGATTAGCTCAGATTTTTTCGTGGAGAAAACAACTATTTTCTATTTTTTTGATCTCCCAACTTATCGGTGAGGTTCCTAGCTACTCAAAGTCGTCAAAGTTTTTTGAATCATTCGTTGTACACCAACTAGCATCAATATTTACACACCGTTTCCCCAAATTATTTTCAACTAGCTGAATGTGGCGTTGCCGACGCTGTAAACTATTTTAAAAGTATCTTCATATGTAGAAAATTTCTTTCATACTTCATTTCGTTCACGCGTAACTTTGTTCGAATATGTTCTTACAGAGTCTGGCATTGGACTTACCAATGAATCGTAGTAGCTGATAATGTTATACTCGCTTTCAAAAATCCCCTACATCCAATGGCCTTGTATATTACCTTCATATGGGATATGAAGTTGTAATATAGCAATTTAAAAATTATAACTGTCGTAAGAAATACTTGAAGGGGTTTCATGTAAAGTACCCCCAAAATTAAAATATCGGTATCAAATTCACGGGGACACGACATATATTCTTCCTTCCTTCAATCTATTCTTCCAAATAAATTGGGGAATATTAATTTGAGACACCAATTACACCAATTACTCTACACCAATTACGTTCGTAATTGGTGTAGAGAGTTTGCATCTTCAATAGAAGATGGGAATAATTAAAGTTTAGTCAAGCTACACTTTTTAAGATTTTTGCTAATATGCGCAATAATGCACAAAGATCACCTGTAAATTGTTTTTATAGGTTATTCTCTAATCCTAATATAAGATAATTCTCAATTAGATCGAAAATTCTTCCGCAAAATCATCTACAACTACATTAAATGTAGTTGTAAACCAATCAATTCAACCGGGAGAAGTGCCTCAAACAATCAACTTAATGTCACTGCAGCACCACTGATCAGGAAGTCCTGGGGTTCGAGTACCGTCGAATTGCAGGTTTTCGACAATATCTAGATAGGTGGGTAGAGATCTGACACTCAGTGAGAATTCAAGCGGCTAGATGCTGAGATCAGTAGTTTTTTCATGGTATCTCCAATTAATACAAGAAAAATTCCGGAGAAGTACCAAAACAAAAGGGCCACAGATCGCGAGCGACATTTCCTTTCCATTCCTTGTCTTATCCTTACATCATACAGACACTAACATTTCCATTCACTATACTACCACACATCCCGGGCGACCGGTCGGAAGATATTCAATTTCTACGAAGCGACGAGATTCAAACTGCCGTTAAGTGCCGCACAAATGCCGGCCTCCCTGAAGCAACGGTTTAGTTCCAGACGCCCTCTCTGGCCACCTCAACACAATCCCTCCAAGGCAACCATTCTCAGCTAGTCTCTAGAAGTCTCTCTCCTGCCGCCTACGCACCTATTTACGAGGGTAATCCCAAAAGTAAGGTCTCTTATTTTTTTATAAGTACAGAACTCTGTTTCTGTGGCAATTGGTCACACTTAGGAAGAGTGCTTCCCGCACTGCGTGTAAACATACGCACGCCGCGCTGAGGCGCTCAGTCTTGGCTTGGCAGCTGTTGAGAATGGAGCTCCCGTTGGATGTTGCCAAGTGCGAATTGCGTGCAGTTATTCGGGTTTGAACGCAAAGGGCACTGCGCCGATCGAAATCCATCGCTGATTGACGGAAGTGTATGGTGAGTCGTGCATTGATGTCAAAAACGTTCGTAATTGGTGTAGAGTTTGCAGCTGGTCGGACTGAAATTCACGAAGAACAATGAAGCGGAAGACCTTAAATTTCTGACGGGAGAGTGCTGAAGATTGCGCAAATCATGCGTGAAGATCGGCGGATCACCCTGAATGATCTCTGCACGTGGGTTCTTAAGGTTTCCTGAATCACCGATCACATAAATTTAACGGAAACATTGAACTACCGGAAGATGTGCGCAAGATCGGTGCCACGCGCGCTGACTGAAGAACACGTGCGGCAACGCGTCGATGCTTCCCGCGCATTTCTTCACCGTCTTGCAGCCGAACAGGACAACGTTCTGGACTCAATTCTCACGGGTGACGAAACCTGGGCAAACCACTTTACACCTGAGACCAGGCAACAATCACGCCAGTGGCGGCATCCTCCTTCGCCAAAGCCGCAGAAATTCAAACAGTCTGCCGGTAAAGCCATGAAAATCGTGTTTTGGCATCGGAAAAAGGTATTGTTGGTCGACTTTATGCCCACCAGGACCACAATTAACGTTGACAGGTATTGTGAGACTGAAAAAACTCAAACGAGCAATTGAGAACCGGAGAAGACGAATGTGTAGCAAGGACGTAGAGTTACCTCTCCATGATAACGCCCGCCACACGTCGGTCGGTAACCATTGCTCCCTGCAACACTTTCAGAGGAACACCAACCCACCGTTTACTAACGCCTTCGCGCCCAGTGACTATAACAACTCCCTAAGTAAAAAGAATATTTAGACGGAAAGCGATTCAGTTCCGACTAGGAGGTAAAGGAGGAGGTTCATATCTTTCTGAAAAGAATGGCGGCGGGCTCGTATAACAAGGGCATACAACAATTTTCACAGCGTCTACAACAATGCATCGACAAAAATGGGGATTATGTCAAATAATTGCAAAATGTTCAAGCTGTAAATCAATGTAAACCAATGTAGAAACAAACGGCCTATGTACTTATAAAACTATAAAAGAACTAAATTTTGGGATTACCTTCGTAGTTCCAGCCGCCTACACTCGTAGGGGGGGATACTGGAGGAAGCCCCGAACACCGATGAGTGGACGAGTCAGCTCGACCGGGGCCGGCGGCACACCGCCATCAGAAACAGGCGGGTGTTGCCTCACCCCCTAATTGGTTCTGGAACCTGCCATGCTAACATCCAGTCTCACCCCACTTCTTCGATAAATTCACCTGCCGCCGCCGCTACAAACTGAAGAGTTCTAGACACCTGCTGTGGCCCCCGATGCCACAACCCAATTCTTCCTGGGCGACCAGTCTCAGCTTGCCTCTACGATACACTCACCTGCCGCCGCATCTGCTACGAATTGAAGAGTTTAAGCCACCTGCTCTGGCCCCCGATGCTACAACCCAATCTTCCCGGGACGACCAGTTTCAGCCTGCCTCTACAATAAACTCACCTGCCGCCGCCGCCGCTATGAACTGAAGAGTTCTAGACTCCTGCTGTGGCCGCCGATGCACAACCCAATTTTTCCTGAGCAACCAGACTCAGCCTCCCTCTACGATATACTCACCTGCCGCCGCTACGAAGTGATGAGTTATAGCCACCTCCTCTAATCGCCGATGCAACAACCCAATCATTCCGGGGCGACCAGTCTCAGCCTGTAAGATCGTATATCATGCCGGACCCGCCGCCGTCGCCATGCCTTTAACTCCAATCAACCACACACGTGAGGGGGACACTGGAGGGTGCAGCGAACACCGATGAGTGGACAAGTCGGCTCGCCCGGGGGCGGCGGCACACCGTCATCTGAAACTGGCGGGTGCTGCCTCACCCCCTAATTGGTTCTTGTAACCTGCCATGCTAACTCCCAAACCAAGGCTTTGTCGACACATTCATTGGTTAGCTTGTTCCCTCTAATGATCCCCCTCGCGCTGTGTCTTGCCGCGTTCTGCCTACAACTCGCAACACCAATGCCAACCCCGCCTACGCCAAGCCTTTACATCGAGTCGCCAGATCTGTCCGCCGATACCACAACACAATCAATCCGGGGCGACCAGTCTCAGCCTGCCTCTTCGATAAACTCACCTGCCGCCGCCGCCGCTACGAACTGAAGAGTTCTAGACACCTGCTGTGGCCCCCGATGCCACAACCCAATTTTCCTGGGCGACCAGTCTCAGCCTGTATCTACGATACACTCCCCTGCCGCCGCCGCCGCTACGAAGAAAAGAGATCCAGCAACTTGCTCTGCCCCCCGATGCAACAACCCAATCATTCCGGGGCGACCAGTCTAAGCCTGCCTCTACGATATACTCACCTGCCGCCGCCGCTACGAATTCAAGAGTTTAAACCACCTGTTCTGGCCCCCGTTGCTACAACCCAATAACTCCAGGGCGACCAGTGTCAACATGCCTCTACGATACACTCATCTGCCGCCGCTACGAAGTGATGAGTTATAGACACCTCCTCTAATCGCCGATGCTACAACACAATCTTCCCGGGGCGACCAGTCTCAGCCTGTACGATCGTATATAATGCGGCCCCGCCGCCGTCGCCATGCCTTTAACTCCATTCAACCACACTCGTGGGGGGGACACTGGAAGGCGCAGCGAACACCGATGAGTGGACGAGTCGGCTCGCCCGGGCGCGGCGGCACACCGTCATCTGAAACTGGCGGGTGCTGCCTCACACCCTAATTGGTTCTGGTAACCTGCCATGCTAACTTCCAGGCCAAGGCTTTGTCGACACATTCATTGGTTAGCTTGTTCCTTCTAATGATCCCCCTCGCGCTGTGTCTTGCCGCGTTCTGCCTACAACGCGCCACACCAATGCCAACCCCGCCTACGCCAAGCCTTTACATCGAGTCGCCTGGACTGTCCCCCGATCCTACAACACAATCATTCCGGGGCGACCAGTCTCATCTTTCCTTTTCGATAAACTCACCTGCCGCCGCCGCTACGAACGGAAGAGTTCCAGCCACATGCTCTGGCCACTGATGCCACAACCCAATATTTCCGGTGCGACCAGTCTCAGCCTGCCTCTAAGATATACTCCTCTGCCGCCGCCGCCGCTACGAAGAAAAGAGATCCAGCAACTTGCTATGGCCCCCGATGCAAAAACCCAATCACTCCGGGGCGACCAGTCTCAGCCTGCCTCTATGGTACACTCACCTGCCGCCGCCGCCGCTATGAAATGAAGAGTTTAAGCTACCTGCTCTGGCCCTCGATTCTACAAACCAATCTTCCCGGGGCCACCAGTATCAACCTGCCTCTACGATACACTCACCAGCCGCCGCTGCGAAGTGACGAATAATAGCCATTTGCTCTGGTCGCCGACGCTACAACACAATCTTCCCCGGGCGACCAGTCTCAGCATGTACGATAGTATTTCATGCGGCCTTGCCGCCATCGCCACGCCTTTAGCTCCATCCAAACACACTCGTGGAGGGGACAATGGAGGGCGCAGCGAACACCGATGAGTGGACGAGTCGGCTCGCCCGGGGGCGGCGGCACACCGTCATCTGAAACTGGCGGGTGCTGCCTCACCCCCTAATTGGTTCTGGTAACCTGCCATGCTAACTTCCAGGCCAAGGCTTTGTCGACACATTCATTGGTTAGCTTGTTCCCTCCAATGATCCCCCACGCGCTGTGTCTTGCCGCGTTCTGCCTACAACGCGACACACCAATGCCAACCCCGCCTACGCCAAGCCTTTACATCGAGTCGCCTGGACTGTCCCCCGATACTACTACACAATCATTCCGGGGCGACCAGTCTCAGCTTTCCTCTTCGATAACTCACCTGCCGCCGCCGCCGCCGCTACGAACTGAAGACTTCCAGCCACATGCTCTGGCCACTGATGCCACAACCCAATCTTTCCGGTGCGACCAGTCTCAGCCTGCCACTAAGATATACTCCTCTGCCGCCGCCGCCGCTACGAAGAAAAGAGATCCAGCAACTTGCTATGGCCCCCGAAGCAAAAACCCAATCATTCCGGGGCGACCAGTCTCAGCCTGCCTCTATGGTACACTCACCTGCCGCCGCTGCCGCTACGAAATGAAGAGTTTAAGCTACCTGCTCTGGCCCCCGATTCTACAAACCAATCTTCCCGGGGCCACCAGTATCAACCTGCCTCTACGATACACTCACCAGCCGCCGCTTCGAAGTGACGAATAATAGCCATTTGCTCTGGTCGCCGACGCTACAACACAATCTTCCCCGGGCGACCAGTCTCAGCATGTACGATCGTATTTCATGCGGCCTTGCCGCCATCGCCACGCCTTTAGCTCCATCCAACAACACTCGTTGAGGGGACAATGGAGGGCGCAGCGAACACCGATGAGTGGACGAGTCGGCTCGCCCGGGGGCGGCGGCACACCGTCATCTGAAACTGGCGGGTGCTGCCTCACCCCCTAATTGGTTCTGGTAACCTGCCATGCTAACTTCCAGGCCAAGGCTTTGTCGACACATTCATTGGTTAGCTTGTTCCCTCTAATGATCCCCCTCGCGCTGTGTCTTGCCGCGTTCTGCCTACAACGCGCCACACCAATGCCAACCCCGCCTACGCCAAGCCTTTACATCGAGTCGCCTGGACTGTCCCCCGATACCACAACACAATCATTCCGGGGCGACCAGTCTCAGCTTTCCTCTTCGATAAACTCACCTGCCGCCGCCGCCGCTACGAAGTGAAGACTTCCAGCCACATGATCTGGCCCCTGATGCCACAACCCAATCATTCCGGTGCGACCAGTCTCAGCCTGCCACTAAGATATACTCCTCTGCCGCCGCCGCCGCTACGAAGAAAAGAGATCCAGCAACTTGCTATGGCCCCCGATGCAAAAACCCAATCATTCCGGGGCGACCAGACTCAGCCTGCCTCTATGGTACACTCACCTGCCGCCGCTGCCGCTACGAAATGAAGAGTTTAAGCTACCTGCTCTGGCCCCCGATTCTACAAACCAATCTTCCCGGGGGACAAGTATCAACCTGCCTCTACGATACACTCACCAGACGCCGCTTCGAAGTGACGAATAATAGCCATTTGCTCTGGTCGCCGACGCTACAACACAATCTTCCCCGGGCGACCAGTCTCAGCATGTACGATCGTATTTCATGCGGCCTTGCCGCCATCGCCACGCCTTTAGCTCCATCCAACAACACTCGTTGAGGGGACAATGGAGGGCGCAGCGAACACCGATAAGTGGACGAGTCGGCTCGCCCGGGGGCGGCGGCACACCGTCATCTGAAACTGGCGGGTGCTGCTTCACCCCCTAATTGGTTCTGGTAACCTGCCATGCTAACTTCCAGGCCAAGGCTTTGTCGACACATTCATTGGTTAGCTTGTTCCCTCTAATGATCCCCCTCGCGCTGTGTCTTGCCGCGTTCTGCCTACAACGCGCCACACCAATGCCAACCCCGCCTAGGCCAAGCCTTTACATCGAGTCGCCTGGACTGTCCCCCGATACTACAACACAATCATTCCGGGGCGACCAGTCTCAGCTTTCCTCTTCGACAAACTCACCTGCCGCCGCCGCCGCTACGAACTGAAGAGTTCTAGACACCTGCTGTAGCCCCCGATGCCACAACCCAATTTTTCCTGGGCGACCAGTCTCAGCCTGTATCTACGATACACTCCCCTGCCGCCGCCGCCGCTACGAAGAAAAGAGATCCAGCAACTTGCTCTGCCCCCCGATGCAACAACCCAATCATTCCGGGGCGACCAGTCTAAGCCTGCCTCTACGATATACTCAACACTAGCTGCCGCCGCTACGAACTGAAGAGTTCCAGCCACATGTTCTGGCCCCCGATGCCACAACCCGATCTTTCCGGGGCGAACAGTCTAAGCCTGCCTCTACGATATACTCAACTGTCGCTGCCGCCGCTACGAACTGAAGAGTTCCAGTAACATGCTCTGGCCCCTTATGCCACAACCCGATCTTTCCGGGGCGACCAGTCTCAGCCTGCCTCTACGATACACTCACCTGCCGCTGCCGCCGCTACGAATTGAAGAGTTTATGCCACCTGTTCTGGCCCCCGTTGCTACAACCCAATCATTCCGGGGCGACCAGTGTCAACCTGCCTCTACGATACACTCACCTGCCGCCGCTACGAAGTGATGAGTTATAGCCACCTCCTCTAATCGCCGATGCTACAACCCAATCTTCCCGAGGCTACCAGTCTCAGCCTGTACGATCGTATATCATGCGGCCCCGCCGCCGTCGCCATGCCTTTAACTCCATTCAACCACACTCGTGGGGGGGGACACTGGAAGGCGCAGCGAACACCGATGAGTGGACGAGTCGGCTCGCCCGGGGGCGGCGGCACACCGTCATCTGAAACTGGCGGGTGCTGCCTCACCCCCTAATTGGTTCTGGTAACCTGCCATGCTAACTTCCAGGCCAAGGCTTTGTCGACACATTCATTGGTTAGCTTGTTCCCTCTAATGATTCCCCTCGCGCTGTGTCTTGCCGCGTTCTGCCTACAACGCGCCACACCAATGCCAACCCCGCCTACGCCAAGCCTTTACATCGAGTCGCCTGGACTGTCCCCCGATACCACAACACAATCATTCCGGGGCGACCAGTCTCAGCTTTCCTCTTCGACAAACTCACCTGCCGCCGCCGCCGCTGCTACGAACTGAAGAGTTCCAGCCACATGCACTGGCCCCTGATGCCACAACCCAATCTTTCCGGTGCGACCAGTCTCAGCCTGCCTCTAAGATATACTCCTCTGCCGCCGCCGCCCCTACGAAGAAAAGAGATCCAGCAACTTGCTATGGCCCCCGATGCAAAAACCCAATCATTCCGGGGCGACCAGTCTCAGCCTGCCTCTATGGTACACTCACCTCCCGCCGCTGCAGCAACGAAATGAAGAGTTTAAGCTACCTGCTCTGGCCCCCGATTCTACAAACCAATCTTCCCGGGGCCACCAGTATCAACCTGCCTCTACGATACACTCACCAGCCGCCGCTTCGAAGTGACGAATAATAGCCATTTGCTCTGGTCGCCAACGCTACAACACAATCTTCCCCGGGCGACCAGTCTCAGCATGTACGATCGTATTTCATGCGGCCTTGCCGCCATCGCCACGCCTTTAGCTCCATCCAACAACACTCGTTGAGGGGACAATGGAGGGCGCAGCGAACACCGATGAGTGGACGAGTCGGCTCGCCCGGGGGCGGCGGCACACCGTCATCTGAAACTGGCGGGTGCTGCCTCACCCCCTAATTGGTTCTGGTAACCTGCCATGCTAACTTCCAGGCCAAGGCTTTGTCGACACATTCATTGGTTAGCTTGTTCCCTCTAATGATCCCCCTCGCGCTGTGTCTTGCCGCGTTCTGCCTACAACGCGCCACACCAATGCCAACCCCGCCTACGCCAAGCCTTTACATCGAGTCGCCTGGACTGTCCCCCGATACTACAACACCATCATTCCGGGGCGACCAGTCTCAGCTTTCCTCTTCGACAAACTCACTTGCCGCCGCCGCCGCTACGAACTGAAGAGTTCTAGACACCTGCTGTGGCCCCCGATGCCACAACCCAATTTTTCCTGGGCGACCAGTCTCAGCCTGTATCTACGATACACTCCCCTGCCGCCGCCGCCGCCGCTACCAAGAAAAGAGATCCAGCAACTTGCTCTGCCCCCCGATGCAACAACCCAATCATTCCGGGGCGACCAGTCTAAGCCTGCCTCTACGATATACTCAACTCTCGCTGCCGCCGCTACGAACTGAAGAGTTCCAGCCACATGTTCTGGCCCCTGATGCCACAACCCGATCTTTCCGGGGCGAACAGTCTAAGCCTGCCTCCACGATATACTCAACTGTCGCTGCCGCCGCTACGAACTGAAGAGTTCCAGCCACATGCTCTGGCCCCTGATGCCACAACCCGATCTTTCCGGGGCGACCAGTCTCAGCCTGCCTCTACGATACACTCACCTGCCGCTGCCGCCGCTACGAATTGAAGAGTTTATGCCACCTGTTCTGGCCCCCGTTGCTACAACCCAATCATTCCGGGGCGACCAGTGTCAACCTGCCTCTACGATACACTCACCTGCCGCCGCTACGAAGTGATGAGTTATAGTCACCTCCTCTAATCGCCGATGCTACAACCCAATCTTCCCGAGGCTACCAGTCTCAGCCTGTACGATCGTATATCATGCGGCCCCGCCGCCGTCGCCATGCCTTTAACTCCATTCAACCACACTCGTGGGGGGGACACTGGAAGGCGCAGCGAACACCGATGAGTGGACGAGTCGGCTCGCCCGGGGGCGGCGGCACACCGTCATCTGAAACTGGCGGGTGCTGCCTCACCCCCTAATTGGTTCTGGTAACCTGCCATGCTAACTTCCAGGCCAAGGCTTTGTCGACACATTCATTGGTTAGCTTGTTCCCTCTAATGATTCCCCTCGCGCTGTGTCTTGCCGCGTTCTGCCTACAACGCGCCACACCAATGCCAACCCCGCCTACGCCAAGCCTTTACATCGAGTCGCCTGGACTGTCCCCCGATACCACAACACAATCATTCCGGAGCGACCAGTCTCAGCTTTCCACTTCGACAAAGTCACCTGCCGCCGCCGCCGCTGCTACGAACTGAAGAGTTCCAGCCACATGCACTGGCCCCTGATGCCACAACCCAATCTTTCCGGTGCGACCAGTCTCAGCCTGCCTCTAAGATATACTCCTCTGCCGCCGCCGCCCCTACGAAGAAAAGAGATCCAGCAACTTGCTATGGCCCCCGATGCAAAAACCCAATCATTCCGGGGCGACCAGTCTCAGCCTGCCTCTATGGTACACTCACCTGCCGCCGCTGCAGCAACGAAATGAAGAGTTTAAGCTACCTGCTCTGGCCCCCGATTCTACAAACCAATCTTCCCGGGGCCACCAGTATCAACCTGCCTCTACGATACACTCACCAGCCGCCGCTTCGAAGTGACGAATAATAGCCATTTGCTCTGGTCGCCGACGCTACAACACAATCTTCCCCGGGCGACCAGTCTCAGCATGTACGATCGTATTTCATGCGGCCTTGCCGCCATCGCCACGCCTTTAGCTCCATCCAACAACACTCGTGGAGGGGACAATGGAGGGCGCAGCGAACACCGATGAGTGGACGAGTCGGCTCGCCCGGGGGCGGCGGCACACCGTCATCTGAAACTGGCGGGTGCTGCCTCACCCCCTAATTGGTTCTGGTAACCTGCCATGCTAACTTCCAGGTCAAGGCTTTGTCGACACATTCATTGGTTAGCTTGTTCCCTCTAATGATCCCCCTCGCGCTGTGTCTTGCCGCGTTCTGCCTACAACGCGCCACACCAATGCCAACCCCGCCTAGGCCAAGCCTTTACATCGAGTCGCCTGGACTGTCCCCCGATACCACAACACAATCATTCCGGGGCGACCAGTCTCAGCTTTCCTCTTCGACAAACTCACCTGCCGCCGCCGCCGCTGCTACGAACTGAAGAGTTCCAGCCACATGCACTGGCCCCTGATGCCACAACCCAATCTTTCCGGTGCGACCAGTCTCAGCCTGCCTCTATGTTATACTCCTCTGCCGCCGCCGCCGCTACGAAGAAAAGAGATCCAGCAACTTGCCAACGCCCCCGATGCAAAAACCCAATCATTCCGGGGGGACCAATCTCAGCCTGCCTCTATGGTACACTCACCTGCCGCCGCCGCAGCTACGAAATGAAGAGTTTAAGCTACTTGCTCTGGCCCCCGGTTCTTCAACCGAATCTTCCCGGGGCCACCAGTATCAACCTGCCTCTACGATACACTCACCAGCCGCTGCTTCGAAGTGACGAATAATAGCCATTTGCTCTGGTCGCCGACGCTACAACAATCTTCCCGGGGCGACCAGTCTCAGCATGTACGATCGTATTTCATGCGGCCTTGCCGCCATCGCCACGCCTTTAGCTCCATCCAACAACACTCGTGGAGGGGACAATGGAGGGCGCAGCGAACGCCGATGAGTGGACGAGTCGGCTCACCCGGGGGCGGCGGCACACCGTCATCTGAAACTGGCGGGTGCTGCGTCACCCCCTAATTGGTTCTGGTAACCTGCCATGCTAACTTCCAGGCCAAGGCTTTGTCGACACATTCATTGGTTAGCTTGTTCCCGCTAATGATCCCCCTCGCGCTGTGTCTTGCCGCGTTCTGCCTACAACGCGCCACACCAATGCCAACCCCGCCTACGCCAAGCCTTTACATCGAGTCGCCTGGACTGACCCCCGATACCACAACACAATCATTCCGGGGCGACCAGTCTCAGCTTTCCTCTTCGATAAACTCACCTGCCGCCGCCGCCGCTACGAACTGAAGAGTTCCAGCCACATGCTCTGGCCCCTGATGCCACAACCCAATCTTTCCGGTGCGACCAGTCTCAGCCTCCCACTAAGATATACTCCTCTGCCGCCGCCGCCGCTACGAAGAAAAGAGATCCAGCAACTTGCTATGGCCCCCGATGCAAAAACCCAATCATTCCGGGGCGACCAGTTTCAGCCTGCCTCTATGGTACACTCACCTGCCGCCGCAGCCGCTACGAACTGAAGAGTTCTAGACACCTGCTGTGGCCCCCGATGCCACAACCCAATTTTTCCTGGGCGACTAGTCTCAGCCTGAATCTACGATACACTCCCCTGCCGCCGCCGTCGCTACGAAGAAAAGAGATCCAGCAACATGCTCTGCCCCCCGATGCAACAACCCAATCCTTCCGGGGCGACCAGTCTAAGGCTGCCTCTACGATATACTCAACTGTCGCTTCCGCCGCTACGAACTGAAGAGTTCCAGCAACATGCTCTGGCCCCTGATGCCACATCCCGATCTTTCCGGGGCGACCAGTCTCAGCCTGCCTCTACGATACACTCACCTGCCGCTGCCGCCGCTACGAATTGAAGAGTTTAAGCCACCTGTTCTGGCCCCCGTTGCTACAACCCAATCATTCCGGGGCGATCAGTGTCAACCTGTTTCTACGATACACTCCCCTGCCGCCGCCGTCGCTACGAAGAAAAGAGATCCAGCAACTTGCTCTGCCCCCCGATGCAACAACCCAATCATTCCGGGGCGACCAGTCTAAGCCTGCCTCTACGATTTACTCAACTCTCGCTGCCGCCGCTACGAACTGAAGAGTTCCAGCCACATGTTCTGGCCCCTGATGCCACAACCCGATCTTTCCGGGGCGAACAGTCTAAGCCTGCCTCTACGATATACTCAACTGTCGCTGCCGCCGCTACGAACTGAAGAGTTCCAGCAACATGCTCTGGCCCCTGATGCCACAACCCGATCTTTCCGGGGCGACCAGTCTCAGCCTGCCTCTACGATACACTCACCTGCCGCTGCCGCCGCTACGAATTGAAGAGATTAAGCCACCTGTTCTGGCCCCCGTTGCTACAACCCAATCATTCCGGGGCGACCAGTGTCAACCTGCCTCTACGATACACTCACCTGCCGCCGCTACGAAGTGATGAGTTATAGCCACCTCCTCTTATCGCCGATGCTACAACACAATCTTCCCGGGGCGACCAGTCTCAGCCTGTACGATCGTATATCATGCGGCCCCGCCGCCGTCGCCATGCCTTTAACTCCATTCAACCACACTCGTGGGGGGGACACTGGAAGGCGCAGCGAACACCGATGAGTGGACGAGTCGGCTCGCCCGGGGGCGGCGGCACACCGTCATCTGAAACTGGCGGGTGCTGCCTCACCCCCTAATTGGTTCTGGTAACCTGCCATGCTAACTTCCAGGCCAAGGCTTTGTCGACACATTCATTGGTTAGCTTGTTCCCTCTAATGATCCCCCTCGCGCTGTGTCTTGCCGCGTTCTGCCTACAACGCGCCACACCAATGCCAACCCCGCCTACGCCAAGCCTTTACATCGAGTCGCCTGGACTGTCCCCCGATACCACAACACAATCATTCCGGGGCGACCAGTCTCAGCTTTCCTCTTCGATAAACTCACCTGCCGCCGCCGCCGCTACGAACTGAAGACTTCCAGCCACATGCTCTGGCCCCTGATGCCACAACCCAATCATTCCGGTGCGACCAGTCTCAGCCTGCCACTAAGATATACTCCTCTGCCGCCGCCGCCGCTACGAAGAAAAGAGATCCAGCAACTTGCTATGGCCCCCGATGCAAAAACCCAATCATTCCGGGGCGACCAGACTCAGCCTGCCTCTATGGTACACTCACCTGCCGCCGCTGCCGCTACGAAATGAAGAGTTTAAGCTACCTGCTCTGGCCCCCGATTCTACAAACCAATCTTCCCGGGGGACAAGTATCAACCTGCCTCTACGATACACTCACCAGACGCCGCTTCGAAGTGACGAATAATAGCCATTTGCTCTGGTCGCCGACGCTACAACAATCTTCCCGGGGCGACCAGTCTCAGCATGTACGATCGTATTTCATGCGGCCTTGCCGCCATCGCCACGCCTTTAGCTCCATCCAACAACACTCGTGGAGGGGACAATGGAGGGCGCAGCGAACACCGATGAGTGGACGAGTCGGCTCGCCCGGGGGCGGCGGCACACCGTCATCTGAAACTGGCGGGTGCTGCCTCACCCCCTAATTGGTTCTGGTAACCTGCCATGCTAACTTCCAGGCCAAGGCTTTGTCGACACATTCATTGGTTAGCTTGTTCCCTCAAATGATCCCCCTCGCGCTGTGTCTTGCCGCGTTCTGCCTACAACGCGCCACACCAATGCCAACCCCGCCTACGCCAAGCCTTTACATCGAGTCGCCTGGACTGTCCCCCGATACCACAACACAATCATTCCGGGGCGACCAGTCTCAGCTTTCCTCTTCGATAAACTCACCTGCCGCCGCCGCCGCTACGAACTGAAGACTTCCAGCCACATGCTCTGGCCCCTGATGCCACAACCCAATCTTTCCGGTGCGACCAGTCTCAGCCTGCCTCTAAGATATACTCCTCTGCCGCCGCCGCCGCTACGAAGAAAAGAGATCCAGCAACTTGCTATGGCCCCCGATGCTAAAACCCAATCATTCCGGGGCGACCAGTTTCAGCCTGCCTCTATGGTACACTCACCTGCCGCCGCAGCCGCTACGAACTGAAGAGTTCTAGACACCTGCTGTGGCCCCCGATGCCACAACCCAATTTTTCCTGGGCGACTAGTCTCAGCCTGAATCTACGATACACTCCCCTGCCGCCGCCGTCACTACGAAGAAAAGAGATCCAGCAACATGCTCTGCCCCCCGATGCAACAACCCAATCCTTCCGGGCGACCAGTCTAAGGCTGCCTCTACGATATACTCAACTGTCGCTTCCGCCGCTACGAACTGAAGAGTTCCAGCAACATGCTCTGGCCCCTGATGCCACATCCCGATCTTTCCGGGGCGACCAGTCTCAGCCTGCCTCTACGATACACTCACCTGCCGCTGCCGCCGCTACGAATTGAAGAGTTTAAGCCACCTGTTCTGGCCCCCGTTGCTACAACCCAATCATTCCGGGGCGATCAGTGTCAACCTGTTTCTACGATACACTCCCCTGCCGCCGCCGCCGCTACGAAGAAAAGAGATCCAGCAACTTCCTCTGCCCCCCGATGCAACAACCCAATCATTCCGGGGCGACCAGTCTAAGCCTGCCTCTACGATATACTCAACTCTCGCTGCCGCCGCTACGAACTGAAGAGTTCCAGCCACATGTTCTGGCCCCTGATGCCACCACCCGATCTTTCCAGGGCGAACAGTCTAAGCCTGCCTCTACGATATACTCAACTGTCGCTGCCGCCGCTACGAACTGAAGAGTTCCAGCAACATGCTCTGGCCCCTGATGCCACAACCCGATCTTTCCGGGGCGACCAGTCTCAGCCTGCCTCTACGATACACTCACCTGCCGCTGCCGCCGCTACGAATTGAAGAGTTTAAGCCACCTGTTCTGGCCCCCGTTGCTACAACCCAATCATTCCGGGGCGACCAGTGTCAACCTGCCTCTACGATACACTCACCTGCCGCCGCTACGAAGTGATGAGTTATAGCCACCTCCTCTTATCGCCGATGCTACAACACAATCTTCCCGGGGCGACCAGTCTCAGCCTGTACGATCGTATATCATGCGGCCCCGCCGCCGTCGCCATGCCTTTAACTCCATTCAAGCACACTCGTGGGGGGGACACTGGAAGGCGGAGCGAACACCGATGAGTGGACGAGTCGGCTCGCCTGGGGGCGGCGGCACACCGTCATCTGAAACTGGCGGGTGCTGCCTCACCCCCTAATTGGTTCTGGTAACCTGCCATGCTAACTTCCAGGCCAAGGCTTTGTCGACACATTCATTGGTTAGCTTGTTCCCGCTAATGATCCCCCTCGCGCTGTGTCTTGCCGCGTTCTGCCAACAACGCGCCACACCAATGCCAACCCCGCCTACGCTAAGCCTTTACATCGAGTCGCATGATCGGTCCCCCGATACCACAACACAATCATTCCGGGGCGACCAGTCTCAGACTGCCTCTTCGATAAACACACTGCAGCGCCGCCGCTACGAACTGAAGACTTCTAGACTCCTGCTGTGGCCCCCGATGACACAACCGATCTTTTCTTGGGCGACCAGTCTGAGTCTGTATCTACGATACACTCCCCTGCCGCCGCCGCCGCTACGAAGAAAATAGATCCAGCAACTTGCTATGGCCCCTGATGCAACAACCCAATCATTTCGGGGTGACCAGTCTAAGCCTGACTCTACGATATACTCAACTGTCGCTTCCGCAGCTACGAACTGAAGAGTTCCAGCCACATGCTCTGGTCCCCGACAACCCAATCATTCCGGGGCGACCAGTCTCAGCCTGCCTCTACGATATACTCACTTGCCGCCGCCGCTACGAATTCAAGAGTTTAAGCCACCTGTTCTGGCCCCTGTTGCTACAACGCCGTCATTCCGGGGCGACCAGTCTCAACCTTCCTCTACGATACACTCACCTGTCGCCGCTACGAAGTGATGAGTTATAGCCACCTCCTCTAGTCGCCGATGCTACAACACAATCTTCCCAGGGCGACCAGTCTCAGCCTACACGATCGTATATCATGCGACCCCGCCGCCGTCGCCATGCCTTTAACTCCATTCAACCACACTCGCGGGGGGGTCACTGGAGGGCGCAGCGAACACCGATGTGTGGACGAGTCGGCTTGCCCGGGGGCGGCGGCACACCGTCATCTGAAACTGGCGGGTGCTGCCTCGCCCCCTAATTGGTTCTGGTAACCTGCCATGCTAACTTCCAGACCAAGGCTTTGTCGACACATTCATTGGTTAGCTTGTTCCCGCTAATGATCCCCCTCGCGCTGTGTCTTGCCGCGTTCTGCCTACAACGCGCCACACCAATGCCAACCCCGCCTACGCCATGCCTTTATATCCAGTCGCCTGATCTGTCCCCCGATACCACAACACAATCATTCCGGGGCGACCAGTCTCAGACTGCCTCTTCGATAAACACACTGCAGCGCCGCCGCTACGAACTGAAGAGTTCTAGACTCCTGCTGTGGCCCCCGATGACACAACCGATCTTTTCCTGGGCGACCAGTCTCAGTCGGTATCTACGATACACTCCCCTGCCGCCGCCGCCGCTACGAAGAAAAGAGATCCAGCAACTTGCTATGGCCCCTGATGCAACAACCCAATCATTTCGGGGTGACCAGTCTAAGCCTGACTCTACGATATACTCAACTGTCGCTTCCGCAGCTACGAACTGAAGAGTTCCAGCCACATGCTCTGGCCCCTGATGCCACAACCCAATGTTTCCAGGGCGACCAATCTCAGCCTGCATCTACGATACACTCACCTGCCGCAGCATCCGCTGCGAATTGAAGAGTTTTAGCCACCTGCTCTGACCCCCGATGCTACACAAAATCTTCACGGGGCGACCATTCTCAGCCTGCCTCTTCGATAAACTCACCTGCCGCCGCCGCCGCTACGAACTGAAGAGTTCTAAAGACATGCTGTGGCCCCCGATGCCACAACCCATTTTTTCTGGGCGACCAGTCTCAGCCTGCCTCTAAGATATACTCACCTGCCGCCGCTGTCGCTACGAACTGAAGAGATCGAGCCGCCGGCTGTGGCCCCCGATGCCACAATCCAATCATTCAGCGGCGACCAATCTCAGCCTGCCTCTACGATATACTCAACTCTCGCTGCCGCCGCTACGAACTGAGGAGTTCCAGCCACATGCTATTGTCCCCGACAACCCAATCATTCCGGGGCGACCAGTCTCAGCCTGCCTCTACGATATACTCACCTGCCGCCGCCGCTACGAATTCAAGAGTTTAAGCCACCTGTTCTGGCCCCTGTTGCTACAACCCAATCATTCCGGGGCGACCAGTCTCAACCTTCCTCTACAATACACTCACCTGTCGCCGCTACCAAGTGATGAGTTATAGCCACCTCCTCTAGTCGCCGATGCTACAACACAATCTTCCCAGGGCGACCAGTCTCAGCCTGCACGATCGTATATCATGCGAACCCGCCGCCGTCGCCATGCCTTTAACTCCATTCAACCACACTCGCGGGGGGGACACTGGAGGGCGCAGCGAACACCGATGAGTGGACGAGTCGGCTCGCCCGGGGGCGGCGGCACACCGTCATCTGAAACTGGCGGGTGCTGCCTCACCCCCTAATTGGTTCTGGTAACCTGCCATGCTAACTTCCAGACCAAGGCTTTGTCGACACATTCATTGGTTAGCTTGTTCCCGCTAATGATCCCCCTCGCGCTGTGTCTTGCCGCGTTCTGCCTACAACGCGCCACACCAATGCCAACCCCGCCTACGCCAAGCCTTTACATCGAGTCGCCTGATCTGTCCCCCGATACCACAACACAATCATTCCGGGGCGACCAATCTCAGACTGCCTCTTCGATAAACACACTGCAGCGCCGCCGCTACGAACTGAAGAGTTCCAGCCACATGCACTGGCCTCTGATGCCACAACCCAATCTTTCCGGTGCGACCAGTCTCAGCCTGCCTCTAAGATATACTCCTCTGCCGCCGCCGCCGCTACAAAGAAAAGAGATCCAGCAACTTGCTATGGCCCCTGATGCAACAACCCAATCATGTCGGGGTGACCAGTCTAAGCCTGACTCTACGATATACTCAACTGTCGCTTCCGCAGCTACGAACTGAAGAGTTCCAGCCACATGCTCTGGCCCCTGATGCCACAACCTAATGTTTCCGGGGCGACCAATCTCAGCCTGCATCTACGATACACTCACCTGCCGCCGCATCCGCTGCGAATTGAAGAGTTTAAGGCACCTTCTCTGGCCCCCGAAGCTACACAAAATCTTCACGGGGCGACCATTCTCAGCCTGCCTCTTCGATAAACTCACCTTCCGCCGCCGCCGCTACGAACTGAAGAGTTCTAGAGACATGCTGTGGCCCCCGATGCCACAACCCATTTTTTCTGGGCGACCAGTCTCAGCCTGCCTCTAAGATATATTCACCTGCCGCCGCCGTCGCTACGAACTGAAGAGATCGAGCCGCCTGCTGTGGCCCCCGATGCCACAATCCAATCATTCCGCGGCGACCAATCTCAGCCTGCTTCTACGATATACTTAACTCTCGCTGCCGCCGCTACGAACTGAAGAGTTCCAGCCACATGCTCTGGTCCCCGACAACCCAATCATTCCGGGGCGACCAGTCTCAGCCTGCCTCTACGATATACTCACCTGCCGCCGCCGCTACGAATTCAAGAGTTTAAGCCACCTGTTCTGGCCCCTGTTGCTACAACCCAATCATTCCGGGGCGACCAGTCTCAACCTTCCTCTACGATACACTCACCTGTCGCCGCTACGAAGTGATTGGTTATGGCCACCTCCTCTAGTCGCCGATGCTACAACACAATCTTCCCAGGGCGACCAGTCTCAGCCTGCACGATCGTATATCATGCGACCCCGCCGCCGTCGCCATGCCTTTAACTCCATTCAACCACACTCGCGGGGGGGACACTGGAGGGCGCAGCGAACACCGATGAGTGGACGAGTCGGCTCGCCCGGGGGCGGCGGCACACCGTCATCTGAAACTGGCGGGTGCTGCCTCACCCCCTAATTGGTTCTGGTAACCTGCCATGCTAACTTCCAGGTCTGGGCTTTGTCGACACATTTATTGGTTAGTTTGTTCCCTCTAATGATCCCCCTCGCGCTGTGTTTTTCCCCGTTCTGCCAACAACGTGCCGCACCACTGCCGTCCCCGCCACCACCACGCCTTTAGTTTCAGTTGTCTGCTCTGGTCCCTGATGCTACAAACCTAATCCCTCCCGGGCGATCAGTTTCAGCCTATCTTTAGGATCCATTAAACTCCTGATTTCCTCTCGCCACTCCACTCTCAGTTGCCTTTCTATTTTTGTGTCTAGAATTTTCTCTAACGGAATATTTGAATACGAGCCTTCGTTTAATATGTTTGTATCATGATGTGAACGTGGATACTGGGACTCGCGTAGGTAGTCGTAGGGAGAAATACCAAAATTGCGCGGGGGCCCCCCACCCCCCGGAGTCCGCAGAGTGCGTGTTCCGGGGGGTGAGGGGTCCGCGCGCCGCAGACTGCGTGCGCAGAAGTCGCAGACTCACCCGTAGGCCGACTGCGCGGGAGTGTCTGCGAGCGGTGGAGAAGCGTCCGGCGGCACAAGCGCGATGCGCTGAGTTGAAGAAGTGGAGCTGCAACCGGGATATCCTGTGGAGCGCAAACGAATTTTAATACATAAAACACGATTGCTCTTAACTCATCCAAGTACGATAGAATTTAATTAGTGACTAATAAATTTGACATCAGCGTCTGTATAATCTTCAGGTAGTAATGGTACGGTAAACTACGCAAAATGCCCGGATTTAAGAAGAGGGGAAGCCAAGAGATCTAAAATTGGATACAAATTTGGTTCTATCTGCGTTGTACCATCCGCAATCTTCACTTCTCTTGAAACGAAACAAATGTAACTTAAGACTGAAGTATTTTCAAAATCACAAATTAACAGAATCGTAAATTTGGAATTCTGATCTGGAAATTCGGGATATTGATGGGGTTCCTATACTTTTCTTCTAATTACTAAAATATGGGGAGGAAACGTAGAAACAAGGCAGCTAAGTATTGAAATTACTATATGTCGTGCGCTAAGGTCCTTGTTTGCATTCGATTATTGTTCAAAACTTGGAATATAATTTTACTTATTGAAATTGCTACGTTTTGGTAAATATTCATTTTTGAAATTATTTTATTATTTAGATTTAATGAGTTATGAAAATTATGAAAAATATTTCGAAAAACCTAATAGCATGTGTGTGTATGTGTGTGTAGGAGCATTCGCTGAGAAGAAATACTTGGGAAATCGAAACGGACGAGTGCAACTGTCGTAAAATCGGATCATAGCCTTCACAGGTGAGGATTCTGCGCTGCCGGGGAAATATTCTCGTTTCTGTACACTCTGACGTAAAGGCGACTAAAATAAAATCAGCTTAATCATCTAGCAAATGTGTTTGTTTTTTAACACATTGGAACAAACAATTGAAAGGGCGTTTGAATTAGTTTTGTTAGTACCAAAAAATATTTTCATCTGTTTAGATTAATCTCTGACATTCACAAACTCAAAAAACATCACGATTAAATACTCTCCTAGCTGAGAATATTTGATTAGTGAGCTCCCGAAGTGTCATGGAGCAAATGTCTCAAATTGCGCTGTGGCCCCCTCCTCCAGGAGGGAAGAACGGAGCGCGTGTTGGGGGGTGAGGGGTCCGCGCTGCAGCTGCGTCAACTGATGTTGCAGAAGCCGCTGCCTCGAAGGTTGGCTACGTTGGGGTCTGCGCTTCGTGGAGCTGCCTCTTCGCTTTTGGAAGGAACAACGATCAACTGTGGTTGTTTCCACACAAATAATACTCTTGTTTGTGGACATTTCACATAGTAAAGTTCATTATGTATTGCATTATACGGTGTATTCACTACCATATTAAAAACGCAGCGAACTTGTAAGAGGAGTTCGTTTCTTAATCCTTCAATTCACAGAGCTTGGAATTTGCAATTTTCCACATAGTGGGCCTCACCTATCTAACAAATAAACTATCAGAACCCGGCAGACGTTGACCTGCTCAATTATCCGCTATCTTTTTCCCGTTTTTGTCCCTCTCATTTTTTTCCTCTCTTTCTTTTCTTCCCTCTCTTTCCTTATCTCTCTTAATCCCCTCTCCCTCTCTTTTTTCTTCCTCCTTTCTTTTTCTTTTCCTCTAGCTTTCTTTCTCTCTTCCCCGCTCACTTGCTTTCCCCCTCTTTTTCCCTCTCTCTTTTCCCCCTCCCTTTTTCCTCTCTCTCTTTTCCCTCTATCTTTTTCCTTTTTTCTTTCTCTCTCCTCTATCCATTCTGCGCTATCCGCTCCTAATGACCTCCTCGGCCTCTCCCCGCGTCATATGGCAACGCCAAGCAACAATTAATCCCAGATGGATTGGGAATTACATTTAACTGAAGCTCCATCTTCTGCTGCAGCGTCATCTAATGGAGTTACAACAGAATGAACAGCATAAAAATTTCCATGAAAAAACACGTAATGCGCGAACTGTCATGCAGATGGGACACAGGGTGTTGGAGTTATCACTGTGGTACATGCGTCCTTTTTAGATTGACACTAAAAACAATTGATTAGCTTAAACTACTTCATTAATAAATCCAAATAACTGAAGCAAGGACTCACTCTGGCAGCCTTGAAACACGGCAACATTACTGTCAGTCGTGTACAACTTTCCTTGAACAGAATCAAAACATGAAGATAAAGAATTTGCCTCGAAATGTTCCCATAGGTAAACAATTAAAATTAATTACAATAGTTCAAAGTTGCCGGAATTGTAGTACCCGATATACAGAACAATATATCATGAAATTTTAAAAGAGAATCAAGTTTATATTTTCTAGAGAATTACACACATTCAAGTATTCGACTATTTCACTCATGTCTGACCATGTCGTAAGTAATCAACGCTAAGCAAGAATATATTCAAATTAAACCAATCCCAAATGTCCATCGCCATATGATTATCACTTTGTTTACCTTTTTCAATCCGCTGTAATCACTTTGTTTACATTGTTAAGATAAATGTAACAATTCTTTTAGGCCCATAGTAGTTTGTGAGCATCAGTATAATATTAAAATTAGTCGTTTTGGTGATGTTTAAAACTCTGGAAATGAACCTATTATTAAAGATTCAGTGCTCAAACGGCAAAAGAAACATAGAAAGTGTGTGGAAGCAATTTCAAGATATTTGTGAAGAAATAAAGTACAAATGGACAGCACAAAATACAAATGAAGAAATTGCACATATTTTAGGCAATTAATATGCGAACATTAGATGGTGAAGAGTACAATGAATATGCTATCAGAACTATGTGGAACCAAAATTATTCACAACTAGTGGTGCTACAGAATGGCCCAGACTTTCTCGAATAGTTTTCTATTTCCTTCGGTCTCAACTAGCTTGTCAGAATTGCCACATTCTCGTGCCAGCTGCCATCTATCGCCACTCAAAGAACATTTTTTGACATTTTCTTAATTTTCCGTTTTCCTAATAGTAGAACGGAAATATTAATTTAAAATATTAAAAAACAGTAAACCCTCGTCCTAAATGGCAATTTTCTTTGAAAAATTTGGAGCCGTTTTAAAAAAATGACATTTAAGCACTACTAAAAATGCGAAATTTGAAGCTCTTTTTTACAAAAAAAATTTGAGTTTTCGAAAAACGTTTTTGGAGTCATTTGAAGCACTTGTACGCACAAATACAATAGTGTTTACAAATTGCTGGTAACGTGCGTATTAAAGGCGCGAGAGATCTCTCAAAAGTTAAATTTGGGTAATTTTTGCAAAAACAAAAAAATTATCCCAAATTGAACTTTACGTTATATTAAAAGAGCGCAATCAGCACTATCCGTTCCAAAAGTTTGAAGGTAAAAAATTTGGAGCCATTTTTGGCAAATGGCGTTTGAGCGTTTCTGAAAATGCGGAATTTTGAGCTAGTTTTTAGAGAAAACGGTTGAATTCTCGAGAAACTTCACTTGACATTACTTAAATCACATGTACTCGTAAATATAATAATGCGAAAAAATTGCCTCTGATCTAAATATTACCGACGTGGAAGGCAAGTCAAAATCATGTTATTGAATTTTTTTTTAAAATTGCACATATGCGCGCAATACTGCCCAAAAACGACTACTGTTTTCAAAAAAAGTGTACATGGCCTTCATGATAGGACTCGCTTTGGAAAATAAATTTTATTTGTAGTGCCAGTTAAAGTTTACGCTCATATACGCATCATAGTTCGGGGCTCATTTTACAACCATCGCTGTATTAAAATTCTGCAGACTAAAACCGGTCTTGGCCAACATACTATCGAAGATATTCACAAAACTGATTCCAAAGAGGTTAAATAATCAGGCCTACATCCTGAAGCACAATGTGGATTCGGAACACGACGCTCATGTGAAGATATTATATTCTGCCTGAATGCAAAGATCGCGATAAATCTATCAAAATCAGGAGGCAAACTATACGCTGCATTCATTGATTTCCGAAGAGCGTTTGACTCTACAGTCCATACCATTCTATGGAAAAAAACTATATGAGGCAGGAATTAGTACTAAAGTAATTAGAATCCTACAAGATTACTACACCAAAGCCAGGATGAGAGTATCAGTAAATTATCAAAAGACACAAGAAATAGATGTGACGCAAGGCGTCCTGCAAGGCGACTCCCTAAGCCCGATCCTATTTTCTATACTGCTACATGACATCAAGTTTTTTATGTAAAATGGACATGACAAAATCGAAGAAAAAATCGAAATGCTAATTTTCGCTGATATAATAATACTTTCAGGCAACATCATCGATTTGCAGTATAAAATGAACACTCTCTCTAAGTATTACGATATAAACCACTTAGACGTCAATGAAAAGAAAACACAACTGCTTATCTATAACAAGGGAGGTAAACAGAAAAAAACAAGACAACTTAAATACAGAGAACACGTTATAAAATAAGTTACTTCTTATACATATTTAGGGGTAACATTCACTAGCTCAGGATTATTTAAAACAGCTGCAGACGAGTTCCTGTCCAAAGCTAGGATTGCTATGGGTTTCCTTTGGAAGATATTAATTGAAGGTAAATTTGCAGATTGGCCATCTAGATTAGATATATTCAATTCAACAGTGAACTCTGTCTTCCTGTACGCTTCATCCATTTGGGGACTGCGGCACTTAGATATAGCTGATAAACTTCAAGCAGGATTCTTTAAACTTCTGTTAGGCACTCCTGGATACATGATAAGAATGGAGACAGGTTCGGCCCCATTGAGTACACAAATTCTGAAGAGAGCAAAGCTGTATTTTACGAAATTGATACAAATGCCTGAAAATAGATACCCAAAACAATGCTCTATACTATTAAACATCCGAAAATACTCATAATCGAAAATATAACTGGGTTGATATTCTGAAAACCAACCTCGAGTTCCTCGGTAGCGATCTGTAGCGTTTACTGATCTACTGGATTCGAGTAAGATTGAGATGACTATTTCACATATTTGCAACCTGTACGCAGATAATGTCTTTCAAAAAGATCTAAACAGAGTAGCATTCTCATCCTACAGTCCAATTTACAAATTAATAAAAGATACAGAATCCCCTAAATGTGAACCATACTTATACTCGAAAATACCATTAGCACAAATCAAAATAATGGCACAACTTAGGCTTGCTGGTTTAAACACCGCGTAAAACTAAAATTCAAAAACATAACCTATAAACTATCGGAACTAGAAAGATGTATGGTATGCAATCTCAATCAACAGGAAACATTAGAACATATTATAAAACTCTGCCCAATTTATGAACCATTAAGAAACAATGTGGTAAAAAATCAAAACATCCTGGAACTATTGAGACTAAATGATCAAAACAATATTCAATCATTTTTTCATTTTCTTAAATCTGTCTTTAAGTTAAGGTCATTTGTTCTATTTGAATGAATTTGCTGTTTCTGAAACTAAATTGAATAACTAAACTGACGAAAAAATAACTGATACTAATTTGAATATAAGGTGAATATCTGAGCATTTAAAATATTTATCAAAGAAAATAATAAATTAACATTTTACTTTTTTAACTAGGTTTTTTGTAATTAATGTGGTTTTTGTGTTTTTATAATTTTTCTATTTTTGAGTAATTGTGTTGATTTGACCATTTCATTGATTAATGATTTCATAACTGTATACTGGCGTGTAATTAAGTTTCCATAATAGAATGCTATTAAAAGTCATGGTTTTTGAAAACTCATTGTAACACATGACCTGTGAACATGTAAATATACCAAAAGTTTTGTTAGTTTTATATTGTTTTTTTAATTAATGTGTTTTTGTAATTTCTGTTTTTATAATTTTTTATGTTTTTGACTAACTGTATTGAACTAACTGTTTCATTGATTAATGATGTACATAATTGTATAATGGCGTATAATTAAGGTTAAAGCAAATAAAATAAATATTCATCATTCAGACTAAAACCGGTCTTTGATAGTTCGAAATTACAGATGGCATGTATAAAAACAATGTGCCATAAGTATCAAATTAATACATATTTGTCCTGCAAGGAGAGGCCACATGTATAATTATGGTGCATAACTTATGCAATTTTGAGTAGCGAAAAAACGGGCGTGCCCTGGCAGCGTAATTTTGAGATTAACACATGTGGCAGTCAAAGGGGTTAAAACATATTATATTTCATTTGTTAAGAATCAGAATAGGTCTAAGCGAACTCAAACTAAAATTAAAAGCTAAAAGCTTGCCTTCCAAAGCTTTTAGAACTGAGAAAACACGAACACCTCTGTTTCACACCAGTTCTCACTTACAACTGAACCACAGAGCTATGATGGCAAAAATAATTATTAGACGAGTTGTTAAAATCGTTCCTGCTGGAATATTTGCCATGTATGAAAAGATACCAAGGGAACTCGTATTACATAAATCGCTCATATAACCACCTTTATCTTTCTCTACAATAAACGGGAAATACTCTTTCTTTTTGAGAGGTAAAATTTGAGTGTTATGTCTAGACCCCGGAATTTTAGGCACAAAAGAGATTTGATTTAGGCACCTAAAATAGACAACAAAATTACAAAATTAGGCATTAACAGGTATTAAAATTGACGTTTTAAGCACTAAAAATAAGTTCAAGAATGACTAAGCCAGGCAAAAAATAGACAAGAAAAAGTTATATTTCTGGCATCTAGAACTGATCTCAAAAAGATTAAATTAGGTAATTTTTATTATGCAGGAAAAGGTATTTTTACATTTAGGAGGGAATCTACAAGCATATTTTTTCTCTTTCATAATTAGCAGTATAGTACATAATCAATATTATCTACAAAAAGGCTGTCTTATCAAAATCATTTTGAAGGCTGAATATGCACTTTTCACTGGCACAGATTTATAGGAGCAAACAAATTTAGTGACGTTTCTCATGCTCACTTCTCCTGTAACTTCTTCACCCGTCTCACCCCCCCACAACCATGAACCACACGACACATTTAACCATTGGCCTTTTTTTAAAATCTTCGCGCTTGTCCGACAGAAGGCTTTTGCCTCACCTGTCTTTCCTCCCCTGGACTCAGCGGACGACGCGCTGCGGCGATAACAGCGCAGCTGCACCAGTAATAGGTGCAATTGCATAAGAAGTGCGTGCTGATCGGAGACGACCTTGAAACATCTTAATTATGTTGACTTGCAAGGCTCCTTTTGTTCGGTATTTTGGGTGAAAGATTTCGGTTCGATGTCGATTGCATATTCGATCACACAATATTTGCATTTCTGATAGGTTTTTGCGTTTCCGTAAAACGAATTTAAAAATTTAGCATTTAAAATATGATCGTTCTTGAAAATCACTTGTTTTAAGCAGTTTTAGGCAAAAACATATTAAAATGGGCAGCAACAGCCCTTTAAGGACATTTTAGGCACTATTTGACGCTTTCAGTAGATCTATTCTCTCATGATTCGTAAACATCTGCAATTATTTTTCACAACATCCTAAAGGAACTAATAGGCATTTGTCCTAAAATCAAAAGTCTAGTTATGACTCATGATTTTAGGCATGAAACTGTTTAATTTCCAAGTAAATAACGTTTCAAAGCAAAATATCATTGAAAGAGGATGAAAGAGGATAAGGGATATTCAAAATAACGCTGAACATTATCCCGCACGTTTTATAATACTGATCTAAAGTTCACCAATTTATTAATTGTGTTATTAGCTCAGGTTAATAAAATTATTGTTCGCTTAATTATTATTGTTATTATTATTATTATTATTATTCCATTACATCATGACTAAAGATGTTATGGCAAGTTTCTGGGAGTTTAGACAAGATATTACACAAATTTTGCGGAACAAATCCCAGAGCTCCGATAACTATCGGGACGACCTGTGCTTTTACGCCCCACATTCGGCTGATCTCGATTTCCAAACTTTTGTATTTAAGACGTTTCTCTGCCTCCTTGGTGACGACGTTTTGATCGCAAGGTACAGCAACATCCACAAGTAAACACGATTTGTTCTCCAAATCCCGGATGACTATATCCGGTTTGTTTGCCGCTATCGTGCGATCAGTTTGAATTTGTTGGTCGTACAATATCGTACACAATCCAACAGACGTCACCGGTTTCGGTGAGTGTTCGTACCACTTGGGGCATGTGTTCGGAACTTCGAGGGCGGTACAGATCTGCCAGTGGAGGTAACTACACACCCTGTCGTGTCTTTTCAAGTATTCGGTCTTTGCTAGGATTGGACAAGCTGAGACAATAAGATCAATGGTTTCTACGTGTTCTTGACAAATGCGGCATTTATCATCTTGGGAAATTTTGAGAACCGCTTTATCATAATGTCGTGTTCTCAAGGCCTGATCTTGGGCAGCTATTACAAGTGCTTCGGATTCTGGCTTCATTCTTCCCCTTTTAAGCCACATAAATGATTGATCTTTATTGATCTGCACCTTGTCCATTCGTTTCAGATATTGTCCGTGGAGTGGTTTGTCTCTCCACGATTTCTTTAACTTTTTGTGTCTCAAATTTCATGTTAAGTAGCATCAGAAGTTCAGTGTTTCTGTCATTCTGGGTGTCTTGCATAGTCTTGTTCGCAATGCTTCTTGCTACACTTACAATGCCTCTGTTTCCCATTCTTCGGTCAGATTTCATGACCTGCCTCATTAGTGGGTCGTCTTGATGGCTGACTACATACTTTCCCATCCCGGTTATTGCATTGTGCCAGGAGGCTTCAATTTGTCTCAGGCCTCTTCCTCCTTCTTTACGTGACACATAAAGTCTATGTACATCAGCTCGGGGATGGGCAACGTGATGTATTGTAAGCAGTTTTCTGGTTTTTCGATCCATGATGCGAATTTCCTGCTCAGTCCAGTCTACTAGTCCGAAACTGTATTCGGCTACAGGTACCGCCAAACTACCTATTGCTGATATTTTATTCCTTGAGTTTAGAGCAGAGGGCAGGACAAGTCTCACTCTTCTGTAATACTCCTTGCAAATTCTCTCTTTCATTGTGTCGTTCGAGATTGTCCCACATTCTTCGATGCCCAGATATTTGTAAGTTTTACCTGGCTCAAGATCTTGTATCACAGTGTGTCTATCAACTTCAATGTTCTCTGAAGTGGTCATTTTGCCTCTTTTAAGTTGGCTTTTGCACACTTGTCAAGACCAAACTTCATGCAGATGTCATTGCTAAAATCATTGATGACAGACAGCATTTGGGAGAGAATCGCTTCGATCTTAGAAAACACTTTCAGATCATCCATGTAAAATAAATGTGATACAGGCCTTTCGTCACCATGGAGCCTGTAACCAAAGTCAGTGTGCGACAGCTGTCTCGATAGAGGAATCAAACTAATGCAAAACAGCAGAGGGGATAGTGAATCTCCTTGAAAAATTCCCCTGTTAATCTGAATACTTCTTGTTTCTACTACTGCCTTTCCGCTGTGGATTAGTAACCTGGCGCTCCACGAGTTCATACTAGCCTTGCAAAACTCAACAAGTCTAGGATGAAATCGATAGATCTCCAGGGTCTTCAAAATCCAATCGTGTGGTACACTGTCAAAGGCCTTCTGGTAGTCAATCCAAGCCATGCTTAAATTACGTTTTCGTTTCTTTACATCATTCAAAATTATTTTATTCAGAAGCAAGATTTCCTTACAGCCATAGGAACCTTTACGACATCCCTTCTGTTCAACTGGCAACAGATGGTTCTTCTATAGGTGCCTATACATTTTGTCAGCTATGGCTGCAGTTATAAGTTTGTACATTACTGGCAGGCAAGTAATTGGCCTGTAGTTCTTCGCCAAAGTGCTGTCTCCTCCTTTGGGTAGCAAATACGTGATGCCGCGAGTGAGCCATTCGGGGAGTTCCTTAGGGTTTTCTAAAATTTTATTAACAGCCTTTGCTAGATGATAATGTACTGCTGTTAGTTTCTTAATCCAGTAAATCTTGATCTTATCAACCCCAGGGGATTTCCAGTTTCCCATATTCTTAATTGTTTGGCATAGGTCCTCTTTCGAGAATCGTTGAACATGTTCCACTGCTTCCACGAGTCCATTGGCAGCATCAACTTCAGATTGGAGCCACGATGCGTCTTTGTTGTAGGATCTGGTTTCCTCCCATATTCCTGACCAAAATGTTTCGACGTCATCTTTTGATGGAGGGGCAGCATTGCCATTCGGTTTTTGAGTCAGACTGCGATAGAATCTCCTCGCGTCTGTTTCAAACAATCGGTTCTGTACAAGGAAATCTTCTCTACGTTTGTACCGTCTTATTCGTTGAGCCCATGCTTGGATTTTCTCTTTTAGCTTTTCAGCTACCATTACCCTTGTTGTGTCGTTGTCAATTAGGTATTTTTGTTCAACATGGAGTATTTTTTGTTGAACTTTATACGTGTGGTTTGACTTAGAAGATGCCTCGGCTAGGAGTGATATTTCACGCCGTGTGTCGGCTATCCGTTTCATAATTCTTTTCATCCATGGAGGTACGGAGCTTTTTACTCTGTCTGGCTGTCGGCCATCGGTGTTCTTGGCTGGCCCCAAGATTATCTGAGATACTAGATATCCAGTTGCATACACGATGTGATTGATTTCAGTAATATCTAGATCTCTACTTGAGGTCTGTACAACCTCATTTAAGACAGAATTCGCTGTTTCTATCACTCTCTTAGCTTTAGCATTTTCGTAAATTCTCCTCAACGGTGCACGAGATTCGAATGGAAGTAGACGAACTCTTTCTATCTCGCGTCGGAGGAGGTCCCGCATCATGTCCTCATCGTGTGACTCATGGCCAGATAAATTTTCACCACTGACGGATGTTTCATTTGGAAGAGATGAACCTTGAAGGGCATCATCGTTTTCAGGGATATTAGATGGTTCTAAATGTTCGTCATGTGGATAGTTTGATCGATGAACATACTCCGCGTTTCTCTGGATGTCTGCAAGTTGTTCTGCTGTGAATTTTCCACTGCTGAGTATGTATCGTCGTTGACTGGCAAGCTTCTTTGAGTCTAGGGTAGGTCTCACATCTGGGTTCCGCTCTCTCCATATCTTAAAAACTTCTATTTCTGAGCCCCCATTTTTCGCTTTTGCATAGTACAAGCACCACATCACCTCCTTTAATTCATCCCGTGTCCATCTCTGACGATGGCTTCGAGCTACTGCCGGCTCTGGGTCCCTGGGATGGCCAGACGTCGACAAGGTGACATTAACTCGGTTCCTGAGCAGGTATGGGACATTGGTAGAACAGGGTACGTTAAGATTCATTACATTGCTTGTTCTATCCATTTTGCTCATTGGTTTGAATTGAGGATTCGCAGGACGCAAGTTCGAGTTCACAGATCACACTTAACCCTCGGGTTGTTTCCTGCCATCCGTTACTGCGACCCACAGTGGCCTCGGGGCATCCCCCCGCAGGGCCCAGCAAGGGGTCCCTCCGATCGCCAGTCGGCATTACTAAACCCTACAGGATTTTCACTGACTGCTGAAGGCAGCCTCCTTCGCTGGCTAATGCAAGGTTCGGGCCTCCACTCTAATCAGTGGCCTGGTGAGCCAACCCAGTTTCTCTCCTGTACCCTCTATGGGCCTACAGCAGGAAGTCCAAAGGTTCATGACTTCTACTTACCCTCTCTACTTACTTCCCACTCTCCTCAAAATGGAGTACTTCTTCGTCTGACCCCTCACCTTCAACCTATTCAGCAAGGGAGGCCCTACCCTGGCGAAAATCCGTGTTGTGAGGGTCTGTATAGCAGCTGTGTTGTACGTGTTTTTCATTTCGTGCCTTGTTCCTGTAGTGTAGCATACTGTGTGCCTACTGTGCACCGTCCCTGCTCTGCAGTAGTCCATATCTCTTGTACGCTTAGTTTGAAACCGTTTGTATAAGGTGTGCCAGAGGTGTGCACAAACCGTATAAAGCGTACCGTTTGTATACAAAATAAGGTGTGCACAAACAAAGTTAGTTAGTATTGGTTATAGGTTTGGTTAGGTGAGTTCCCGCCCTTTTAGAAGATTGCAGTTTAGTTATATATTAATCAGTGGTCAGTGTGCGGATTTCGTGAAGTAAGCGGCAATTTTATGTGGAAATCGCATAATTTCATTTCTAATTTCTTTGTGGATGTGTGTCCCATCGAATGTCTGCTCTTGAAATTACCAAACACCAGTATGTTTACTTGTGGCAAACAAACTCTCTTCGTATCGTCATCGATGGCCCGTAAAGAGTTAACGCATGAAATAATCCTAACACAATCATGTTTAATGGTAAGCAAATACGTTTCTTTAATTGTGACTAAATTTAATACACACATAATAATAGTATATTTATTGTTTCAGAAATAACCCCTAAAAACATTAGGGTTACCTTCACCAACGTGTCGAGTGGTCATAATCTGATTATTGATGAGGTAGAAAAGAAAACTAAATACAATGTATGATCTAGGATATTCAAATGCTGGCTGTTTATTAATTGACCACACTATGAAGATTAAGTTCCACCAGTTCATAGGCAGTGATTTGGTCAATTTCGAAAATTGCGTGTGTATTTCAATGAAACAACAACACATATATTGACACAGAGAAAATATGGTTTCATTCGTGTGATAGGTTGTTTTTTTTAACTTATAGCAGATAAAATAATTTTGTTAGAAAGTGAAATAACTTGTTTGATTTTCAAGTGGTATAGCAAAGTGTGCAAATTAGTGCTATAAAGTATAATATATTGTGTTGCTCCATAGCATTTATTTTTTTTAACTAATGATTTTCTTAAACTTAAATAAATTAAACATAAGAATAATTTTCCTTGACTCTTTCAAGAAACCAAGATATATTTGAGTTATTATGACTAGTAAGCCTACATGTTAATTGAATTGTGCTACATGCAATACGTTACGACAGGTTTCCAATTGAATGTTTTTGATATTTTTTTAACTGAAGCATTTTACTTCACATTAGCTAATTTTTCAAGTTTTCATAATGAATGCCCAAAAATACTACACTATTAGTTAACATTCTTGCAATATGCAAATAAAATGTGCTATCATATGCTAATTTTTACACCAATTTGGTTAATGTTGTCTATTGTGTATAATTGAATGAATATAATTTCTTTCGATAGTTTTCAATATCTTATGTCTGAAGACAATCAGTAGTACTGCTTTATATGCAATCAGTATTTGATGTAATTCCAATTATAGAAATATCTTGTTTTTATTGGAAGCCCAATAAAAATAAGATATTTCTAACTATTTTCTAAAAACAAGATTTTCTTCAGGTACATACATGTATGTACCTGAAGTAGTGAACAATTAGTTTGTGAAATGTGCTTCCAATAAAAACAAATATATTTCAATCATTGGAATTACATCAAATACAATTTACTGATTGCGTATTAAACAGTACTTTCTTTTTAACCTATTAAGCAGTAATTTCTCTTTATAGTTTTCAATATCTTATGTTTTAATACAATCAGAAGTACTGTTTAACATGCAATCAGTAAATTGTATTTGATGTAATACATGTATGTACCTGAAGTTTCAAACAATTAGTTTGTGAAACATTGTGCTTCCAATAAAAACAAGATATTTCTATAATTGGAATTACATCAAATACAATTCACTGATTGCGTAATAATCAGGACTACTGATTGTATTAAAACATAAGATTCTGAAAACTATAAAAATAAATTATCTTCAGGCATAAGTTCTGTAAATACTGCAAAATCATTTTAAAAATAAGTTATATTTTTTAATGATAAAACTACCAGCAACACATGCAAATACAAAATACAATTATGGAGAGAGACTCATCTTAAGATGTTTTCAAAAAAATTTTGTGATTTATTTTATTTAAAGTAGTAAGTGGAATAGGAAGTGGTAAGAAGATTACCCTCTTGATTTGAATTTATTATTTTATTAATTTTGATAAATAACGTTTGGGAAATTAACCTGGCATATATTCTTGGTTTTTGTCTAAAATTGATAGATTTTCAAAATCAAATTTAAGTGAATGCTGAATTCTGTGCTTTGAAATTGTTTTTAATGAATTTCTCTAAGTTATTTTTATGCTCATGTATTCTTTGTTTTATTCTTCGTTTTGTTTGGCCAATACATGATTTGTTGGCAACGGATATAGTTTCCTTTTTCCACTTCAGAAGCTGGAATTACATCTTTAACATTTCTAATAAGATTGTTTGTTTGTTAATATAAGTCTAGATATTATATTTTGTATTTTTTATTATTTTGTTAGTAATTTTAGGTACATATGGCAAAACTATAGTTTTGTTAACAGCTAAGGTTTTGGAATAGGGTTGATCAGGTATGATATTAAACATTCCACATAGCATTGCTCTCTTCTTCTTTATGTGCTTTTTTATATACTCAACAGGATTTTTTTAAAATAAATATATCATGTACTATTTTTATATGACATTCCTGGTGAATGTGATGGGATCATTTTATTGCTCTATCTACGAGGCCATAAACAATGCCTCTCTTAGCTGTATGGGATGTTTAGGTAAATAATTAAGGATACGATTAGCAGCATTACCTTTTCTGTACCAATTTGTTGATATTTTTCCGTTGTCATGTTTGATATAGATATCTAGGAAGTTTATAGATTGATTATTTTTTTTCTAAAGTGAACTGGATTCATCACAAGAATTAAACATATTGAGCAAATTTAATGTAATTTTCATCAACTATAATTAATAGGTCATCCACATATCTTTTGTACAAAACAATTTAACAGGCCAGGTAGGATTGATTCTTCAAGTCTACGCTTAACAATTTCTGGAAACACTGTACTAAGTTAACCACCAATTGGAGTTCCAGTCAATCATTGATAAATTACCTCATTAAATGAAAATTCTATGTTCATTAGAATACTTCTTACCACAAGAATTATTTCATGAATTGCAACTCAAGGTTTAAGTTGATTATGATGTTAAATGTTCCAAAATTCTCTTTATTTTTTTCCTGTATTCTCAGGTAAAAAGAATATAATATCACCAGAGTGAGTATATTATTCATCTCATCCTATTCCCAACTACCTTTAAAACAAGCAAATTTTAAGAGAACTATTACTGAGATTAAGGTCAGATACTGTAATTCATTCATCCGTGTGTTATAGGTAACATTTTCCTAGCCCAAGAGCAGCAGACGAGGTTGTGAATAGCGATAAGAGTTAATAAAGGAAGTTTTTGTTTAAATTTAATTTTGGTTTTGTTTGATTCTTTCAATGCACCCCACCTGCGAGAAGCAATGTTTGATAGAAGGGCTGTAGTTAATTCAAGGTAATCCATTTACGAGCAAAACATTCTTCTGTTCCCAGCTACCACCAGTAATACAATCAATTTGTAAGAATGAGGTTACGAGATATTAAAATTCATTCATAGAAATGTGTTTATTTCTATTGTGTGACTGCTATTTTCGTAAGTATCAAACGTGTTCTGAAACATCTTCCATGATATATCACATTTGAATGTACTTGATGCAACATCAAACTAGTGAGTCCTTTACGCGGACAGTTTCAGTAGTGAATCTTTTGCACAATTCTGTTTGGATAAATTTTTTTTTTGTGGAACCTTAAGTATAAAATGTATCTCTGAGAAACATTCGGTTCTCATGAGAATTTTTCCGGAAGAAAATCTAGGCAGAATCGTGAAAGATTTTCTACTGGAACGCATTCCACTGTAAATATGTTAGGTTAGGTTAGGTTAGGTTAGTTTTCGTAACCTAGGTGCACGCATCGATTGGTAATGGTACACGTACATCGTCTGTACATCGTGTACACGTGACGTCGTGTACGTTCCAATTCAGCTCAAGCGTACATTCATTTGGGCCAAATTACACGTTCGGTACACAAAAACTCATATCGTGACAAGCTCTTGTTCACATCCGTACATTGCAGATGCGCATTCCGTGCACGTTTGCCCTACATTGGCGTACGTTTAGCGTACACACCGATTTTCGCCAGGGTACCGGTAGCTAGGCTACCACTGACATAGCTTTAAGGCTCATGGGGGTACTCAAGCTCCACCACCAACTCCAAGGTCGTGTACTCCCTAGGTGGAGTTGTTATTATTATTATTATTATTATTATTATTATTATTATTATTATTATTATTATTATATTTCTTCCCAAAATACAGAAACAAATCTTTTATATATAAATTTGAAGATCCGCGAAATAAAATTATTTTTTTAAAAATTTGTCCCAAGATTGGAGGGGGCAGTTGCCTTCCCCCTTGCCCCCCCCTGAATCTCGCCTCTGCGAAGAGGCATGGCTAAATAGCTGTCGCGTCTGAATCACCAAGAAATAAAAACCTAAGTATACATGCGATTTTAACTTGTTTAGCGGACTGTAGTTTTAGCTCATTCTTAAGGCTGATTTACATGCTGTCAGTACTGGTGTGCCAGTTACGGGTTTGCCAGCACCTCGCCTGCGCTGGCACTCTGTGCGACTTGCAATAGTTGTTTACACAATGCTAGTAATGGCATGCAAGGTGAGATATTTTTCTCGCTCTAAATTTAGCAACAGGATGTATTCACTTTTTCGTTACCAGGCCCCAGCTATAAGATTTTTCCTGGCGAAAATTCGCAGTTTTCCTCCGAACATGACTTTCTCTTCTTACGAAGTATTTGTCAGGCGAGAAAACAGAATACCCGAGAAAGTAATTGAGACTGTTAAACTTTGTAGAAATTTAATTTTTTCTGTGAAAAATAGTGATAAAAGCGAATTGTTTTTGAATTTATTAAAGATCTAGAAACTAACTTGTTTAAACTACCTGAGTTAGCTCGTAATAATATGCAATGCTTCGTGCTTAACAAGTTGCCACAATTTATTAACTATCCATTAAAATACAGTAAACAAGAATCTACAATCTTATATAATTTACATTAAAATGTTTTTAAAACAAAATCCTAAAGTTAAGATTACACAATGTGATAAAGGAGAAGCATATGTCGTTATTTTTAACCACATTAAATAAAAATTTGTCAGATAGTGCAAAATTTCCTATTAAAAATAAATCAAATGCAAATAGTTATTTTAAACTTATACAAAACTTGCTGAAAGGTTGGAAAAATTGCTTTTATATAACTTCCAAAGAATATTATCAAATTTATCCCACTGCCCCTAATGTAACTTTTGCATAAGATTGTTAAAGTTCATAAAGAAAAATTTACCAATTAGACCTGTATAATTTTTAATAGGCACTGTAGATTATTTCTTGTCAACATTTTTAAACCAATTATTAAAGCCTTTTCTTGAAAATGACTATACCTATGGTATCAAAAATAGTTTTAAGCTAGTGAACAACTTCAATTGCCCCACATTTTTGACTTACAAAATTTAATTTATAGAATAAAATGCCAACAACTTCTTAAGGTGTACATTGGACAGACTAAAAGAAAATTAAAATTAAGAGTGTCAGAACATATCAGGAATATTAATGAAGTCTCACAGAGACAAAATTCTATATGAAATATCTACACCTCATATAAAAACAGGACATAATATTAATTTTAATAATGTAGAAATATTGGTAACAGGACAAAAACATTTGTCTAGGACTGTTCTTGAAACATTATACAAAAAAAATTATAATTGTTTGAATACACAAGTTGAGTCCAATGTTTTTACAAATTTGTATGATTCACTCCTCAATCATTTTTATATTGGTTAAATTAGTAAAATTCTCTTAAAACAGAACATGGTTGTTGATGATACCATGGTTCCCTGCCTTAGCATTTGAATTTGTTAAATAACAAATTCATTTGACTTTTGAAATGAAAGTTTTTTGTAATGAATATATAAGGTAAGCTTAATATGATTTACATTGAGTAATCATTCATTTGATTCTCTTTGAAAATATCAACTTCGTTAAAAATTCTTTTTCATTGAAGGAATTTTTTCAATAATTTTTTATTCTAGCCTGATGATGAGGAAAATAATATCCTCGAGACTGTAGCAATATTAAATGCACAGTTGATTGAGTTATTTCTTATAATAAATAATAGTCTATTCTCAATACATGAGCCAAATTTAATATGATTTAAGAAATAACAAAGGTGTATGCCTTACATCTATGTCACCAGGTCTGCTTAAACTCTTAAAGAGATTGGTTAATGATAGATTAGAATGGTGGCTTGAGTGTTACCAACTAATTAGCAAGTGTCAATTTGGTTTTCGAAAGATGAAATCCTGTAATGATAACTTGTCTATCCTAGTTTCTGAGATTGATCACCAATTTCATAAAAGAATGTGTCTACCTACATTGCTTTTAGATACCAAAGGGGCCTTTGATTGTGTTCGTCCTTTAGTATTAATTCAGGACCTGATATAAATAGGTATTTCAAAAAACTTCATTCGCTTTATTTTCAGCGTTATATCTGAAAGGGACCTAGATTTTATAAATTATCTGTTTACTCCAAAGAATAATATAGCTTACCAGGATCTGCCTAAAGGCAGCATTCTGAGCCCTCTTCTTTTTTTTTTAATTACACCAACAAACTGGAAGGTTTATTACCAAGTGAAGTGTTTTTGTTAAAATATGCCGATGATATTGCTTTATAAGCAGTAAGGGATCCAGTGGAAGATGCCATTCATACTCTAGAGGATACTGTAGAATCATTGAGTCAATATTTGGAAAGGAGAATCCTCCTAGCACAAGTAAAATGTAAGTTTGTTGAATTTTAACAAGATCTATTTAAAAGCTGATAAATTTTATATTATGTCAATGACATAATTGTTATAATAATTTATTAAGTCACATATACAATTACAATCGTGTATGACGAGTCAAAGTGATGTTTTGGGTGGAGAGAGTGAAGTTACATTACTGTCCAGAAGCAAAACAAGGGGCCATCTCAGCATTTGCTCACAGGACCAGGGAAACTGGACAAAAACCTGATCGAGATGGGTCATTAGCCTAGGAATTATCCTACTACAATAAGTCAATAGCCTACTACAATACTTGTTACAGCTAGATTAAGATATTATACAGTATATATTTATTTTTAATAGCAAAAAAATTTAACATTTCCAGATTGTAATGTTTAATGTGAAAGTAAAATTCACTTGTTTATGTAATTTTATTGCTACTAATAATAACAATCATAATTATAATACTATTACTAATAATAATAACAACATATATTGAGTCACTTATACAATTTTAATTGTGGATGACTAGTCAGACATGATGCAGGTGCACATGTCAATGATAATAATAATAATAATAATAATAATAATAATAATAATAATAATAATAATAGTATTAATAATGGGATAAATATTTTGGGGTATATGTTGTTAAAGGAAGTAGGGTTGTGATTTGTGTATTCCTTCACACTAGAACATGTTGTTAAGCAGGAAAGCTTTCAATTTACTTTTGAATGTATGTATTGTGTTTAAGTCTTTAATATCACGGCCTAGCTTGTTGTAAAGTGTAATGCCCTCTATTAGGGTACTTTTTTGATAAAGTGTAGTTTCAGAGTGGGGAACATGTAAGTTATCCTTTTGACGAGTGTTGTAGTTGTGTACATCAGAATTTAGAGTAAAAGTGTCTTTGTTTTCATGAGAATCTTTTTTGTGAATACCACTACTTCAAATATGTACATGCATGGTAGAGGAAGAATCCTTAGTTTATTGAACAGGGGTTTGCAAGACTCCAGCTTATGAGAGCTGGTCATTGTTCGCAGTATTCTTTTTTGGATAATAAATGTGCGAGTGCTTTCAGGGGCATTTCCCCAGAAAATTATTCCGTATTTTAGGTGTGAGTGCACATTTGCAAAATACATTGTCCTAAGTGTCTCAATGTTGGAGTTCGACCTGAGGGTGTATAGTGCATAGCAAGATTTGGTGAGCTTCTTGTTAAGATTTGAGATGTGAGCATTCCATTTTAGGTTTTCTTGGATTGTTAGACCTAGGAAGGTGGTTTCATGAGTTATCGTTACAGGGTTATTATTTATGACAGCTGTCCTTCAGTTATTTTCTTAGGCATGACCCTGGATTACTCATTGCAGTGGAAAGAACATATTAAACATGGTCTATTTCAATCCTGAATTAATACTGAAGGACGAACACAATCAAAGGCCCCTTTGGTATCTAAAAACAATGTAGGTAGATACATTTATTAATGAAATTGGTGATCAGTCTCAGAAACTAGGATAGACAAGTTATCAATAAAAAACCAAATTGACACTTGCTAATTTGTTGGTAACACTCAAGCCACCATACTAATCTATCTAATCTACTAATCTATCATTAAACAACCAAAGAAGCAGACCTGATGACATTGATATACGGCATAAACCTTTGTTATTTCTTAAATTATATAAATTTGACTCATGTATTGAAAATAGACTATTATTTATTATAAGGAATAAATACTTCAATCACCTGTTCATTTAATGTTGCTGCAGTTTTGAGGATATTATTTTCCTCATCTTCAGCCTAGAATAAAAAATTATTGGAAAAAAATCATTCAATGAAAAATAATTTTTAAGAAATTTGATATTTTCAAAGAATCAAATTAATAATTACTCAATGTAAATCGTATAAAGCTTATCTTATATATTAATTATAAAAAACTTTCATTTCAAAGGTCAAATGAAATTGTTATTTCAAATGATATTGTTGAAAGAATAAATTTTAACCCTGTATAAAAATGTGATATGGGCTTTTGAATTAAGGGCTCTTTATATGGAACATGATGGGGAGCAGACCCTTTTACTCGGCTGCTAACATACAGACACTGATTCATTCACAGATTGAATATGGAGGTGTTTTGCTTGTTAACTGTGCAAAAAATAGTTGGGTAAGTTGAGAAAGATTACAATCTAAGTCGTTACAAATTGCACTAGATTACAGAAAATCTAATGTAATTCTTGCAGAATCTGGGGATCTCTACTGAAGATGTTTTTGTTTAACTTGGATTCCTGTCCATGTTGGTATAAATGGAAATGAGATTGCCATTAGAGAAACTAAATTAGCCATAAAAGATGGCATGGTTTAACCATTCAATATCTCTGTATCTCATGTTGTTCTGATAAACGAGGAGGTTTGCAATCAAAATAATTTGATAAATCTTGAAAATCTTGGTCTCTCTAAAAGCAGAAAGCAAAACATCATCAATACCATGGTTTCAGAACTTCAAATTTTTAACTAAAAAAAAAAAATTGTTATCATTAATAGTTTGAAGTCAAATCATTAATCGTTAAATCACAGTTTGAATAGATTCCAAACTGTCAATTCAGGTTTGTGTGAATATGGTAACGAGAATGACACCACTGATCATTTATTACGGCATTGTACAGTACTAGATAATTTGAGAAATATTATGATGATAAAACTCAACCATTTTAATATTACCATCATCATCATCATCGTCATCGTCATATACTTCTTCTTCTTCTTCTTTGTCTTCTTTCATCTTCATTTGGCACTACAATCCAATGTGGATCTTGGCCAGCTCAAGTATTTTACTTCACTTCTTTCTGTCTCGCTTGTTTCTTCCAATTCTTGACACCCATAATTTTTAGGTCCTGAAGCACATTGTTTTCCCATCTGATTCTCGGCCTTCATTTCTTCCCTGTTGTTAGAGGCTTCCAGCTGGTAATTTGCTAAGTACCCTCTGCATCCATTCTTTCCAGATGTCCAAGCCAAGCTATTCTTCTGGATTTTACACCTCCTACAATATTTTTATTTTGTATTAAGGCTTCTAATTCATCACTTGTTTTTTCTCTCCTGATTTGTTTATTTACTTTGGTTGGGCTACAAAGTTTCGTGAGAATTTTCCTGAGAATATTTCTATCTTTTGCACTATTTGTTTTTTAAGGACCCACGTCTCACACCTGTATGTCACTACTGTTTTTTTTATTGTACTGTACAGTCTCATTTTTTATTTTCTGGACAGGATTTTGGAAGTGAAAATGGTGTTATACATGTAGTACACCCAGCTGCCAGCTGCAGTTCTTTTTTTAATTTATTCCTTAATCTCATTGTGTATGTTTACAGTTGTTCCTAGATATTCAAACATTTCTATTTCAATATCTTCTATTTTGATGATTCCATTGCTGCAGCTGTTTCGAGAATATTTCCTACATTTGTTGTTTTTTTTACATTAACTATTAATCCAGCTTTCTCAGATTCTTCTTTAAGTTGCAGAAATGTGTCCTTTAGATTGGAAATTCTTCTTGCCAATATTAAAATATCATCAGCATACGCACATACCTGCTTTAATCTGCTTATACTTTTGTTAAAATATTGCTTCTTATATCCTCATGTCTCATATTTATTACAGTATCTATCACAAGGCGGAACAATAGGGCAGATAGTGGGTCACCCTGTCTTATGCCTGTGTTCACAGGAAAGCATTTAGATAAGATGTTTTATTCCTTTACTTTTGCTATTGTGTGTGTTAAGGAAAGTTTAATCAAACAAATTAATTCATTTGGCACTCAGAACTGCTTTAAGCTACCCTAAATTGCTTTTCTATTGATTGAATCAAAAGCCTGTTTATAATCATTTTTTAGCTTTAATATTACTTTGTTAATGTCACTGCAGGTTGGGCGATCTACATTGTTACTATTCTCTTGCAAATCAGTATCCTCATTTCCATTTGCTATTCGAGGTCCAAAATTTAGCAATTCATGCAGCCCAGCATTTTAGTAATTCTTCGTTCTCTGTTATTAAATTTTCTGCACTGTTTTTACAGGCTAACATTGATTTATGTCGTCACCCTAAGGAAAAGACTTCCTGTAGTCCAACTTGGTCCTCCAGGGTGGGGGTTGAGCTTAGATTTGGAAACCCAATCTCGGAAAAAAAACCCAACTATTGTCACGAATTCAAGCAATATGACTCGGAACAGGAATCTTTTAGTAAAACGAACTGGCAAAGAAAAACGTACAAAACGAAAATGTAAATTTGGAACATGGAATGTTAGAACAATGATGCAAACAGTAAAAATGATGGAAATTGCAGGAGAATTCAAGAAGTACCATTTTGACGTTATTGCCCTTTAATAAATAAGATGGACCAGACATGGGATAATAGATAAAAAAGATGTAACACTGTACTGTTCTGGAGCGGAAAAAAGGGCAAGTTTATGTGGAACTGGATTTATGGTTAACCCAGAAATAAGGAAAAGTATTTTATTTTGTATCAATACGAGAAAGATTATTTAAATTTATACTGACAGGATGATTCCATAATATTACTATATTTTCTGTACTCGCCCCAGGGGAAGAAACACCAGAGGAAATGAAATTGGTATTCTATGAGAGAGAATGAATGTAGTAAAATCCCTAAATACCATGTGGTATTGTTAATGGGAGATTTTTATGCTAAAACAGGCACTTAAAAATCAATATGTATGATTGCCAGAAAATAGTCGCTTCATATAAAAACAAGTGAAAATGGAAAACTTTTGGGAAATCTAGCATGGTCAACAAACATGTAGATCATGAGCAAGAGTTTTGAACATAAGCTAGTAGATGTGGGGATGCGATCATGATATTACAGATTGTACGCATAATTCCAAATATTTAAAGTCTGCGTTATTCTACTTTACTCTGAAGTATTTTAGAAATGTATGTTGCAAATTACACACATTTTGAATCTTCCTTGAAAATCGACATTCTCTTATTGCATGCACTAACTTACATAAACAAAACAATAAAACTAAAAAATAACCACAAAAAAGTACATACCTAATTTTTGAACTCGAGATCTATTCGCGTTGTCTGGGTTATCCATCACTATCTACCTTACGTTTTTCGGAATAGGAGAAAGAACTGCACGGAATTTCACGAATCCTGTCTATGACACAATGAAACGTTTCACTACTGTTCCCTGCCACAAATAACTCACCCACTATTATACCACAAATGAACTGGATGAGCTCGCCATGTCGCACACGCACACACACGCGCAAGTTTTATTCTTTCGCGTTACAATTTCGAATTCACGATTCTCTTTAACATATCACCAACTAGGCAAAGTAGTCTATTTAACGCACATTCAGTAGTAAAGAGCATTTACGCTAGAACGCAGGACACACATGGCGAACGAAATAACATCGCCCGCACCGTTTCGAGTTCACAGATTGTCTCTGTCACACCATTTTCTTACATGATGGGAATGATCTTGTTTTGTCAGGCCTGCTAACACACACCGCGTTACCCATTTGTACTGAATCAGGTTGAAATGTGATAGCATAGTTGGCACACTTGCTTGACTTGTAAAGAAAGACAATCGTGCCGTGTGCTCCCCGCTCCCCGCTTCCGGGTCACAATAGTGGCACGTGACTTCTGGGATTCCCAGGCGTGCTGTCGAATTATGAGAGAGAGGAGGGCATCAAAGGAGGAGGTATGGAAGGTTATTGGGAGGGGATACACGAACGCCAATGAAAAGCCTTTGATGTGAGACGCTATGTCACATCTCCGCAGTCGAAACCACACAGTGCATGGCCATGAGTTCAATAACATCGCCAACGAAGTGAGGTCGTTCAAGGGATGTTTGTCGGCCCGTCACATCCAGCGAGGGGACTAACGCCTATTGGACCGCGCACGTAAATGACGGGAGGGATTAGAGAAACAGAGGGAGATACTAAAGAGAAGAAAATAAAATACTTTACTGAAAATATTTTTAAATGATGGAAACCTAGGGGATTTAACACATCACTCACATACATTGAGCCTACGCCACTGTTGGAGGATCCCTGGAACAACATCATACAATCAAATTGACCATGTTTTGGTAAATAAGAGACATTATACATCCATAATAGATGTAAGATCAGCTGGAGTCAGATCATCTGTGACTGAGACCATTATCTGGTGCAAGGTGGAGCTGAGAGAGTACATGGGATTAAAAGAATGAAATGGGATACAGAATCATTTAAGAAGGAGTGTGTAGACACTTATAAATAGAGACCGGATTTTTATGTAATTACATATTTTTTTGTCTTTCTACTTACCATTCTCAATATTGTAATATTGGCGAATCATAGCCCTCCTAACACAATATCGAATTTTTTGTTACATATTTAGAACTATATTACATATTTTACATATTTTGCTGTTTTCACAATATATTTTCTTATTTTATCTATTTCCTTCTATTTAATTAAATATTTTTATATGAAAAGACCTATTTTTTTAAAAAATGAGCATTTTTCCTACATGATTGGGGGAATTTAGGTGTTCAAAGCATTATTGACACCGCGTTTTGTTATCTCTAAATTTAATTTCCGAGAAAAAGTTGCAATTACTGACGTGTAACACTTCCATGAAGATGCTGCAGTGTATGTTTGCTGATCGTAGATCTCGCCAGTTTGTGCGATGGTTTCTATTGCGAATAGTCTGGCTGCTAAACTACTGTCCTGGATTACAATAGATTAAGCTTTTACTACTGACGAGAAAATTGTATGATGTAAAGTGAACAGTTTTTCTAAATGTAATTTCTTGCATGAGAATGGTTTTTAATTAGACAATTTTAATATTACATATTATATCCGATTTTACATATTTATTACATATTCTTACTATTTTCATTACATATTTATGTACATATTTTGACGATTTATGCTACATATTTTTCCAGTCTCTTCTTATAAAAAATAATTGAAAGTAATCCGAAGGGCTTTAAGGAGAAAGAATGAGTAGAAGAACAATGGGGATGCATTAAAGAACCCATAACTGATGCTGTAGAAAATGCTATTGGCAAGGTAAAATATAAACGAAATAGTGGATGGTTTGATAAAGAGTGTGAAAATGAACGAGAGGAAAGATATAAAGATTGGAAAATAATGATACACAGAGAAACAAGAATGATAAAGGAAAAGTAAAGCCAAAGTAGAAAACAGGCTAGTAAAATAATTTGAAAAAATAATTTCTTTAATTTAAAATAGAGAAAATTGAACAACTTAAAAATATAAATGTAAGTAGAAAATTCTATCAAGATTAAAAACTAAGTCCAAAAGTAGTTTAAGTAAAGATGAAATTGGCAAAATAATTCAGGATGAAAACGGAGTGATGAGATGGGCTGAATTTTGTACAGAACTACTAAATAGGATATATGAAAATGAAGATGAGCCTCAAGTGGAAGATGAAATACTAGAGAACCCTCATAAGGGAATTGAACTGGTTTTCTCCACTTTTACTTTCCCGTATACATACGTATATATATAGTAATTTTACGTAGTATAGGGAAACTTATGTAATGCTGGGCGAAAAAAATGGAGAATTTTCGGCAGAAAAAAAAATTGTTGCCGGACCGTGATAACGAAAAAGTGGATAAATCCAGTTGCTAAATTAAACAAAAAGACAACACGTGGTTTAGCCAGAATCCATGTTTTGTGGGTCCTTGATACCGAAAAACCAATTGAAAGCAAAACGTCCCGGCCCGTCCCGGCCCGAAAGTATCGAATGTTCCATTTTGCATCAAGAATTATTTCCAACATTTGCATTACAAATCTTAAAACATTTTCTATTTGATTAAGATGTGAAATTTGTTTATAACAAATTTAATGAATCGTTTTGATTGCACTTTTTCAACCATGTCTGTTGAAACTATCTCCATCACATTGCTTAAATACAGCAGACCATCTAAACCACATTCTTAAGTCAACGCTGACAGCTTTCAAAAAAGTGTAGCTTCGTAGTTGGCAGAAGTGAAACAGTTAGTATATCTTATTGCTAGTAGATGGCACTACCGTGTTCCATAGTTCCAAGGTTGGCTGCGATAGCGTGAGTGGTGATTTGTTTTTGTAACGTGGGTGAGTGAATATTGTGAATATTTGCAGTTGAACTTCTAAGTTACTGAAATATCTGATATAATTCACAAAATTATTTCAAGAAACAGTGTTCAGTACATACCTAACGTTTGAGGTTAAGCACATATCATCCCCCGGTTTTACCGGGCGGATTTGATATTTCATAATGGAGGTAGAAGAATCTGACTGGAACGTTATTGTGAATAAAAGAACTACGCAGAAAAGGAAACGAAAGGATGAGACGGGGGAAGAAATGCTCCCTGACATTCGAAACAAGAAGAAGGCTGATTCTACGGATAACGAAGTTGATAGTCCACCAGGATGGGAAATTAGTCCAGAAGGTTATTCGGAGAGAAGCATCGGTCCATACGGCGTATGGGTCGGTAACACAAATCGAAGCTCCTATAACTTCGATATTTACAGGATTGGCAAGATTGTTATGAAGAAATATCAGTCTATTACTGAAATCAAGAAGGAAGGACGCAGCAAAGCTGTTATGATCTTTAGTAAAAGGGAAGAGGCCAACCAAGCATTGAATGACGAGGATCTACAAAGCAATGGCTTTAAGGCTTTTATACCAGACTTCAGGAAGGTGAGGAAAGGAGTTATTAGAGGCATCCCAGTCAACTTCGAAGAAGAAGACCTTCTCAAGGATTTAGTCTCGTCAGCTGAAATAGTGAAGGTCACTAGATTAAATAGAAAAGATCCATCATCGACGCCGGATGAAAAGAAGTGGATCCCTACCACTTCCGTGTTGATCGTGTTTGAAGGTGAGATTTTGCCTAAAGAAGTCTCACTTTACTTGGTGAAATCCAAAGTAGATCCCTACGTTCGTCGCCCAATGCAATGTTTCAATTGCCATAAATTTGGCCATTTAGCAAAAGATTGCCGTGGTAAGAAGCATTGTGTGACGTGCGGAGAGGAAGAGCATGGCGGACAGTGCAAAAGGATAACTCCGAAGTGTGGGAATTGCAAGGGTGAGCACCAATCTAATAATCGGGATTGTCCAGTTTTTAAAAAATACAAATTGGTGTATGAAAAAATGGCATATGAAAATATTTCATACCCAGAAGCCCGAAGGATGGTTTTTGGAGTACCTACAGCCCCTAGAAGAGTGAAGGATGACTTTCCTACACCTGAAGAAAACGCTGCGTATAGAAATGCCGTTAGTCAGAAAATTTTCAACAGACGAAGAGATCTCCAGAGCATTGAGACGCTCGTAAACACCAAAGAATGTGGTGGAGCACACGTTTCACAACCTGAACCCACTCTGGGTAACCAAGAGGAATCGGGTTCAACAACGATGACCTCAGACCCAAATAACTATCTTAAGGACGACCAGAAGAGTGTCAGTGGTAGTAGTACAATTAGTAGTAATAGCAACGCATGTTCGGGAAACGAAGAACCTGCTGTAGAGAAGACATCGAGTGCGACGAGGGTTGCGACGCAAAAGCAGAAACGACGTACTTCAAACTTGCCTATTGCTGACAAAATATCAAAAGAACCTGTAAAAGGAAAGAAAGGCAATAATAGGAATAAGAAGGTACTGTAAGTTCTTGCTCGATGTTTAAATAATTAGCCAAGAATCTGAATTCCTATATTTAAAATAATATTAATAATAATGATTCCAAAACTTAAAATATTACAGTGGAATTGCCGTAGCATTCTAAATAAAAGAGATTTTGCATTTTATGCGAGCAATTTTGACATAATTTTACTAGTAGAAACCTGGCTAAAAACCAATAATACCTTTATATTGAAAGACTTTGACATAGCCAGATATGACAGAATTGTTGGAGATAAAGGGGGTTTAGCAATTCTAGTTAAAAAAGGAATAATCTTTGATAAAATCAATTTAAACTTTCGCATGTGTTCTTTAGAGACAGGTTCAGTAATGATAAAGTCAAATTATGGAAACATTTTAGTTACCGTATGCTACAGAAGGCCTCTAAATAATAATTTAGACGCAATTGAATGGAACAGTTTATTTGACGCCATGAATCAACAAAATGCCCAACAATATATTGTAGGAGGGGACTTTAATGCCCATCATCAAATATGGGGGAGCATGAAGGACTGCGCAAACGGACGTATAATAGCAGATAACTTGGACTTCGACAACTTTGTCATCTTGAATAACAAAGATCCAACCCATGTAACAATAACACACAGCGGTTGTTCCTACTCAAACATTGACTTAACCATAGTATCACCAGGCTTAGCTATATTGAGTGATTGGGAAGTGTTAGAGGATAAGTGGGGAAGTGATCATTTTCCTATAAGTATAAAGATAAATGTTCGACCATCCTATCAACAAAAACCAGTATTTAAGTACAACACTAATAAAATAAATTGGGATAAATTTTCCGAGTTGTTAGAAATGAATAAAAAACAATTCAACAATCTAGAATTTAATAACCTTGATCCTATCAACAGATATGATAAGATCATTAAATTTTTAAATGATTCAATTGTAAAATCTCTTCCAGGAAAAATAGGTGATAACTCTAGTACAATTTATGACAAAAATGTAACTCAAAAAAGTTTAAAAAATTGCCGTAAATCTAAACCTTTATGGTGGAATGAAAAATGTGAAAGAGCCGTACGGATGCGCAAAGCTGCCTTAAAATCTATCAGGTTTAGCTATTCTAGACAGAAATTTTTTGAAGTAAAGAGAACGGAGGCTTTAGTGATTAAAACTCTTAGAGAGGAAAAAATGGAATATTTTAAGCAAAAATGTGAGGTAATCACACCACAGACTAAGATTTCAGACTTTTGGAATTTAATTAAAAAACTCAAAATTAATTCTAACAAACCACGGTCAAGTGAAGGGAATATGAAACAAGACAAATGCATCAGGGACAATATATCGAGTTTGTGTTCCTCAAAATTGCAAAAGATTGATGACCTATTGGATATAGAAAATATAAATGACTCTGAGAACGACAATGTGTTTCTGGAAGTCCCATTTTCGTACGATGAACTGGAATTTGCTATTGGTACTGCTAAATTGAGTTCTACCCCGGGACTGGATAAAATCAGTTACTTAATTATTTACAAATTACCTGAATTCTATCGTAGGATACTTCTAGACCTTTATAACGACTTTTTATTTTTTCACACTTTCCCAAATCAATGGAAAAAGTATCTCGTTATATTCATACCAAAAAATAATTCTAGCAAGGTCAGGCCCATTTCCTTGGCTTCATGTTTATTGAAAATAATGGAAAAAATGATAAAAGAAAGATTGTCATGGTGGTTAGAAAGCAACAAAGTAATTTCCGAAACGCAGTATGGTTTTCGAAAAGGTAAATCCTGCATTGATAATTTGAGTTTAATAGTTTCAGATATTCATGGCAGTTTTTATAAAAGGGAGGCAGTTTCAGCCTTATTTCTAGATATCAAAGGGGCGTATGATAATGTTGTCCCAGAAATTCTTATAAATGAATTGATTGAACTAAAGTTACCTAAGAAAATTGTTTGTTTTATAAAGAATTTAATTTTTGAGCGTGATGTAACCTTTTGCACCCATACGGATATTGTTGAAAAGAAAATCGTTAAAGGCTTACCTCAAGGGAGTGTCCTAAGTCCTCTGTTATACTCAATATATACAAACAAATTAGATAAAGTTCTAGACATCAATACTAAGGTACTGCAATTTGCAGATGACGTTTGCATCTATATTAAAAACAATGACAAAGCGAAAAACCAAGTTAAGACATTAGAAATAGAAACCAATAAAGTGATACAACATCTGTATTCCAGAGGCCTTGAAGTAGCTCCCGAAAAATGTATATTAGTTGTTTTTGATAAAACAAAAAACATAGATAATACCATTAGTTTGAAAATTAATAATTTAAATGTAAATGTTTCTGGGCAAGTGAAATTTCTGGGAATGTTACTAGACAGTCGTTTAAACTGGCAGAAACATACTAATTTTGTTGTAAATAAATGCAAATCAGCCCTAAAAATTCTCAGCTGTTTGAGGAGAACTTGGTGGGGAGCTAGTCCTAGATGTCTATTATTGTTATATAAAGCTTTAATTCGATCAAAAATAGAATACGGGGCTTTCTTAATATCCCCATGCACAGATACCTGTCTTGAAAAATTGCAAAAAGTACAAAACTCTGCGATGAGAATAATAATGGGTTATAGGAACAGCACTCCAATTAATGTGATGATAGCAGAAACAAAAATTCCTTATCTAGCTTACAGGTTTAAAGAAATGTGTTATAAATATGTTTTAAAATGTTTATCACTGAATGATAATAAGCTGATCAATATTTTAGAGACATTAGTAGAAATTGCTGAAAGTTTTATGTATGAAAATAATTTTGAAAAGTCTTTATTGATTAAATGCTTTGAAGATGCGCAGTTCTTACGTGACTCTATAATATGTTGTAACTATCATTACAAATATCAGGGAGATTATAAATTTTCTTTTTATAAGCCTCACGTAGATCTCACAATCGGAAAAAAGATCGACAAAATGTGCTTCCCGGGAAGAGAATTTCAAACACATTTTCCCGAAACTAGTGATGTGACACACATCTATACAGACGGATCTAAATTAACAATAAATAATACAACACATGTGGGGTTTGCTACTTGGAGCTCAAGAGAGGATTTTAATCTTGCGCACAGAATCTTAGATGTTGCATCTATTTTTACCGCAGAATGCATGGCTTTGATTTTTACTGTGGAAAAAATTATTCAGACTTCCGCTGGACATTTTATGATTTTTTCCGATTCGGAGAGTTCTCTCAAAGCATTATGTAATACTTCTGGGGATAATTCACCCCTGGTATATATGTTAAGGCAAAAGTTAGCTTATGCCAACTCGATTGGCGTGAAAATTCAATTAATTTGGATTCCGGCCCATAAAGGTATTATTGGTAACCAAAAAGCAGATGAAATGGCAAAGACAGCGGCAAAAGGGGTAATGTTTCTTAATGAACCTGTACCTTTCTGTGATGTAGTGGCATTTTTTAAGCATAAATGCCGACAGGAAAACAAAACAAGATTAATTCATGAAAGTAAACATAAAGGTTCCTTCTATTTTGAAAATTTCTATGTTGAATCATGTAGTAGACCTTGGTTCTATAATTTTGAATTTTCCAGAAAGGCAATTGTATCTATAAACAGAATTAGAAGTAATCATACCTCATTAAATGAGAGTCTAATGCGCAAAAATATTGTAAACAATAATATTTGTAATTGTGGAGAAGAAGTTGATTCCATTGAACATGTTGTCTGGAATTGTCACATTCATGAGCAGGAAAGAGATAGATTGTTAAAAGTAGTTCGTAAGATAATTGGTTATGGCCCATATTCGGTGATACCTTTTTTATCATTTAAAGATATTAATAACAAAGAAGTTTTTATTAGTATTGTTAATTTATTACAAGTATTAGACAAAATATTTAAGTGTTTAAATGTATGAAGTAATTTTATGAATTTGTACATTAATAAATAAAATTTATTTGATTTTTGTAGACCTCATGTAAGGCAAATATTTGTAACCTGGCTATGTAAACTTGTTTTTATATGCCAATAAATCATTTCTATTCTATTCTATTCAAGGTTGGCTGCATTGGCGCTGTTTCTAATATTCCTATACAGATAGGGCTGCTAGCGATATAAACACTAGTGCCATCAAACGGTCACATTCGTCATTAAAACGTTTTCACTGACAATGAGAAACGCTAATTCGTAATTCGCTGATTAGTGCTACATTAAACTAGTAACATTCCTATTAACTGTATTGAACATTATCATTTCATTACTGTATCTGTTACTCAAATTCTCTGAATGTTTCCTACATACAGAAACAAAAAATTCTCGAATTCCTATTAACTGCCTTGCGACTTCCTATCGTGCAGGAATGCGGAATAACTCTGCTTTAATATTATTTTCATGTTCGCATTACTGAATTGTCTTCAATGTCAGCGGCCAATACGTCATCTCTTCTTACGCAACATAGATGAGAAAATGACGTTAGAAATCTCTTTATTCATTCAGTGCGAATAAGCAATATGTAATAATTTTTGACAGTAATAGAAATATTTATTTATATATTTATTATTATATATTATGTTTTTAATTCTGGGTCAATCAAACTCATCAAAGCAATTCTACTGAAATTTATATTCAAATGTATTACTGATTCATTGTTTAAAATACAAACTAGTGGTGCTTCCAACGCACATACTTTCTCGCACTGCTTGTTTGGTCCTAAATGCTATTCCATTTCTTCATAAACCAGCAAAAGTGTTTTCTATCAGCAAATTTTTCCGTTCCGTGACCCGAAATCCGATCCTCAAAATTAACGAACCGGCACATATAACACTACATTAAAATTCGTATCTGGAATTCAAACCCGGCATATTCCGAAGTCAAGCGCTCAGCCCCAACTCACATTAACCACAATCGCTATTGGAGCGAGATACGGAATGAGCACGTGTATATTAGTCAAAACGTAATTGTATTAGGAAGTCGATTTTCGAGTTCCGACTGGCAAAGGCGAACGTTTGATAATTTGTCATGCAGGCTCTGCCAAGACAGGATTCGTACCACGAAGTGAACTGATACTTCGATCCCGTGCAAAACTCCACTTTGATTATCATGGTGAAATGGACGCGAATAAATTCAAGCAGTTGTTTACGGGTCAATCCATTTTAAGTGGTCCAGAATTTAATCAATTGGTCGCTCGACCATCTCGAAAAAAATTTCATATTTTGTACATAAATTTCCTTATGTTTTGGCTGGTAAAAGCCATCTTTAACTTTTTTTTATTGTACCTGGTTTACAAATGGCGGCCATTTTTGTTTCGCGCCGTGCGCCATTTTTCGCGTTTGCAGACATTTACTCTTTCCTAAATTGCTCAGCTCTCGGTTGTTTTAGCATTCTAGAATAAAAAGCATTCAAATCAGCATACTCTGGCCTGTAAATCTAAATATTATTTACATATTTTCTATGTCTTTATTTGGGAACTATTTGCAACCAAATCTTTGGAACGCGAATGAACGAAATTCGATTTTCAGAGAGTAATTTTTCAAAGAAGTAATAGAATCTAAGCCTTAATTTTTTCTGTACTTTTACACACAACAGTATAGTTACTTTTTGTAAAATATCATTGGTATATATCGTACCCCGTGAAAATAACATCCTCTTGAAAATTGGAATTTTGGATTTTTTCCCAATTTTGAACTGTAATATCTCTGTTGGGGGACCAGATAAAAATCTGAAAATTGCACACATGCTAGACCGCTATCATACCAAACTTCAGTAAAAATTACAACTTTTAGATTTAACTCCAAGTATTTTTTAAAAAATTGAAAACTTACGAAAAAAAAGGCTTCATTTCCCCATTGAGGATACTTTGTGCCAAGTAGTAATCACATTATTTTGAAGCTATTTTAAACTAAAATCTTCATTGATTTAAAATAATTAATTATTATACTTAATAATTAATATACATAAAAGTGGCCTAATGTATAATTTTCAATATTACGTATACTTTACTAAAAACAAACTTACAATTTGACATCTACGTCCGTAATTGAAAAATAGTTATCTTGATTTTGAAATCTGAACCGCTTAAAACAAAAAGTATTTATAAAATACGACAAATAAATTAATTCAGCGTTTTGTTTATGTTATTGCGTTTAAATTTGCCATTCTGATTACTATTTCTGAATGTTTCTGCAGAAATACGGACGGTCGCACCGTATTTCTTAGTGAAAATAACGTGACTGAATTAACAGAAAATGCAAGAGAATCAGCGGATATTAGACCAGTGCAGTTTAGGAAAGCAGAGTCGAAGCTACTGCCAAACTTGACACCGCACCTCGGATTATTTCTTAGAATATCAACAACCGAAGATTCGTGTATCTGACAAAACCATCGCGGTGGGCCGAGGATTTAACGCACTCTCTAGATCGCACAGGCTTTTGAATCGTTTTCTATGAGTTTGTGGCTGGACGGTTGTTTTCCTTTACGTCAAAACGTGTTAATCTGTGCCTTTGTGCACATTGTGTGACCGTTTATGAAAATGGAGTGTGATTGCTGTATTGGTGATATTACTAATGAAGTTGGCCATAAACCTTTACGATATTTTTCCTAAGGACATTACGTCAATTGAAGACTTTGATGTAGAGGAGAATGTTGTTTTCATTAAGGAATAAATTAATATCACATCTCTCTGTAAGTATCAAGAGATAAAATTTGATCTCTTTGGCCAATCTTTTTAAATCCTTACAAAAATCATAAAAAGTCTTTATCAAAAGCTTTGAGAGAAATAACTTTGGCTCGCACAACGTTCGCACAACTAACAAGAAAAAAACTTTTTCGGACAATCTTATACCAGGGAAATCATTGTGTCCATCATGTTATTCTAAAATTCAGTTGCGGTCATTGCATCTAAGGAGTACTCTGCGACTGTTCGTATCTCTGCAGAAACCTTCAGAAATAGTAACTAGAATGGCAAATTTAAACGCAAAAACATAAACAAAACGCTGAATTTATTTATTTGTTGTATTTTATAAATACTTTTTGTTTTAAGCAGTTCAGATTTCAAAATAAAGATAACTATTTTTCAATTACGGACGTAGATGTCAAATTGTAAGTTTGTTTTTAGTAAAGTATACGTAATATTGAAAATTATATATTAGGACACTTTTATGTATATTAATTATTAAGTATAATTAATTATTTTAAATCAATGTAGATTTTAGTTCAAAATAGCTTCAAAATAATGTGATTACTAATTGGCACAAAGTATCCTCAATGGGGAAATGAAGCCTTTTTTTCGTAAGTTTTCAATTTTTAAAAAAATACTTGGAGTTAAATCTAAAAGTTGTAATTTTTACTGAAGTTTGGTATGATAGCGGTCTAGCATGTGTGCAATTTTCAGATTTTTATCTGGTCCCCCAACAGAGATATTACAGTTCAAAATTGGGAAAAAATCCAAAATTCCAATTTTCAAGAGGATGTTATTTTCACGGGGTACGATATATACCAATGATATTTTACAAAAAGTAACTATACTGTTGTGTGTAAAAGTACAGAAAAAATTAAGGCTTAGATTTTATTACTTCTTTGAAAAATTACTCTCTGAAAATCGAATTTCGTTCATTCGCGTTCCAAAGATTTGGTTTCGAATATTTCCCAAATAAAGACATAGAAAAAACGTAAATAATATTTTGATTTGCAGGCCAGAGTATGCTGATTTGAATGTTTTTTATTCTAGAATGCTAGAACAACCGAGATCTGAGCAATTTAGGAAAGAGTAAATGTCTGCGAACGCGAAAAATGGCGCACGGCGCGAAACAAATACGGCCGCCATTTGTAAACCAGGTACAATAAAAAAAAGTTAAAGATGGCTTTTACCAGCCAAAACATAAGGAAATTTATGTACAAAATATGAAATTTTTTTGAGATGGTCGAGCGACCAGTGCTGGACCACTTAAAATGGATTGACCCTTACCACTAAATTTATACCCTTTCTGAGACCGCAAGCTGTAATTGTTATGGACAATGCATCGTATCACTCAGTTGTGATAAACCAGGCTCCCTCCTCCAATACGAAAAAAATATCCGTTTTCCGGCGCACGATTACATAACTTTCTCTTCTTACGAAGTATTCGTAAGGCGAGAAAGTAAAAGGCAGAAATTTTAGAGTGGCTATCCAGCAAAAACGTTTCATTTGAGGCAACACAGACTCGAGTGGAATTATTGAATTTAGTGAAAATGATAAAACCGCATTTCAAGGAGTATGATCTGGACACTATTGCAAAAAATCATGGGCATATGGTTGTTCGATTGCCCCCGTATCATTGTCAGTACAACCTAATTGAATTATTATAGGCACAAATAAAAAAGATGTTGCAAATCGAAACATGTTTAAAATTCTTGATGTTGAATTGTTGTGTAAGGAAGCCATACAGAGAGTAGATGTTGAAACGTGGGCAAAAAGTGTTCGACATGCTGAAGAAATTCAGGAAAAAGATTTTGCTAAGGAATGTGTGAGGGACGCTGTAATGCAGCCCATTATTATAAACCTTCAATCTGACTTCGATTCAGAGGACTCAAGTGAGGAAGACAGTGATGAATGATGATATAATGTAAATTAGAATGTCAAATAAAATTATTTTTCTCCAAAATTCTCGCTAATTATTTTCTTTAAATGTTTATGCTCATTTTCGTGAAGAATACTGTAGTGTATCAGCGAAAAAAAAAACGATATTGATATCCACGGCCCACTCTAGTAGACCGTGGCTCTAGAGACTCGAGTTGTCCGTGCGTTATCTCAAAGCGATTTCCTGTCCTCGCAGCTCAGCTGAGAATCGCGTGAGTTGTCGAAGAGTGGCAACAGCGGAAGGCCCAGCCGCTTTCCTCCCTGTGCAGCCGACCCGCCAAGTTACATAACGGTGACTTAATAAGACCATATTTTTTATCATCGCTCATTACATAAGTGAGGAAAATTTAAAGAAAAAAATTGGGGTGGTTTTTGAGAAACATTTTTTTTGTAAATTTGAAGCGCAATTTACGCAAAAACGACTCGTTTTTCCAAAAAAATTGTACTTGACCTTATGTAAAGTGCTAATTTTGTACAACCGACTTTGTCTGAGGCAAAAATCTCTATCTTCAATTTTGCAGTTTTTAAATTTTTTTTTTTTGGAATTTTCGAAACATTGGGGATATCAACGAAAATGATACCTACATCATTCCCTTACACGTTCTTCTCACTATTCAACAACAAAATTTCATCAAAAAACTTGGAGATATTTTCTTTTTAACATTGAAAATCTCTGACGGGCTTCATGCAAAGTACCCCCAAAAAATAAAAATATTGGTTTTACATTCTAGGAGTCTTGACATCAGTAAAAACGATTGAGGAACATCAATTTTCAAGAAAATCGGCTGAACGGTTTAGGCGCTAGCGTTGACCACAGACGGACAGACGGACGTTTTGCCGTCCATCGATTTTACAGTATCAAGAAACAACAAAACATGGATTTTGACTACAACACCATTTGAGATAGAGGATTTTTACCTGATTAGAGGATTATACCTGATCCCAGCTATAAATGTTTTTCTGGCGAAAATTCCCCGTTTTCCGGCGCCCGATTACATAACTTCTCACGAAACATTCGTCAGGCGAGAAAGTAAATGATTATGAATTGAGTTTTTAAACATCTTTCATTTTGTCTCACTTCATATTTCCTCACTTCACTCAAAATGGTTCAATTCATATTTCCTTCGAATTTATTGTTAATGGTCATACAACACCAAATTTCTTGAAGAGTTCATGAATCAATGTAAATCTGAAAAATAAGAGAAGACCTACCTACAACGAACCGTTGGTGAAATATTACATGGAACTAAATAACAGGTGTTAATTTTTAATCAATAAAAGGTAGCCACCGGCGCCATCAGAATTCACAATGATTCGATGGAAGTTTTTATCACAAGAACGTCAACTGGTAGTGCATAGTGATCATCACGTAGTGCCAGTTACTACTGAAGAGCATAATTACCACCAGCAAGCGCATTCTTCACATGAGAAGTCAGTTAAAATTCCTGGTGTCTTTTATTCATGGAATCGAACTCTAACTTCCTGCGTTACACCACTTACGGTACGGTAACCACTAATCCACAGTGCATACGCCTGGTTCGACCGTTTCCAACGATTTTCTTTGAGTCTTTCTTCCTTTCTTTCTTCTTCTTCTTCTTCTTCGCGAATGGGTCACTTAGAACCCCGCGAAGTCGATTTTTTGACCTTCTTGTTGATCTCTCATACGTATGTGTCTTCTTTCGTTGCAGACACATACGTATCGACAAACCATATGTTTCCTTTGACTTGCTTTTCCACCTCGAAACTCCGAATTTGTAATTTTTACTTTTACGTACATATACATACGTATATATGGAGTAATACACGTAGTGTAGGGAAAGTTAGGTAATGATGCGGAAAAACGATTTCGAGATTTCACCGGAAATACACGTTTTGGGTTCTCTGATACCGAAAAAGTGATTCTTTTCAAAATGTCCGTCCGTCCTTCTGTCTGTCCGTCTGTCTGTCTGCCCGTCTGAGAACACCACTGGTGCCGAAACCAAACGTAGGATTTTTTCCAAATTGAAGAAACCCCTGTCCATCTGACTTGAGTCGAAGCTTTGAGAGTTTGAAAAAATATTCTTTAAAATTTGGGGGGTCTTTAAACTCATATGAAGCCCCCCGGACATATTCAAAATTTTCTCAAAAACTGCTCCAAATCTTTTCTTAAAATTTATTGTAAGAATAGAGTAAAATACACTTATTAAGGTGGCATAAGTACGAACTTCACGGTTGACTCTGAAATTTTGAAAATTGCAAAAGTTTGATAATATTAAGTATAAGCTGGCTAATATGGCCCACTGTTTGAGTTAAATAAGTAATGTTTAATGATCATCAAATTGCCGTGGAATAACGTGCGCATCACTTCGGTCAAAATCCGTAGATAAAATACGATTAAATTATATTTATTCATTATTTTCTAAAAAGAACCGAAAAAGGTCGAAAAATGTGTTATTTATAGGGTTTGGGGCACCCCTGATCCCTTTTTAAAAACTGACGTCGCGGACATGGAGTTGTACAGGTCTCGGATGGAGTCCTGTGCTAGTTTATCTCATACAGCTTGCTCCTGAGCGCGCAGTTCTGGCAGATTGGTGGGTAGGGTGGGGTCCTGATCGCACGCTCCATAGCACCCTAAACATTTTCGATCGGGGAGAGGGCTGGCGATGCAGCTGGCCACGGCGTGAGTGCCCACGGCTGCAAGGCATGCTTGGCTGCAGTATGCGGACGCGCGTTGTCCTGTTGAAATAGGGCATGGGCGTGGGCGTTCACGAATGGCAGAGCGACCAGTTGCAGGATCTTCTGATTGTACCGTGCGGCTGTCACGGTGCCTCCAAAGAACACTAACGGTGAACGGCACCATGGGATATCGCGCCCCCACACCATCATCAGACTGGCGAGACGTGTGATGGAATACCACAAATCACTCGTGGTGGTCTCACACTACACCTCCAGACACGGGCCCGATGGTCGTTGCCATCAAGGCAGAAGCGGGACTCGTCACTGAAAATGACCCGCTGCCAGTCTGCATGGCTCCAGATCCGTCGTTTCCGAACCAGGTGAGTCTCTAGCGACGTTGCTGGCGGAGTGAGTGACAGGCGTCGTAACGGTTGGTGTGCGGCGAGCCCTCCGTTGTGCAACCGCCGCCTGCCAATGGTACTGACACTTACAGAATGTGACATTTCAGGTTGCACAGCCCGTCGAGTAGCACCTATCATTGCCGTTGGAGCTGTTCGCGTGTAGCGGACAATCCGTTGGTCCTCCCTCCTCGTGGTGCGTGGCGGACGTCCAGATCCTGCATTTCGTATATGCGTGTCTTCCTTAATCCATTGCCGCCAACAGGGGGCGATGGTGGTGTCCGTACGACCGGTGTGGCGTGCAATACGGCAACAGGATCAACTAGCTTCCCGCACACTCAAGATGTGACCCCTCTCAAAAGCGTCTAACTGGAGAACTGGCTGTCGAACGCGTCCCCTAAGCATGTTGAACGTGCTGGTGAAGCTCTGGCGGCGCTACCCGATGTCACAATGGCTGGCGGGGCCGTTTAAAGCCCTCTTATCTAGACCGGTGGGCGGGACGTCACGCACCTACCACCGACCCCCCAGTGCGCGGCCGACCGTGAAAACGAAATCATTGGCATAGCGATTGGTGTGCAAAATATCCACCGAGTTTGCAGCGGATCTGAAGGGTCCTTCGGGGTGCAGCTTTTTTATGACGAGTGTGTGTGTGTATATGTATATATATATATATATATATATATATATATATATATATGTATATAAATGTCTTTATTTGTGGCGAGGCTCAAGCCATTTAGCATGCTCTTCCGCCTAACCACCTTCAAAATTGTATTACATTAGTGCATACTAGAAGGAGGTATGAAAAATACGTACGCAATTTGGGTGTAAGTTTTCTCACATAGAAGACAGGAATGAAAGCGAGGGAGGAAAGGGTTGGTGGAGGAGGAATGCTGTCACAGCATTTGTATGTTTAAAGTTATCAATTTCAAGTTAGGGATGTAATTTAAAAATGATCCCAAATATATAAAGTTAAACACTACGAGATTTTACTCAAAATTTAGAGAAATTATCTTTCTGTGACTAGGCAAGTTACGTATTGAAGAGGATTTGAAAGAGAGTGTTTAAATCGGTGAAGTATTAATATGTACTTCTAATTGTTTCAAAGAGGTTTTAGTAGAAGCTATGATTGCGTACGTATTACTGAAATACTCCTAAACGAAAACTAGAAAGGAAGGGAATCTCGTCAGCATACTGTAACGTCGTGGGTAGGGATCTACGCCACCAATTAACAGACACGAGTGAGTATTTACAAATTTATTTACAGATATTTACATAATCACTCTAAGGCGTTTTGTTAGAGCTACTCACTGCAGCCCACCTCTCTCTCTACACGCGCCTAGCGGCGGTGTACCACTCCACCGTGTTCGAACACATCGAACACTCACTCGTGAATAGAGCACTCCGCGCCAGCCTGGGCGGATAAAGTTTTGCGGATAACCGCGAGGGAGCCTCCTACACTGTGTTCCCTCACGAGGCCTCGCGACACGGCTTTATATAGTGCCGCGTCACATGACCTCCTACGTCATTTCTCCCTCCCACGCCTGGACCTGCCTGGACATGCTTGGACCTGCCTTGTGCACGACACCACGCACCTCCGCCACCACCCCTCTTTCTTACCTCCGGAGGGTGGCCTTTGTTTGGGGAGGCTATTTTAAGATCCCTCATGCCCATACCTTGCAAGACCGTCTCTCTGCGCAGGAAGTGGAGCCTATGACGCTACAATACAAGCGAAAACACATCAAGTCAAAAGTTCAGGTCCTAAGAGAAACGGAGAACATTGAAAGATAATGGTGAAATGATTTTACGTGTATTTCATAATAGTAATAATAAGAAAATTGGCAATAATACAATAATGTATTATCAATCTATGTAGTAAAAAAATATAATTAAAAACGTGGAAAAGATCAATACAGTTTTAAGAAAATGTTTACAATATAAAAATATTTCCCAACCTATAAAATTTGAAATTTTAATAATGTAGGAAAATGTTAACCATTTAGAATATTCCCAAGACCTGAAAAACCGACCCGACATATCTCACCCGCAAGCCAACAATTTACGCTACATTTATTCCTGGGTCTGCAAACAAAGGGACCATCCCGGCATGCGCCTTAAGCGATTGAGTAAACCCAGGTAAACCTCAGTCAGGATGGTGGCTTAAGGCCACGACACAATACTCTGCTAAGAACACAATACAAGTAAGTAAACAATTTCGGTGCACACAGAATACAAAGGAGAAACGGAAATAGTTTGATTTGAATAATACAATCCAACAATGATTTTAATATGATAAGGGGATAAGGGGACAGGTAATCTTTCTCGTGAATGGGCTCCGGGTATTCGTGCATCCATTGGAAAGACAGAATTGTAAGACAGAAAACATAACACTTTATTTCAAAGAGACAAACAAACAAAAAGAAACACTTTCATTACAATATCATACTCTTTTCATTTGTTCAACCCCTAGAGTGTTTAATAATCACTGCTATCTTCGTAATCAACTTTTAGTCGCTTGCATAAAAAATGACGTTACGATGACCACTCAGCGTTCCGTGGGCCCCTCGGCATGGAGGCATCTCGTGCGAGATCGGCGTCGCTCGGCTGATCTCGGCACCGGCGGCGGGCCGAAGTGTGGCCGGCAATGTGAAACGTTACTGCAACGTTCGAAAGACGCTTAGCACACGCTTCACCACAGCCTCAATGGTCTTCTAATCTCGTCCGCGCCTTTCGTACTGTTTACTTCGCGGACGTAAAGATCACTATGTTACTGTTAACACTTCTTGCCGGACGTTTTACAACACGGCTGCTACAACGTGGGGCGGCTCGTCCAGCGGCCGACCCTGAGTCTTTTTCCAGTCTTCGATGTTACAAATCTTAATTACACGTCAACCATAGTTCACTATGTTTGCCCTCACCTTAATCATCACTTGATTAACAGTCCGCCAATACTTTAAAACACCCCCAACTATTCCCTTATTACTTCACATACCTACTTGTGCTCACGCATCAGTCCCGTCTCACCTCGATTACCAGTTTCACTTCTGAATAATGTTCATCACACCCGCTCCATACTACATATTGCCTGATTCACTTTCCCGCAGCATTCACAACATTTACAGTTCCTCAACTTCTTAATTGCCAACTCCTGCTCTCGCACTCGTTTCGTCTCCCCTTAAATTCCAGTCCTCTCTCACCACTTCCGTCGTCTTACCAGTTCGCGTACTCACTGACTGTCGCGCCCCACGCGCCTCCTCGTTCGCCGCATTCCACCCGTCTCGTTCGAACGGGTCATTTGACTCGGCCGCCACTACCGCTAAATTCAAAGTGTTGGCCGCATCTAACCCGTGTCGGCAGCTGTCTCTCTGGTTAAAAACGTATTATAATAATTAGTTTCAATATATACATATATATAGACTTAGCTACTACTATATACGTATATATATATATATATATATATATATATATATATATACACACACGTGTGCTTGTGTGTGTGTACACTTGCAGACACTTTCAACAGGAATTTCAATCATTTCTTTGTACGAGTGTGTTATGATGCCTTAAAGAGAGAAAAAAGTTATATTGTATAAATTAATTTTTAGTAAATTCTTAATTACAACTAGCTTAATGTGTTATAAAATAAAAATATATTTATATTTGAGAAAAAAGTACTACCTTGCGTACCAGCAATATGATTAAAAAAATGAGATTACTTTAGTGAGAAACACTCAGAAAGTTTGTAAACAATTTATTATTCACAATTTCACTCTACAAGAATGTTCCAGGGACATTTAATCTGAATTTACAGGATGTACCAAAAAACTAGCTAAGTTACCGAGAGCCGAGAAGATGTCCAAAACAATTGAAAAGTCTCATTAAACCACATAGAAAAATCCCTAGTACACAGTCCAATAGTTGTCACCAGGAAATTGTCACTTCGCACTTCTCGCACCTCGGTTAGCTCACTAGATGACTCCCTGCCGCGGGGCCCTTTTGTACCCCCAGCGGGCTGAGGGTTCGCTGGCAGGCGCTGGCGTAAGGCTGTTGTCGGCGCTGCGAGCGTCTGCTGATGTGCGACGAGGGCCTCCGGTCCGCCTCTGGCGAACTCTCTCGGGTGACGGCTGAAGTTTCCCCTGGCTTCTCCATTTGGCTGACGCTCCCAAGGCGGCTCTTTAAGCGATCGAGAGCGACCACGACAATTATAAAACTTCATCAGAATATACCACTTAGGACTTGGTCGGTGGCATGATCATGACCGATCTCTTAGCCTTTGCTACCTTAAAATGATCTAATTGTTTACTGTTCTGTCATATCTCTTGTAAGATAAGAGGAGCAACCAGATGGTTAGTTTTCTCACCTCTGGGTTCGTGTTAAAATTTCGCCCCTCCACTTGGAATTTGTGGCGAAGAATGACGACAGGCACTGCGTTTCCCTTGACTTCCTGACTTCATCGTTACTCCATCATGTCTCTTCCCTGTCACTATCGTATCTTCATAAAATCCACATCATAGCAGTCGCCAATTTCGATTTAAGCACAAGCCCTGGTTCAAGGAAATCGTAAAGAAAAATAAAATGAAGAATTGAATGTCGAAAGATTCCTCTGTGTAGGTGCACTTTCGCTCCATGGGAGCTGCCAGCCGACCTCAGTGCTTTGGTCTCCTTGGCAGCCGTGGCTCGGGGACGTGGCGTCTAGCACCGCGGAGCTAAATGGGAGGCGGAGAAGCAGAGGGGAGGGGAGGGAGCGCTAATTCGCGAACTCTGTAAAACTACTGTGCGGGTGGCGGGTGTGGGCGGGCGAGCGCACGGTGCGAGGCCTCGCACCGGAGGTGGCGGCGGCCGCGGGGCAGGGCTGGAGGGCGGTCGGCGATGCGGCCGTACGTTATAGCGTTATCTGCCGGACGGAAGAACAGCGGCGGCGATGCCGGCGCAACGGCGGAGGCAGCGGTGACGACGGCGGTGGTGACGGCAACGGCGATGGCTGAGGTGGAGGCGATGAGATTGCGCCGCCGCCTCTGCGAGAGAACAAGTGAACCGGTAGTGGTAAAGAGAAGAGCAGTGAAGCACCCAGAAAACCGACCAGAGGTGCGTTGGGGAGGGGGGACGGAGATTGGGTCAGCGGCATTCTGGACGTGCGAGAGAAGGTTAAAAGAAACATAACAAGAAAATAGTGAGAGGAAAGACGTGGTTTACTAAAGGAAACTGAAAAAGACAAGGACATAGGCGAATAAAACTCTAGTTTAGAAAATAAATAGAAACTTTATTATCAAAGAATATAATAAAAATAAGATGATATGAAGCAGCTTTTACCGTTACTTGTCACAAAAGGGATAAGAGCAATGAAGTGTTGATGCCAGCATATTATTTGATAAAACCGAGAGACGGAAGTATGGCTATAGGAATCAAGATAGTGGCAGGCGCTAAATGGTTGGCACCCTCTTGCTTGTGAATGATATAAAGTCATACCATTAGAGTTCACAAAATGAGTGAAAAAAATTGTTGGAGGAAATTTTAGTCGTAGACGCTGAACTTAGCAGTAATCACTGTGATAAAGCAACCATATTTAATAGGAAGCTGGAGAAAATATAAATAGTCGTGGTGATACTGGGGTTAGTAAAATGGATTTGCTTGGTAAGTAGGGATGCAACGGCAGCCTAAATGTGTATGTCGCAGTATACTGCGATTTTCTTAACTCTGCCCCTGACAGGAATCAGCTGTTTCGCTGCCATCCAATCAGGAACTTATATGTCCCTTCACTATGGTGACGTTCAAGCTCCCGATTGGATGAAACCGTCAACAGCAGATGCCTGTCAGGGGCAGAGTTAAGAAAATCGCAGTATAGTTGTGCACGCTCCTGCAATAGCTGTGGAGAATAGGTAAAGAAACTATAGGAGAAAAGCTTTGAGGGCGTTAGATGCAGAGAAAGAAAGTGGAGCCAGGGGCATTTATACTGTGTTTAGAGTTACAGGAGTTGTGCAGGGCAAGGCCTGTACATCAGCACACGAAAAGCTAATACCCAGGTAATCCACAGTATCATTGACAACCACTCTGCAAGAGTAACTGCAGGAGTGGGGACTGAGGGAAGTACGAACGGGTTTCATAGACGCCGTCTGTGAAATGTAGTAGGGTACGAGCGAGTATTTATTGGTTCCGGGTGTGTAAACTAAAGGTCATTAGTCGCGTGTGTATATTATTTTCAGGGAGGAGGTCCGGCTGAGATGGCTCAGGGTAACTTCTGTTCCCCTCGCGACACTAACAATACGAGGTCGAATTAAGCCGCTGTCTGGAGGAGAATTTCAGAGGGTACATTACTACATACGTCAGAAAACTAGTCGGATTTTTAGAACTCTTCTCTCCCTTACACACACACACACACGCACATGCACTTTATTACTTCACATATCGGGAGATCAGTCGGGAGGTTAGATCTTGTCCCAACTGGGTCGGTGCCCTACTTGCGTTGATACCTGGGGGAACCTCGCAAGCCTACATATACGTCGGCGTCAGATCTAACATCTTAGAGGGTGAGAAATACAGCCATCTCCAAGAACGCAACAAGCAGTACACTTATGTCCCGATGACATAACTGTTGAGGCGCACGGAAATACTAAATTAAGCAATCAATCCAAGGTGGCTGCGGGGTTTCTCCGGCGCTAAAACATGAGGTCTGGCGCGAATATACGAATCAGCTTGCGAGTTTCCTCCTCCAAGTACCTCCTCCAAACTCCCGCTTGTTAGAGTACTGCTTCGGCATTTGCCTGGCATCGATTGGAGAAACCATGGAAAATTGCAGCAGAGAGCAGTCGCTCGCTAAATTCTCTTCGCGATGGTCGTAGCGCCTCCAGTGGCGGGCAGCTGCGCGCGTTGCCCGGGTGATGGGCGGGTGAGGGGGCCGCGACGCAAGGCAGTGGTGCGGTCAGCCCGGGGGGGCGGGGGCGGGGGGGGGGGCGAGGACCGGCGGAGTCTGCGGCCTCAGCGGCGCCCTCGTTGTGGCCACCGCGCCGCCCGATAAGCAGGTGGCGGGGCCTCCTTCGGGCCCCGATAGCGCGCCGCCTGGCCTCCGCAAAAACCTCAGCCTCCCCCCTTCCCCCCACCAGTTTGCGCCCTGGCCTGCCTCGCCTCCCCCTTTGTCCCTTCGCTTGCCGGCGTCCGGAGCGTCGCCCGGCGGTGGCCCATGGATTGCGCACCGCGCCGGAAGCACGTACGCCACTTTTTCGCGGCTGATACCGTTTGCAGCATTCTAATATATGAGAGTGCGAAGAGAAAAACCTCCACAGCCTTCTTCATTTTTTAACATTATCAAATTGTAGATGAAAGTATTATTAATGTGTTCTTTCCTTCTCATAAAAATGTAGGAAAGATATGGGAATATTTTTGCAGTCAGCTGCTCAGAACTGCCGTCATCCGATGTTTCTCCGTGCGTCACATATGTTTTCATTAAAACCCTGTCTTAAGAAAATCCCACTTTTAAGAGGCAACTAGCGTAGCCATGCGAGAACTCTCGCACGTTAAACTCCACCTGACGTGTTCAGAAAATTAAATTCATACATCCACTTTCAACAATAATTTATTTTATCTTCCTTACAATAGTAGAACACTTTTATATAAACAGGAGTTGCTCTCCTCCTGATGTAGTGCGCTTCTGGCACGACTACACTCGCTAGCGGCTGCACTTCTGAATGGCTCCAGTGCTGCCTGGGACTGCTCTCCTGTGCTCGGTTGGGTCGGGCTGTACTACTGCGTGGTGCCGCCGCCTGTCGTCGCCGCCTTAAATGGAAGGGGTGACGATACTCCGGTGACTCGCCCTACGCTTCCCGTTCCGGATGGCTGAATCTCTCAACGCAGCGAGCTCCAAAACGTGCGCCGCTCCTCCGAGCACGCGCCAAATTGAAACGTGCTGCGCGCTCATACCACCCACTTCTCATCCTTCCATTTCCATATTAAAAAAAAGAGGGAAAGTTGTTAAGGAAACGTATTTATTTGTTAAAAAAATGCATAAAGGTAACTTTCAATGTACTTATAGAATATCAAATAAAAATAACAATAAAATCGATGTTTGAAACAGATTTTGAATACAGAATTATTCAGTGTTCTTGGCAGTTTTCTTAGAACAATTCACAGCAAGTCCTTAAAAGCAACATTTGAAGTAATTAGACAATCTTGCTTGATAGCTTTTCGTTTTCCTTGATAGTCACAAAAATATTAGAAAAGCTTTTTACTCTCAAGAAAGCTACGTGAAGTTGTCCATGAAAAAATACAGCATCGGGCAAGTCCAACCTTACTCTTTGGAATATTATTTAACTTTATTACCCAACTGAGAAGTACACCAGTGCAATTCAATGGCCTGGAATATAATGCAATTAATTTCAACCACCAGTGCAATTTAATTTCAAAATTAATTTAATTTCATATACAGTTGCAGATTCTTTATGTCTCTGAAAACGTGGAGTAGAATCGAAATGCACTGGACCAGCAAAATGTAATGGAATGTCCAAGAAGCTCTCGTCCTGTAGATTACGGTGCGAGGAACGTGTTTTTGAGGCCACTGGCCTCCAAAGCACAGCTTTTAAGGCCCTAGACAGCTTCATTTACGTCTTATTTAACTAAATAGATTTTAAAATGCTGCCCGAGTGTTGCGGATTGCGTTTAACATAAATATTCAGATGCGTTTTTTTTCAACAAATACTTGATATTTTAAAGTCAAAGTGCAATTCGTCAGGTCCACGTGAAATTCTCTGAGAATAGGCCTCCTAGTTTTCTTGCAAATGCTTCAACTTCTCCAAGATATAAATTAACTTGTTGAAATTACTAATCACTCTAGGGAAAGTATTAATTCCCCGCCTTTTCAATGCAAATCATGACTGAGTTCAAAATTTGATCGAAACATTTCTGATAACGAAAATACTGGCACAGGTAACACACAACCCAAATCTAACAAGATATAGTATTCTCTCTTTACAGTAAACAATCATTCATTCTTTGGCAGTATTGTTTCTTCCTTCTTTTTGACGAATATCAAAACATGTAATAGCTCTCTTTCCATCAGAGTTTGACTTAGTTTCTAAGCTACCTGCTATTTCCCCTCGCAATTGTTCTTGAACCTTCTGTCTTCTCTCTTTTGAAATTACACACAGAACACCCTGGCAATTTAGTGGGGATAGCTTCTTTCTTGAGACTCGGTCGTTGCAAAGTATCCTGTAACCTGTGACTTTTCTTCACAGCATATGGACTTGAAGCGAATTTCACTTTTATCAAAATGAAGTGCACCCACCATGAAAAAATAAGAGATGTAGGATAAACAAGGTATAACAATTATTTCTCTTAAATGTTAGGTTTTTAAAATCAACCACACCAGAAAAATAAACAATATCGTGATAGAAATATAGGCCTACGCTTTCATCAAATTTCACTTTTAATTCTTGCTTTCAAGAATATGAATATTTCAAGAATATGAATACTCGTACAAGATAGGAAAACTAAGTGTTCTAAGCGTGACGTCACAAATGAAAGCCTCTAGCGCCAAGGCCTTATATAGGTAGTATTGGGCAATATAGATTAGCGCCGGACCTGAAAAACTGTAATAGAATGTCTAATAATATCTCATTCTGTAGTTAACGTATGGGTAACGTTTGTTTGAGGCCTTTGGCCTCAGTATTCCAGGTTTTAAGGCCATAGAATGCTTCGTTCAGGAGTCATTTAACTACTCTATAGATTTAAAGAAATGCGGCCGAATGTTGCGGGTTGCATTTGACACGAATATTTAGATGAGTTTTTTCAACGAATCCTTCATATTTTGAAAAGTGCAATTCGTAGCGTCTCCGTGAAATTCTCTTTTTTTAGACCTCATTTATAAAGATTGGTTGCATGTGAGAGCCGCGAAAGGTATTTATACTACTGAAATAATATAGAAGGCGATTTGATTCTCCCAAGTATGAATGCATTAAAAACTAGAATTTACTTCCTATTTGTAGAACTATTCTTCCGCCTATGTTAGTTCCAGAGGTTTCTTTACAAGGCGTAAGAGTAACGAGATGAAACGATGTGACGTACCAGTCTCGGAGCTGACTGACTTCAGCGTATTCCTGAGGCGGCGCGTCACTTTGGAGTACTGTGGTTGACTTGAAGGGTTTAGTGAGATGGGGAAATAGAGGGAAGTTTTCCTCAAGAAGAAGTCTTATTCGAATCGAAGCACCATTTATTACAATTTAACAAAGAGAGGGAGAGAGAGAGAGAGAGGAGACCTCGATTAGATAAAGGAAATGCATAGGGAGTCGAGCTCAGACGTGGCGGCCTCTTACCCCATCACTCCGTGGACCAGGTGCGGCGGGGATGACAGCAGCGGCGGCGGCGGCGGCAGATTTCTGCAAGCGAGTCATCATTAATGAAGGCTTCTGGTGAATTGATGCAGGTCACTCCTCGGTCATCGCGTGTGTCTGTTACCGCTACTGCTACTGCCTCCGCAGGGCCCTGCAAAGATGCCTTCCTTCATTTAATTGACACAAAAATATTTTTCGTACCCCGTTGACTTCCATCTACTTGCACGTCAACATAATACAATACAAACAAAACAGAATAATATCCACTGAAAACAAAAAACACGAACAACAAATATGTACTGGAAGTTACTTCAAACTTGTATCTTTGAACAGAATAAATTTTCTCTCTCACTTTCAGTGCATATGCTTTTTTTAAATGATTGGAATGGCCATTCTTTACCCTTAAAAATAATTACAATCTTGGCCTTGAACAAGTATTTTATCTTCTCCGGAAAATAAATAATCAAAAAATGCGTGAAACTTTCCTGTTTTGCTGCCTCCTGCGTGGGCCAATGGCACCAAACTTGCTGCTCCCCGTCTTCAAATAAGCCTCTCCCAGTGGGTTGCTCGCTTGCTCCGTCTTACACAAACAGCGACGTCCCCGTGCTGTCTCGTTTCGTCACCGTTTCTCCAAATTGCACAAAACTGTTATTGACATATCGCGCACTCCTACACGTCAAGTTCCAGTCCGGTTCTTCGCGATGCAAACAAACACACAGCTCTCGCGGCACTAAGTTCCTCCGCAAAACTTTAAGACGAAAATTTTTTAACAAATTTTCTAAGTATTCTGTTCGATTTAGTAAATTTCTAAAGTATTCTGTCCGATAACACAATGTCCATGTATTCCGCAAGCATTCGATAAAACTTCCTTGCACCACGTAATTGCAAACTTTAAAAATAAACACTTAAAATTTCACAAAAATCCAGCAGCTACTAACGCAGCTTCTGCGTGCTAGGCAACACCAAAACCGAATCTAACACTCATTGTTGACCCCGATCTTCCATAATCACAGATCAAACAAAACAAAGTCGCCGCCATTCTTGACTTGTTTACGTGCTCGGGAAATAATCACATTTCGCTCAATTTACAAATTCTAGCTGCGTTATAACGTTCTAAATTCACTAGAAATTCTCAATGTCTTAATGCTATTTTTCAATTTGCCGTACTACGTCTTATTTTTCAATTTATGCCGAAATATTTTTTTTCACATCACATTTCCCTATTTGGTCATGTACTCCTGCAGTCGTCTTGCTTTGGTTCTATGTTATGAACTCGAAAAAACTTATATATATATATATATATATATATATATATATATATATATATTTAATTTATATATTTTCCCCGGCGATCCTAAAATTGTAGTACTATATTTATAAATTCGCCGAAATTTTTCCCTACAGCCTCGTAATTTCCAATATAATATAGCTCTTCAATTTCAGCTGTAATCTTTAAAAAACGCCAATTTGATCTTCTGATGACGTCAGAATTCATAACATTCGTTTGTTCATTGGAAGTTCATCATCGAATATGCATTTTACGAAAATTACTACAGCAACGTAACCTGTGGTTCGATTTTGATAAAACAAACTTCAAAATTCTTCTTTAATTGTGCGCTATCTAATTTTTATACCCAAATACATTTTCTCCAAGCGTTTATGTAAATAAAAGTACTGTTTATACGCGACACTGCCGTCGCTGGTTTATTCTATACTCGATTCAACATACATAGTCCCCGTTTTGGTATATTCAGTCCCACTTCATTAGGTCGTTTTTAGTAAAGTGTTTTAAAATAACCCAGGAATAATCCTGGATCATTACAGTACAATAATGTAAAATCAAGTGTGTTCCAGACATGTGTATTTATACACCTCTTGTCATCTTATTTGAATTTGGAACCTTTCACATAAAAATGTACCAGGGAAACTGAAAAAATTACTACATGTTTTATAGAGAAGAAGTGAAGAATTAAACCTAACTTCCTCAGTGAGATGGGATTTCTCTAAAAGCTAAAACGAAAATATTAATTTAGATGATGTTCCTGTAAACTCCAAAGACAGTTATGTGATTTCAGAAGATACATATTAAATTATTTAAACCTAAAATCATACGAAATGTTTCTTTATTCCACATTCATATTACTTAGATTCTGTATGCAAATACTCTTCAATAAATAGAATAACAATTATGTAAATGTGTTATTAATCGACATGAATCGAATAATTTTCAATATCTCTCATAGTTTTATTATTTTTCCTTGAGGATATACCAATTGAAAACACAAGCGCTTAATGAAGTATAATGTAATCAGAATGTACACCAGAGAGATAATTAGTGACAAACTCTCTCTCGATTAATTACAAAACTGCGTTCATTTTTATTGATAAATATTTTCTTTCATCTCTAAAATGGGAGCTGGAAATGAGTGAGGACAAGCACGGTACGTACGTGTAACTTTTCAAAAGCTCTTTTGATTAAAGTATTAATATTTAATAATATTGTTAGTAATAATATTAATAATAATAATAATAATAATAATAATAATTGTGAACTCAAGCCTATATAATTTTTTTAAATGTTAAAAATATTTTAATTTTTTTGAATGCAAAATTTTTATTCGAAACGGACCTTCTGCCATGTGATTTTGTGCATTGTGCTCTAACCTTATTTTTTAATGGAACAGGTTTTGAGAAGATATTATTTACACAGTTTTGGAAATAAATTGGATTTAAATCAAAGTTACATTAAAAATATATTAATATGCACGCATATTAATTTAAAATCTACGAGTAATTTTGATTTTTAGAAAAAGCTCTCAAGTTTCTATATTGAAGGCATAAGGCAGAATCAAAAGAAAGTTGACCCTTTGCAAATATTTAAATTTCAGAGTTTTTAAAAAAACTGAAATATGCCATATTCATAAGCAAAGAAACTGGCGCCATTCTGGAGAAAACTACAAACTTGTTTACTGGTATTAGAATAATGGTTAAGATTTGACTCAAAATTAAGCTAAACTATTTATACTTACAGAATTAGTAATACATAATTTAAATATGTAATTTTGAAGAATAAAGTTCTTTTAAAAAATTCTGTCATGAATAACGGATGCACATGTAGGAGATGTTTAAAAAAGTGCGAATTTTTTCAATTTTCGAATATTCAGATGTTTTAATGAAAATCGGATATATGAGCCATTCCATGTTAAATCCCACAAAAGAGAGCAAAATTTCACCTTCATATTTTTAATTATTTTCTAATTTTTTCTATTTATTATGTGTATCAAATAAGTTAATATGTGTATTTTTATTTTTTTCAAACCTTATTATTTTGGAAATACTGCATAAAGAAAGTTGCTAAAAATGACGACCATCACTAACGTAAAAATATCATGTATTTGAATACACTAATAATAGAAATTCAGTTCAAATACCATTTGAAACTTAAAATCATGTTTAATTTTTAAGATTTCGCAAAATATTCAATTTCCTGAATTTTCAATTTAAAAAATAATAAATTTTGAAAATTAAATATTTTTGTAAACTCGATGAGCTAAAATTTTTTTAAAAATATTTTTAAACGCACTAGAGTATTGATGATAACTCCAGAAAAATCAATGTGGGATCTCAGTAACTTTAAAAGATATTAATATTTTACCAACAAGTGTGTAGTAGATTGCTGCAATAGACGCGTTTCTTGCGTTACTAGCCGTCGGTTTCTTTAGATGAAGCAGTAATTTAAGTACTTCTTGAGGAGGCGAAACTTCACGATTGAATTTATAAAAAATAATATTTATGTATATTAATGTATAACTAGTGGTGCTACAAAATGGCACAGACTTTCTCATATTAGTTTTCTGTTTCGTTTGGTCTCGGCTATCTATTCAGACTTGCCAATACTCTTCACAGCCGCTATCTATCGCCGCCCGAACTACATTATTTTGACATTTTATTAATTTTTCCGTTCCTAATAGGAAACCAAAAGTATTATTTTAAGAATATTAAAAAACAGTTAAACCTTGTCCTAAATGGCAATTTTCGTTGAAAAATTTGGAGCCGTTTTCAAGAAAATGGGGTTTATGCGCAATGTGAATGCGAAATTTGAAGCTCTATTTCACAGAAACTTTTTGAGTTTTCGAAAACCTTCATTGGAAGTCATTTGAAGCATTTACACTCACAAATTTAATAGTGGTTACAAATTGCTGGAAATGTGCATTTTAACGGTATGAGAGAACATTCAAAAAATTACTTTTGTGTAATTTTTGAAAAAACAAAAAAAATCCCAAAATGAACTTTACGCCATATTAAAGAGTGCAAATAGCACTATCCATTCGAAACGTTTGAACAAGAAATTTGAAGCCATTTTTGAGAAAATGGCGTTTGAGCGTTTCTGAAAATACGGAATTTTGAGCTAGTTTTTACAGAAAACTATTCAATTTTCGAGGAACTTTATTTGACATTATTTAAAGCACATGTATTTATTAATATAATAATGTGAACAAATAGCCACTAATGTAAATATTAACGATGTGAGAGACAAGCAAAAAAATTACATTTTTGTAATTTTTGAAAATACAAGAGAAGAAAGAAGGAAAAAGAAAAGAAAGCACTGTCCCTACAAAAAGTTTAAAGAAGAAAGTTGGAGCGGTTTTTGAGAAAATGTTTTTTGCAATTTTTTGAAAATTTTAAATGCGTGCAATATTGCGCAAAAACTACTAAAATTTTCAAAAAAATGTACATGACCTTAATAAAAGAACTCACTTTACACAACAAATTTTATTTGAAAGAAAAATCTCTATCATCAATTTTGTAGTTCTAGGAAGACGCCGAAAAAATTTCAAACTTTTGCAATTTTCGAAAATTCAAGAGTTAACCGAGAAAATGGGACCTATGCCAGATTTATAAGTGTATTATACTTTATCCTAACAAGAAATTTAAAGAAAAAATTTGGAGCGGTTTTTGAGAAAATTTTGAAAATGTCCGGGGGGCTGCATGCAAAGTACCCTCAAATTTTGAAGAAAGTTTTTCAAAATCGAGGCGCCTTGAGTGGACTCAGATCGACCAGGGAATATCAATTTTGGGTGAAATCGCACGTATGGTTTACGCGCTAGTGTTGTTCACAGACTGACGGACGGACAGACTGACAGACGGACGGACGGACGTTTTGAAAATACCCACTTTTTCGGTATCAGGAGACCCCAAAACGTGTATTTCCGTTGAAATCTTTCCGCGGCATTACATAAATTTCCCTATACTACGTATATTACTCCGTATATAGTACATATACGGGAAAGTAAAAATAATATTAATTTACAAATGGTTTATAAATTTATAAATAATTAAATGACGGATTCTTGACTCACGTTTTGACGAAAATTTTGAAATATTTTGGTCCCTCAAAACTCACTTCAAATATAAGTACTCGTTTACCGTAGAATTCCTGAACTTTCGTCACAATGCACAGTTTTAATGCCCTACCGAATTTACTTCAGGTCTGTACAAAATTGCATTTTCTTCAGCCCTCTTTTTAGACACTTTAGACACTTTTTAGACACCTACATACGTACGCATACTGGAAAGTAAAAATTAAGGCTATGTCATTTCAAGGAAAATATTTGAGACAAATAAAAATTGTTATCAATTAGCTGCAAAATTTCAAATGACACCGATATCTAAATGTAATGTAGAAGAGAAGGTAAATGCAAAAAGTTGAATGGTTTCATGAAGAGGTATTTTAAAAATAAAATGTTGAATAGCACCCCAATGAGAGTTTACAATGTGATATCTCAACCTACACTCTAATTCACAAGTGAAATGAGAAACTAAGAAAAAATGAGGAAATATCGGAGGGTTTTCAAATTAATTTTTTAAGAGCTCAACTTAGTTGAAATGATGATACAAGTGTGTTGGTTTGCCGATATCAAAGGTTTTGATGTTTCATTGACGGAAAGTGCTTCCTTTCACTTTCTCTCTCTCTCTCTCTCTCTCTACTCGGCGTTCACGTACATTTTGATGAAATATCTGTAGATATTAAATTGATATTGTAACATTCACAAGTGTTTCTGAGAAACGATCGACTTTGTGCAAGAAGTTAACTGATAATTGCTACTTTCTTTCCTTATTTTACATTATGATTGTTTAATTGAGGAGTGTCAGTAACTTTAAATTACCCATAACAGGTTATGGGCCTATTGGTAAGTCTAGTAATGGGGCTGCCATCTCAAGGCCATCAGCCTCTAGACATGCATACCCATTTGTTGTCCTCAAATGGGAAAGGTGCATCTTCCGCCAGTTATGTCGTTACAGAGGTATCCTCTTCCGCCATAGCTGCCGTTGGGGTCTTCACCGTTACCCTGGCAAGGGGCCTTCACAAGGTATTACCAACCGGGCCAGCCGGACCAAGGTTTTTTAAAAAGAGGTGTTACTCTTCTATCACTCCCCTCTTTACCCTGACTTGTCAGGCAGAGCCTGTTTCCCATACTTTGGGCCCAGGTTGGCGGGGTTAAGATTAGGTGGGGCATTAGATTTCTTAATTTATTGAATACCTGTTGGGAGACTTGTACGATTCTAGAGGAATGGACAAAAGCAACGGTAATATCTCTATTCAAAAAAGGAAATAGAAGTAAACCAGAGAACTATAGAGGAATTACTTCGCTAAATTCTTCATACAAGACATACTAAAATTATTAACAGAAGATTAACAACTCTTCTAGACAATATATTGTTAGAAAAACAATGTGGACTTATACAAGGAAGATCGTGTTTCGATGATATATTCTCCATTAACTTACTTATACAGAAGAGGGTAGAATTTAATTAGGAAACACATATCGCTTTCATAGATTATGAGAATGCATTCGAAATAGTAAATCGACATACCATATGGAAGATGATGAATAAAAGAGGCATTCCATTCCATTTAATTGAAGTAATCAAATTCTTATACCACAGAACTATAAATTGTATTTAATACAATTTATTGTTGTATTGTATCTAATTGGAAAGTTATCGGAGATATTTAAAATTAATCGAGGTATTAGACAAGGTTGTAGCCTGTTACCAAGCTTATTTAATACTTACGTAGACATTCTAAGAGAATGGAATCACTGTATTAGAGATATCATGGAGATAAATTCCGAAACCACTCTAAATGCACTATTATTTGCAGACGATCAGATAATTATCCAAGAAAGTGAGGATCAGTTACAGAAGGCTCTCTATAAACTAAATAACATATGTGAACAATATAACTTGAGAATCTCAATTCAGAAAACCAAAGTAATGGCGTTTAGAGGCAAACATCCTATACGAAGTAAAATAATAATAGATAATAAAATTATAGAACAAGTTAGCCATTTTAGATATTTAGGCTGTGATATTACTTTTGAATTCAATGAAAATATTTCAATAAAAATCCAGATTCCAAAACATCTGTGGTACAATAATAAAATACCTGAGAAAGAAAACAAGAAAGTTAATGAAGTTCTTCTAAATTTATAAAACAATGGCTATCCTCATACTTCTTTACGGATGTGAGACGTGGACCATGAAAAAGAAAGATTTTACCAAAATACAGACGTCTGAGATGAGGTTCTTGAGACAAGTCAAATGTTGCACTATATTAGACAAAATAAATAGTGAGATAATTAGAGAAGGATTAGAAGTACTCCCATAAATAAATATAGTAAAAGAATACAGGACTCGATGATCTCAACATCTACTTAGAATGAGTAGTGACCACAGCCCAAAACAAATATATCACTACAGACCTCATAGCAAAAGGGATGTCGGCCACCCAAGATTAAGATGGTTTGCTGAAAACTGAACAGGAGACTTTCCTAATCCCTGAAAAGATGATGATTGTTTAATTTTAAGTCCAGTGCAGATTGTTTCGTTGCACATATTTTGGCCTGGATGCAAAATCGCGAGTTGATCGTTTGAGTAGGTAAATAGAAGTAATCTTCCACAATGAAAAAAATTGTATTTCATAACTTTACATTAAGATATTCCAGTCTTAGCAACATGTGCCTTCGCAACACACTTATGCAAGAGTACAAAATGATTCCATCGACGGTGCGTGACTAACAGCCATATTTACCATGTAACGTGATAAGTATTATATTTTGTTATGTGATAATTTTATTCTTTCAGTTTATGCTTTTTATTCTGTTTCCTTTATATAACTTCTGATAGGGAGTACTGATGATGAGAAAATATCCTAAAACTTGTTGCTACAACTGTAACATCTTAATGTAATGTGTTATACATAACGTTTATTGCGGAATATTACTTATATTTACCTATTAATTTGGATTTTCTCAAGATTTCTGTGATATCCAGAGATTTTAGACAGATTTGAATGTGCGATTCCGCTGTAATGGGAGGTAAAAGCCACGAGGGAGGGGGGGTAAGTAAGCCCGATGAGCGACGGCGTGGGCGGGGCGTCAACGCGTCTGCAGGCGACGGCGCGACGTCAGAGGGAGGGCGGCAGGGGGCAAGGGCGGGAGGCGACAACGCGGGACGATGTCTGGCGGAGAAGGGCGGGGCGGGGCGGAGCGGAGCGGGACGGGACGGGGAACTAAGCGGACAGGGACGGAGAGGCGAGCATGGAGTGCCGTTAATTCTTGACAAGTGCATCAGACGCGCTAAATATTACAGGCGGCGCAGCGCGGCGCGGCGCGGCGCGGCGGCGGCGTTGGCGCTGGGGAGGCGACGACCGCGGCACGGCGCGGCAGAGGACGTCGTAGCGGCTGCGGCGGCGCCGCTAATCCCAGAGACGGAGCAGAAGCGGGGATTGCACAGAGTTCCCATGGGGAAGCCGTTAGTACTCGCTAATAGGTGGTATTACTGACGTGTGGTTGATGACGATCAGAATATATAGTCGCGTCATATCCAATGACGTTTTAAAAATAATTAATGGTAAAAACTGTTGCAAAAATAGTTGATATATTTTACAACATTACGGAAAAACATTATTTGCAGATAACACAGCGTTCGAATCGAATATTTTTTGCAATCAACGCAGGTTGAAGTTTATTTTTGGAGCTCCGTTTCATTTCTTCTATTTCACAGTGTGTCTGAGTCATGCATGTCATGCGGTGAATTGTATAAGAAATGACGTCTTCATAACTATCTTAGAAATGTTATTATATCAATGCGACATTATTACAGAAACGACTTACATTATAACTACTGTACTGGTTCAAAGTGTCGCTTCTGATCATATGCCAGTGTGACTAGAGCGGGCAACTCTGCCACAAAACAATACATATAAGTAAGTTTGGAGTCGGTGACATACTTCCCGATTTTAAACAAATAATAGAAGATGAAAATAAAGGCGGCCAAAACTTGCCCCAGAACTATTCAAATGCTCACTACCCTCTACAATATCTTGTACACATCGTAAGAACTGACTGTGAACATCACGCTTCTTCTGCCAGCAAATGTGTTGTGCAATTCTGTGAAGAACTTAACGAACTTTTTGCAAAGATGTAGGATTTGGGTAAAACGTAGGGTGAAGAGAACAAATAAAATCAATGGCGCACAAGAGTGATCCTGGGGATTTGGAGAGAAATGTGCACATTCTTGTATTAAATAACAAACCAAAACATCCGTTAAAGATTCCCGGGTACAATACTGCGATACCCTAGAACACTTCTGTAATAAGAATTGTTCTCGCCAAGGCACAGCAACTAGCGTGTTACAACGCAGTGGAGGCAAACGTCTGAATTTTGCGTCGACCAGAAGCCGATAGCCAGTACTGGCCGCTATAGAGAAAAGTGCCGCTTACAAACGGAGTAAATAGAAGGAACGTTGCCGGCTGGCGGTTATGCCCTCCTCTACTTTCTGCCAGAACTCTGCATTTACCTTTACACCTGCCATTGATATCTATAGTTACCCTTCAGATGCTAACTATCAGGGAGGGCGATGAAAAAAGCAGGACAAAAGGAAGACGAAATCAGTACTGCAGTTACAGTTGACATTACACATGATGCGTGACATTGTTTCTGGACTGTGTTAAACGAGATATCCCGTAGCTACTTGGGAATGTATATGTGGCCCTCACGATGCGGAAGGTAATTCTCTTCAGAATTTGTTTTAGTGATGACGTGACTTTCGTGAAGGCGCCACAATGGCCTTTGTTTCGAAGCCAGAAATCCCATTGAAATTGCCGTATTTGGGTCTCTTCGGTAAAGCGAGTGTGTTGAGATGTAATTGCGAAGATAATAAATTGGGTATTGTGCTTGAAGATAGAGGAGATGGCGAAATGACAGACAGGGAAAACAAGAGAGCCTCTAGAAAGTCTGCCGCAGATCCGCTTTGCTCACCACAAATTCCATTTGGATCGGTCGAGGATCAAACGCCGGCTTCAGCGATGGAAGCTGTTCAGTCTGACTACTACATAAGCGGTTGCTCCGCAACGATGTTTGGATGACCCAATGTTAGTGCAAACTGCTCTTTTCGCAGGCAAATCGGCTTCGAAATACTGGCTATGGAAGGTGGGCAGGGAGATTTGCTCGGGAAGAGAAACTTCACGATAGGGTATATCATTTCAGCAAATCTTCGTCAGAATAATCTTGTACCAAATTCAAAAATTGCTAATAGTGTCGTTAACCCTTCAGTGGCCGCGTTCAAAATAGGAACGCGAGAGGTCGCGTGGATTACAATTGTAGTCCATTGTAAACAATTATTATTAACAATATTGGAGGAGTTGACTCAGAGGCCGTGGACTGATGAGTGTCGAATTAACTTCAATTCCTCCCACTTACCTTGATAGCATTGTTATAAACTCGAAGGACCACCGCATGAATAGATTGCGACGCGGACACATTGCCTATAAATGTTAATATCTACAGAGGATGTCACTACGAGTATTACTCTGGAAGAATACAGTAGACATTGAATTGAACTGAAAGGAAAGGAAAACATAATTAATATAAAGTAAGGAAGACATCTAGTTGCAACTATGCAACTGCATTTTCTCTTGAAAATGTTTAAATAATTGTAATAGCTGAAGACATACGTACTTAAAGGCTGATTTAAGTCGTGGCAATTAACATTTAGCATTAAATAGAATAACGTTGAAAACAAAACACATGTTACACTAGTGCTGAAATAAAGAAAATATGGCCCACTATATGGGGAGAAATCCGCGATGTGATTCACTGTGTAGACACTTGGCGAGTGACTGCGCGCTGGAGAAGCGTAACGTCATCCGCCTGCAGATCAGAGATGCGCGAAGTCGTGACGTTGCGATCACGTTGTTGCATCTGAGATTTATAAGTATAGCAGAGAGTAGCACATTTTCGGTATCGGTACATTCAACACATGACCATTGTTGTCGCACATGTCACATGACGGCGCAGTAGTTAGATTAGCATGCAGCACTAATCACAGTTAGGAATTATATTGGCAGGCTCTGTTTCAACATGAATGTTTGACTAGAACCACCTTTCAATTTATTGCAGCGATTCATAATTTCGAAAAAACACAAGTTCAGGAATGCCACAAATCATAACTAGCAAGTGTGCAATGCCACTTTAATGCTCCGGAAATGAATATAATGTTGCACAACAGAAATGCGTTGTTGCTTTGTAAGACGCAATCACATACAAGTAACACAGTTTTGTAATTAGCATCAGCTCAGCATGTTGCAATTCACAGTACATAATGATATAGAATGAATTTATCATTTCCACCTATTAACGTGAAAATGGTAAAAAACGTGGAGCAAACGCATCAAGCTGTTTGCACATTTTCCCCGGCGCTCCCAATAAACATTAACTTTCGCCCAGCTGGGCGCTCTTTGAGGAATCTTCCCGCCAGTTATGGGAGTTCCATAGTGGTGCAGTGTGTTATGGAGGCGCGAATATGAATTTCGCGCACCCCTCTTAAAAATCTATATCTATCTATACTAATATATAAAGACAGAACTGCACTGACTTACAGCGCTATAATCTCTGAATCTACTGAACCAATACTGATGAAACTTTTGTATTAGCTTCCTTTAAAGGTCTGGAGTAACATAGGCTATGATTTACAATCGCAAACCTTATTATATTCACAAAATAATTACTTTTCCGGACATTTTTCGCCTGGCTTTACATCACAGATTCAATAGTGGATCAATGTCAATAGTTAAGTTGCGCGCCACCAGAGGATGAGGTCTGAGATCTACTGATTTCATCAATGTAAAGGATTGTGTATTTAGAGGACTGTTTGTTTATTTTTCACAGTCAGTTGTCTAACCATAAATATTTGTTTTATTGTAATAGTAATAGTTTTTTTCGCTTTATTTAGAAAAGTAACTTGAATATTGATTTTAATTGCGTGTGGACGTGAGTGCATGAAGTGTACAAGAGACTAAGGGCCGTATTCATAGTCGTCACTTATGGAATAAGAAAATACTTAAGCTATAAGAAGTTACTTTTGATAAGGAAATGCTTATGCACATTTGGTATTCATAGACGATACTTAACATAAGTACAACGCTAGCAGCGTCTCGTGTGGCAATAGCGCATTGGGTGGTTCACAGCCACTTGAATCTTACCTGAAACGTCCCATCAAGCTGGCCGTGAACTATTGTTATGCATGCGTCCGTAGGCATCCGTGGGGTAACCTAACCTGCATAATTACTTAAATAGTGGTAGTTACTTAAACAGTGTCTTAAATAGTGGGAAATCGGTAAACCTCAATTAATTGTCGCTGATTTTTGCCACCAACGTTTACCAAAACATATAATTTCGTCCGGGTAAAACGCTACCTTTTCTTAAATGTTCTTGATCATTGTGCGTTTCGGAGGGTTGTATATATCACGTAAATATAGTTGCTACGAAGGACAATGCAATTATAAACATTTTTATAATGTTCAAAATCGCAGTCCATTTCCATTTCTTTTACATTACGACTATTTTCAACCCACCAAGAGACGATTCACTTATAGCTATAAGTGGAAGCTGGACCTTCCTTATAGCTATAAGAAGTTTCTTATGCAAGCGGATAAGTTGCCACTATGAATTGAAAAACGTTATAAGGAACCCCTTAAGGTTTTCCTTATTATAAGTGACGACTATGAATACGGCCCTAAATGTTTGGAAGATATCATTTTATTTATATAAGATATGTTTAATTGTAGTAAATTAAGCATAATTATTACGTATTTGCAGGTTAGGCGTGCGACAGTGCGATTTACGTGTTATTCTGAAACTGATGGAGGAATGAATGCTTTAGAGAAGTGTTTTAATATAGTAGAGAGTACCTTTGAGTGCTGAAGAAACGGTTAAGTTGATGACAGTTTTGGCATTAATACAGTTTTTAGTAAAACGGCAGTACAATTAAAGTAAAATAGTATTGGTAAATGGGTATTTGGAGGAATTTAATGTGTGACAACGCTGGTTTTGAAGGTTGTGATTTTAAATAAGAGAAAAAGTGTGTCAAGCCGGGATTCACTGTGATCTCGGAATTTTGGAGAAATTATAATCGCATAACTGGTTAATGGCTCCTTTTGGTCAGCCACAATTTATCAAGGATCCTAAAACAGGTACTAGAATCCAATTAAAATTACTTTATTTCTAATCGTCGATTGATGCGGCAAGATCAATTTCAAACTTTTCGATATAAATACGCGAGAAGAAAAAAATATGAAAAAGAGTAAGATTAATAATGTGTCAAGTTATTGTAAGTTTGGTATATAATACATAAAATTCCACAAACAGAATAACGTGCATTTTTTTTTACTTTAGATTTGTTTATTATTTTCAGTTATAAAGAAAAAGGAGTTTGGGGGCCGGAACCCCAATAGGACTAAAATTTAAATTTTTAGTGAGAAGTGCTGTAGTGTTTAGAAGGTTTTTCCAAATTGGAGCAAGGCAGAGAGGCGTGATAGCGTGGAGGGAATATACGGTAGAATAGGAGTAGGCTCTGCCACAGGGCGGGAATAGATGGAATTTCACTTTCTGTTTAATACAAAATTATGATAAATACCCCGGGAATGCGGGGTTCTCCATAAGCTAGAAAAATTATTATACAGAAAACTAATCTAATATATAAAAATCAATGTTTGTTGGTTTGTGCTTAATGGGTTGCCGCAGCAGCATCCAATTGCGATAAAAATGCGTCAACATATTGCTTGCACTGGCGGGAAGAACATAGGCATAGTACAATTATTGTGACTCCACTAGATGGCGCTAGAGCACACGATAGCGTTTCAGTTAAATGCAATTCCCAATCCACGTGAGCTTCATTGTTGCTGGGCGTTGCCGTGTGCTGTGGGGCGAGGTCGAGGAGAACACAAGGAGCAGGTAGCGCAAGTTGATGACAAGAAAATGAAAAAGAGACAGGGAAGAGAGAGAGATGAAAAATAAGAGATAAGGAAATAGAGAAAGAAAGGGAAAATAATTAAAGGAAAAAAGAGAGAAGGAAATAGAGAAAGGGAAAATAATGAAAGAGAGGGAAATAGTGAGAGGGGAATAGAGAGGGGGAAAGAGAGAGGTGGAATAGAGAGAGGGGGGAATGAGAGAGCGGGAAAAAGAGTCAGAGAGTGGAGGAAGAAGAAACACAGAGAGGGAAAAAGGGACAGAGGGAGAAAAGAGACACAGAGGGGGAAAAGAAACAGATGGAAAAGAGAGAATGGAGAAATGAGAGAGGAGGAAAAAGAGAGGGGGAAGGAGAGGAGGGAGAGGAATATTTCTTCAATTATTTCTTCTGCGGCAGCAACGCGCCGGGTACCAGCTAGTAATATAATATAATTAAAAATAAAAATAAATTTTGATTTTCCCGCCATCTGCGCTTGCTGCGTCTACGGTCACCGCTAGGGAGGCCTGGCTGAAGGAGCGGCCTACTGCCCTTCCCTCCGCTGGCTCAAGAGGAAGCTGCCGCCGCCGCCAACACCGCCCCCACTGTTTTGACGCAAATTAATTCAGATTTAAGAAAGTTTACTTTACTAAAATGCATTTAACTAAACGTTCAGGTTCAAACTATCTGGACAGAAATTACATAGGCTCAAATTTGAGATTTGTCCATAGAAACCGTAGAAATTAGGTTTAGTATGTACTTGTTTTGTTGTACTACCTTCTCTTGTTGATAAAATTATTCTATTTACACACACAGCGATGCTACTAGTACTTCAAACAAATTTAAAAGAAAAAATATGAAATACTCTATGATTTTTCAATAATATTAAAAATAATAGAGGCAAAATTTTGAAACTCGAAAACAATGTTTGGAAAGAATATGCATACTACCACATACAAAAAAATATTTAAAATCAATGCACCAAACAGTTTCTACAAAACAAGTCCTTGAATCTCGAAAAAATCACAAAACTGCAAAAATAATATTAGTAGTATTTCGAAAATAATTATTTTCACTTCAATAAAAGTTAAAATTTTGTTTTTCGTTTCATATCTATTTCATTGACATTTGTTTATCCTTTTCTGAGTTTCAATATTTCAAATCATGTAATTTCTGGTGCAACATTAGATTTAATCTGTAGATATATTTTAACCAGTAGATATATTTTTAAACTGATCAATTTTTACAGTGTAGTCTACTTACTTCTTTAGCACATCAATTGCAATAAATTACATTTCTATCCGTCCTCCAGAAAATTGTTGTTTCCAGTTCTTTGACAAGGAGTGCACACGAAGCCTTGGAAGAAGCTATTTTATTCTTCAAAATTAAGATACTTATGTTAATCCTCTGTTGCACGTAAGCAGACTGAGAGCCTGCTTATTGACTATTTTCCTCTCCCATTGCAGTTTATCAAAGGATATTGAGTTTTGGCTTCGTGTATCTTCCGTATCCTTTGCGACGTATCATATGGCGTTGATAATTCGTTTCGCGATTGTTGCTCACCGCACGTGTACTCGCATCGCAAATCCGAATAATGTACAGGCAAGTTAAATGTGAAGAATAACAGTAAGCACCAAAGAGAACTGCGTGCTATCAGAATCTAAGATCGATATACTATTTACACAAAATATGCGTCAGCTATAATATTCACAAATTATGCAGAGAAATAAAAAGAAAGTAGAAGTCCAAATATGCAGCATTAATTAAAAAAACTCCAAATATGCATTATGCACGAATGTCTCGAAAAAACTACCAAAACATTGCAAACATGCACGGAAAAACTATGCATTTTTTAAACTATTTTTTCATGAAACATATATTTACAAAGTTTGAAATCTCTACGAAGCTTAAATAAAAACATGCATTTGCATGGAAATCCTGTCTCTAGTGATTAGATTAACTATTCATTTTTCCCTCGAAAGTTCTAGAATACTTTGTAATGCTTTAAAACGAGTTCAGCCTTCATTTGTGTATTGTGTCAATCATGTTGCCTTGCACAGTAAATGCGCTTGACACTTAACGTTCTCCCTTACATTGTAAGTGTTTTGAAAATTGTTAAAAGTTTTTCGTTTCTTTGACACAGTGCCGCCAGCGCGCGATTGACTCTGATGCAATCACGTTCAGCATGTGCCGAAACTATTGTTCATGCTGGAAGCGTAATACTTACATGTTCGTGACTAATATGAGCTCAGTATGGAGTGATTCACAATACATTGTGGCATAGAAAGTTCACCATTATCACGTATTAATTGGAAAATGGTAAAATTCGTGGAGCAACGCACAAGCATGTACTGATGCTCACAGCGGCACCAGAGCCTAACTAAAGGCTCGTTTATACGGAGAGAGTTTTCTCTCCTAACTCTCCGGAACTGGTTAGGAGACACCAGGAGATACGTGTAAACTCTCAGGAGAGTGATCCTCTCTCCGGAGACATGACGTCACAAGAGATTTTCGAAGTCTCCACGAGAGAGCAGTGTAAAGACTCTGGTATCGATGAGAAATCGTATCTCCTGGGAGATAAATAGTATTCAAAGAGAGTTGGAAGACTTTTTGCTCTCTTGGTATGTGTCCACGTGCTCGATCAAGCTATTCTGCGTCTGTCGGTGTCTGTGCGACTTTCCGGTGTGGTCCGTGAATTTCTGTTCATTGGGGGAAATTGTACACCGGAATTATATATAAATATGACAAAGTCCTTCTGGAGTATAAAAATGACAAAGTCCTTCTGGAGTTGAAAACATACGAGTTTTTTGTACATAACTTTATCCTCCTTTATATCCTTTATAATAATAGTAATAATAGTATTTGTATTATAATGCTTATTTCCTTTAATAAATAAAATCTCCAAATTACGAATTAATTGTGAAATTTGTTATATGAAACTATAATTAGGCCTTCTCTTTCCTACGCCTGCCATATATGGTATAATGCTTCTACTACCAATACTTAATAAATTCTTTCGCAAAATTTACATGCTCCCTAATTTATATCAAATACACAAATTTACAGAGAATTAAAAGATTGATTCTTTCAAATCATTTATGCTTAACTTCATGAAAAATTTCTACAACAAATTATCAACTTCACCCATTTTCAAAACTTTACATTCGATCAAAACTATTTTCTCGAATCTGATCACCTTTTCGAAAATATATTTTTAGTGATTCATAAATTAAAACTTGTTTTATTTTGTCACTGGAAAATTGTAATGCAATTGAACAGGTAGCAATTTTTTTTAAAATTATCTTCCTGCAATTCTGCCATCAAAGTTTTATAACTACTCAGCTCTTCACTACTAAGCTCACACTTGTCTCTTTCATTTCCTCCGTTTCTTCAAAATTATTAAATTGACGCAGGTAGCTGCAAGAGTTGTCACTTTCTAACCTCAAACTGCTCGCCGCTGCTCACCAGCTGCTTATTCAACATGGCGGCGCCAAAGAACATCCAGAGACATTTGTATCAAGTGTAAACGGCAAGGAGATACTTTCCGGAGAGATCTCAGGAAACGACTCTCCCGTGAATTAGGAGACTCGCGTTTCGGGAGATATTTCGCATCGTGTAAAGCCTTCTGAGAGAGTTTATCTCTTAACTTCATGAAAGTTAGGAGACTTTGTCTCTTCGTGTAAACGCACCTTAACCGGCGAACGTTGCATGAACGTTCGGATCGGCCGGCCGGCTGGTATCTGGGACGCAAGGGAGCCGAGTGTTTCATGGACCCCGTCTGAATGCGACATAGCACATGGAATTTAAAATGTAAAATGTACCCGACTCGTTGCCGAGAGTGTGCAATTAGATAATGTATAAATTAAAATGTTAAGAATTGCAGCGATTTCTAACAAATATTTTACGAACAAATCGTTTTTAGTTGAAATATAGACTAGTAATGGTATCTAAAACACTGAAAAGCTATAAAACACCGTTAAAGTTATTAGAATGTTGGTATATTACAAATTCTATGAAATTCTACTCAACATTGCATGGATTATACCTTTAAAAATATACTCAAGTTTTTTTGTATTTACTCAATATACAAAAATATACTCAAAATATATGCGAGTAGATGTTTGGTTTTGAAAACTATTTACTTTATATGTTTTGTGCATTTGCTGTGTTTTGCATTACGATTAAATAACGCAGTTTGACAAAATTGTTTCAACATTTGAAGCCTCTATTCTGAATGTGTTTCAATGTCAACATCAGACGAACATCCCACACAGATTTTCTTAATTTATTCTGCGCACAACTACTGGACACAAGTTACGCAGTACTGACGAGTGCTCTTCTTTTGTTGACGTCCACAGAGATAACAACGTCCCGCGTTGCCTTTTAGCTAACTTCTCGGTCCCTTTTCGGATTCCTAGTAGAAATCTCCTGTGTGTTCTTGTTGCTGTCGGCACAGTTTTTCTCTCGATCCTCTTTCTCAATTCTGGTTTCATAATGGACAGAGCGAGATCCTTTAGAAGTCCCCTTCTAGTCAACGTTTCTCCACAGTTGTTATTTGCATAAACATTCAGAACATTGATTGAAGCGATATTCATTGTCAGCGTAGGTCAGAAATTGAACCGCGAGTGATCGCGCGGACTATTATTGTAATCCAAGCTGTTTCCGGCGCTAATCGCTAGTGCAGCAGTTATCCCTCGGGTCATATTTTGCTATAATTCGGTAGCTGGGGCGTTCTATGAAAGGTACTGAAAATTCCATACCAAATGTTTGTCAACTCTCGCTGTAAACAGCGAATGAATAAGACTGGATTACAATAGTAATCCACGCGATCATTGAAGGATATAGAATAAATTGTGTACAGCGCCATCAACGACGACTAAATTTTCTTATTCTGTTAATGCTGACATAACAATACGTTGTGACACGTTAGTAATGCATGGGTTAGTAATATTATTTCAACAAGATAAGACGACACACATCCGCTCTGCAGTTTTTCTTACTCAGATGACTGTCACTTAGTTTCTGATGCTACACCCTCCGAACAACAAAATATTTTCGAGATCTCTTGTGTTTAATGAAGGATTTCTGATCAACTGCCGCACTGTGTTGGAACCAAAAATTAATTGTCTTAAAATATTCACATTCGCCGAACAATTGTGTTATGTGTAAGATTTAAAGGGTCTTAAAAGTCTTAGGGTAGATTTCTAAGTTGTGGTCAGACTGCAGTTTCTTCAAACCCCTGTTTTAAACCTGTATTGCGATTACTAAGACGAGATTCGGGTGCCACGGATTGAGACGGCTCGAAAATCTCAGACCTCGATATTGATAGGCTTGAAACGATGTTTCTAAAAAAAATTGATAATTTTGAAGAATTCAAAGAGGTAATTCGCTGCCTTGGGGCGGTTTATCGGCAAAAGCCTGGTGATCTAATAATCTCATTGAAACTATGGTTGGGAATTCAGAAGATTTCGTTTCTCGAAGCAAATTACACTTCAAACCGCGTAATGCTCAAACCTAATCTTGAACGCCTACAAGATGAAAGATGTTTGGATTTACTGGTGTTGATACAGGTTTCCTTGCAATTCCTTGCTTGCCCAGTATCTGTTGGAGAAAACTCACTTCTCAGATTGAGAAAACTAGAATACGGCGTATGGATGTCTATTGCTAACTGCAAGTACCCCTTAACCCATGGCCGCAAGGCCGAGACGCAACTGGGAGGCTTTGGACCTGTCAGATGCTGTTGTGTCCGTACAGACAGATATAGGTTTAAGTTGTTTTAAGTTAAATACACCATCAAAATACTTTGTTCTAAAACAGTTTATTATATTTCGTTTTTATTATAGTTCTAAAATAATTCCTCGGAGCGAGAAACAATATTACGCGGACATGAACATAAGCTGATACGTACAGATATTACTAATCGTTTTACGGTCAATTACTAATGCCATTAAAATATTATTAGTGAACAGTATCCCATTTTTCAAAAATTTAAGATCTGCCACCTGTCAAAGAATACAAAAAAACTTTAATAATAATTTCACAAAACTTTAACAATTTCACAAAACTCTTGCAGTGTTGCGAAACACAAAATTAAAGGCACACACTGACCAAGCGATGCTACCTGACTAACACAGCAAACAAAAACCAAATGAATGTAACATTGAAAGGTTACGAGGCACACATGGCCGGGTTGTCGAACCACACCACTGTCACAGCACCACCGCTCCTACAAATCACACCGCTGTCCAGTAGAGGGTCTCAATGCAGAAATCGTGAAAAATGCCCTTCACCGCCGTGGATGCTTCATGCTCCCGGTCCACCATAGCTCCATCCGCTTGGCCCACACTCCACCAGCTGTGTCGCCCGCTGGCCGCACATGCTCTGGCGGTGCCCCGGGTTCGACCTCGGGCAGGGCTCAGAGGGGCGGGCAGCCGGCTAGCTGGCGGCGGGGGGGGGGCGTACGTAGGCAGGGGGAGAGATACGGGCGCGACGGCGCGATGGTGTTGGTGGCGGCGGTGACGGTGGTGATGTAGTGACGTCACCGGTGTCGGCGGCGAGGGTAGCTGATTGCAACCTGGCAGGGCGGCGGAAGAGCTGTCACATGCATCAAGGCGCGGGGAAACAATGATTTAATTAATGTCTTCATTCCATTTCATTGATTGATTGATTGATTGATTGATGATGGATTTTTTTTTTTTAAGTGGGACGCGCGAATTTTGGAATTGGCGCCCCCATGACACCCTGGTCTAGCATGGAACTCCCATAATTTAGCGGGAAGCACTCCAAAGAGTGCCCAGGTGGGCGGAAGTCGCAGGAACTTGTCCGCGCCGAGCAAAATGTGCTAATTTAAAGAACTAGTGTAAGACTGCGTGCGATCTTCCTTCCTCCCCCTTCTACCAATTTTCTCCCTTAGTAACCAGCAATGGGCCTATACCGATAATACTTGTGGTTAGGGAAGACTCGGGTAGATCTACATGTACGCAAAAGTCCGGTAATAGCTCAAATTTGTCTGTAGAGCTTAATGAAGGAGAAATAATGCGAATGTGACAATATATATATATATATACACACACACACATATATAATATACACACACAAGTACATAGGATTGTAAAGATGATGTCCCGAGGTTGAGTGTTGCGAAGGCTTTGTGGTGTCTGCGTCAACGACTTTCGGGATGCGGCTCTTGTGCAGTTGACGCCGGCGGCGCCTAGAGCGCGCGCGCGCGCCGTCGCGGTGACGGCGGCGGCGACGGCAATCGCCTTGAGGCCGCCCCCGCCTCTGTCTCCTGCCCCGCCCGCTGTCTGTGCCGCGCGCCCCTAACGAGCAGCGCCGGCGGCGGCGGCGGGCGCGCTCAAAGGCTCCTCGGCCGCCTCGAATCCGGCAGAGAATTTGCTTTCTGCGCCGTTGATGAGCAGCCTATGCGTCGCCAACCAGTCGCTTCGCTAACGTGCGATACGCGAAAGCGGTCGCATGGCCAAAGGGAAAACTTAAGACGACATGCTATTAACTGAGATGAGGTGTTTTTGCTTTATCATCCTTACTTTGTTAGAAGAGAAAGTATTTTAGTTGTTAGTCGGAAAACGACAAATTCTACGACGGAAAAACATTTATTGTTGGGCCCAACAATAAAAGTTAATTACTGTCGAGCCCGACAATAAGAGTTTTTCTTTCACAACACTGAAACAACGAAATAGTGGATAAATTGTGTTCTTTACAGTTAATTCCTTCCTCTTACTAATTACTTCCTGACACGTGTGTAGTCAGAATCCATGTTTTTTGGGTCTTTGTGCCACCTCTTTTAGTTACTCAAGAAAATACCTTGTCGCAATGACTCAAGCACGAATGAGAGCTTGGCGTGTGGTATCTAAGCAATTGCCTGATGTCACGTAATATCCACAGCCTAGGTGTATAAACTATGCCCAGGGTCTAAGGTTTCGTCCGTCGATTAGGTAAGATTAAAGAAATAGTCGAGTACCTGTTTAGACAAGAAATCATAATGTTTTCTTTTAGAAACAAAATGCATATAAAATACTCACTGATTTTAAATTGACACAACTTCTTTATTTACTTTATCATTGAATGCCAAAATTGTCGAAATAAAATTACACACAAAACACACATGGAAGACACAATACAATAGGTACAAAAATCTAAATTAAATTACACACAATAGACACAAACACAAACAAAGAGAATTTTTAATGCAGCTTACTAATTTAATAAATGGTGCCAATATAACAGAAATATGAACCCTTTTTACATACATCTACTAAGTAACTAATTTGAATGAATTGCCATTTGCTGAAACAATAAATTGAAATAAAAAGTTAACTTTTGTAATAATTTGTCTAAAGATTTAGTTGAATCTTTTAGCTATTACAACATAGTTAGCTTTTTGTGTAGTAAAGCAAATTTAAACATCCATGCAATTGTTGGGTTAATTTTTCAAAATAATTATTTCATTTCTCAAATTTTACTTTTAAAACTTCACATTATATTATAGTTTTTCAGAACACCTGACTGCAGCAAGGGGCGTCCGCGTTTCCCATGAAATAATTTCAAGTAAAATAACCTTGAATGCGAATAGCTATACTAATTTAAAAAATAAAGACTCTGAGTAATCTCTCTCTCTCTCTCTCTCTCTCTCTCTCTCTCTCTCTCTCTCTCATGTATATATATATATATATATATATATATATATATATATATATATATATATATATAAAATCAGGATGTTAGTATGTAAATAAGAGCAAAACTCCAACACCATTGGACCGATCTCCATGAAAGTTGGCACTTCTACGTGTTTTTTTCATCTAAAAGGTTTATGTGTTGTTAATTCTGTAGTAACTTCACTACATGGCGCTACATATTCACTACATATCCACTATATATTCACATCAAATGCAACCTGCAACACACTCGGCAGCATTTTTGAAACTATATCGTTAAATAACGAAGCCTTAAAAACTAAAATTTTGAGGCCATGTTACTCATACCGTAATGTACAGAATGACCTCTTCCTGAACATTCTATTACATTTTTGCTGGTAAGGCGCTTCTCGATAATACCTCGCCTGCTCAGAGACGTGCAGAATCTGCAAGTAAATGTGAATGAAAGGGACAGAGAGCAGCAGAGACAGACAGGGACAGGGTGAGGGAGGGAGGGAGAGAGAGTGAAAAACGTCTGCCGGGTTTTCCTAGTTACATCTACGTTTACGCTTTCTGTCTCTGCGCGTTCAGCTTGCAAAATAATCAGACAAATCTAGGCACTTGTGGGCTATGCAATAACTCACAGCACGGTCCCTTGCTGTTCGTTGCTCCTCGGCTGCGTGACGATCGGATATCTTCTCAGGTGTCCGCTTTTCTGCAGAGGTCGTAAATAAATCCAACGTAGCTGTTTGCGAACGATGACCGCATACCTTCCGCAGTGGTAAAATCCAATATAATGTTCCTCCTTAAACTTCATCTCTCATCTGGACGCAGAAAGTATCGTATAACCGACAACTAATTCAGTTGTCGACAGCTAACCGCGAGCTTGTATAGATACTTTGTCTAGTTGAAATTTAAATTCCAACCTTCTTTTATAAAAATTAATATTGTATTGTAAGAATTAGTAAATTTAGAAAATTGCATTTGTCTATTTCCGAGCTTGTAATTGCTTCTAGAACAATCACATTGTTCAGCAATTGAATTGTGTAAAATGTCTGTGTTGTGTCTTTACAATGAGAAGACGAACTCATATTCTTACAACATTTATTTAACACAACATATATGTACATGATAGTCGCCGGAAGGCGAACTGGTTAAGCCGGAGGCTCAGTATCTACGGTCTCTGAAGTGTTGAGTGGCATGAGACGGGGTCTCTGAAGTGTTGAGTGGCATGAGACGGGGTCTCTGCCGTCTGCGGGTCGCAGGTCAGGTTCTGCCGCGTGAGCGGCGTTGCGTCAGTCTTCGGAGAGGAGATTACTAAGCCACCGAGCTATCTTGGCTCGTGGCGGTGGGGCCGTGACAACGGCCGCGGCGAGCGTGGAGCGTCGCCGGCTGAGAGTAGTGGCGGCGGCGGAGCAGTCGCCCATGTGCCGAGAGGCTTGAGAGCGGGGGCCAAGTAGGAGCCGCGACAGCGGTGAGGCCGTAGCATCATCGGGGCGAGGCTGGGGTGTAGCGGGGTGTAGCGGGGCGGGTGCGTAAGCTGGCTCTCTGCTGACTCTGTAGCTGACTCGTACCTGACTCCCCGTCTGCTGCTTGTTCACCGGGTTATATACCCCGGTGTGCCAATGAGAAATCCGTTCTTTGCTACGGGTCAGCGGTTTCTTGAACGCAGCGAGTTCGTGCTGCGCCTTCTTGGCGGAGTTTCGAAATTTGCTGGCGCGCGCCGTTTGACATGGTCGGCGCGTACACAGCAGTCTGCTTTTTTACTTTTGTGTTAACTTTTCTCTGTGAAGAAATATAATTAATTTCTTTTGTAAGTAATAAACAATTTACTTGTTTCTGGAGTGTTTATATGTTTTTGAAATTCAAATTTTTGCATAGGAAGCCTTTTTTCAAACCAACATTTGAGTGCTTATTGTGGTTGAACCATTCGAAATATCCAAGGCGTTTAATAGACAAAATATGCTTAAAATTGACTAAAAAAATGATTTTCAAAGTTTTGTTGTTTCCTCCCGGGACACCTGTATATATACATACACCATTTCAAAAATAATGATTCACTTAGCACCAGAAAAAGTATGTCGTAGCAACGTTTTCACCAGGTAACCTCCCCTGCTTGTCGCTAAAAATATTTTATTTTATGACACTAGCTAGATTGGTAGGTTTGTCTTGAACTGCTGTCTAGAGGAGAATTCTAACGGTCGGCTGTTCTGATCGGTAGTTTCCCGTGGTTTCTCTAATCGATGCCATGCCAATTCCGGTGCAGTACCTTAACCAATGGACCTCGGAACACGCGCGATGCTTCCTTCTTCATTTTGTCCCGCTCTGTCCCCTTATACACAAGCACTATACTACCACACATGTCGGGAGATTAGAGCATATCCTGGCTGCGACGATGCTCCTTTGTGGGAGATAACTGGAGGAGGAATCCCGCAAGCCACATGTAGGTTGGCGACCGATCTTACGGAAACCACCTCTAGTAACATAACATGGACTCTACCTACGGGACTAATGACCATAGCATTTAATGTGCTCGGAACCCAAAATAATTAATGAAACAATTAAATAATTCGTGAGGAGCAGTGATCAGTGCTGCTGATCACGAGCATGAGAATGTTGTAAAAAGAATGTTGTAAAAATATAAAGTGTAATTATAAAAATGTGTGTAGACATTTTTAGTTCAGAAACTGTTAATTAACGGAACATTTATTTAGTACTAATATTTTTTTTACATTTTAAAAACTATACGTATTGAAATGGAAATAGTAACAATAATTGGCAACTTTAAAAAAATCCATTATGCACTACAAAACAATTTGAACATCTTTAACCCTACCTGTAAATAACTTTTAGTTAATCTCTTACTAGCTGATTACCAGGTGTTGGCCAGGTATTTATTTGTCACAATCGTCGGTTAACCAGCCTCGTTTCGTTTTGCCCGTCTCCCCCTTTCTCGTCTTATCAAATCGTCTTGTCCCCCGCCCCCGTCCCCCTGCCCCGCCCACGCAGCTTCTTTCGCTCTCTATGGTCCATTTCACTTTGCCAGCTCTTTCCTCTGCGCTCATCCCTTCCACTCGGGCCGCTTTTCCACGCCTTCTCTTTCTTCCGCTCCGCCCTCTTCTTTCTTTTCTTTTGATTTATATCCTTCTGCTCCGCGTACTCCTCGCTTTTCTTCCACCCCACATGCTCCGCTCTCCCCGCTCGGTTCCGCCCGCTCCATACGGCTCCGCTCGACCTCGCCCCGCATCACCCGGCAACGCCCTGCCAACAATCAAGCCAGATGCTCTGGGGATTGTGAGTAATAAATATTGTAAATGCACATTTTGAGGCAACATTTTTAATAGCAACTAAGCTACGTTTATTCTTGGTCGTCCAAAAAATTGTGCTAAATTTGTGGCCAATCATTTCAATGATTCTAAAGTTTTTATAGCATATACAAACATACATACTTTCACTTTTGTGTAATAGAAGATTCTTGAAAAGAAAAATTGGGAATGATTAAAAGTTTAATTTTGTATTTCTGAGCAAAATGTTAGCCGATTATTTAATACCACGTATTGGTGGTAAAATAAGGTATAAGAATGGAGAGCGAAGAACGAAGAGATTGCTTTCATCTCGGAAGCAAACCGTTTTATGAGCCTCATTTGTCGAAATCGTTGCCTTTTATGAGTGCACCAAATAATAGTGCCTAAGTGTAGTTTTTAATGCTCTGTTAACTTCTGAAATGTTATTTTATATCTTTCATCTTGAGATCAATAGGGCTGAAAAAGTTTAATATTTAAGTTTAATGGTTAATTAGATTTTGGATTTCCAATTGGTTTTCCTTCCCTTCCTCTTTTTACTTTCAGAGTTATAGATGCCACAAATCAACAAATTTGATAGCAGCTACTTCAGAAGGCAGGCCATAAAGTGTAAGAAAGCGATAATGCTATAAAACAAACGGTATTGGAAAGCAGATGAAAGAATAAGGGAATTCGAGATTAGAAAAGTTGACTCGAACGTAAAATCCTCTTAAAAGCACTGAAGTTGCTGGCATTGCTATTACAACTGTAAAAGAAGAAAATTCCCTTTCAAAAGATAAGGAAATAAGAATAAATGAGAATATTAGCTTTCACTTGTTGATCTTTCAATAATATCAGAGATACTATTCCCGGTAATTTGAAAATTAAAAGAGCATAAAAAATTACGAAATCAATAGATTGCCAATGTGTATGAAAATATAATTTAATGTAAAATCATTGTCATTTTGTAATGACAAAACACAATGTATATGTTTTTGGCAACGAAGTAATAATGGCAACGAAACAGTAAAGGTTTAATTTCACAAGTAATTTTGCAAGGAAATAAATTGCCATATGGTATCTAAAAGGCTTATTGATTTACAAATTCTAGCATAGCAAGTCCTACAGCTCTGCGAAATGTCAGTGAAAATAATTTTACAAAGCAGACAAAAGAAGTCAGAATAATCAAAACCGATTACTGTTCAAAGCAAAGTTTAAGAATTATCTAAACAATATCACTTTCATTAAGTCTTTGATGCCTCACACTTTTAAGAACGAGTTTCAGCAGCTACTTCAGTACTCAGCTACGGACAGCACTCGAGCATGTAGTAACGGAACGAGTGTTAGAAGGAATCAGAAAAAAACTTACAAAGTAAAATCGGTAACCTGAAGTTGGTATCAATGGAGAGAAGAGCGGACGCACGAGAGTAAATGTCAGAAAGCAGCCTGCGCAGTCGAGCGCAGGGCGATGGTCAGCCGGCGATGTTCCGTTGCGCCCCCCCCCCCGCTCTCAAGTGGCCGGCGTCGCAGGCGCGCGCGGGCGCCATTTGCATGCAGAGGCGAGCGGACCCCGCCCCTCCGGCCCGCCGCGTAATCGGAGCCCGTTTTGCTCGTCACAATATTCATCCTGGTCCTCCGCGCCACTCCGCATGCTCGGCACCACCGGCTCCTCTGCGCAGAGCCCGCCCGTCCACCCCGCCCGCCCCCCCGTTCGCTTGCCCAGCCCACCCATCCCGGACCACTCTGCCAGAAGCTACCTCTTTGCCCATCCCATCCCCGCCCCGCCCATTCCACACGGCCGCTCCGCCTCCCACATTCCCCGGGCCGCTTCGCCTCCCTCTCCTATTAGGTCACACCGCTCTGCCCGCCCGTTGCACTTGCTCAGCTGTCCCTGCTCAGCCCGCCCATTCCAGTCGCCTCGGACCGCTGTGCCATCCCGCCCTCCTTGTCCGCCTCGCTCGACCAACCCTCCCTGTCAGCTCTGCCCGCCCCGTCTGACCCTCTCGCCTCGCCCGCCCACCTGCCCCGCTCTCCTTTGACAGCCCCACTCCTCTCGGTCAACCCCGTTCCTCGTCGCTCTGCCTGCTCCTCTTTGCCCTGCCTGGCCCTCTTGCACCGCCCACCTCCTGCCCGCCCTGCCCTTACCACACCTTCGCCTCTACCCTTCCTCGTTTTCTTTCCCACCCCACTGAAACCGCGGCTACAGCCGCGCTCCCTCCTTTGCAGATATCATCAGCGACGCGGCCCTCCGCTCGCCACGCCGCGCCCCAGCGATATTGCGCTCTGTTAACGGGAAGCGTGCGCCCGCGGCGCCGCGCAGGCGGGGCGACTGGCTGGGCGGGGCGGGCAGGGCGGAAATGGCGGCGGAGGCGAGGGCGGGGGTGGAGGGAGAAACAATGGACGTGAGGGGAGCCGCAGGGGTTGCAGACTGGAGCTTCGATGGAGACAGTCAAAACTGTATTGAGGAAGGGGGAACAGTTTGTGAAGTCACGGGAGAAAGAAGAAGTTCAAGTGGAGGAGATGGTAGAGATATTGGTAATGTCAGTTGTGGCGTCGGTCTCTAGATGCGAATCGTAGGTAATATCCTCGTGAGGAAGGTGGCAGAGGGGTCCGAGTAAGAGAATCGGAGGTTTACTGAAGATCGTGATTACAAGAGTTGCAGCAGTAGCTAGATGATGCAATCCGTTTCAGAAAGAAAACGCTGCGGGTCTGACGACATTGGAGCATTGTAACCAGGGAGATCTGAAGGAATTTCTTGAAAGACGTTAGTTTGGAAGGGTCTGGAGAAGAAACTGCAAACGGATGGCGATAGAACTTGACTCTGTGTGTGTCTGAGTCTACAATGTAAGAATGAATGACAGCAAGATAATAGGAGAAATGTACTAAAGGAACAAAGTCGTTGTGGGCACCAGAAAAGAATGGAGCACACTACATTTGGGGAGAAAGACAAAACGAGGGGAGGTACAGTGGGCGATTACAAATATTAATAGTTTCAAAGTAAAGGGATTGGGATAAAGGAGTATATGGTTTACTGCTTGCAGTTAGCCGTCTTGGCGATAATAAACATGAAAAGATGAGCGAAGGGACGGTGTTGAGCGGCTTGAAAAAATGGCTGGGAAGGTGAGCTTTGTGAAGGAGATCAGACATTGTACACGGTTCTCTAGAAGGTTAGTAAAACTGGCGGGGCAGACTTACGTAATAGCGACTCTCAGATTAAAGCAGCCAGACGAAAGGTGCATTCGGCGCATCGATGAATAGTCGTTTTGATGCTCCAGCGAGCAATCAAGAAAATGTGTGCGTGGTGAATTGGTGGGCGCAGACGGGATGAATGAGCGCGGGTCGGCTCAATAGGCTCAGATGAGCTGAGTAAAGAGCCGCTGGTTGCAAGTGCGGGCGCGTGCGAGGTGCGTGCAGAGAGAAAGCTGAGCGACATTGTGAGGGCGGGCGGTGGGCGTAGGCACTGGAAATCACGGTGGAAGTGGAGGCCCAGTTTCGTGGGAGTCTGGTCGGCTTCTCTGCCGGGCGATTGCTTTCTCGATATCGTAGGGAATTAGCTTCATTTGTGAGGCTGTCGCCCGCTTGCCCCGTCCCCTCCCCCACCCACTGCGGGTGCTCACGCGTGGCCGCGCTTCTACGCCTCAGTCTTTGCTGCCCCGCCGCCGCCGCTCGCCGCCTGCGCGACCGCTCGTTCTCATACACACGAATCGCTCGCTCCTGACCGCCTCCCTCTCACCCTCCGCTTTCCCCTCCATTCCGCCTGCCCACCCCGCCCCCTCGCTCCATCTCGCGTTCTCGTTCTCCCTCCCTCCTTCCCATCCTCCCTCCATCCCTCCTGCCCGCCCTCCCTCTATATTGTCCGCCTACTTTCCCTCCTGCCCGCACTCTCTGTTATCCTTTCTCTCGTCCTCCCTATTTCCCTCCCGCATTCCCTCCATCACTTCCTGTCCGCCCGTCTACTCGCCCTCCCTCCCTTTTGCCAGCCGACCATCCTCCCACCCTGCTCTCTTGATCTCCTTTCCTTCCTATCTTCTTCCTTCTTTCCTCTCGCCCACCCATCCACTCCCCGTCCCTCCCTTTCGAGCGCCCGCCTGTCGGTCCGTCCGTCAGCCCGTCCGCCTGCCCACTCGCCCTCCATTCCACCGCCCGCCTGCCCTTCGTCCGTTCCCGCCCACCGCTCCGAGGGAGGGCGCTCCGCTCCCTCAGTCTTCCCCGCGCCCTGCGCGAACGCCCATTCTCATGCACGCGAATCGCCCGGCGCGGCGCCCGCCCACAGCCTCGTTTCGCCACCGCGCCGCCGCTCGGGGAGGTCCACTCTCGCTTTGCGCTCAGAGGAACGCGCTGCTCGAGCGCGGGCGAGAGCGAGGGCGGCGGCAGGGCGGGGGCGAGGGCAGCGGCGCGCCGCGCCGCGGCGTGGGCGCCTTCAGCAGACTGTACACAGTGGCAGACGGGAGCGCTCCGAAAGGCCATTCAATTTGGGCATTTGGAGGCGCGCCGTGCCGCACCGCGCCGCTTTCTCTGAAATCAACGCGCGAACTACTGTCGCTGCTTGCGGCGCTTCGTATTTGTGACATCAATTAATTTAAGTTGAGTCAATATACACAACATATTTCGCCTTGAACGGAGTTGACTACCTTTCTGTATGTTCTAATAATAGAATGTACAGATTTTTTTATATCATGAAACAATATTAATATACTAAAAAAATACTAAAATAACGAACAACCACGTAATAACGATGTCGAATTTTTTACGTTAAAATTAAAGTCTGTAAATCTGGAATATCAATTTCCGTCTTTTGGTGTTAGAACTTTAATATTATGTAATGCTAAATAACTTTTGTTTCAACATTGCATCTAAATATAGTATTTTAAGTTATGTTAATATTTGTATATAACTAGTATTTTCATATTATTTTATTATGTCCTCTAGGAGAACAAAATCAATGGGCTATGAAGGAACAAACCACATTGGATGTAGAATTGTGATTAACAACGAATCAATAGAACAGACAAACAATTTTAACTATTTAGGAATCATTGTGGCTGCCAGAAAATGGCATAAGCCGAAAATTAAATAGATTTTATAACACGTGTGGGACAATAAGAAGAACATTAAAAAACAAGACTTTAAAAACCACACAACTTAAATTCTACAAAGCAAAGTGTAGTACCCATTCTAACTTATGCATGTGAAAACTGGACAATAAATAGAAGAGGCAGAAATAAAATAGAAAGCGCCAAAATGAAATTCTTACCTTCAATGGAGGGTTACAATATCTTAGATAGACAATATAATGATATCAGAACCGAACTGAATATATTCAATGTGATGGACAGAATTCAATCATTAAGGAGCAACTGGCATGATCTGGGAATTCTCTTGAAGTGGAAGTTGAGGCCTAAATCCATGAAGCAGAAGAAGAAGATAAATAGTAATAGAACAATTATAATAGATAATTGACATTTGCATATTGTATTTGGTTGTCTGTTCGTCTCCTTGATTGTCTTCTACAAATCTTCGAGGCTTGTTTGACTCCTTGATTTATTTCTATAAATTCATTACTCCGTTGAAATCTTTAATCAATGCATATCTTAGAGTCGACGTAAAGGCTTTGTATTGCTCCTATTAGATGGGATGGTAATCCCTTTTTATGCATCATCTCCCAGATTTTCTTTCGTGACACTTTATCGAAGGCTTTTACATAGTCTATGAATAGGTATATATTCATAGTCATTTTAACCGCAATAGGTCGTATGTCAAATCTACCGTAGTTTCCAGGAAAAACGAAAAACGTTCCTACCTCTCCATGTCTTGACAGTCGCATTCACAAATGTAGAAGCTTGCTATTCGGTTTTCCATTACTCCCTCGTCTTACGACCTATTGCAAGTGATGTAGTTCTCTTGACTAATCACAATGGTGTAATAAAAAATGATTTTTTTGACATACGACCTTCACGATGTATGTCAGTAAATTAAACTGTCGTTTCTTCTGTATTAGTTGTTCCATTTAAATATACAGTCGGAACATGAGCGACCTTTTCTTAAACCGCTCTGTTCCTCCGGTAAGATATGCTCATTAATTATATTTAATTGCCGAGTTACCGTAGCATACATCTTATTGGCTGTGTTCAGCAGACATATTCTTCTGTAATTTTGGCAATTCTATCTGTTACCTTTTTTGATGATAGGGTATATAATTTCTTTTCTCCAATCTTCGAGTATGGTATATCTCCTCCAATACATTATTTCGAGGAATCTCCTTATTTCCTCCGGTACATACTTTAGTAGTTCAGCATTCATACAGTTTGTTTCTGGTGACTTCTTATTCTTGAACATTTTAAGAATGTTGTTCAGTTCGTCAAGTTAAATGGGGCCATTTATATTAATGTTTTGTAAGGGGTTTTCAGGAATCTATTTTCCCATAGAGACTGATAGTATATAAACCATTCTTTCTCGGAGATGTTAATTTTTAATGTATCTCTTTCTGTTGAGTTTAGATATTTCATTATTTTATAAACAGTGTTCTGTGATCCATGAGAGTCGTGTTCGATCTCGCTTATATACCTATCATAACTTTCCCGCTTTATCTTTCTAATTTGTCTCTTAGCAATAGCGCTTTTATCCTTATATACTATTTGAGTCTGCCAATTCCAAAACGTCTCTTGTCCACTTTGTAAAACTTACAGCAAATCACGTTTTTCTTGTTGAAGTTTATTTCTCAACTTCATCCATTCCGTAAGATATCTTCTGACAAAATGTAAGAAGATATCTTACGGAATGGACTAAGGTGAGAAATAAACTTTAACAAGAAAAACGTGATTTGCCGAAAGTTTTACAAAGTGGACAAGAAACGTTTTGGAATTGGCAGACTCATTTTGTCTTCCTCATGTAATTGGAGATACTATCAGTAAGCCTTTTTCTTTTGATCAACCATTTCTTGTACTTCTTCGTTCCAATTTTGAACATCCTTATTCCCTGCGTTTGGACTTTTACCTAAGACTTCCCCTGCTACTTGTAATATTAGCTCTTTAAAATCTTGCCATTCAATATTTTCATCTATACTAATTGCTCTTTAATCTAAGGATGTTAGCAATAGTGAGCAGTATAATTGTTGTAGCAGGACTACTTTAAAATTGGTTTTATTCTTCGTAACGTTCGTCTTTTCTTCGTGGATCCATTTCATGGGTATTTTAAGTTTACAAAGGACTAGGAAGTGCTTTGTAATGTCCTAGCACCTATATACTCACCTATAATTCACGTATCGGGAAAGTTTATTGTTGGATAGGATGTAGTCGATTATTGATCTCGTGCTTCTTGCTGACCATGGGTATTTATATCTTTATGGCAGAAGAGGGTGTTAGTTATTTTAAACTCGCTGAAACTAACAAAATTTTTAAGAGCTATGCCATTCTCATTTAAAATTTGTTTTCATTATACCCAATTAGATTTCCCATGTTTTGCTGTCCAAACGTGAATTAAAATCACCTCCGATTGCTATGAAATCTCTTATTTATAGTGTTTAAATGGGATTGGAAGGATACATAAAAATTAATGCTTTCTTCTTTACGTGCTTCTTCAGGTGCATAAAGGAAGAAAATCGTAAGATATCCTCGGGTTGTTTTTAATCCCACATTTATTATGCGGTCGCTTACAAAATTATAGCTCTGAATTCGATTTTTAGTAAGTTTTTATTATTATTCCTGCCCCCTCTTTTATTTCGAGGGATTCCACGATATAAAATTACGCAATTTATATACTCCAGCGTGCTTTTTAATTTTTTCTTTGTTTCAGTAATCAGACATAATTGTCTCCTATATTATTTCAGTAGTATACGGCTCTCATAGGCAACCAATCTTTATAAATGTGGTCTCTAAAGAAAGAGAATTTCACGGATACGTGACGAATTACACTTTGACTTTAAAATTATAAAAGATTTGTATAAGAAACTTATCTAAATATGCATGTCAAATGCAAACCGCAACACTTGCCAATGTTTTCGAATCTATATCATCAAGTAACTCTTAAACAAGGGGTTCTAGTGCCTTAAAAACTTAAATTTCGAGGCAACGTTTTTCACACCATAATCTACAAGATAAGACATCCATGGACACTCAATTAAATTTTCGGTTCCGCGCTTCGATACATCCAGTGCTACCTAAATATTTCAGCCTTTGCTGCTGGTGGCCATTTTTGTGACAACACACTTAGAAGGCTTAGATTCCTCCACCTTATATTGACGCTTTCTCTGTACACCGTGGTTTGTGCAGTCTGATGATGTTTATTTGCATAATCATTAAGTCAAGTTTTGCTCTCCAGCAACAACTACAAGTACTACTACAGTTGCTTGATAACTATGAAGATTGTTTTTTATGCGTTTAGTGAAACCATTTAATTAAAATTTTGTCGTGGTCTATAAGTGCTGTGTACCTAATTGGGGGGGATGTGGGTGTACAGTGAAGAGTGAAGACTGTTTTTTACCTGCACCAGTATTTTCGTTATCAGCAGTAATTCGAAGAAATGTTCAAGTCAGCGGGTTCAGACACGTAGCTTTCTTAAAAGTAAAAAGCTAATATTTTTGTGACTATCACGAAAAGCTAAAAGATAACTGCCAAAGAATATTGAATAATTACGACAAATGTCTTTAAGAAAGTGTTGTGAATATTGTTCAAAGGAAACTCTTCTTGAAATTGAAGAAACCATTATTGAAACTTCCTTTTAAACATCAATTGCATTGTTTTTATTTTTATTTGGTATTGTGTTGGTACATTGCAAGTTATATTTATACATTTTTAAATAAATAAACACGTTTCGATAACAACTTTTCCTCTTAGAAAGTAAATAGAAGGAAAGGGATGAGAGTGGGATTTAAAATACGAGAGTTCTCGCACGGGTACGCGGAGGTAGTTGGGGAAAACTTATACTATGGCACAACACAAATAACAAACTCTTTAAATTAGCTAAAGTAAAATAGATTGAAATAATTGAAAAACAAAAATCAAAACGCGCTAGCCGTGAATTAATTTAAACTAGTGGTGCTACAGAATGGCATAGACTTCCCCGTATTAGTTTTCTATTTCTTTTGATCTCGGCTAGCTATTTGGACTTGACACATACTCTTGCCAACTGCCAACTATTGAAGCCCAAACTACATTTTTTTGACATTTTCTTAAATTTTCAGCTTCCTAATAGAACGCAAATATTATTTTAAAAATATTAAAGAACAGTTAAACCTCCTCCTAAATGGAAATTTATTTCGAAACATTTGGAGCCATTTTGAGGAAAATGGTGTTTAAGCGCTACTGTAAAAGCAAAAATTGAATCTCTTTTTCACAGGAATCTTTTGTGATTTCGGAAAACTCAATAAGCGGTGAAAGGTGGCAGCCGGCAAGAGTATGTGGCAAGTCTGAATGGCTAGCCGAGACCAAAGGAAATAGAAATCTAATACGGGAAAGTGTGTGCCATTCTGTAGCACCACCAGTTGTGACTATCAAGGAAAGCGAAAAGGAAAATCTCATGGAAGATTGAATAATTTCTTTAAATGTTGTTTTTAATTGCTCTAAGGACATCTCTTTATAATAATGAATAAACCTTTTTTGAAAATTTGTTTCCAACATAAATGTATTGTTATTTTTGTTTGATATTCTGTAAGTACATTTGATGTTAAATTTTACATCTTTTAAACAAATAAACACGTTTCATTTACAACTTTCCTTCTTAATGGAAGTGATAGACAAATGGATAGGGAAAGGGTGGAGTTTAACATGCGAGAGTTCTCGTACAGGTACGCTGGTCTACATTAATGCTTTTTAATTTTTTTGTAGTATTCCTCCTATGCGTCAAACATTTTACGTTCCAAGTCGCTGGTTTTAAGTTCTCCAAATTCTCTTTTCTATTCCTGCACTTCGCAAGGGTCGTCATATGATTAGTCCGGATATTCTTTTGATGGGTATCAGTGACGTGTTTGTCTCCCGACCGTGTTACGAGCACTGCGCGGGACTAGCTTGGTAATGTGCTGCTATCTTATCCGCCTCCCAGCTTGCAGGGAGCATTGTTCGGAGCACCATCCTAGATGAGTGGCATTCATCGCATTCGTTGCAATATCGTAGGTATTGGGCTGCATCCACCTCGGGAATAGAGGAAGTTTGAGGTATCGGCTCTTCTGCCGTTGGGATGTGTACCTTCCGTCCTCGGAACCTTTGGCCTTCCCTCGCTGGCATCCTCCCGTTCTGGGAAGCCTGCACTGCTTCCTCTTCTGCAGTACTTCTTCGTATTATCCCTTCCCTTTGTCCGGTCTGGCAAGGGAGGCCCTACCAGTAGCTACGCTACCGTCGGCATAGCTCTCAGAGTCACTGGATACTCAAGCTCCACCACCAACATCAAGGTCATGTACTCCCTTGGTGGAGATTACTATTAATATTATTATTTATGATTTGTCAGAATAATTAATTACGCAATCCTAAATACTTTTTATATCAATATTGCAACTAAATCTTCTTTGAGATTATCTTTACAGTTTCTTTTCCTCCTCGCCGAAGAATTTCGTGTTGATGTATTATTAAAACGTACGTGCGAAAATTTTGTATTTGCACGTTTGTGTTTGTACGTTGTATTTGTACGTGCGAAAATTTTTGTATTTCCATGTTTGTGACTTTATGATGGTGATGAACAATTTTTGGATACTTTCCATCCAATTCTCAGAGTACTGTTTCATTATACATTTTCGCCACCCACAACCCCAGTGCCCAGAACCTGCAAGGCGCTTCTTTCTGCATTGCCAAAGCCTTTCCATTTTCAAATCTAAACGGATTAGATTTTGTACACTCTCTATCAGTTTAATCAAATCTTTAATAACACGGGCTGAAATTGTTATAATAATTCGTTCCACTTGAACGTAAAGAATATAATTTATTTCTATGTGTATATATATTTACCAACTTTTTTTAATTATAATTTGTTGTCACAATTTATGTAGTAAGTTCTGTCATAGTTAATGCTGTAATCTTTCGATACTTAGTTTAATCCATTTCGCGATATACCCCTTCTCTGCAGGTTCCCAGAACATACCAACAAGCCGCTCTTCGAAAATTATTGTATGCCTTTTTTGGTTGGGGTGGAACCCTCCCCCGCTTCGATTATCAAGACAGCCCGCAAATACTTTGCGTTGAGTTTGACACAACCATGCTGTAGCCATTTAACATCTAATAGCCTAATTATGGGCGAGAGAAGGGGAAGGATTGAAAGGTGGTTGAGAATGTCTCACCGTATCGCAACTTGCAAGCAAATATCCAAATCCAGAGGGGCTCAAACCCGCGACCTTTCAAACCGCAGTTGTTGCGCACTGACGCCTAAACAACCTCGACTACCCAGGTCGAAAATACAAATTATTTAATAATGATAAACATAATAACTATTAACAGTAGTAGTTATTAATTCATTCAGATTCTCCTGATAAACTCACATTTAAAAATTGACTCAAAATTTTTTGGGTTGCCACATTCTTAATTACTATACAACGTATTCAAACATTTGAAAAATGTATTATTTTTCATAATTTAATACAATTATTTAAAAATCTACCCGACCTGGATGGACAAGTGGCTAAGAGCGTGTACCGACTCAGCGCTTCGGTTCGAAGTGGTCGCGGGTTCGAAGGGTTGCGGATTCGAGTCTCGCCTTGGACATGACTCTTCGACCCTTATCCCTCATGGATGTGATGAAAGTCTCACGTTCTGTTACCTCCAGATCAGAGAAGCCCGCAAGTATATTGGTGTCTAGTGTATGATAGAATATGCGTCCCGTCGAGCCGCAAAGGGTAACCGGCTGTTGGCTGGAAAAAAAAGGTTCTGAGTTTGAAGAACATATTTCATTTAAGAATAATAATTATTATAATTACAACGCACTTTTAAATTATTTACAATATAATACAAATGTTCAACATCATATCTTTTTATTCTAGCATTCTCTTTAGGACGTCCATGTTAATATTATAGGTAAAGTGTTATGAGGTGCAGTGAAGTGAAGTGAAGTGAAGTGAACTGCAGTGAAGTGATTTCATTTCGTTCTGTTTATTTCGCTAATCTAAAGCGTCTTTTATAGGCTATTCCTGACAAAAGTTAGTATTTATTGATATATGTTAACGAGTGTTTTACGTGTTAGAAATGTAATAATTATTATATCTATTGTATATTCATTATATTGTAGTGTTAGTTAAAATGTTTGTCCATATTTATCTGAATATGACTATGAGTGAATAGGTGCAAGGCTGGTGTGTATGCGAGGGTTCCTAGGTCCTTGTGTGATATGTATGTAAGAGTGTATGTTTTATGTAGGAATATTTGTGTAATATGTAAGTTTATTTACTTAATATATATGTAGTTTCATTTTTTGTATATGTATGTAAATGCATTTGCATCTTCTAGGTAATGACTCAGGATATTTTTTTGTTATTTTTATATTGATTTTTTATATATCGTTTTATTTGTAATTGTACATGTACTTTTATGTTTCTGCAGTCTGCCACCGGGCAACATCTGCCCAATTGTAGAATAAAGCTTGTATCTATATTCTTTTTTATATAAGTGCATTAAATAAATGTCCATGGACCAAAACGATAGGTGAAATATCATCTCTCTTCTGCGTTATATAGGTTCATCAAATTTTCATCTATGCTCTGTACAATCCAACTAGAGATGCTACAACAGCATATACTTTCTTGCATTATTTACAACTTTTGAAATTTTAGAAAATTGAGAAAGTTCAACGAAAGTGAGACCTGTGACATTTCTAAACGAACTTTGTTTGTTCTAGTAGAGAGAAAAACATTAAAGAAAAAATTTTTAGCCATTTTTGAGAAAAATTATAAATTACTTTTAATTGAAGCAAATACTAGGGGAAAACTACACGTATGGTGTTTTCAACAAATTTACGCGTTGTAAGTTTATTATGCTCTATGAGAGAGAAAATTAAAGAGATGAATTTGAAGCAGTTATTGAGAAAATAATTGTTTAAAAGTGCCTACATTTCACACAAAGACACATTTTCAAAAACTTGCACACAGCTTTATTTAAAGATTGAATACGATTTTGAAAAACAGAATTCATTGAGGAAAATTCTCTGTATTCGTTATTATAGTTGTAGGAAGAGGTCGAAAATAACTTAACTTTTGCAGTTTTGCAAAATTCTGAGTTCAACAAAAATATGATCTGCACGAATTTTAAAAGAATACTGTGGTCTATCCAAGAATAAAATAATCCAAACGCTTGAGAAAAAATTGTAAATGTTCTTGAGGTTTCGTGTAATATATCCTCAAAAATCATAATATCCGTTTCAAATTCACAGATCCTAGAGTTCGATCAGTTTTGTAGACAATTCTTTGAACGGTTTAGGCGCTAGAGGGGACGGAAAGATGGACGGGCGGACAGATTGGCTGATGTTGACGACAAGCCAATTTTGAGATTCAATAACAAACAAAACTGGACTCTGACTGAAAAATAAATTAAGTGAAGCAATTTATTACTCATAGGGTACACTATTAATCCAGTTTTTTGGCATCAGGGGCACTGACAAAGGTCGGGATGTTCTGATAAAAAATCACCATTTTTATGCTGCTACATTACGATAGTTTCTCTTTACTACGCAAATATGTAGTGGACAAGGAAGGTAAAATGACGAAACTATCTTCGTACGATCGGCTTGTGATATTCTCAGAAACATCTTTGTCGCTGTCTCTTTAGTGACTTTCTCTTGACTGTCTCTTTAGGACGCCCGATCGGGGGTCCTCGGATTTGAATTCCGACTGGCGGATTTTCTACATCAGCTACTAACTAGGTGGAATTCAGTCGCTGTCTGGAGAAGAATTCTAGTGGCCGATGGCTCTATTCAGTAGTTTTTTGAGTTCTCTCCGATCAGTGCCAGCATGTCGGAGCAGTACTCTTAACGGGCCACGAACCGCGCGCAATCTTCCCTTCCTCGTCCATGTCCTATTCTCTCCCCTTTACTCACATGTACCTACACATACATGCACTACACTATCTCACATGTCGGGAGACCAATCAGAAGCGTAGAACTCGTCCAGTCTGGGGCGTTGCCTTGTTGGGGGCACATACCTGGATCAGAAAACGTCCCGCAAGCCGACGTGTAAGTCAGCGACGGATAGCACCAGCCAGCGGGAAAGGAACCTTACCACCTCAAAATTCACTATACTAACGGGACTAATGACCTTAGCAGTTGAAGTGGCCTGGAACACCGATTAATCAGTCTCCTCGAACGAATATTTTTTTCTGACGAAGCCTGGTTTCGCGCGGCGCATGAGGGAGTGGGGAGGCGCTTGTGCTCCCCTGCGCGCATGCAGATACCCCGTTTGGGAGCCGCGCCGCGCCGCGCCGCACCCGCGCTGTAATACGCGACGTGGCCGGCGAGCCGCCGCATGTACAGCGGGCTTAACAGCCCTCTCGTTGCCATTCCGCGGGCGGCGGCGCGCCCCCTCCCGCGCCTCGCGACATTCGACCCGCGCCCACGCCCACGCCCACGCCCACGCCCCACGCGCGCCTTCGAGCGGCGGGGCGCAGCGCCGCACAGTGGCTCCAAAGGAAAGGCGGTCGGAAGAAAACCCAGCTGCCACCGCGAAAATCGTCTCCGCTACGGCTGCTCGAATCCAAACGTTAGGGCCAGGCTTCTCGCGGTGGCCCGCCGCTGGCTACTCATCCCTCACTAGATTAGAGCCGATGCTACGCGATACCACTCCTCTTCCAATGCATGTAGCAGAGGACCACACCGATCACTCGCAGATTAGCGCTATGCCACAGCATGCCAAGTTGGCCGCCTTCTTGAATAGTACCAATCTAGACGCATGACAATAAGCATAGTTTTAGATACACCGTGGCAAGGTGATATTCAATTTCAGAAATTAATGGTAGTATATAATGAGTAAATTAAAAGTAATAGTTTATTAGGTTATTGTTATATTAGATGATGATGTCAGTTTTCTGCGTCAAGTCCTTATAGAACACTCACAGGTAAATGCTGGGAGAATGTTTGACCCATGAAACTTATTTTGAGATTCTAAAATGATTAGCAGTGGTCATGCTGATTAGAGAAATATAATATGAATTGTTCCATATCGTTGAGATTTTTTATAACAATTACTTCTGTTTATTTCTAGTAACGTTCTTGATGATGAGGTACATTGAAATCTCTGGACATTACTGATTGCCTATTGTCATGTGTTCCCTCCCTGTGTTCACATTACTTTATACTCCTATTTACTTCATCATCATTATTATCATCATAAACATTTAACAGGTACGATATGGTGGCGGTCCTTTTGTTTGTAGTATTACTTTAGCCATTGCCTTGGTGACTCTGGTCTTCCTTTCACTGCATGGTTCTCTGCTTTCTTTTTGTCTTCATTTCAATATTTCTATCGTAAATCTGTCAAGTTTCATTATTTTGATATGACCTTGCCTTTTTCTTCGTTATTTTTATATGTCGTGAAACATGTTTTTAAAGCTTTTTTTATGTCTTTGTTTTATAATATTTCTTTTCTTGATATTCTTAATAGTGATCTCAAGTATCTCAACTGCGCTACTTCTTCAATATCAAAAAAGTCAGTCATGATATGGAAGAATGATCTGATGTCTCTAATTACATCAATGAATAGTCTGGTGAATGGGTGCATATGTTTTATTGCCACTACGTCATGTCGAACCAATGAACATTGTCCATGCCCGTGGTTTTACAACGCATGTATGATTTTAAATGACTTTTTCCCTTGGTTAAAGCAAAAAGAAGGGATAATATAAAATATCAAATGTAATATTAGCAGATACAAAATGATGAAATGCGCTGAATAATAATTATAAATAAATGATCACACGATATCGTCAGAAAGATCTGAAAGTGTAGAAATGCAAAAGATGGGAAAATTCAGAGGAAAATAATTGGGAACTGAAAACCATTTGAGAAACATCTGAGTGTAATAGAACAAGAGGAAGAATCACACATGTGGAAAGAGAAAAAATCACTAGTAACCCCAAACATCAGGATAGGAGCAAGCAGAGCGTTAAAGAGAAGGACGGACAATTACGTGAGCCTCTGTGGACGAGGATTTTTCGCGCTGCCGTATCGGCGCCCGCTCCGCTGTCGCGACGGATGGCGGCGACTCCTCTGGATCTACGCCGTTCGCGGAGACTGCGCTAATATTTCGAGCAACTTCTCCAATTAGGAAATTGCGCGCGTTCGGGGGTTCGCAAGCGGCGGAGGCGGAGGCAGACGTCGCGGCGGACGCCAATCAATACAAGTGGCGCGGTCGACTCGTATTTAGTCTCGCGAGCAAACTGCAGAGGGCGGTTCTCCAATAATATTGCGATAACAGAAGGAAAACACTTCGCCCCATGGGGGAGGTGAGGGCGGAGCCAGATAGACCGCGAGGGAGAAGAGAAGGAACCCGAGGAAACGTGAGGGCGGGCGTTGGACGGGTGAAGCAGGGCGAAAAGAGAGATTGTCGCTAATTGAGTGCGCGCTGGAGCTTTGTGGAATCTCCACGCAAGGGTGGACTGCGGTAGATGAAGTTGAAGAAGACATATTTTAGCGGACCAATTTTTATATTTTCTCTATCTTTAAACATAGGCAGTAGACATTAATTAAATAATAAAGTAATGAGATATATAATAATTCTGGATGTACTTAATTTTTTTCTGTAAAATATTTAAAGATATTGATTGACTCATATATGATCGCTTGACATTTGAATTATATCACGCTCCTAATAAATAAATAAAAATTTATACATTTTACTATTCTAAATAGTAAAGAAGTATGTTTACTCAATCCTATAAACTCCAGGAATTAATAATTTAAAATGATCACTCAGGCCACCAGATTTAAATTTAAACTAACGTTGCTACAAAAAGCACATTCACTCATGCATTGTTTGTAACGGTTCCGCAATATTTTACTACTACTTGAACGTGCAAAAGTGGTTTCAATCAGCAACATTTTTTGGCCGCGTCGAGACTCGAACATGAAGAATTAAGTGAACTCGCCTTTTGATTTACCGCTACACCATGCAGTAGATCTGCCATTCTCACTTGGGCCGATGATACTTAAACTCTCTCTCTCTCTCTCTCTTGGAATCTCCTCGCAACTTTCGAAAATTCAGAGAACTCAACGAAAATGAGACATACGGCAATCTGCCTTGTTTCCCTCTTCCCTTGGTTTATCTTTCGTAGAAAATTGGAGAGGTTTTTGAGAAAATGTTTTTTTTATAAATTGCATGAATTGTTTTCAGAAATTACGTGAAAACCACTCAATTTTCAAAAAATTTACTTGACCTGGCTTTCTAGAACCAGGTCTAGTTTGTTCAAGGCAAAAATTTCTACCTTCAATTTTGCACATTTGAAATATTAACTTTTTGAATTTTTTAAAAATACAGAACGTTTTCCGGAAACGAAACTACCACTCTACTTTTTACAGTTCTTTGAAACATTCGAGGAGAAAATTTAAAGAAAACATTTGGAGCGGCTTTTGAGAAAATTATTGTTTGAAAATTGACAGTTATTCACGCAAAATTACTCAATAACTACTCATATTTTCGAAAAATTGTGTAGGGTCTTATTTCAAGATCTGTATTTAAAGAACAGACATCATTTAAGAAAAAATCTCAATCTTTAATATTATAGTTATAGGAAAACGCCGAAAAAATTGAAAATTTCCAATTTTCGAAAAGTTAGATATATCAACGGAAATAAGACCTGCGCCATTCTCCATATGGGTCTGGGAAATCAATTTTGGGGAAAATCGGCAGAATGGTTTAGGCGGTAGCACTAACCACAGATAGACAGACGTTTTGCCGTCAATATATTTTGCAGTGTTAAGGCTGCACAAAACATAGATTCTGACTGCACAACATATTAGGGGGAGTAATTTACTACATATAGGCAAGGGATGTATTCAGTTTTTCGTTAACAGGACACGGTAATAAGAGTTTATGTGTCGAAAGTTCGCGATTTTCCGGAGCAGGATTACAATACTTCGTCTTCTTACGAAGAAAAGGCGAGAAAGTAAAAACAGAACAAGGACCGGATGAGTTGACACAGAGGTAGCATTGCCATTGCCTCTGCAGCGACTCTAACCGGACGGTTCCTGGTCTCGAGTCCCGACGGAGGGGAATTTTCGTTTCTAGCTAGGTCGATCTAAGCCACTGTGTGGTGGAGCGGCCGGCTGTAGCGATCCATAGTTTTTCGTGGTTTCTACGATTAATACCAGGTAATGCCATAGAGCTTTGCACAACTACACATACCGGGAGATCAGTTGGGAACTTAGATATTGTCCCGACTGGACAAGTGCCTCTTTGTCGGAGGTAGCAGGAAGAGGAAACTCTTGAAACTGACATGTAGGGCAGAGCCGGATCTGAAGCATTAGCGAGCGAGGAACACCGCCACGTCCCTGGATGAAGTGTTTTACTTTTAAATAAGCTGGTAAGTACTCTGAGGAATAGAACTTATGATGTATGAAAGAGTGTATCAATTGTCATGAACAATATATATATATTTGAGCAATTTTGCTTAACTCAAGTAAGGTAGATATTCTGAAAAGAAGAACGAATTTTTCGATATATTAAGAACTTATGTTGGAATAATTTTAATATTTTTTCACGTGACCGAAAGAAATTCTCAGAAGTAAAAAAAATATATGCACCGTAAAGGAAAGGTAAGGAAGAAAATCTTCCAAAGATGAAATGAGAAAATACGACCGAGGAATGAGATAAATGAAGAGAAAAACTCAGAAAGCAGAAATAAAGGGAGTGGGGATCCGGGGAAAAACGAGAAAATACGAAAGCAAGACAAACAATGGGCGCAGCCAGCTGCTCACGACTTATAGCAGTGAAGATAAATTCAGGAAAGAAAGTGAATCTCTTTTACGAAGGTTCTTACCCTCGACAATATTGATATTTATGTTCTTTGAACTGAACGCACTTTCTGCTAGTTATATCAGTTTCTGTGCAAAATGAGAAGGAATAGCTAATAAAATGTAAATGAAGTTAAGGATTTTGGAAGGTACGAGATGCCAAAAGTTCTTGTGAAATTTTCTAAGAATTATATCTTAGACCTGAGCTTCTCAACCTTTCTTTTGAACGTCTTCGAAAAACAAAAATGGACGAACCTTCTCTGAGGGATCATTAGTATTAGTGAAAACACTATAATAGAGTTGTTAATAGTTATTTATGCACCAAGGGCGTTATAGGGATTCTAACGATCTAGCAGAGACAAAACGTCCGTGGGCCAAATACCCTTGGGTATTTTATCACCCGAGATTATTAGAACTAGTTAACGCCCGTGGTAATACATGATTTTAATTTTTTACGTAATTTTAATGATTCAGTTTGTCTTATTTACTAATTAACTAGTTGTTAACTTGACTCGGTTCGTCTTTTCATATTTACCTCCCACAATCCCCTTTCATAATTCCCTCCATAAGACATCATGTTTGACCTGGCTAGAAACGAATATTCCCCTGCAACCCAAAAATTTAATTAAGGTTCCATTTCATACCCATATCCAAGAACTAAAAGTCGGGACTCTAAAGACCTCCGTAATATAGCTGAAAAGCAGTTTATGGTAACAAGCATTTAGAAAATAAATTCTACTAGAAGATCCTAACAGGCAGAACAAGGATTAATAATTTTTTTAAAAAGTACTGACATTTTGCTAGGCTTTGTAGTGAATGAGGTTCGCATTTCAAAGGTAATCAAAATTTTTGCACTGTGGACTTTTCAGAAGTGACTAATTTGCGACGAGTGACACTTTGACACTCGACCGATCGACGAGGGAATTTACAGCTGCTGGCGCCACTGTTGGAAGATCCATGTGAAGCTATTCAATCAAATTACGTCCTAGTTTATCACGGCGAGTATCTCATTTTTTACTCATTAATTGATAGATAATTGGTTGTCAATTGTCCACGAGGGCATTAAAGCAAATGTTAGCCATCCATTAAGTTAACAGTTCGAAGAGCTGTGCTTATGTTGTCGCTAAAATACATGTTGGCACTAGAAAAACTAACAGCGTTAAGCTATTATTCCTTGCTATTAAGCAGATGCAGGAAATCAATTATCGACGTGCAAACTATAAACGAGATGTAAATGTAATACTGACGAAGAGTGATTAGTCTCACGAAATGTTTATTCCGTTACATTTTAAAGTAATTTGCTCCAGATTCACCATAATTTAATTATATTCAACAAGGGTAATTCATTTATGTTCAATGGCAATATTATGGAATTGATATTAAACGACATTTGAGTCATTAGGCATAATAATAGGAAAATTAGCCAAGTATATCCTTCTGCAAAGCGTATTGTAAAATGAAAATATAATACCATAGTTTTCATTTAATTAATTCAATTCAAATGAATTCAAATATACTCTAAGTGTTCACAGCTACAAGCAAATTATTACTTTTTATATTATTATTGTTATTATTACACAAATTAACGATTGAAGATGTTTGGTGTCAGTTAAATAAACTAGTGGGCTACAATAGCACATACTTTCTCGTATTGTGTGCAACGGTTAGGTGACATAATAATCCCTTCAATATTTACAATTGTTCGTGAATAAAAAGTCATCATTTTTTTCTTATTATTCGGGAAAATCAAAGATAAATTATTTATTCACATTAAATCTAACAATTTTATTATAATTATACCTTCCCACCGACCGTTCCCAAAAATGGATGTATTCCCATGCTTAGATAATTCTACCTAGATTAAGTTGTACGTTGCAGACACTTTGTCGAGTGTTCTTACTAATTGAAGCAAGAGTTTGGTTCTTTGAAGGCGTTACAGGTCTGACAGTGGAGGTAACTACTGTCCTTAATTTGATAGGTTATCACAATGGAAAATAAATGTGAACTGTGTAATGCATAATAAAAGTAAATATGACAATAGTAACAATGGATGACACGAAAATAAAGAAGCGAAACATATTAAGAATAATACGAGGGAATGTAGAAATAAACGATACCAGGGAAAATAGAAAATATTGTGATAACTTAAAATCATGCAAGAACAAATGATCAAATTCCTTGGAGTGAAAATAAATTAGTAAAATGATTAATACATGAACCTGAGAACAAACATAAAGTACGTAAGCCGGAGTGGCCAATCAGAAAATATATAGTGTTAGAGTAATCGAATGACATGCTACAGAGAAGCAAGAAGAAACGCGTTTGTGTACTAGTTCGTACAGAGCTCTGGGACAAATGAAAGGTGCGCAGAATGAACAAACGGGGAGACGATGCTTAGACACGGTGGCGATCAGATGAGAGGATGGTAATTTTCGATGTTGATAAGGTAGAATTGAAATTATTACTTATAATTTGAACGCGTTAGTTTTGCGGGTGATAATGTCAGTGAAGAAATAATTATTGTATAATAAATAAGTATTAAGAAAAGTTCGGAACTAAAGGGAAAATGTAAATGTGCATATAGAGGAATGGACGTATTGGTGCGGAATAAAACCCACAAAATGGAAGCGGAACGAACTTTGAACGACGGCCAAGAACGCAACCATTCTACGAAAGGAAAGTAAAGAAACGGGATATTTCTCAATTTGTACCTTATGTAGGAAGATCGAGTTAAAAAATAATAAGAATGAAATTAATATTCATAAGCGTAGTTGGCCATGCATGCATTAAGGGAGGGAAGTACAACTTAATAATTTGCGAAGTAACATTGAGGAATACATGATAATGTCTTGTTCGTACTAGTTTTTGAAATTGGAATTTTATTTACAATGGGGATTGTTGTTTCTATGTATGTTATTTGCAGAATATAAATAGGACATGTTATTCTACAGAAGTAATTATTATTATTATTATTATTATTATTACGTAACAGCAAGGAATATTCCCCATCCCACGTAAGAAAAGATAAATAATAACATACGTAAGTATTTCACTGCCGAGATAAGAAAAATGTGTCATAACTGGACCACCTCAACATTATTATTTTGAGATTTCGATATAATTAATGGTGGTGCAAGGGAGTAGGGGAAGGCCAACCAGATTCACGTGCCTTTTTATGAATTGTGAATTCACAAGAATTGGTGAAGCGGAGACGATATAATAATTTTTTCTACCTCTTCCTGAAAAATGGTTTTTCTTATCCTGGTAAAATTTGAGATACTATTACAATGTATTTTCAATGTCTGACTTTGGGCATCTATTACCACTGCTTCTGATTCTAGCTTTATTCTTTCCCTTTTAAGATGCATATATCATTTTTATTTGTTGACTGAATCTTGTCTTTGCGTTTTACATATTGTCCACGATTTTTTTATCCATGATTTTTTAAAACATTTTAGTCTCACAATGGCTAACAGCCATCTGGGGTTTAGTGTCTGTGTTCTTCTGCATGTCTTGCGTAGATTTCTTCTCAATGTTTATTACTATACCAACGAACCCTATAATCACGCTATTCATGTAAGATTTAATGAACAGCTCAACAGTGGGTCCTCTTTATGACTGACCACACACTTTCGAACTCCGACTATTGCATAGTGCCACAAGGTTTTAATTTGTCTGAGTCATCTCCCTCTTTCTGTGATATGTAAGGTAACTGCGTAATAGCTCGAGGACTGGAAAACATGTTGAATTGTAAGCAGTTTTCATGTCTTTCGGTCGATGGTTTCAGCTGAAAGCTAATAGCTGAAAGATAGCTATGCCGGCGCTTACTGAACCCGTGGACAGATTCCTGGAGCGGCTGGAACACATGGGAGCGAAGCAATCGAATTTTCGAGAAGGGCTTCATACAGCTGCGATATCTACGAGTAATTCGCCATCCGGTCGGGAAGGTCGGATGGCGAAGGCCCAAGATGAAGCATGAATGCATACATTTTGATTACAATAAAATAATTTGCACTGAGCTCGGCTATGGGCGGGATGTGCTCTCAAGTGAATGTAATGTAATTAATCATATTAAATAACGGGCTTGCTTGTCCTAACAGATGGTCCAAACTATTTGCTTGGTTCAGTCCAGCTGTACTCTTCTAAAGACACAGCAAAAGTACATTTTGCTGAAGTTTTTTTCCTGGCGTTTAGAGCGTACTAGTCTTGGGACGATTCCTCCTCTTCTTTGGTTCCCCCTAGCGTCTCTCCTTCATTGAATCGTTTATGTAGATGGGACATTCCGAAATACCAAGACCCTGAATCACAGCATCAGTGACGCAGTATCTTCAATCGCAGTGTGTATATTAATTTGAATACTCTTTTGTCGTTACCACTTTCTACTCTTTAAGTAGACATTGCTCTTCATGAAGCCCTAATTTCATACAGATATACTTGCTTAATTCATTTACCACACATAGTATTTGCGAGAATTCAGTATTGTATTTTAGGTGAATGAATGTTTATTACATTAAAATATATTATTTATGTATTGTGTCACGCACCGCACGCGGCCCCCGGCGGCGTGGGAGCGCCGGAAATCCGTGAGGGCGGCCCGGACCTAGCTCAGTCGGTCAATTTTGTTACCTTTCTGAAAATAGGCGGTGATGGAAGGAACTGCAAGGTGCAATACAATGACAATAACAATTTGGGTGACTGGTAAACACAATAGAAGGTTTATTTCCGTCTAATGATAGGCCGGAGAAGTTACACAAGGAATTTTAGAAGAAATGCCCTACCTAGTGAGCTCTGATTAGGAACAAAAGAAACTTAAATCTAAGAGAAAAGCAAAAATAAATTCACAATGCAATTATTCTACTGATTACACAAAGGAAACGATCATTCGCCCTCTGAACTGGCGATTACGTGCCTCAGCGTGGCACCGCAACTCACAAAAAAAGTCTTTGTACGGTCGTTGACCAAATACAATGCCTGATGATGATGATGGTGCTGAACAGGCGTCAAATGGCACCGGTGGCAGCTGGTGGCGGCGACGGCGGCAGGTCGGCCTTCCAAAGCCGAAGGGGCGCTCACGGCGCGTGTCCACAACAACGGGGGCGGTGTCGGCACAGCGGCGGCCTGGGCTGCGGCGATGGCGGCTTCGTTGGCCCAAATCACGAGCGATCGCGTATCTCACGCACAATGTCACACAGCGCGATCTGAGAGTTCCAATAAGCTCTATGCGAGCACAAATCTCGGAGAGTATCGGTCTAATTGCCAGTGGTGGCAGAGTTCAAAAATTGATACTCGGAAAGAATTTCTCCCGGCTATCGAGATTAAGCAAGACAGAATTGGATTGCACGGGGCAATCTCAAATCGCTCCCCAGAGCACGCGATGCCCGAGGTACCTCGACCTCTCCCCTCAGCTCTCGCCACCCAAGTCTCTCGTACCCTCACTTTGTGTGTTTTTCCACTCTTTCCCCCCCTCAAATTTTCGCAGATATTTCGAAATCATCCCTTCCCCACAGAATTCTACCCCTGATTGGTTGAGTGTGATGGCGTCTTAAATTATTTTTTTAGCCAACCAGCTCCGGCGATTCTGGGAATTTTCCTTACTCTGTCTCATTCCAAAAGCCCTCTTTGTTTATCGAAGAAAGTAGGTCAAGAAGGGTGTGAGGCATGATCGTTGTACCCCCGAAGGTTGCAGTGAATTACAACTTTGAGCTTCCCAGCGCGGGTGACAGCCAAAAAACCGTGACGGGCACGCGCCGCGAACCTATTCAAATAGTTCTGGGGCGCCTGAGGTCCCGAACAAAAGGTCTCCCCTCGTCCCCTTGTGCCATAAAACATTCGGGGCGGGCGCGTGTCGCGCGCTCGCGGGCGGGCAGCGGGGCGCGGTAGCTTCTCTCTACGCACTAGCCTTCTGCATCGGCATTTTATTTATGAAAATAATTCGCAGAAGAACTAGCGTACCGCTACAATTGTATGAATGGCCATTTATAGTCTAAGCATACCATAGACTAGTCATGTAATATTAACTAATTTTGGATAGAATACACTGAGAATTTCAGCTGCCTTGATCATGTACACCGCTGCAACAGTCACCAAAACTGTAAGCTTAAATTTTTTCTTTCAATGACGTTGCGTATCGGGAACAATTCTAGAAGTAGTCGAATGATTTGTTTGTTCGACTTCTTTCAAACTAATGATTTTCTGATTCATAAGATGATAATTTCATTCATGATAATTTTCTGATTCATTAGAATTGAGTTTTCTTACGACAACGTTTGCAAAGCATTGGCATACAAGTGGGTTGTCTCGTTGACGAATTGCCAAATATCAAAATTATTGATCTCCCCTCTAATCTCCTGTTCTACTTCATTGTATACAGACATTACATACATCTTGGCAATGTCTGGAATCATCTGGAATCTTTCTCTGACAACACTTCTTCAGGAAAACTCGAAACTTTAGATTATTCAGTTTTTAAATGGAATGCGAACAGAAAAGGGGATTTTACACAAATCACTCTTGAAAACGTGATGTTGCTCTGCTTTGTCGCCAGATGTCTCATTCAGAGAGTCTTGTTTCATCACGTTTCCCTTCAGAGCATTTCTCGCGAAGGCCGTCGTCTTAATGTGCTGCGTAATTTGGAATTTATTGTCACAAGAAACCCTCAATTGTTGTAAAACATGTGAATGAGTCTACTTCTTGCATTTTAAAGAATAAATAAATGCCTTTCATTGAAAAGTATTTCACTTTCATTTATTTATATTACTACTTGTTTATTTATTTTATTTTATTTTATTTTACATTAAAACAATTTAAAAACTATGTGTGACGTGCAATAGGGAGAAGTGAATTCTGTGCACGTTTTCGTAATTCTGTGATACCTACCCTAAGCGATACACTAGTTGAATTTTGAACACAGAAGGAAATGAGCGTTTTTTACAAAGAGTGTTGACAAAATATTCGCTCCGATGTAATAAAATATATTTTCAAGGGTAAATCAGCTAGAGATTTGGGCTATTAACTTTCATCATGTCCTTCGTGAAGGAATAATACTTCCTGCCGCGACAACATGGAAAACGATAATTTAAATAACAATATTTCACACTGAATTCTAGAAGACGTGCACAGATAAAGAAGTTACATTTATACCCAGAAGCAAAACAAGGGACCATCTCAGCATTTGCTCAGGGGATCAGCGAAACCGGACGAAAAACCTGATTGAGATGGGCTCATTGATCCAGTGTTACACGTTTGTTACACACTCACCTAATAACAACATTTCCATTAGATGACAGCCTCTTGAATTCATTTTTGTATCAAAACGCTTCTACTAAATTTATTCATTTCATTTCCATGATGAAACTTCAAACTGCAACCGCCAGCACTACTCTAAATACTGTATTTTTAATGTGATGAAATGCACAGTTTAGTTCTTTTCGTCTTCGGTGTATTCCGCACTGCTGCGGTGGTTGGATAAACTGGATTGAAGAGATTGGGTAACTAATTTTCCTGTGATGAAAAGATCATTGTTAATTGACGGTGACACTTAACACACTTCCGTGCACTTAACCTTAGAAGGATAACCATGAGTAAATTTTACTCACCCCGCCCCGCTGTGATTTTGTTCCGCATTCCCGAGCCCCAATTCCCTGCCACTGCTCCCTAGGAATGTCTCTGTTACTCAGTTTCACTTCCCCCTCAGTGCCAAGTGACCACTTGCTGTGCTTATTGAAGATTCTGGAGTGGTTTTCGTGTAAGACTGGTTGTTAATTTTACTCATCGTTAGCTTTACCGGAAGTATTTTTATGAGTATGTATTACTCATGCTTAGCATTTATGTAATGCGTTTCGGTAAAATATTTTTACACTTTGGTTATTATCTGTGGCAGTAAGTTAAACAGTTTACTATATTTACATTGCCATTGGAACTACAATATTATAGTACGTTTCACAAGTTTAGTGCCTGTATTTCTTTGCCAGGAGACGTAAGATGGAAGATGAAGATAGAATTCGGCTTATATTAGCTGAGCTGGACGAGGAAAGCTAATGACGAGAAGATGCTAGTAGAAAAGATGCAGATCAGTAGAAAATGCAAAGAATTTCTTCACCCAAGCTCAGCAAGAACCAGGTATCTCCCACCAGCGGGGCACCGCCCCAGCCGGGACAAGCTGTAAGCTCCCGACCTGTCTCCCGGCAAGTGTGGTAGTGTAGTGCATGTTAGTGTAACTGTGTGTATAAGAGATAGGACAAGGAAGAGGAAGGAAAGATCGCGCGCGGTACGTGGCCTTTTTGTTAGGGTACTGCTCCGGCATTCGCCTGAGCAACCCCGCGTGGGGTTGATCGGAGAAACCTCGGAAAACTACCGATCAGAGCAGCCGGCCGCTAGAATTCTTCTCCAGACAGCGACTGAATTCGACCTAGCTGACAAGCTAGTGCCGAAAATACTGGCGCCGTCGGGACTCGAACCTTGGACCTCCCGGCAGAGGGATTGCAGTGACATCTGGTTGATGCACTGAGCCACCTCTTCGGGTGGGCGGTAAAAGTTAAGACGAAGCCTGACGTCTTGTCAACTAAACGAGAAAAGGGAAGGAGAATGTCGGACGACGGTGACATTCTGGATTTAAACTCATGTGGAAAAGTCACTAATACGGACTAGAGATGGTTTTGTTCATATGATTAACAAGCATTTGTGAACTCCAGAATTCCTACGTGAGTATTGTGGGTATTGTTTGCACCCCATCCGCCAGCAAACAATGACGTTTTATGACGCAAGCGACTTCAAACATAAGTTACAATATCTTGTATCATCTAAACGTGTTGCTCGAGTGCTTTGCTTAGCTCGTGTGCTGAACGGAAAACGAATTTCAAGCCAAACCGGCTAAGAAATGTTAAGGTTTTCTAGTCAATATTAGTTTTCCTGCCTCGTCCTTGCTCGGTACCATAAAGTATTGTAATCGTGCACCGGAACACGAGGGATTTTCAATAGAAAATCTCTAATTTGAGGACCCTGGTGTTGTAAAAGTGGATAAATCTATTTCCTTTTTAAAGTAAATTCTTTCTCTTATAGCCCCCACTGCTCAGGAAGTTCGCTTTCCATGACGGGACCCTGGGTTCGATTCCCAGTCGGGGCAGATTATCGTGTGCGCTTTCCTTGCAATGTCCCAGTATCTGTTAATTTGTGACAATGAGAAAGCTCACTTCTCAGAATACGGCGTAGGGATGTAACCCTTAACCCGTGGCCGCAAGGCAGGGAAGCCCCGCAGCCGCGCTGCTTGGCCTTGGCCCCGTCACTGCTGTGCCAATACAGACAGACAGACTTTCTCTTACACATTGTACAGTCAGAACACATGTTTTTTGGTCCTTGATAGCAAACAATTCATGCTACAACAGTACATACTTTCTCAAATAATTTCTAAATTGCAAATTTTCGAAAATTCAGAGTTTAACGAAAATGTAAACTGCACCATTCTTTTAAACATTCTTTTTTTTTCTATCCATGGAAAAATTGAAGAAAAATTGTGTTTCTGAGAAAAAAATGAAAAAGTTGTTTTTTTAGAAAAGGATTTTTATAAATTACATTAACTTTCAGAACAAATTACGTAAAAGCTACTCATTATTTCAAAAAAATCTACATGACATTTTTTAAAGAGATGAATAGATTTTATTTCAGACAAAAACAGCTATCTTCAATTTTGTAGTTTTGAATTTTTAACTTTTTGCAATTTTCGAAAAAACAGTCAGTTCGCTGAAAATTAGACTAGCACCATATTTTTTGCCGAATTTGGATAGATATAAGAAAAAATTAAAGAAAATATTTGGAGCCGTTTTTGAGAAAAATTGTTTTGGAAAAATAAAAATTGCCTATGTTTCAAGCAAATTATTCATGTTAATTGGTAATAACCATTTTTTTAAATATGAATTTAAAAAAGTTAAAATATTTTCTAGTAATTTTAAGTTAAATTGTCATTCTAAAGAAATATAATTACTTCTACCACTAGGACTACTACTACCACTTCCGAACTTCAATAAGTTTCGTTAATATGCATTAGAATTTATTTTGTAACCGTAGAAATAAAATATAATATAATATTATTATTACATTTGAATTGATTTTGTATTTAAAAATTACTTTTTCTGTTCTAAACCTCTAAAACTTAGTTTAGTGGCAGAACACAATTAAATAATACTGAAAAATACAGTTTTTCATGAAGTTTAGAGTTTGGTAATGTCGTCTCGTTTATCAGCTCACCGATCAAAAACATAATTAGGAATTTAGTGTTATGTAAACAATTGATGGCTACACATGTAGTACAATTCCAAAGGTTTACTTTTCGGGAATGAATCAGTTCAATGTGGTTCTTCTTGGAAAGCTGTGTTTTGTGTAAAAAAAAGCTTTTGGTCTGCTATAACAAGTAAACACTGTGTGGAAATGTGTTGATAATTCATCATCTAGGTTGAATAGATGTCAAGAGCACAATATTATGAAAAAATAAATATTGAAGAAGAAAAGATGTGTAACCATTTTTGAAAATATTTCGATAACGAGTTAGTAGCTTTAATGTATTTCCATTTTGCTTTGATATGTAGTTGGATAACACAATTAATGAGGCTAATTTTGTTTTATCCCTTTGGTGAAACCCCTTACTGAAAGTTTCTGGAATTATATTTTTAAAATATATGTAGGAAAAACATAGATGTCTAGATGGATCTCATGTTGTAAATATACAAACAGCATCCTTTAAGAAAGAATCCTGTAAGTCCGCTAGAAGACAACTAACAAGGTAAACGTCTATTTGTTATAGAAAATTCCCTCTCATATCATAGCAAATAATTTTTCTTAAAACTAATTTTAAATTTTAATTTTTAAATAACAATTAGTAATAAAAATACATTGATGTTTAAAAATGAAAATAGTTAATTTTTCATAAAAAATGCGAGTGTTCCGATACGAATTAATACCTGATAAAACACAAGTTTCTGCCTCACAGGTTATCGAAATAGCAGTATGATATTGAAATTGTCCATTACTTTTAACCAAACCACTTTTGTTTCTTTTCTCTGCCAAGCAATACAGAGTTTGACAGGCGGAAATGTTTTCGCCAATTTGATAAATACATGTCAGGGCGGCGCTTTCAGCTTGCCCTGCAGGTTTGTATTGTTGGACGCACAATGGCGTTGTTGCTTGTGCAACGCCCGAAAACAAATGAGGCAGGACACGCTACCGAAAAGGGTTTTCCCGAGCACGGCAGCGCATTAGGCATTACTCGCATTGCGGACTTCGGAAGAGAGGGGGCGAGGGGCGCTGGCGGGCGATGCCCGCGTGCGTCGCCCATTAATCAGCGAGGCGGCGATCGCTGCGCCAGGAGCGCGGGCGATAAGCATCGGAGCGGCAGATAAGGACGGCGCTTCCCCCGCCGCGCCGCGCTGGCAGGCCTCGCAGCGACCGCCCCACGCACGGGCCTGCTCGCCACACTTTGCGCAGCTCCCGCAGTTCTCTCCAAGTTCATACAAATAAGCGCCTTTGTCGTCAATCCGTCAAATTTCCTTACGTTCCGTATTACCTTGGTTATTTGATCTACGAGTAGTTCCATTACATACTAATAAAATCCGAATAACAGTCATGCCTGTTTCCTATAGTGAAACATTTATGAAAATTAAGGTAAATCTGCGTGAATTTCTCGAGTTCAATCCCCTGTGGGGCCGGGAGGGGAGGAAAGGTGAGACGAGAGAAGGAAGGATTGATTGTTTGAATTTCGCAGACACATAAACCGCTATGCTCATGAGTCATGCTAGTGAAGTTAATGTTTTATTCAGGGAGGTCGCAATGTTCTTCTCCCTCTGGATAGTGAGATTCGCCGCCGGCCATCACGCTGACTAGCGGGGGTTTTATCACTCCAGGTTTCTGCCCTAACGAAGCACTGCCTCAGTTGGGACATGCTCATAACTAGCCTGGTCTTCGACATGTGTGGAAGTATAGTGGTGCATTTAAGTGTGTTTAGGAGTAAAGAGAGCGGATGGGGCAATAACGAGGAAGGAAAGTACAAGCGCCGCCCGAGGTATATTTCTTAGCAGACTGCTCGGCTAGTCACCTGGTCTTGGTTGATGAAACCAAGGAAAAATGTGGATCAGAGCCGCCGGCGACGGCTAGAATTCCCTTGTAGACAGCGGTTGAATTCCACCTAGCTATGAAATTTATATACATAAAATAGGATGTTGGTATGTATATAAGAGCAAAACTCCAACCGTCAGACCGATCTCGATGAAAGTTAACATTTCTCCGTGTTTTTTCACCGAGAAGGGTTATGTGTTGTTAATTCTGTTGCAACTCCACAACATGGCGCTACTTGTTCACTACATATCCACTACATTTTCATGGCGCTACGTCAATTGCAACCTGCAACACACTCGGCAGCATTTTGAAACTACATCGTTAAATAACTCCTAAACTAGGTGTTCTAAGGCCTTAAAAACTACAATTTTGAGGCCAAAGGCCTCAAAGAAACGTTTCTCACACAGTAATTTACGGAATGAACTCTTTCTGAACATTCTATTACATTTTACTGGTACGGCGCTTCTCGATATTACCTCACCTGCTCAGAGACGCGCAGAATCTGCAAGTAAATGTGAATGAGAGGGACAGAGAGTGGCAGAGACAGAGACACACAGAGACAGACAGGGACAGGGTGAGGGAGGGGAGGTGGGACAGTGAGAAACGGAGATGGGAGGGGAAAAAGGTCGATGAAGAGCAGGACAATGTCTGCCAGGTTTTCCTAGCAATGTCGAAAATCTGCCATTGTAGAGACTAGAAAATTAATTTTTACAAGACTAGAAAATTAATTTAGATTTCAAGACTGAAATGTTAGTACAAATTTTGTACCTAGTTGCGTCTTTTACCTGAAATAGTACTTTTTCTTCATTGTGGCATTTCCTTTATTTTGAGGATACACGAATTAAGCTCCCTATTCATTAAAATGAATATACTGATAATTTAAATTGTGACGCATGGAGAAAAAGATTTCAATCGGATGCGTATATCATCCTAGGATCTGGTATTACCTATTTAATAAAGCTTTGCTTAGAATGACGACCTCTCTGGTGGGGGCCTGCGGGAGATAAGTGCTCCCTACGTATTTTCGTATTAATGAGGTTTTTATTATAATTTCGTTATTAAAACACATTTTCAAACATTTTGTAACCATGATATTTATATGTTGCGATACGTGAAATTCAGACCACGAAATGATAACTTAGTGAAAAGTTTTATTGTCCATCATTGGGCAAAAATGTCTGGGGAAGGAATTTTATAAAGCTGCATTGAATCAAGAAAGGTTCCATTAATTATAGACAATCATATCATGTGAAAATAAAATATATTTAATACAAAGTTGAAGAAAAACGAAGTTGAAGTTATACAGGTTGGTCTATATGTATAGCTTCAACTTCGTTTTTCTTCAACTTTGAATTAAATATATTTTATTTTCACATGATATGATTGACTATTATTAATGGAACCTTTCTTGATACAATGAAGAATAGACAATCAATAAAAATGTAAAGATGCATTGAAATTGATGGATGTAGAGCTACCTGAGTATTTCTTCCCTCCCCTTTCACTCTAACCGCGGCCTCCATCTCTTCATGGCAGCAGTCTCATTGTAAGCTTACTAGCAGTGTATATTATCGAATTCATAACTATCTGTGACATAACTCACGACCTTTGTTAATCCTCCGCAACCAGCTACTTTCCTTGAATAAACCCCTAAAAATTAGTCGTAACTTTAAATTTCGCAGAGGTGCATTTGCTTTGATGATTCCGCGGAGGTGCACTTGCTTTGATGTCCCCATTAAATCTCACGTTCTAGGTACACCCATAGACAGAATGATCAAGTATAATCTCATGCGGTGGTTTCATGCGTGGTTCTACCGTTGTGTGAGATTAGTTGAAGAAGGGGAGGTGAATATCCATTCCGTTGCTGGCTTTCCAATTATTTGCTTCAATTCCTTGAACACTTGCTACCGCAGAGCTTGCCTGATCGCTTCACCGAATCACCGGGGAAGAATACGCGGACAGCATTATTGATCAGGTGGCGTCGGTGCGACGGTGAAATCCCTCCCACCTGGATGGGCCACCCACGCGCCGGCCGCCGCTCACCCGCCGCTCGCCCGCGCAGCTATCGGAATTGCGTTAATCCGCAGACGGCGCGGCGCTCACCTGGCGCGGCGGGAGGCGCGGGGCGGAGCAGGAGGGCAGTTGCTGGGCTCGGGGTGGGGCCCTACCGGGTAGGGTGAGGTGGTGCTGGGAGTAGAGAAGCAAGGAAGGGCGGGGAAGGGGAGGAGGGAAAGGATTGGGCGTGGAGGGATGGGGAAAGGCAGAGAGGGATAGGTTCAGGGCCGGAAGGGATGAGTGGGATGTAAAGGATATGAGAATGGGGGGGAGGGGCGAGTAGCCCGGAGCAGACCTGGGTGGGAAGGGACCGGGTGGGGCAGGTCGGGATGTGACTAAGAGGGGTGGGGTGGAAGCGGACCGAGAGGGGCGGGGCCGGACGGACAGAGGCGGTCCAGAGCAGAAGATGGTGGAAAGGGATTAGGGGCGTTGACAGGTAGCGAGGGGGAAACGAGGAGGGGGTGGAGAAGGGGGCAGGGAGAAAATTGGGAGAGGCGGAAAGTGAAGGGCGGAGAAGGGAGGAGCGGAGAAGGGCTAATAAGGGACGGGCAGAGAGGAGAGGGTGAAAAGGGGAGGGTGGAGAGTAGAGCGGAGGAGGAATGGGTGGAGAGAGGAGGGGGAGAGGCCGAGGGAGGTGGGGTGGAGAGGGGGGCGGTGGGAGGAGGGGCGGTGGGACGAGGAGCGGTGCGGCGGGTCGGGGCTGGGGGCGCCTTTGTTCTGTTCCATCGGGAGTTCGTATGAGCACCCTCAGGTGGTGAAGCGCGCTCAGCCCCAACTAAAGCAGATTGGACGAGAAGAACATGCACACGAAGAACCTGGGTAGATTCCAGGAATGGTCGTATTGTTCAAGAATAAAACGAGGAGCTTTTCTTTTCCTGGTACTTGTTGTTCTTCTGGAAGTCCCAAACAAACTTCAACCATTCTTCAACTTTTTTGCGAAAAATAGCTCTCCTCTCTGAGTAAATAACAGTGCGTCCAATAAAAATTGTTTTGGAGAATGCGTTCGAACGTTAAATTAAGGCAAACAAAAATCAATTCATATAGAATCGATAAATGTGCAATATGTTTATATGTATCGAAAAATATTTTTTCTACTCCCATTGTACAATTTTGTCATTTGATAGCTGCAACACGTTGCATAATGATACTCATTACAATACACATTTCATTATGATACAGGTTCTTGACCAATCACAGAGTAGTTTACAAATCAAGTATTGACAATTAATCATTGAGAATCGATCTAGTAAATGTTTCGTTAGATTGTGTACCCTCGTGGAAACATAAAATTTCGCGTCGAAAATGCCTTGGCTTCGTTGTCGGCGGTCAGGGATGCCCATCGCCATCAAGCGCGCGGGCCAAGGCATTTTCGACGCGAAATTTGGTTCCACGAGGGTACATGAAAATTGCATTTAATATTATATTACGCTTGTCAGTTTAATTTCATTTCTTATTAATATTTTTTATGTGGAATTTTATTTAAAATAAATTAGATCTAACTGTTTTAAATCCTATTTGGCTAGCGCAGTGGTAACTAGAAGCCGCCTGCGGCAGCATGGAGCCAAAGAGTATATGGAGCTATGAGCATGGAGCTATGAATGCATGGAAGTGGCATTATCAACCGCTGCCATGTTCCACAAGTGAAGCCCGTCTGCCATGTTGGTCTGCCCGAAACACGTCTGTCACTCACGATAATAAAAGGGTAATACACATTTTTCAATGTAATTTAATAATCTTCAAAATGTTAAAGAGTATAATAACTAAAAAGGATTCATTACAAATTGCGGGGTCACGTAAATAGCATGAAACCTAAAAATAAACTAAAACGTCAAGAATACTACATTTCTAAATGTGCTGCTGGTGCCTTTGTGATTTGACATATCTCTCACAAAAAAGTACGCTAATAAATAAAACTTAGTACTGCTAACATTCTGATGGAGCATGTGATGTAAAAATTATTACGAAATATTCGTGGAATTAGTGTTGATACAATATTCGGGGTCTGGCTACCATAACAACTATATGAATAAAAAAAGTACATTGTCTTACAGTTCTGTTACTTTTTATTTCACCATTTGTTTACATAAACAATAAGTATTCTTATCTGTAGTCAAAAGAGTAGGGTCCTAAAGTTCGGAGTTTGTAGACAGGACAGTAATACTATTGATGTCTACATTGTGCAAAACTTTCGGGTTTCTTCCTAAAGATGTCAAAGATAATAATGTTAGTTATCCTTTTGAAGACATCTTCAGTGAATAAATTAATCCTGCACAAATTTATTATATTAGTTGAGGTAGAAAAGCTGCTAAACTTGTTGGAATTACGAGTTTTTACAACGTACGTATCATTAAGAATTCTATGAAAAACCTCTTCTTGAAAATTAACCGAGCGTAACTTGTTGCAAGTACTAGGGTGTCTTTTCTCGCAACTAATCCACAGTACTCTCCTCTTTGGTATGAAGAGAAAAATTTCAAAAATTAACCAATATCTTCTAAATTTACTATGTTCTCCAAACCACATAAAGTAATTACTTACCCGACAAAAGTTCATGCCTTCCGAAGACGATTTGTACAGCAGTAAGGAACTACAAGTAACCATGACCAACTATTACAAAAGCTTGTTAATATGATCAATGATTTAAATATTAAAACCTATGACAAATAACACATCTCAACACGAGAACGCCTTCAGGTGTTTTAGGCACAGCAATATGGTGGATTGTTGATATAGGTGGCTTCAAGTTTGTAACGCCATGTCATCTCCCTGTATTCCCTGTCATGTGCGGCAGGTTGGATAGGGAGCTGTCCGCTAGGTGGCCTTCGCTGAATCCTGCATGTCAACTGACACGAAATGATTCAGTGTAAACGTTTAATTTATAAAAGTTACCGTAAGTCTTAGTAAAAGTACGTATGTATGTATGAACGTAAGTAAAAGTATGAAACTCGATGTAATGGGTATTAATATAATGGTGTGAAGTTTACGATACTCGCTCGTTCCTCGCTCTTATCGTAATATCACACTCGTGTATTAATATATATCATTATATCAAAATGTTCATCATTATATATCAAAATATCTATCATATTTCATAATGTACTCTTAGTAAGTAAATATATTAAATATTGATTTCTCACTTTCTCAAATAGTTTTCACTAGAAACTAAGGCACACAATTCAAAAATACTTTGCAACCCAAGTTTGTTCACAAAATGTCATGAAAGGTTTTCCGTAGTTCTCACAACCTTAACCGTTTTAATTGTTTTTTCATAGTAAAGAAAATAAGAAAATGACAATTTAATCCCACGGTCGAACTTTGAGAATCACGAAGTACTAACAGCAGTATTGAATTATCTCTTGTTTAAAAGTACTACACCTTGTCAAATAACGTTACGATTAAAGAAAACAAATAAAAAACAAAATATTTAATTATATTGTACTACATGGCCAAGTATGACCAAAGAGAAAAAGTAGTATCATCCTTCCGGGTATTGTATTCTAAGTATTTTCTGCGGAATAATTAAAGGAATCTCATTATTTTCAAAATCTACGAGTTCGTGAGAAAAATAGGGAGCGTACTACTTATTCCAATGACTTAAACTTTTTTCACAATCTAATGAGTCTGCTTCACGTACTACCTGATTTGCCAATTTCCTACTTGTTATTCTCGTTCACCGTACTACCAAATTCGAGGCATCCTTTAGCTATCTTGGTTCACACTTCTACAATTTAATCCCTCATAAGCTTAAAATCCTTCCCTACAAATAATTTTGTGAAAAACTTTGTAAATTTATTAAACTTAACTTTTAATCTTTCTTCAGTGTTTCTTGATGTATTATATTAAATTTTTTGTAACCTTCTTGATGTATATGTTTAGCATTACTTCAGTGTTTCTTGTTATGTTGTATTGCCTCATATTATCTGCTATACACTTACAGTTATATTGTACTTATGTAACTTATTTCAATTTCTAACCCTCATGTACTTACATTTATGCTTTTTTTCTACTTATGTTTATTCTCTTTTGATGATATGTTTATGATCTTCTGTATTTTTCTTGTGGTTAGTCTTAAAAGCAGTAATTCAATTACTGAGACTCGCCGTTGTACTTTTTTTGTGCAATAGTGTATTATTATTATTATTATTATTATTATTATTATTATTATTATTATTATTATTAATGTTTTGTAATCGAGAAAATCGTATTACGATGATAGTGAAAATATATATATGTTCCAAGTCTTTGGTTGGAGTGCGCCCAATTCTAAAAATCTCTGAATACGTCAAAGGTGGTAATTCGATTATAGAAAGTTAAGAGTCGAAGCTATCCCAATCCCTTTGAATAAGCTTTTCCTATCGATGTACGTCCGTTAATTTTAACTACAGGTGCTAAAATAGCACATACTTTCTCGCGTTATTAGAAGGGCATAATATTGCAAGATTGAGAAGGGCAAAGATTACAATTTCATGCCCTTCTAACACATCAACTATAACTTGAAAAATTCCAATTCAACATATTCAAAGGAAGCACCTGTGGTGGATAACTATATTTATTTTAATAGTCAGGAAGAGTGATAATTTCTTACTTCTACAATAATGAAACAAAATTAATAAATTTAACTGTGATAGAGTTTGCAGCACATTATACAGAATTTAAAGAATGATTTCACATAAGCTTGCCTTGATTGCATCAAAGTAAGTTTCCATTATTGTTGAATACCAAAACCAGCCATCAAAACTTTAAGAGTAAAATAAGGGTGTTTGTTAATTCTATTCTCTTCCTTAAATTTATTTCCTTTTATAAGAATCTTATCTACTTCATACGATCATCACGACCGTACCCAATTCTAAAATTCCAAGCCGCCGGATCGCCGCATAGCCATTTTACGAACAAAGACAGCGGTGGAAGTTCGAATTTGCAAAGTGGAATTTTTTGCAATTTTCGAAAATACAGAGTTGCTCGAAAATGGATCCAAGCCTACTTAACCGTTCTTTGTTACATGCGCGGAAAAAAATTGAAGCCATTTTTTTGAGAAAATAATTCTTTAAATTTAAAAATTGTTTCACACATAACTACTCAAAAACTATTAATACTTTTGAAAATTTAAACATGTCCTTATTTAAAGGTCTGTTTTGATAAAGACGTTTTATTAAGAAAACATTATTATCTTCATTATTGTGTTTGTAGGAAGAGGTCAAAAAAAGGTAAAGAAAATGCGACATATGCCATTTAGGCGTATTTTGGTATATCAGATAAAAAATTAAAGAAAAATGTAAGTCATTTTATTGAACATTTTGAAAATATAGAGGTTTCATGCAAAGTATCGCCAAAAGCAAAATCTGCTTCAAATTCAAGGATCCGTGACATCAGATAGATCGATTGGGAAATCTCAATTTCTGTGAAAATCCTACTTGTGGTTTTGCCTCTTGCGATGTTTACAGACAGACGGACGAACAGATCAAACATATGTTTTGCTGACAATCGATTTTTCGATCAAGGACCCGAGACTCTGGGATTCCGACTACCCAACGTGTTAGAAAAAGTTTTTCACTTCAGATAGAAATTAGTGGTGCTACAAAATGGCACAGGCTTTCCCGCATTAGTTTTATATTCCTTGCATTGGAGCTAGCTATTTTTAATTGCCACATACTCATGCCAGCTGCCATCTATCGCCGACCAAACTACATTTTTTTGACATTTTATTAATTTCCGTTTCCTAATAGTAGAAACAAAAATGTTATTTTAAGAATATTAAAGAACAGTAAAATCTCGTTCTAAATAGGAATTTTCTTTGAAAAATTTGGAGCTGTACTTAAGAAAATGGGGTTCAAGTGCTACTGTAAATGCGAAATTTGAAGCTCTTTTTTCACAGATTTTTGAGTTATCTAAAATTTATTTGAAGTCATTTGAAGCACATTAACTCACAAATACAATAGTTTTTACAAATTGCTGGTAATGTGCATATTGACGGTGTGATAGATCTTCCAAAAAAATTACGTTTGTGTAATTTTTGAAAAACAATTCGGAGCCATTTATGAGAAAAAGGTGTTTGAGCGATTCTGAAAATGCGGAATTTTGAGCTAGTTTTCATAGAAAACGTTTGTATTTTCGAGAAATTATACTTGACATTATTTAAAGCACATTTACTCATAAATATAATAATGTGAACAAATTGCCGCTAATGTAAATGGTAACCACATGAGAGACGAGTCAAAACATTAAATTTTGTAAATTTTCAAAAAAACAAAAGACTATAGCATTTTTGCGTTTATGTCATCTCAAAGACAGCATTTAGTACAATCCCTACTAAAAGATTAAAGAAAAAAATTGGAGTCCTTTTTCATAAAATCTATTTTTGTAATTTTTTAAAAAATTGCAAAAGTTTGAATTTTTTCGGTGTCTTTCTACAACTACAAAATTGAAGATAGAGATTTTTCCTTCAAATAAAGTTGGTTCTCTAAAGTTAGTTCTTTTATTAAGGTCATGTACATTTCTTTTTTTATTTTAGTAGTTTTCGCGCAATATTGCTTGCAATATATGCAATTTGAAAATTCAGAGTTAACCGTGAAAATCGGACCTATTCTACTTCCCTTTCGTGGGCCGTGGAAGCATGCTTCCCACTTCACTAAGATCTCTCCAGTTCCCTTCTGAAGCGTTCTTATTGCCCATACCATGTACTGTAATTTACTTTTGACTATTTGAAATGTTTTCTGCCTAGTGCACTTCCCGCCATTTCCCTCATTGTTGAGTTTGGAGGCCGCGTGAGGTAAAGTGTGAATGATCTAGCATTGTCGTGAGCGTACTTCTACCAGTTTTTATGGATTATCTTCCTTTTCTTATGTTTTGATGTATGTGAGAATGTGTTTGTTTATTTTCTCATTTAGTTAGATGTTTGGGTAATGTTCAATTTGTGTTCTACACAATTTTGCGGGATAATCTGTGTATTATCATAATTATTGTATACATGTGATAAGTAGTTCTCTTGCTATTTGCTTGTCATTTATGATTTTATACAAACAAGTTTTGAGGGGTAATTTGATAGTCTTTGTACTCTAAATACAAAAATTTAACTTCTTGATGCTGATTATGATGATGCCTGAATGTCTAGGAAAATCCCCAATATATAAATTCGTGTTATCATATGCGAATTCATTTTGCGTACTATGTAGTTTCGTGTTTATTTTTTGTTCATTTTCTGTGCCTCTCTGTTTAGATCCATGTTTTAGAATCTTTCATAGAAAATTAATGCAAAATAAAAGAATTTTGTTAAAAATTTGAAATTTTTATATGTAGTTCATGTCAATTTTTTTCATACCCAAAAAGGGCCGTGGGAAGAATACTTCCCACTTCCTTGTATGTAATCATGGATGATATGATTTCATTCATCAATGTAAATTCCAAATAACACTACATTATTTAATCATTTTTTCATATCAGTTTTACTAATTAAATCTGGATATATTTTGCCCACGAAAGGGAAGTGTATTTTACTCTGTTCTTACAAGAAATTTAAAGAACAATTTTTAAACCTTTTTTTGAGAAAATTTCGAAAATGTCCGGGGGGCTTCATGTAAAGTACCCCAAAAATTAATGTATGTTTTTCAAAATTGCGAGCTTCGACTCAGTTCAAATAGACAGAGGTTTCTTCAATTCAAACCTCAAATACATCAATATCGTTAGCCAAACAAGGCAATTACGCTATGAGTGACGGACTCTAAAAGTTCTTATCTACCCATTGTAATTCACTTCCTTGGAAGGCAGTAATGCCGAACAAGCAGAATACTAAAAACAAAAGGAACCTGCTAAACACTTGTAGTACGTAAAAAGCTAGTTAACAATCAAGGGTACTAATGCGCATGTGTATCTCTGTTATATGTGACTTGTATTTCCCACTATACTCATGTACGATACATTAGTAAAATGTGTTCATTTTCCACCCCTCTACAAGCCATTTAATTTTTGTAATATTTATTCTACGACACATGCATTTACAAGGCATGTATTGAAAAATGCTTTTCGTAAAACAAATGCTCCGTTGTATATCTGATTTAAAATATCATCACAAAAACATTCATGTAGGCTATTGCAATGTAAAGAAAATAAAACAAACCACCACGTGAAGAAATAGTAACGAAAGTGTCATCACGTGCAGAAATGTATCCCAAACGAGATGAAATTTGTGTACAGTAAAAATTATCCTCTGTAAATCAGAAAACTCTACAAATCCAGGATGAAAACATCTCACATCATACGCAGGACTATAGTAGAGGGGAAATAATCCAAAGCAAAGAGAAAACTTAATAATCTTTGAGAGAGAGAGAGAGAGAGAGAGAGAGTTGTCAGTGGCACGGTGCTAACATTCGCTGCTCCATAATTCATGGGGATCACTGCGCCCGTCTTTGCGCCCTGACGCACCCGCCAGCCGCCAGTTGCGCCGGCGCGATGGCGCAGGTGACGCGGATTTGCGAAATCTCACATGAAAGCAAAAGGGGGAGAGTTCCCTCCAACTCCCTGATAACGCATTAGTTACCTGGCACCTCATTCAAGACAGAAATAAAAAATACACAGGTACACGAATATTGCATAAAAGGGGTGTCGAATAATTTACGACCTTCACGAACCAAATAAAAAAAACCTTCTAATGATCCTCTCGTAACATCCATGGACGGGTTCTCTTACCGCCTTACTTAAAGCTAGAATGACACAGGATTTAGAATAAGCGAAATGGAGTATCTACACAAAACTCCCCTTAACATATTTGCCTTTTTTTAAAATTCAGTATTTTTTGCGGTGTGTCATAAAATATTACCGTAGTTATCATAAGAATCTAGTCCAGTTAGAATACTGTAATTCAAGCTGCCATTAACCCTCCCCGCGGGCGCGTGGCGGCACTAAGTGCCGCATTCTTACATTTTTGTTGATTTCGTGTAAATAATTGGTGTCGCACTATTGAGATTATACTTATTCTTCATTCATTATACTTTCAACTGGATTACACTCAAATCATGATTTTAGACACTGCGGATCGACCGTTATTCATTAGTAATTCAAACTCTGCAAAGGTTGCGGCACTCCGAACCGCACGCGCTTTGCCATAGTAACTGTAACGTTATTCTCTTTTGCTTACGCAATACAGAGGAAGTATTGAAATAAGCGAAAAAATGCGATATTGTGACACAAAATCTGTCATCTCTGGGTCCTGGTAAGAAAAAAAATAATAAATATTATTTCTCTATCTTTTTAGCGTTTTTTTACAATCTTGGCCGTTTTCCGCATCCAAATTTCCATGCCTCTTTTTTTACATGTCTCTTTCCTCCATTTCTCTTTTTTCGGTCTTTCATATCTTCCCTTGCATCTTCTTCGATTGGGTGTCCATTTCCAAACTTTTTGTAGAAGTCTATCTGATTTCTACCTTCTTCTATGTCCATTGTTTAATTCAACTATCTTGTTCTAGGTTGTTTTGCATTTTCATTTTATTTCTGATCTAATCATTTCTTATTTTGTGTGTCTAACAGAGAAAGTTTACATCTTCGCTTAGAACATTATTTCTGTTGCCCGAAGATTATCTCACATTTTTTGTCCAGTCTTCTGCCATGTAGAGTATTGTATTCTCTATGAAGGATATATATATATATATATATATATATATATATATACACACATTTCTTTGTCTTTATTGCAATAAATGAGTTCCAAAGCACTGGATTCAACCTGTCTTGTGGTTATTTTCCTCTTATATTTTTATTTTTCACATCTTGTTCGTCTGTAACATCTGCTGTTAGACTCCCAAATACTTACATTGTGTATTACCTTTGACTATTTCTTATACTAACCTCTAAACATGGAACATCTCCTTGTTCTCCCATATACATAATATATATATATATATATATATCTATATATATATATATATATATATATATATATATATTGAGACGGGTCGTAGATTGACTCACACAAGATTTATAATGAAAAGAGGGGGACAGGAATTCTTATTCGTGAATGGGCTCCGGATCCAATCACATACACAATGGAAACTAGTGGGTAACAAGAACTTTTCTTTATTACAAAAACAATCGCCATACAAAATTGGTTGCTTTCGGTGCTCACAGGAGCATTTACTCTGTTCTTTCCCCGTGTTTAATTACATCCCATTAACAACTTCACCGTTACCCTGGGGCTTCCCTCCTTTATAATAATTTCAATACTTGGGGGGGGGGCTCCACTCAAGATCACTGTTCTCTACTAGCTAATTACTTTCCCTCCCAATCTTCCGGCCGCTTCTACTCACGAAAATCCAGTCTGACTCGCGCCGTTTTATGTTCGCCCGTCCGCCGTCGGGTCGACACCTCGCGCCGCAGGAAGCCAGCGCGGGGAGAAGAGCCCCGCAATGCCGCTCCGGCCACTTGTTCTATGCGTTGTTTTCTGACGTGTCTTGCCGCGCCACCTCGCCCTTCGGGTAAGTCCGCTTCCTTCGGCTGCGCTCGTAAGGGCGGCCGACCTGCGCCGCCGTCGTCGCTTCCCACATCCACTCGTAGTCGCAGGGGTCTACTTCAGAACGTAACCCGAACGTTTCGACTGCATCGGTGCGTTGTCCTCCCAACTACTGTTTTCTCGTTCTCTTACATCACAGTTCCTAACCTTTATTGTAATTGTCATCGACTGTTCACCTTAATGGTACTTGATGATGTTGAAAACTTGTATACAATGCTCCCTTCCTCTACACTGCTGTGCCCACTCCACGTGTTGATCATCCACCACGATCCACCGCTTGTAATACTTCACCACTCTCTTGCACCCGTTTTGTCTCGTCTCACCTCTCAACTAATACTTCCACTTTTGTCACACACTTTCTTTGTCACAACGCCTTTCCAGTTCTATTCTCTCCGCCACTGTTCACTCTTCCTTCCGCACGACACTTAAACGTCCGTTTCTCTACCTTCGCCATTGCTCTACTGCTGGTCCCGTGGTCGTGATTCGTGGCGATTCTTCGCGCTGAACCGGCTCTGGGCCCCCGACTTCCGCCGGCGGGCCGGCCTCTGCCGCGCAGTTTCAAACGTACGATATGCATCGGAACGCATTGTTATCGTATCAGTGATAACAATTCGTTTCAATATATATATATATATATATATATGTGTGTGTGTGTGTATGTGTGTGTGTGTATGTGTGTGTGTGTGTATGTGTGTATGTGTGTGTGACATGTCACACAGTCTAGCCAAAGATGAAGTCACACCTTATCCTTCTATAACTGAAGTCTTTTTTAAAAACTACTGTGGTCCAAAAACGCAATTTTTCAGGGGAGTGAAAAAAATCTTCACGACGAAATTTGTAGATTTGAAGCATGAAAATTGTTCTGCACCTTCCTAGCTATTGCAAATACTGATGAAGACTTTATTGTAGTTCAAGCTTGATCTGTACTTCAAAAAAATATTGAAGAATGTGGGGTGAACAGGCTACGTTTTTTCAAATATTGAGACGTTTGTATAGCAAAATTATTTATTTGGGGCAGTAATATTTCAATATTTGAAGGAATAATGCAATAAGTTAATACATGTTATCAATTGGAATATTATTGACAACTCATTGTTCTTCGCCACTTCTGTTATCATCACTATCAGTGTTTTCCTTTTTCGCATTAGCATCTGCCACTGATTAACTTAGAAAACAAATCTCTATTAGCAGGTAACTAAACTATGTTGACAACGTCTGAAGATTCCTTTGTGATTAAAATGTGTTGCTCTTTGCTCTTACTACTACTCTTTCCTCTCTTCTTTTGTTTATGCTCTGTTCTTTTTACATCTAAGTAGAATACATTTATTAGTTGTTTCTTTCTACCTTCTTGCTCAGATTCACAACTCAAAGGACGTACGAGGGTTGTCCGTAAAATATGGTTCCCAATGATTTTTTGCAATGAAATACATATTTATTTGCTTTGAAATATACATTTTGGAAAGCTTAGTCTTCCGCCGCTTCTTAGAACTCTCCCGCCGCGCACAGAAGGTAGCTTATCACCTTTTCTTCAGCTCCTCTCCGGTTCTGAATTGAGTCCCACCCAGATGTTTCTTCAATTCAGGGAAGAGATGGTAATTACTTGGGGATATATCCGGGCTGTGGGCGTGTGTGTGACAATATTCCATCAAATTGTTTGAGAAGATCGTTGTTTGAGTTGTTACACGGGGGATGTGTGGACGAGCTCTGTCCTGATGGAAACGCACTCCCCCCTTGAGTATCCCTCTCCTCTGTTTTGAATTGCTCTTCGCAAGTTCTTCAACGTCGCACAGTAGCGGTCAGCATTGATTTTTGTACCAACAGTCATGAATTCGCACAACTATAACTCCTTCCTGTCCCAATTCGCACTCGCCATCACGTTGTCGGCAGACAGTATTTGCTTGAACTTCCGTAGCTTCGACGATCTGGATGTTTCCACTGATAGTTCTTCCGTTTCACAAGTCGTCTAGTGAACCCAAGTCGCGACCCCAGTAACAACTGATTTCAAGAATTCTTCGCCATCGGTTTCATAGGTGTGAAGAAATTGGCGGGCCGCTTCAACACGTTGCCGTTTATGGGCTCCATAAGCATTCTTGGGACTCACCTTGCACAAACTTAGTATACCCTAAATGGTCTGTCAAAAATTTTGTCAATGGTAGTCTTGCTGACATCAGGGATTAACTTGCAGAGTTCTCGAACCGCCACGCTTCGATCTTTCAGCATTTCTTCTTCCACTTTCGCAACCGTTTCGTCAGAAACCGATGGCCGTCCGGAACGCTGTTCGTCATGGACATCTGGAGCAATTCTAAATTCTCTGCACCATTTGCGCACGTGTTGTAAGCTCATACACTTTTCTACATAAAATTCACACAATTGGGAATGAATATCCCCCGGCGCAATACTTTTTTTGCACACAAAAACGAATACAGTGCATAATTTGCACCTGGCGGGCGAAGCAAGTGAGAGCTCCATCTCTAAAGGCTGCTCAGCCAAGACTGAGTTTCACAGACAGTTCGCGGGAGTGGGGATCAGGAGAGGGAGAACCAAGCTACAACCAGTGTTGCCATATCCGTCAGTGTTGCCGGATCGTGACTGCAGAGACTTGGAAACCCATGGTGGAAATAACGTTATAACATAACACAATAATGTTTACATAATAATGTTATTTCACCATGTGGGAACCTTATTTTACGGACAACCTTCGTGTATGTCATAATAAGATTGGAGAGTTTCCAGATAATTTTTGTGTGAAAGATAAGCAATTCGTCAACAATTATTTTCTAAAATTTGGCTCTAAATTTTTTTTTAAATTTTCGTTTAGTGTGGCAAAACTATCCTTTTATGGTTCTGGTCTCATTTTCGGCGAACTCTTTGTATTTTAAAAAATTTGCAATAAAAAACATTGCAAAAGTACAATATTTATAGAAGTGTGTGTGTATTGTAGTATTGATGGTGGTGTGGTGTATATTGGTAGTGATTTTTCTTTCGCGAAACCTGTCCTAAAACATTAGGTTTTTAAATACGGTTCACGCTCAATTAAAAAATGAGTTCTTTT